>CM028337.1:16308278-17058278 GCA_016647705.1 Eucommia ulmoides
AGAAGAGGAACACCCTTTTCGCCATTGTAGGAAACGAGAGTGAGAATGGTTAGCAAAGCCTAGTACGCTATGTATATAGGAAGAGGAGGGGGAGGAGAGAGTCACGTTGGACTCGTTTAGGAGACAGCAGCGGCGGTAAATGAGTAGAGATTGCTGGGTACAAATGGTCTAATAGTCATTTTATAGAGTTTAAAACATGAGATAGCTATGTCCTTTCCTAAATATTAAAGATGTCCCTAGTTATTATGACATTTGAAACAATTTTTTATCTTTTAAATTTAAGGTGTTTCTAATTAAATTAACTCTAATTTACTAGATATACACTATTTAATGATTTTTTATTTAAAAAAAATACCAAAAAATTTAGATAATAGACTAAATTTACCAGATGGCCCCATAAGGTTTTTTTTTGCACACAATAACCCTCTACGTTTTGCTATTTGTTACAAAAAAATATTGAATTTTTGAGCTTGACGATTTTATCCTTCTACATCCGATTTTTCCCCCCACTCCACCAGACTACGACTACCAGAGGAGAGACCTTAGTCCATCTACTCCAAGCCTCTACCAGTCTGCCGTTCGCCTCCGCCGTCCTCTCTCTTATCCTGTTTGTCGTCGTCGTTATTTCATCATCGTCGTCACAAGCTCTCAAAAAACAAAAATTGTAGCTAAAAAAATGGTGTAAGTCAAGCTTCTGTTGAATAAAAGATACATGAAATTTCAAAACTTTAGGTGAAAATAGGCAAAAAATTTACCATTTAGGTAGAAAATTACATGTGTTTGATATCAAATTCAAATTCAATTTGAACCTTAGTTGCAGAATCCACTATATATGGGCAGGGTGAATTGAGGTTGCAACCGCCGATCGTTGGATCAAAAGAAAATTCACTGCTGAATCTTGTTTCGACGACGAGATATTCGTCGTCATGTCGACGATAACAATGGACCTTCTATGATTGGCCTTGATGGAAACGATAACAATTGATCCTGTATGATTCTTCATGTCGATGACAACAAACAGTGTAAATCTTCTTGGCTAGTGACAACTTGAAGGCCAACGATTCTATTATCAGTCGAACGAATGGAGATGGAAACTTGGCCAGTGGAAGCTTCGTCTACTCAATCTAGGGTTTAAAGAGAGAGAGAGATGTATGCGAGTACTGTTTAGGTGTATGATGAAAGAGGTGTGTCAATTTGGCTTCGCCATTTGGAAATGAATGTGAAATTGTTTATCAATTTTACTTTGCGATGGATGATTAATTGTGTTCGATGATTTTGTTTCTATGTTTTGCCTAATTTTGTTTGTTGTTCAAAGGGGTGGTTGTCGCAATCCGATTTTCCAGGGCCCCCACGGGGTTTCTCCATTTGGAAAACTAAAATTGAATAGTTGATATTTTATTGCAAATGAAATAAATTAATCTAAATCCACTTCTTACACCTGGCATAGTTCCATTTTATTGCGAGTGAAAACAAAAAAGCATAAACATTTTATTGCATTTTTTGTGAAACTTCAGGGGAACGAAGCATCAAATGGAGACTAAGATTCTACCTTTATTATATTAATTTAATTAAGTAGGCACCCTGCGACTAAGCATCAAATGGAGACTAAAACTGAATCAATTGAATTAATGGCATAATTCTTTGAAATCTGAACTAATTCAATTTCTTAACCAATAGTCACAAATATATAATTACTGAGAAATCAATAATTATCTTTATAAAATTTGATAAATTTTACAACATCGATAATTTTAATTATCGATTTATTGAGTCAATTTTACAATGATAAATAAAAAAAAAATACAATTATTATAAATTAAATAGAAATTCAAATGAAATTTCCGTCCAGTTTCACCCTCACCGGCCCTGCAATCAAAACTGTGGGGTTGTGAGCTAACGCTCAGTAGAATTTCAACCCCTCTAATATGTGTATTCAATCAAACCCCAAATAAACATATAAATGTGTTTCCCACATAATTTTCACATGATACATGATCATAATATCTCAGGCAAAACAACAATTATAACAATAAATAAAAGAAACGACACAATACGTTGAAAGGTTAAATACATATATTAAAAGAGATAGAAATTCTAATTGAAGTCCGAACTGAAATCGCCACGATATGAATTTTATTTTATTTTTGATCTTTAATCTTTTTTTTACTATTCTCGCCAGAAGCCCAACAAACCCAAAAACATATGATATGTGTATATTTATATAGGTAAGCTACTGATCAATCTTCCTCGTTCTTTTTATTTATTTATTATTATTATTATATTAATATGAACACACATACGCCACACACACACATACACACACACACACACACACACACACACACTGGAAGGAAATCATATTGGTCATTATTTATTTATTTACATTAAAAATCTTTTAAAAAAAAAAATTAATTATATCCCAAATGTAAGACCCTAATTTTCGCATGCGCTTATTCATTAGTCGCATTTTAGAATATTTAGGAAATAACGGGGTAGAATATGTAATTTATTACTCAATCAAAAAAATTTAGGGGTAAATTTATAATTTTAAGAAACATTAAATTTTGAATGGGGTTAAAATAATAACTAAAAGGAAATCAGGGGGTGAGTAATGTAATTAGGGCTATAGATATTATATATATATATACACAATCGGAGATCAAAACCCAAGAACGAAAGGAAGGAAATTTGACGCGGCAAGCTAAGGGTGCAAAAATCTCCACTACGATCATGCATATAAATAGGTTCATGCAAGAAATTCATCGTGCATGGGTGTAAGTTTGATAGTCGGCGTGGGTGGGGGTGATTGTCGGTGTTGAGTGTGGTGAGGGCATCAATCGGCTGAACTCAAAACAGAAACAAGAGAGAGAGAGATAATTGAACCAGGAAACGGAATAGAGGAGGAAGACGTTCGTCACGGTGGTGGCGTTCGCCTAGGTAGTGAAGATCCAGCAAGCAGAAACTTAGAGCAGAGGCCGTTCGCCGCGGCGGTGATGTTCAGTACGCAAAACAGGAAGTAGAAAAAAAAAATCCAATCTCTCAGTAGGTAATTCGGAAACAGGTAAAATATCAGTTGATCACTATTTCCGTTAAATTAAATTTTTAGCATTAAAATTTTCGTAATCTAGATAATAATTTCTGTAACCGTTAATTTTAATAGAGTTGCCTGGTGAATATTAATGTAACAAAACGGACGAAATAATAATTCTTCACAATGGAATTTGGGGGAATGGGGAATTATGAAATTTAGGGCCTGCATTGCATGTTCGGTTATTTTAAATAAAATATTAATTTAGATCCTATCGTTATTAGGTTCGCAGGTGCCAGTGTTCCGGTAGGATTTGGACGGTGATAGTTTTGCAGTGCGAAAATTGAGATGAGTATACTGTCTTCTATATAAATTTACAAAATATTATTTTCATATAAATTATGGAAAATGTGTTTATTTTAAATGAATGATTTTGCGATGTATTGGGATCAAGTTGGTTTTAAAAGGTAGAAATTGGTTTTGGGATCAAGTTGGTATAAAAAAGTGAAAATTGGTTTTTGGGGTTGTTTTAAAAAGGTGAAAATTGGTTTTTGGGATCATAGGATCAAGTTGGTTTAAAAAGGTGAAAATTGGTTTTAGGGATCGAGTTGGTTTTAAGGGTGAAAAAAATATTTTTTGGATCAAGTCGGTGTTAAAGGTGGAAAGTAATTTTTGTCCGACTATGCCATAGTTTCTTCTCGTTAGGCAGGTACGACCTACGAGATATGGATTTTCTTCTCGTTAGGTAGGTATGACCTACGAGATATGGATTTTCTTCTCGTTAGATGGGTATGACGTACGAGATGTGGATTTACGTACGAGATGTGGATTTTCTTCTCGTTAAGCGGATATGACCTACGAGATGTGGATTTTCTTCTCGTTAGGTGGAAATGATCTCGATATGACCTACGAGATGTGGAGTTTCTTCTCGTTAGGCGGGTATGACCTACGAGAGGTGGATTTTCTTCTCGTTCGGAGGATATGTCCTGCGAAATGTGGATTACCTGCTAGGCAAAGTCTTGCAAGGTGGTTTGACCCATCAGGCGTGCAAAACCTGCGAGTGTGGTGGCCGCAATTCATACGCTACCACTTTCACCACAAGCGTACGGATCAAGTTTTAGTAGAATGGACCTTTCGGTTGGGTATCGTATCCACAAAGATTGGTTGAGATTACTATCGAGTACCACGATTATCATAACCTAATTTTATCTACATGATAAAAATGATATTTATAATTAAATACTAATACTAGAATACTAATTTAACTATACTAATACTATATTGAGATAGTTTTGAGAGAATAGGTTGTCTAGAGATTAGTTTTGTTTACGAATACGTGTTCAATTTTGTTTTAGTTTATGTTAACGGCGTTCGACTTATCTGATAATCTCGGTATCTAAAACTCCTCCGCCACCTCTCCCGAGTGTAAGACGGGAGAATATGAGACTTCGTGTCAACACCGAATTCCCCCTCAACGTCTTAACGACCCTAGGCCACATAAGTCTTGCCCCAATGTCATCGATTACGCACAATCCAACTCTCTCCTGGGTTATTAAATCGTCGCTTTGTGTTTACCCTATCGACAATTTCAATTTTAAAACTCTTCCGTCACCTTTCCCGAGTGTAAGATGAGGGAATACATGACTTCGCGTTAACGCCGAAGTCCCCCTCAACGTCTTAACGACTCTAGGTCACGTGAGTCTTGCCCCAACGTCATCGATTGTCTACAATCCAATTCCCGATCGGGTTATTAGATCGTGGTGTTCTTTTATTCTAGTTCGAATCCGAGATTTGTCAAACCTCGTATTCTCATAACATGATAAACAAACAATATGGCACACAAAATCACAATAACAAAGAACATCCGCAAACAATAACACAAACTAAATTAAATAACATATTCATAAATTATATTAATAATCCGCAAATAACTTATGTTTAGCCAATGGCCATAACCACGTATACAAAGTAAAATGGCATAAACATGCTCAACAACTACCAAAATAAAGAAAACAAAGAGAAGAAACAAGCAACTTAGCCGATATCCGAAGAATTTGTGCTAAAACCGTCGAACGATCACTTCCCTCTTCATTTTCCACCTCAGGTTGAGAGCACTCCCTAAAAAATCCCTTATCTTAACCCTAAAATATAGCCTAAGGCCTTAGGGGCTGAAGAAGTTGGAAGAGAGGAGGAGAGAAGGGTATTTATAGGCTCAAAAATATCAAACAAAATATCTAAACTATGCAGAGGTCACCGCTGCGGCGGTGGAATATGTCGGTTAAAGGCTCACCGAGGCGATGAAAAAGGTGGTGGCTGTGGAAAATATTCTACTGGTTCACCGCCGAGGCAGTGAGGTTTCAGCAACAATTCTGGACACCGCGGCGGTGAGCTTGTTTGCAGAATCTTGTCGCCTTGCTCATTTTTCTACTATTCTCCGATCGTTCTCGATACGATTTGATCGTTTATACTCCGATTTCATACCTTTTTACCCCACACACCTGTTTTAATACAAAAAGAATAAAAACATATAAAAATAACTATAAAACTACTCTAAAACTAACAAAATCGGCTTGAAAATACGTAGGTAGATCACACCTATCAGGGTGGTACGGTACCAGTGCAACTCTCGATCGTGAGGTAAAAACGATCCTACGGCTAGTAGGAGAGTAAGTGTGGTGTACTTTATTATACGTTTAAAATATTTGGATTGGTTGGTTTAAATATTTGAATTGGTGGATTTAAAATATTTGAATTGGTTGACTCAAAATATTTGGATTGGGTGTTAAATATATTATTTTATCTCATTGGTGGCAGTGGAACTGGATTTCAACACGGTATGCGGTGATATATATTATATTATATTTCGATTAAAATATTCAGATGGGTTATTTTAAATGATTGGGTTGGTTGATTTAAAATGTTTGGTTTGGATATTTTAAATATATCAGTTTATTTCGATGGTAACAAGGAAACTGAATTCCAGTACGGTACGTGGTTATATTATTTTATATTTTGAAACGCGGTGTTTAATTCTTATACTTGATCCGTAAAATATTTTTATTATGAAGATAGTACACCGATAAAAAATTTTGATTTCAGGTATCGCGGCTAGAAGGGGGTCCACTACTGACACTAGGTAGAGTCTGGTGGTAGGTTTATTTTGGGAGATGAGCCAGTTGGATGTGAACCGTGGAAGGTTCAGGTATTTTGGAAAATAATAATAATAACATTTGTAGTAACGCGTGTATTTATCTATATCTGTATGTATTTAAATGATTGGGCAGGTAACGTCATGTCGACGTCACGCCCGACCTCGAGTGATAGGTACCCGAGGTGGGGTGTTACATTTGTGGTATCAGAGCCTAGGTTCTAGGTCCGGTAGACATGTTAGTTTGTTGAGCCAGTGGTGGACCATGAGATAGGGTGTCGATAGGTGGTGTCGAGCCAGTGGTGAACCATGGGATAAGGTGTCGATAGGTGGGTTCAGCACGTGAGTGATAGTATTGCATTGCATTAGATAGTACATTGGCATCGTGTATTGTTGTTTGTCTTGTTGACAATTAGTGGGTGCGACAAGGTTGTGATACTGCTAGTTGGTGGTTTGGATGGTGGTGTTGGTAGTGGTTATTAATGGATCACGATTGTGGGGGTGCTAGTGGCTTGAAATGTTAAATTATAGCTGATAAACAATCATATTCGTATTACTTGACATTGAGATTCACTATCGGAAGTACCTAATATTTTAGTTGTTAAAACAATAGTGTGGTAGAGCACACTTAAGTTGGATTATTAGACAATACCTTACTTATATTATGGGACTACATAACACCCTGCGCTACTACTTGATATACATCGAGTCTATCCTAATGTTCAGCGTCCAAGGGTGTGCATAAAACTGCCTTCTAGGCAATACTAAAGAAACCTTGTGATTTTATTGGAGATGGGAGTTTATATGGTTAACACAGGAAGAAATGACCATTCGGCAGTATGAAATTAAATTCGATGTCTAGTCCTGATTTGGTGAAAACGGAAGAAGCAAAATGTAGAATATTCCAAAATGGACTCGATATAGAAATACGTTCCAAGTTGACGGGAAAGCGGATAAAAAATTATGCGGAAATTAGTAAATACAACGAAATTAATAGAGAATTATGTGTAGGAAGTAGTCGAAAACTGTGAGTCCATGTTGATAGTTAGTGTGTATAAATATAGTCCGCTTCATATGGGTAATAGGGAGTTGTCGGTGGATCTACCACCCTTGAGTATTCATGATTTTGATGTGATACTGGATATGGATTTGCTATCCGGTTATCATACCACGGTGGATTGCTTTGAAAAGGAAGTTATCTTCCGAGTCTCAGGTGAGCCAGAATTGGTATTTTCGGGGGATAGAATCATTACCCCTGTTAGCTTGATTTCATTCCTGGAGGCTAGGAAGTTACTAAAAGAAGTATGTCAGGGATATCTTGCGTATGTGATTGACACCAGACGGAATGAAGTTCGAGTGACAGATATTTTAGTGGTTAGGGATTTTCCCGATGTCTTTCTAAAAGAATTGCCAAGGTTGCCAGTGGATAGAGAGATGGAATTCACTATCGAGTTATTTCCAAGAACTGTTCCGATATAAATCATACCCTATCGTATGGCGCCTACCGAGCTGAAAGAATTGAAGATTCAGTTACAAGATCTGTTAGACCGTGGGTTTATCAGACCTAGTGTTTCTTCATGGAGAGCCCCAATATTATTTCTTGAAGAAGAAGGATGACACGTTAAGGATGTGTATTGATTATTGATAGTTGAATCAGGTGACGGTTCGTAATAAATACCCGCTGCCTAGAATTGTTGATTTGTTCGACCAATTGCAGAAGCCCAGGGTATTTTTCCAAAATAGATCTTCGATCAGGATATCACCAGTTGGAAGTCATAGACAGTGACGTGGCAGAAACGACATTCCGTACGAGGTATGACCATTATGAATTTCGAGCTATGCCATTTGGGTTGACGAATGCCCTGCTACTTTTATGGATATGATAAATCGGATCTTCCAACCTTATGTAAATCACTTTATTATCGTGTTCATGGATGATATACTGATGTATTCCCAAAATAAAGAAGAGTATGTAAAACATCTCCAGATTGTGTTGCAAACGTTGTAAGAGAAACAATTGTATGCCAAATTCAGTAAATGTGAGTTCTGGTTAGATCGAGTGGTATTCTTGGGGCACGTTATCTCAGGAGATGGTATTCAGGTGGATCCAAAAAAAGTCGAAGCCATGGTGCAATGGGAGAGGCCGAAAAGTGTGACCGAAATTCGAAGCTTTTGGGATTGGCGGGTTATTGTCGTCGGTTTGTGCAGAGATTTTCTATTATAGCTGCCCCGTTGACCCGATTAACCCACAAGGAATCCAAATTCGAGTGGACTAACAAATTTGAGCAGAGTTTTCAGGAGCTGAAAAATAGATTGATATCTACGCCAATACTTTCTCTTCCTACCGAAGGTAGTGGCTTTGTGATCTACAGTGACGCGTCATATAGGGACTGGGTGTGTATTGATGTAGCATGGTCACGTGGTTGCATATGCCTCCCGGCAGATAAAGAATCATGAGCGTAACTACCTGACGCATGATTTGGAGTTGGCGATGATTGTATTTGCCCTGAACATTTGGAGACATCACCTGTATGGCGAGACTGGTGAAATATACACCAACTACCAGAGTTTGAAACACCTGTTTACTTAGAAGGAACTAAATCTGAGGCAGAGACGTTGGATAGAATTGATCATGGGCTATGATTGTACTATCTACTATCATCTTAGGAAGGCTAATGTTGTAGCGGGTGCCTTAAGTCGGAAATTAGCAGGTTCGGTTGCACGCGTTCAAGTTGTTCACACAAATTTATATGCTAAGTTGAAATTTTAGCGAGTCCAGTTAGCGGTTGGCCAGACGGAAGCATTGCTTGTGACTTTGACTTTGAGATTAACATTGATTGACCGTATTATAGAAGCGCAGGAGTCAGATGTCCAATTATGGAAGATTAGAGATGGAGTGAAAAATGGTCACAAAGCTGACCATCGTGTCAGGAATAATGATGAAGCCTTGATGGCTGGAAATAGATTATGTGTGCTTGATGACATCAATCTAAAGAAGGATATCTTGGAGAAAATGCATAGTTCAGCATACGCAATGCACTCAAGCAGTATCAAAATGTATCGAGATCTTCTAGAACACTATTAGTGGAATGGAATGAAACGAGAAATTGCTAAATTTGTGGCCATGTGTCTTGTTTGTTAGCAAGTCAGGATCGAGCACCAACGTCTAGGTGGGTTAAAGCAGCCTCTAACTATTCCAGAATGGAAACGAAAGTATATCGCGATGGCTTGTGTCTCGGGATTACCCCGCACTCAAAAGAGACCTAATTCCATTTGGGTAATTGTTGAAAGACTTATGAAATCTGCTCATTTTCTGACCGTAAAGACGATGTACTCTCTGGATAAGTATGCCCAATTATATGTTGACGGGTTTGTCCGATTGCACGGTGCGCCGATTTCCATAGTGTCGGATAGAGATCCAAGATTTACTTCAAAATTTTGGCCGAGTCTCCAAATTGTTTTAGTTACCAAGCTGAAAATTTAGTACCATTTTCATCCTTAGACTGACAACCAATCAGAGCGTACAATTCAGACGTTGGAGGATATGTTAAGGGGTTGTGTTTTAGAATTTCCTGGTAGCTGGGATGATCATTTGACGTCGATGGGATTTGCATAAAATAACGACTACCACTCAGCAATCGAGATGGCACCGTATGAAATGTTGTATGGCAGGAGATGCAGGACTCCAGTCCAACAGATGGAACTGAGGTAGGAGAATAAAAACTGTTGATGTCGGATATATCCCAAATGACGGCAAACAAAGTAAAGGTGAATCAGGAAAGATTGAAGGTTGCTTGGGGTCGGCAAAAGAGTTATGTTGACAAACGTAGGCGAGAGTTGGAAATTTGAAGTGGATGGTTATGTGTTTCTGCGTATATCCTCGCAGAAGGGCATAATGAGGTTCGGGAAGAAAGGGAAGTTAAGTCCAAAATATATCAGGCCATACAAAATTTTAGGACAAGTGGATACGACAGCTTATCAACTTGCCCTACTGCCAGAATTATCCAGACTACACGACGTCTTCCACTTGTCTATCCTTAGGAAATATGTGCCAGATCCTTTGTATGTGTTGACTTCTCAACCAATCGAGTTGGAAGAAGATGTGACATACGTTGAGGAGCCAGTCCAGGTTTTGAGTCGTAAAGATCAGGTGTTGTGGACGGGAACGATATCATTAGTGGAAGTGTTGTGGCGTAGTCATTTGGTGGAGAAAGCAACATGGGAACGAGAGGACGAGATGAGAGATAAATATCCGCACCTGTTCGATCAAGATAACTAAAATTTCGACATGAAATTTCTTTTAAGAGGAAAGGGTTATAAGACCTTAATTTTTGCACGCGCTTATTCATTAGCCGTATTTTAGAACATCTAGGAAATAACAAGGTAGAATATGTCATTTATTACTCAATCAAAAAAATTAGTGGTGAATTTATAATTTTAAGAAACATTAAATTTTGAATGGGGTTAAAATGATAACTAAAAGGGAATCAGGGGGTGAGTAATGTAATTAGGGATAAAAATATTATATTATATATATATATATATATATATATATATATACATATATACATATACAATCGGAGATCAAAACCCAAGAACAGAATGATGGAAATTTGACGTGGCAAGCTAAGGGAGCAAAAATCTCAAAAGAAATTCATCATTTCAGTATCTCAAAAGAAGAAGAAAAATAAAAAAAATAGAGAGAAGGTCGGTGGTAGTGTTCGTCGGCCAGTGGAGTGTGATCGTCAACGGTGGATGTGGGTTTGTATATTCTGGGTATGTGTGCGTGTCCCTTCATTTGATCCAACGAGTATGTGTGTATGTCGTTTCGGTCATAGGTGAGTCACCGGAGTTGGTAGAGAAAGAGAAACAAGTTCGGCCGGTAAGCGTAGGTGGTCGGCCGTACGGTGTGAAACGAAACAAAAATAGAAGCGATCGGTGTGTGCATATGTGTGGTTAGTTGAGGGTGTGCTATTCTATTTCATTGGTTGTGTGTGTGTTTTGTTCGGTGGTCGCTCAATGTGTGTGTATGTATGGGTGTCGCAAAGTTGTCCGATATGTAAGTGTGTGTGAGTGTCGTTATTCTTCGGCGAAGTGTATGTGTGTTGAAGTGGTGTGTGTGTCGTCGTGTATGGGTATGAGTTTGATTGTCGGTGTGGGTGGAGGTGATCGTCGGTGGTGAGTGTGGTGAGGGCGTCGATCGGCTGAACCCAAAATAGAAATAGGAGAGAGAGAGAGAACTGAACCAGGAAACGAAATAGAGGAGGAAGGCTTTCACCGCGGTGGTGGCATTTTCCTAGGCGGTGAAGATCCAGTCGAATTACTTGAAATGTGACTACAACGTTACAAGGCAAATCGAACCAAATCAATTCCATTGGAGAGCATTAAATACCCATCACATCAAGTGTCGTTATCAGGCATTCAATGCCAAATGACACTTGGAGACTAGATTTATTGCACCTACAAAGCATTAATGGCAACCAAACTGTAATAGTTCGAGTAATCGATACTTAGCCAAACTGAATTGGAAAGGATCACATCAGGCATTTATTACCCCATGTGCAATCCAATCACGTGTAATCATTGCTAATGATGATTAATTATTGCCAATCATGAGTAATAGTTGGTAATTATTACCTTAGATATTTATAGATTTGGTAATCATTACCAAATCTTTGAAAATCCTACAGAATCTTTAAGATTTGTCCAAAACCATTAAACCACAAGGTGTAAAAGGATGACCCCTATACCAAATAGCCCCTAAGGAGCAGGATGGGCTACCTTGTGCATTGGCCAACGTGAAGGGTGCCGAACCTATAAATATGGGGCCCTGTTTTCATAATTTGAAAGGCTTAAACCCACACCTTCTCTCTTTAGGCTTGAATTTTGCTCTCGAGTCTAGTGGGTTTTCAATCTTTCTATTCCAAAAAAACAACTTGAACTTATATCAAAATATCTTCTTGAAGGAGTTCTTGAGGATCTTGGATGAATATCTCAAGAAGTTGTCGAAGAACGATTGAGAAGAACCGAGAAGATCCAAAGAAGGAGAAGAAGATAAACGCTTAGGGAAAGACCACTCCCCTAAACTAGGTATGTCTTCTTAAACACCCTTCGATCTTGTCTTCAATACGTTTATATTACTTATACATAGCATGTTTATATAGTTCTTAGTCTTACATTCCATGTACATAGCATGTATATCAAGTAATCAAGTTAAAAATGTCGAAAACATGTCAAAATCGTTAAACTATGTCAAAATTATCCAAGGATATGTCAAGAACACCAAGAACATGTCATGAATATGAAGAAGATGACAAAAACATCTATTACACCATGAGTTGTGCATAGCATCTTTGATTCTCTCAAGAACACTTGAAACCAAACTCTAAGAACTCAAATCAAACCATTAACTGCTAATCCCTAACCACTAACTGTTAATCACTAACTTTACTGCAAATCATCTAGATTATAACCTGGTACCAAGTCTTCAGGCTCGTGGACTGGCACCTTATATATACACACACACACTATATCGTCGAGACCCTTGTAGTTAAAAATTTGGAATTTTAGCCACAAGAAGGTGCACACTTATCCCCGAAAGAATAGATGTCATCCCTTTATTCTGAATTTTTAGCCACAAGGGTTTTGACGGTATAGTATTTATATATATATATAAAAAAAAAAAAAAACACTAAACTTACTTAAGTGAGTGAGTTCGATTGGAGTGTTCTTGGAAAAATCAAATGTTTTATCCACATATCATTTATGATTCATGTCCTTATCTCAAACTAAATCAAAACAAAATCAATCATCTTATAGGGATGAACTATGTGCTGACCTGATTCTCAGCTACCTAAGATACGTAGGTAATCTTTACAAAGTTCTGAAGTTGAAAAGTACTAAAATATTTTCATTTCAATCTGTTTAATCTGTTGTTGCTGATAGATAGTTAACTTTACTTGCTTTTCTTATATAAAAAAAAAATGCATTAAAAAAAACAAAAAAAGGGAATTATTGTGTTAAAAAAACCAAAGGAAATTACTTGAACTTTGTTTAAGGTGAACATCTATTTAAACTGAGGTACCATCTTCAGACGGGTATCATGGGGTGCTTAAAATCTTCCCCGAGTGTAACTAATTCCCAAACTTAAAGAAATCTCTAGTACAGACCTTTACGAGTCAAAACTCGGGCCATTTCAAAAATAAAAAATGAATTTCTGAAATCCTATTGACCTAGCACACTATTTAACCCATGCTAGGTGACGACTCATTTTTTAAACAAAAATCCCAACCCAAAGAACGTTTTCAAAACCGGTACCTATAAAATCCCTTGAAAACTATTTTAAATAATGATCGAATTTTGAGGATTTCGAGAGGGAGGAATGAAAACTTGTTTTCCTCTTCTTCTCGTTCTCTAGTTCTTTTGCCTTAAAAAAAATCCAGGGTGCGTCATCTAGTGGAGTGGAGCTTATATTAAATTTATTGTATGGTTGTTTTGGTGTGGTGGAATGGGTGGTAGTGCAGTTGGCAGTGACTTGGTAAAATTTGAACAGCAGTGAAAGTGAAATATAACACAAGATCATGTTATATTCTAATGTGGGGATGGGTAAAATTGTCACAAAAAGACAAAATGACTATTTTGTAACATATGTTTAGAAAATGTGTATTGAATAATTTTTTCCTATTATGAAGACTCCTTATTATTATTTTTTAATTATAGCCTTATCTTAAATTACCATTAAGAATATCATTAGTTAAAAGTACAAAAAAAAAAAAAGAAAAAAAAAAAAGAACAACCATTTACAAAATATACACTATTTTCTATGTATATTCATTTTCTACACCCCTTTTTTTTCCCGTTTCAAAACACATTTTCCTATACTTGTCTCATTTACAACTACACTTCAACCAAAAAACCTAGAAAATTCTCATTTCCATCATTTCGAGCAAGGTTTTATCAAATAAATGAAGAAATCATGAGTGACTGTACGGGCGAGGATTCGCATCCTCAACGTATATGACTTCTTGCAAGTGTACGAGGTCAAAGTTTTAGTATAGTGTGATCGTTAAGATCGAGTTATCGTATCCACAGGGATTGGTGTCGTTACTATCGAATACCACATTTGTCGTGACCTAACTTTATCTAGGTTAAAAATAAATGTATTTAATTAATTAAACTAATACTAATATAACCTAAATTAACTACAATAATATACTAATATGTTTTAGGGTAAAGAATTGCCTAAGGATTAATGTGTTTACAAATACGTGTTTGATTTCGATTTACTCAAGTTTATGGTGTTCGACTTATTTGACAATCTCGGTACGGAAACTCCACCGTCACCTCTCCCGACTATAAGACGGGGGAATACATGACTTCGAGTCAATGAAGAAGTCTCCCTCAACCTCTTAAATACCCTAGGTCACGTGATTCTCGCCCAGCGTTATTGATTGCACACAATCCAAGTCCTGACCGGGTCATTGGATCGTGCGTTGTATTTACCCTATCGACAATCTCCGTTCTAAAACTCCCTCGCCACCTCTCCCGAGTGTAATATGGGGGATATAACGCAACTTTGAGTCAATGAAGAAGTCCTCCTCAATGTCTTAACAATCCTAGGTCGCGTGAGTCTTTCCCCAATGTCATCGATTGTCTACAATTCAAACCCCGACCAAGTTATTGAATCGTGGCTTTTGTTTACCCAAATCCGAATCCGGGGTTTGTCAAAACCCCATATTCTTCATTTATCTAACTAAGCATGATAAACAAACAATACAATAAATACAATCAAACTACGAAGAATAATCACAAACGAAACACCAAAATTATCCAAATAATGTATTTATAAATTTATTGTTAATCCCTACTACAATCCATGTTTAGCTATGGCCATAGTCGCATTTATAATGAAATAACAAGCTAAATATGCTCACATGATCCAAAGATAAATAAATAAGAAAAAATAACTAAAGAACTTAGCCTCGTCCGAAGATAAACCGCTAAGAACGCTTAACGATCGATTTGCCGTCTTCTCCACTTTGAGATGTGAGCTCTACCTCTAAAACTCCTAAACTCTAGACTAAATATAGCTTAAGGTGCCCAAATGTCCGGGGGGCTCACAGGAAGGGGAAAGAGAGGGGTATTTATAAGAAAAATGTCTCAAAATATCTAAATAAATATCTAGGCTATGCAGAGGCTCTCCGTTTAGGCGAAGGGTAGGTCGGTTTGGTGACTGCCTCGGCGATGAAGTAGGCGGTGGACTTGGAAATCTTTTTGCTGGTTTTTTGCCTAGGCGATGGGATTCACTACCTAGGCGTTGGACTATCAGTAGCCTTTTGTATTTCTCAGCTTCTTCACTGCCTAGGCGGTGGTCTGGACGCCTAGGCGGTGGGCCTGTTTTACAATTTTGCCTCTGAGCTTGTTTATCCACCGTAACTTCGATTGCTTTTGGTTCGATCTTATCGTTTTTGCTCTAGTTTCCTATCTTTTTTCCCCACACACCTGATTTATATAAAAAGTAATAAAACTAATTAAAACGTAATAAAATACTATATAAACACTCGAAAACTAACTTAATTCGGTTTGAAAATATGTAGGTAATTTACACCTATCAGTGATGAACAACTTCGCGCATCAATGGTACGATTTTTAAGTTAATTTTTTTTGTAGTTTCTTTCATTTTTTTGAACCCTCCGAAACTAAAAAATGGCTATTTTTATTGATTTACAGATCCATAAAAATCACAATTTTTTGGACCTATAGGTTCGCGTAATATTACAATACGCAAACCTATAGCTCCATACATTGTATTTTTGCTAGGACCTATAGGTCTATGATATCTATTAATGAATCTAATCGCCTTAAGTTTGATGTTTTGTTTTATGTTATTACAGGATAATATTTTCACACAATGTAGCAAAGTTGAGAATGCGGCATGTGAAATGTACTAGTCTTCAAATATCATCGCTCCATGAAAGCTGAGATTAGGTTCCACTTTCCCAAATTTATGACCACAAAATCAAGATGCGATAACCCAAACATGTCAACTAACCTATAGAATCTTAGTTCTCATTTTATTATTCCATATCTGATAAGGTATGTGATTGCGATAGCTAGTAATAATCGTGGTTTCTTCTTGACCCCCAGAAAACGATCCACTAATATTAGTTATCACTACTGATAAGGGAAAAATCTGAGTAAGATCCAAATCCTTGCCACGTGTCCACTAAGCATGTGTTATGCACGAGAAGCTACACAACCCATAACACAGAGCAACATCACTATCCCCAAAAAAAGGCTACTTGCTCGAACAACACATTTCCTAAGAAATATTTTTCTCGACATCATCCCGAGGAAGAAGTAGACTTTAAGCCTATACACTGTGTTCCGATAAGGGTTAAAAGCCCTGAGACATGCCTACTCTGTTACTCTCGCTCAGGGGTGGTTATAATGTCTCCCACTCATTAAGTAAAAAATCATTACAACTCCCTAAATAATGGTCTATTACTCCATATTCCACCAAATCCGTCACATTAATGATAATGGATCGAGATTCTAGGGAAGATTTGCAAAACAAGTCCTTCTTCTTTTACAAATACCAAAAAATAGAAGTATAGCCAGGTACGCACAATTGTTCCTAGCAAATATTCTGTCAAATTTATTTCAAAATATCATACTGATTCTCACACTAAAGGTGTAATGTTGATAGGCCCACTCATGGTGTATTATTTTTTAGAAACCTAAGATAGGAGAATCACCTTATTCGTAATCCCAAAGTCCCATATTTGTCAAACTAAAATTTGGCTTCATCAGATTAGCACTGTTAGTGGGAATCGACTGGTAGTCTTTCTTGCTATTTATCGAAGAAAATTTATGGTTACTTTGAGGTTAGTGAAAAATAATCAAGATGGCAAAAGACAACCTCTTTGCATGGTTGATCTTGAAGTTGGTCCATCTTGGGAGTCATCTTTACTCCTCATGGAGTTGATGAGAAAGATACATGATCTTTCTCAGAATGTACAGTGGTTGGCTGACCAGTTCTAACTACGTTTACCAACACCAATTCCATGAGGGTACATGTCGTCGTATAACAAGGTGCAAGCCATTGCGAACGAAGGACGAAGATTGTGGTGGGAACAACACTAGGAAGAGGACAATTGGGAGAGCAGTGTGACCTCCAATGAGATTTAGAGAGTATATGAAAGGAAATGGATGAAGTACGATGGGGGAAGAATGATTGACATGATCTTGAAGTCCTATTGTCCGAAAGAGTACCAAGTGTGCATTCACGACTCGAGTCACGCGTACCATCAACATGGTCAGAAGAGAAAAGAAAGGGGGCATCGATTCCAAGGAAGAAAATATGCCCTATCCCGGTAATAGGTAAGACCCCTATGATATCCCGAGATAACCTTTTTTTTTTGTTGAAGCCTTATTAGCTTCTCAATTGAAAACCCAACGAGGTGATCACAACCGACAATTCGACAATGATCTCCAATATCAAGTCAATACTATTAATGATAAGCTTGGGTAGATCGGTAAGAAAGAGACCAACATCTATGAGATCGTGGAGAAAAATGCTTTCCCATTTACTACTAGGATGTTGCGGGATAAAGTCTCGGTGAACTTTAAACTTCCATCCTAATTCGGGATGTATCAAGGTAACATTGATCCGATTAAGCATTTGGACACCTACCACGCTCATATGGATCTACGTGGAGCATTAGACTTGACGAAATGTCAAACATTCAAAGTGACCTTGGCTGGGACAACTAGAAAGTGGTACAAGATGCTAAAACCAAGGATTTTGGATTTGTTGGCCCACAGATCTACCCAAGAGGGGGTGAATTGAGTAGTTATAAAATTCAAACAATTAAATTCTCAAACACACAAGTTATCAATTTCCTTAATTGATTGTTATCTTGTAATACAACATAAATGTTTTTAACTAAGTGCACAACTAAACAACAGAAGTATAGAAAAGTAGCACACAACGATTTATCCTAGTTTAGCAAACTACTCTTACTTACGTCTAGTTCCCCGAGCTCCAAAGGGCTTTCGCAATCCACTAATCCCTGAATCATTTTTCAGGTAGGAACCAAACCCTTACAATAATCTTCACATGTTCAAGACTAACCTAATTCTTTTCGTAGACTCATAATCAAACCTTTATACTTTTACACTTTTTCCTTTTCACAGGCTTAGGAAGAACCTTATATTTTTACCAGGTTAAAGATTAATCTAATTCTATTACAGGAAGAATCAAAATCTAATCATTTTAACAGGATAAAGATCAAACCTAATGCTTTTCACAGGTTAAAGATTAAACCCTAACTACCCTGATTAGACACCGTCCCAAATATTTCTAATCCACTCTCTCACAAATACAAAAAATCAAATATCTTCCCACATGAGCTTCTACCACCTCAAAATAATTACTCTCAATTATTGTCCCGAATACTACATTATAGAACTATGAGAGAAATAATTTTGATTTATTCAATTAAAGCACAAATAATATTTAATCAACTTTTACAGGCAAATATCATTTCTTAAGATATATAAGATTTTCAAACAGGAAAACGATTTTTCTAAATCAAATATTCCAAGTAATCAATTTAGATCACAAAAGATACACACATAAATCAACTTGGAATGATATCACTGGAATTTCTTGAAAACAATTAAGATAGCTCAGTGTAAAACAAAATTGATGATAAAAACTTTTCCGCGCTTGGATCAAGAACTCTTTAAGAATCACTGTCTTATAAATACTTTAGCAAAATTTCACTTTCTTTAAAACAAATGCTAATTTAAACTCTTTGTTCTTGATTACCAATTATGAAATTCGTAGGCCAATATAAATAGACTTCAAACTAGACCTATAACGACAAATTTTCAAAAGGTAATACCTAAAATAACACTCTAAGACCCCATTTATCATATACTATCAAAATAAGTATATTTCATTTAAAATTACTTTTAGAAAAAATCAATTTGATCTTTGTAATATTTTAGATTCAAAACACTTCAAGATAGGAAGTAGTTTTACTAATTCAATTCAATGAATTAATTTATATGTGGACTAAATTCATATGATATTAGTGATATACGATATATGTAATAGTAAAATACTCAAGGAATAATTTAATTTTAGACCCCCACAATATTTATACATATATGTGTAGTCCAATAACTTTGTTTTGTTTCAATTTAAACCCTCGAAGTATGTAATTAGTTTTAAAAGATCATTTTGTTAGTTTTTCATCCAAACTGGACAGAAAGGGCACCATGTCCACTTCACGTGATTGTAAAAGGTTATTTTTTTTTTTTCATTTTTTTTTCCTTTCCTCCTTCTTCCTCATATCCATCATATCTCATCCTTCATCTCTAAACTCTTCAACCTCTATAGCCCCACCTATATACTTGGTGGCCGCATTTAAGCGCTACTACTTTCACCCCAAGCGTACGGATCAAGTTGTAGTATAATGGACCTTTCGATCAGGTATCATATCCACAGGGTCTGGTTGAGATTACTATTGAGTACCGCGATTGTCATAAGCTAACTTTATCTAGGCGACAAAAATGGAATATAAAATTTAATATTAATACTAAAATACTAATTTAACTATACTAATACTATATTGAGATAGTTTTGAGAGAATAGGTTGTTTAGGGATTAGTTTCATTTACGAATACGTGTTCGATCTCGTTTTAACTTATATTAACGGCGTTCGACTTATATGACAATCTCAGTTCGTAAACTCTTTCGCCACCTCTCCCGAGTATAAAACGGGAGAATACATGACTTTGTGTCAATGCCGAAGTCCCCCTCAATGTCTTAACCACCCTAGGCCACGTAAGTCTCACCCCAACGTCATCGATTGCACACAATCCAACTCCTTCCCGAGTTATTGGATCGTCGCGATGTGTTTACCCTATCGACAATCTTAGCTCTAAAACTCCCCCGTCACCTTTCTCGAGTGTAAGATGAGGGAATACGTGACTTCGTGTCAATGCCAAAGTCCCCCTCAACGTCTTAATAACTCTAGGTCACATGAGTCTTGCCCCAACGTCATCGATTGTCCACAATCCAACTCCCGACCGGGTTGTTGGATCGTGGCGTTCGTTTATTCTAGTCCAAATCCTGGATTGGTCAAACCCTGTATTCTCATAACATCATTCTCATAACATGATAAACAAACAATATGGAACACACAATCAAAATACCGAAGAACATCCGCAAACAAAGCATAAACTCAATTAAACAACGTATTCATAAATTATATTAATAATCCCTAAACAACCTATGTTTAGCCAATGGCCATAACCATGTATACAATATAAAATAACGTAAACATGCTCAACAACTACCAAAATAAAGAAAACAAAGAGAATAAACGAGTGACTTAGCCTATATTCGAAGAATTGGCGCTAGAACCGTCGAACATTTGCTTCCCTCTTCATCTTCCACCTCGGGTTGAGAGCGCTCCCTCAAAAATCTCTTATCCTAACCATAAAATATAGCCTAAGGCCTTAGGGGACAAAGAGTTCTGAAGAAATGAGGAGAGAAGGGTATTTATAGGCGAAAACATTTCAAACAAAATATCTAAACTGTGTAGAGGCCACCGCCTCGGCGGTGGGTATGTCAGTTCACTGTTCGCCTAGGCGGTCGAAGTTAGGAACTCTCTGTTGTTTTACCACCTAGGCGGTAAGTTTATAGCATCATAGTCCTTCTCTGCTTCTTCATCGCCACGGCGGTGGTCTGGATGCCGCTGCGGTGGGCTTGTTTGCAGAATCTTGCCACCTTGCTCATTTTTCCACCGTTCTCCGATCGTTCTCGATACAATTTGATCGTTTATGCTCTGATTTTATATCGTTTCACCCCACACACCTGTTTTAATACAAAAAGAATAAAAATATATTAAAACATATAAAAATAACTATAAAACTACTCTAAAACTAGCAAAACCAGTTTGAAAATACGTAGGTAGATCATACCTATCAATACACATATATGTATATATACATATATATAAAAACCAATAGAAGCAAATTCATCAACAATCAATTCATGTGATTACTTAAGAACAAACCAAAAATTAATAGGTAGGAAGAGAAAATCTAATGGTAAAGTGGGTAAAGAGAAGAATTTGCCCAAAATCATATAGAGGATTCTTCATTACAACATTAAGACACACGAGGATGCTTAAAAATTCATTATGAATTTTGATTTCCTCAACTTTCTGCTCAGCTAAACAAGCTTAACTGCTGTTAATTTTGCAAATGCAAATATTGGACACTAAACAACGACCTTAAAACCACGGTTGAACGGTGTTCGACATTCTGGGTTGCTTTGTACTCGAGAGAGTCGTTCGTGTTAGGATTTTGTCTTTTCTGCCCTGGTACGTCTTCAATAGCTTTCTGTAGCGGAGCTGCATGTACGACCAAGTCAGCAAAATTTCGACGGTGATCGATGTGGTTTTGATCCTAGGTCGAAACAATTTTGGGTCACCTAAAAAATTCTCTATCACCAAGATCATCGAGACCTTCATCGGATTATCTGGCTTGATCATGGTGGAGATTATGTTCCAACCCATCAGAGCTTCGAATTTGGCCAAAATCTAACTCTTTAAAACCCTTCGGGTTCTATGGCAGTCCATCGATTCATTGAGTCTACACGCGCAGTGGTCGCTGCCACCAACTCGAAAGAATGGAAAAATAGAGTCTGAATTCAAGTAAACCAACTCAAAAAAAATATCGGAGAAGTTGATGCCGAGCCCAATTTCTGGTTCACCCCATTTTACAACCATGTCTACTCTAAGGTAACAAAATCTCTTTAAAAAAATTTGTAGATTTCTTTATCTTTGTCAAACAAGCAAACAAATTCCTTAAACAACAATTGTAGAGAATCAAGGGTAATTTCTCCAAAAGCAAAATTGATTTAGGAGATGGACAACATGGTCTATAGAGGAGAAGAATAAGAAAGAGAGATAGAGAGGAAGAAAAAAGAAAAATAATAATACCATTTTGTCCCCTAAAAAAGCCACGTGATGTTCACATGGTGTCCTTTCCGTCCAGTTTGGATGGAAAAAACTAACAGAGGGACCTTTTAAAACCAATTACATATTTAGAAGGTTTAAACTGAAACAAGATAAAGTAATTGGACTACATGTGTCAATACTTAGAGGGTTAAACAGGGTCTAAAATAAATATTTCAAGTAATCAATTTAGATCATAAAAGATAAGCGCCTAAATTAACTTGGAAAGATCTCACCGAAATTTCTTGAAAACAATTAAGATAGCTCAGTGTAGAACAAAACCGGTGATGAACACTTTTCTGCGCTTGGGTCAAGAACTCTTTAAGAATCATTCTCTTAGAAACACTTCAGCAAAATATCACTCTCTTTAAAACAAAGGTTGATTTAAACTATTTGTTCTTAATTACCAATTTTGAAATTCGTAGGTCAATATAATAAACTTCAAACTAAACCTATAACGGGTAGTTTTCAAAAGGTAATACCTAAAATGACACTCTAAGACTCCATATATCATATACTATCAAAATATGTATATTTCATTTAAAACTACTTTTAGAAAAACGTGATTTGCTCCCCAAATTATTTTAGATTCAAAACACTTAAAGATAGGAAGTAGTTTTACTAATTCAATTTAGCGAATTAATTAATATATGGGCCAAATTGATATGATATTAGTGATATACAATATATAATAGTAAAATACTCAAATTCCCAAAATATTTCATTTTCAAACATTCAAAACCATAGGATTTGGTAAAAGATCTCACAAAACCGAAACAGTCAACTTTGATTGTTCTGCTACTATCGGTTTACCAATCCCATACCAGTTGACTGACCTCTTGCAATGGTCAACTTTCTAACCGTTGCACTGCATTCCATTGGTCGATCGGTCATAGGGTTGGTTAACCTATCCGAACAATGAGTTTCTTGTATTTTCTTTATTTTAGCCACTGGTTACATTAGTCGACTGACCTCTCTTGTCGGTTAACCAAATTGATCAGTGGGTTCACACTTTAACTCATTTAAGCTACTATTTTCATTAGTTGACCGAATCGTTTTGTTGGTTGACTAAATTAACCAGAAATTCATCATTTTATGTGTTTACAAATATTTTCCCAATTCTATACTTTATCAAAAAAATATTTTTATGATTTTAGCATAATAAAAATTATATAGTATCTTAAACTTATCATTTCTTACCATGACACATATTAAATTACTTATTTTAAAGTATATTGCGTGATCCTAATTCGGGTTGCATGCAGAGCATAAGAGTGATGAGTTATTTTTACCTATAAATACAAAAACTGTTCAATGCTCCAAAAATCTTCAATGTTTTCAATTTGCACACGTTCTAAATTGCTTCATAAAATCTTCGTCTTTAAAAATCTTCAATGATAGCTTCATGAATTCTTCATTTTGTAGATCTTTAACGATTAATCTTTTTCAGTTCATTATTTTTCTCATTTAAACATACGAAACTTCTAATATGAAATTACTCAATAAAACCATTTGTTCAATAAAATATCACTATTCAATTATCTATCAAAACATTAGATTCAACAGGATTCATTTCAATCCGTAAGTATTGTTTTTGCATATACATTCGTGACCAACAAATGGCGGGCCAAAAACCAAGCACATTTAATGTCAAAAAGGCAAAAATGAGATTAAGGGGTAGAGGACTTCTTGGAAAGGTTTCGTGACGAGTCTGATCAAGTTGAGGAGCTGAATGATAGGATGACAATAACAACATTGATAGCGGGGGTAAAAAATGGTCCGCTCCTATACGAAATGGCCTGAGCACTACCAAAACTTTAAACTGTTGCCTTTTCCCTATCTACTGAGTCCATCTCAGCAGAGGATGTGTATCGGGCCTAAGCGAGGAAGAAGAATAAGACTTTAAGAAAAAGAAAAGTTTAAGAGGTAAGCTAAAAATCCGGTCGAGATGAATGTCGATCAAAGAAGAGAATAAACGCTAGAAAAGGAGTGGATGGGACAAAAAGTCGAGGAGAAATGGATCCTTACCCAATTTTACAAACGTTATACTGCTCAATACCCTGCTAAGGACTGTATCAATATAAATTCAGGATAAATTGGTCAGATGGCCTCAACCCTTAAAGAATCGGGAAAAGACACCAAATTCTAATAAGTGATATGATTTTCATCACTATTATGGCCATAGCACGGATAAATATTACTAACTCAAGAATGAGATCTAGCAATCGATAAGAAGAGGCCACTTGAAGAGGTTCACCGATCAACAATAATAAGATGATTAGTACCTTGACAAAGAGTGGGAGAGGCAAGAAGCTCAGGGAGATATCCATACAATTCAAGATTCGTTTTGGGATGAGAAACAAAGTTCGAGCAAAAGGATCATGCTCGAAAAGGTAAGAGACAAGTAAAAGATTATGTATTCTAAGTGTCTAGAGAAGTTGTCACTGAAATAAAAGCCATTACTTTCACCAACCCAACCATGTTTAATCCGTTCAAATTCACAAATACAAAAAAAATGATGAGTTTCTTCCCACAAGGAGCTTTTACCACCTCAATATAGTTATACTCGATTAATGTTCCAAGATTTACTACGTGATAGATTCAATGTGAGATAAATTAATGTCTGATTAATAAACAAGTATGGGTAGCATAGATTAAAGTACTTAATCAGATAAACACACAAAATCGTATTAATTTTTTTTCTTCAGCCTTTTCAGTTTGAAAATGATTTTCTAATGATCTTAAATCCAAGAAAGCAATAATAATATGAAATCTAAATTAAGAACAACAACTTGAAAAGATCTCACTAGGAAAATATCGAAGAATAAAAACAGAATCGCAAGATAGTTCAAGTCAGTGATGCCAAATCAATCAGCGCTTTAAATCAAGAACTTTAGTACAAATTCTCTCTCGAAAGATTTCAACAGAATGATAACTCTTAGAAAAGCATAGGAAATTATTGTTCTTGATATATTTTATCCAATTTTTGCAGGTATATATATAGATTCATATCAAGCCCTCCAACAGCTACTTTTCAAAAAATATGCCTCTAAAGGGCATGCTTAGACCCCATATAATATAATCATTCAATTCTGGTGTAATTCACTTAAAAATATATTTTGAAACTTTTAAATAAGTCCATAAAATATTTTTCAATTATTAATCACAAAGATAAGAAGTATTTAACTTCTTAAATTGAGAGAATCTTTATCTATGTGGACTAAATCAATAGGCATATACAAATGAATGTACCGCATCTTTAGTAGGTTCAAATCCCCTGAAATTCTCCATTGAAATCATAAAAAATGGCTAGTTTTTTATCGAAATACCAAGTTCCTTGAAATCTCAACCGAAATAGTCTGTTGACCGATCCCTGGCCATTGGTTGACCTATTGATACAGTGTAGAAACCAGGCCCAACAAATCAGCTGGTCGGTTGATCGATCCTCCTTCAGTTGGTTGACCGATTGGTTTAGGGAGTTTTTCTTGCCAAGGTCCAGCACAATCAGTTGACCGATTGAGTCCCAATCGGTTGACTGATTGGTTCATAGAGTTTTCCTACCAGACCGTTAATCCTGTTGATTAACTGATCTCCATGGGTCAATTGACCGATCATTGCAGGGACTTCATATTTTGCTCTGAAAAGCTCAATGTTTCAAACAGTTGACCGATCCTTTCTGATCAGTTGACTGATTGGTCAATTTCTCCACCAATTTTGCTCTAAAATCCACTGTTTTGATTCAGTTAACTGATTGCTTTTCTCGGTTAACTAAATTGACCTTAAACTTTAATTTTCCATACTTTAATCATGATTTTCACTTAGGTCAATTTTTATTTTCAATTTTCACATAAGGAGCAAATAATTAATCAATAATTAGGATCCTAAACTCTATCATTTCAACACACAAAAGATAATTTATTTTAGTGTCGTGTGTGATCCTAATTCAGGTTGCATTAAGAGTATAAGAGTATTGAGTTGTTTTCACATAATTTCTTCAATGTCTTCAACACTCTTCATTTCTTCACTTTGTCCATCTTTTCACCCTTAAAATTTTCTTCATGATATCTTCAACACAATCAATAAATGGAACTCTTTTTTTGAAACACTCAACAAACACATTAGTTTCACAAAAAACATCAATACTAAATTGTCCATCAAAATCGTAGAGATCAACAGTTAGGTAATTCTTTTCCCTTGAAAAGAATTAGGCTTTGATTATTCTGGTAATTGAATTATTTTTTGAGTGAATTGTAAAGGTTCATCATTCCCTATGAAACGGATAAGTGAGAGAGTGTTAGGTTAATCTTTCGCTTAATAAAAAGATAGGGTTCATTCTTGACCTGGGAAAAGGGTAATTTGTAAAGATTGATTTTGTGCCTGTAAAAGAATCGTGTAAGGGTTTAGTTCCTACCTGGTAAAGGGATAAAAAAGGTTTAGTAGATTATGAATCTCCTAGAGCTCGGGGGACTGGACGTAAGCAAGACTATTTTGACCGAACCAAGATATATCATTATATGCTGCAATGTTTATTTCATTATATTGTATTTGGGTGTACACTTGGTATTAAACACGTATCCGTTGTGTGACTAAGATAATAATTAATTTAGGAAATTTGATTATTTGATATTAAGTGTTTAAAGAAATTAATTATTTAAATTTTGTAACTACCCAATTCACTCTCTCTTGGATAGCTCTTTGGGCCTACAATTGGTACCAGAACTGGTTTAGATCATTTGGCTTAAAATCCTAACAATGAAAGATCACATGGCGCACTCCATAGGCACACTCTAGGTGAGGGGTAGTCTATACTCCGTCCACCTTTGTTTGCATGTGATAACTATTCATTCTGGAAGGACTAAATGATTTTTTTCTTCAAGCCACTAATTATGATGTGTGGCTAGCCATTGAGGATGATTAATACGTTCCTAAGGAGAATGGAGTGATTAAGAAGAAAGAGCAGTTGATAACCTCTGTTAAATAGAAACTTTCTATTAATTTTCAAGCTATTAATATTTTGTTTTGTTCATTAGATACTAATGAATATACTAGAGTTTCAAGTTGTGGATCGGTTAAAGAAATGTAGGATATATTGCAAATCACCCACGATGGGACAAATTTGGTGAAACAGTCCAAAATCAATGCCTTAGTTCGTCAATTTGAACTATTCAGAATGAGTGAAGCAGAATCAATTCTCGAAAATGTATATGAGATTCAATAAGATTTGCAACAACCTTGATCAACTTGGAAAGCATTATAATATGGAGGACAAAGTGCAAAAGATTCTGAGATCATTGACTAAAATCTAGGATCCAAAAGTAACGGCAATAGAGGAAGCTAAAGATCTTACAGTTTACACTATTGATGAGATTATTGAAAACCTAATGTGTTACACCCCATCCCGGACACCCATCACCCTAGGGTCGGCGTAACGTCGACACGATATCACCGAAACGTCCAACCAACTAGAAAATGACAATATGCATACATACATATACAACCACAAATACAGACCATATACATACCATATACAACTCTCATATTGGGACACACCCATCCCGGAATATATGCAACAAAAAAATAATAATTACTATATGAACCTCACACGGGTTCGCCTCAGACAGCTCATCCCAAAAAGTCCCACACGACACTATCATAGGACTCTACCTAGTGCCAATACTCCTAGCCGCTGCACCTGAAACCAAATTTTTTATCAATGTACTGTCTTCATGATAAAAATATTTTGTATGGATCAAGTATAATAATAATTTAAATACCCTATTTCAATTAATAATACAACAATCACATGTTTCAAATAATAATATTGTATTCACATGCCACACTGAAAAACTCTGTTTCCTGTCACCACAGTAATAAACTCATATATGTATAATACGCTAACCAAACAGTGAAAATCCAATAGAATACTAGGTCTAACCAAATAGTATAACGCAACCTAAATAATAGATACACCAATCCATCCAATCCAGTATAAAGTAATATATATAAATTTACTCCACCAGTTCACCATATACAACAAATACCACACCACCCTCTAACTAGCCATAGGATAGTTTTTACCTCACGATTGGGAGTTGCAACCGTACCACCCGTAGGATTTACCTTCCTAGCAGGTCAAAACAACGCTCTACCGTAGTAGATAATCAACGCTCTATAGGACTATGCCTAGCAGATAAACAATGCTCTGCTGTAGCAGATAATCAACGCTCTATCGTAGCAAATAAATCAACGCTTTACCGTAGCAGATAATCAACGCTCTGCCATAGTAGATAATTAACGCTCTGCAGTAGCAGATAAATCCACATCCCTTTCGGAAAGAAAATACTATGGCATAGTCGGACCAACCATCAACTTCCACCTCAAAACAACCGACTTGTTCCACAATTAATTTCCCACTTTTTAAAATCAACTAAATTCAACAAATCATTTTCACCCTTTTAACACCAACATAATCCATAATTTCACAAACACCCAAAACTGCTTGATCCATATAAGTTACAAATTCGTCCAATTTTAATATAAACACATTTTTCTATAATATATATATATATATATATATATATATATATATATATATATATATATATATATATATGAAAATAAAATTTGTAATTTAGTAGAAGACAGTACACTCATCTGGTTATCTGCTCCGAATAACTTTTACTGACTACCCTCTACCAATACTCCGGTGCCTACGAACCTAATAGTAACAGGGTCTAAATTAATATTTTATGTAAAATATCCTAATCATGCAATGCAAGCCCTAAGTTTTGTAATTTCTCATCCCCACATTTTACTATGAAAAATTATCATTCGGCTAGGTTTTGCTTCGTTAAAATTTACTGTATAAACTTTAGTAATACGAACGGTCCCAAAATTTTTTGTTCCGATTACAAAATTTTGATGCTAGTAGTTATATTTAATAAATATAAAATTTAATGAGAAATGTTACCTGCTCCGAAACGGTTGTCGATTTCCTTTTTGCTTAAAAAATTTAGTTTATGCTCTAGTACTCACCGCCTCGGCGAAGGATCCATCGCCGCGGTGAACACACTTCTTCTTTTGTCTTATTTGCTTACTGACACGCCACCACTTAGGCCGTCGTCCTACCACCTAGGCGAACACACTTCAATTTCTTTCTACCTTGCGTTCTGATGCTCCACCGCCTAGGCAAACGACTGTCGTCTTCCTTCTCTCTCTAGTTTTGTTTTAATTTTTCAGATGATTTCTTCTCTTCCTCCCCTCACCAGCTCATCGTCCAACCACCGTCAACGATCAGGACACACACACACCCCTCTCCGACGTTCTCCCACTCATCAACCCACACACACACATACAGCAATATCAAAGAAAACACCCACACCCACATGCACATATCTATAACAACCGAAACACACACATACAGATGGTGGCTAAGGATCATCGACTGATCACTCGTAAAAAATTGGGACATATACACCCACGACCGGATTAACCACACACAACAAAACACATACACGACCAACCACACATGCATGAAATGAAACACAAATGTACACTGATACCCACAATCGGCAAAAAAACAGAGCACACACACACACACCCGTCGTCACACACACGGATGAAGAGACCCACACACAACCAACGGAATAGAATAGATCACACTTGACTACCAACATATGCACATGCACACCGGATAACCCACATTCGCCGGCGATCACAAAAATCCGACGACTTCCCTTCGATTCTCTCTCTATCTCTCTAGATTTCTGGATTGCTCTCTACTGAATTTGATCTTCTGATAGATTATGGATCATGATAGCTTGCATGGATCCATTTATATGCATGATTTAAGTGGTTTGAGATTTATCTTTCGATTGACACGTCGCCAACGATCTCACTGCACACACGCACTTCTTTAAATTCTTATTTTAATCCAAATTCAACTTTTAAAAGTTCTAAAATTGTAATTTCACCCCAAAACTTTTTAATTTGACATTTAATTAACACAATTTCACCCCGAAATTTCTAAATGCTCTAAAATGTAACTAAATTGACGTATATGAAAAAATCGGGTCTTACATAATGACCATGACATGCCTATACGAGAATATGATGTTGAAACAAGAAACATCAAAATAAAGTCTTTGGAATTAAAAGTTCATAAAAATGAGAAATAAGATGACAGTGATGACATCAGTCTTGACAGTAAGTAAGAAAATGATGTAGCACTTCTCAAAAACAAATTCAGAAAAATGACTTGACAAACATTTTGGAGAAAGAGAAATTTCAACATGAGTAATGTGGAATGCTTCAACTGTCACAAGAACGAACACTTCCAATCCGACTGTCCCGAACTAAAGAAGAAAAAAGAGAAGAAGAGAAAGAAAAAGAAGAAGGTAAAGAAGAGTGGGAATAAATCAATGAAAGCCACTTAGGATGACTCTGAAGCTCGAAAAAGTTAAGTAGTGACGATTCATCTATGCTTGCTTTGATGGTCCCTGGATATGAGGTAACGAAATGTTCTAGTTTTTGTCCTTTAAATTTCAATGATTTATTTTTTGTTTACCAAGAATTAACACATGATTATAAAAACTAGTGTTCTCAAATTAATGCCCTACAAAGTATAATTAAAATAGTTAATAAGCAAGTGATGAAATGGGAATCTGAAAACACTGAATTGAAATCCAAGATGTCGGATTTACATTCTATAGTTCCCAAATTCATAGGTGGTAAGAATAATAATCTAAAAATGCTTTTGGGAAGTTCACGAGGTATCTTTGATAAAGCTGGAATAGAGTTTCAGAAAAAATTTAAACAAAAGAGATTTCATAAATTATTTTATGAAACTAGAATCTTGTTAGATGTTTTAAATGTAACGTTGTGGGGGCATTCTATTAGCAAATATTTTTCTGAACTATCTAAATAAAGACAAATTTGGATTCCTAAATGAACTAGAATTGTCTCGACTAACAAGATCGGACCCACTTAGATTGGGTACCACTTAGGAACTATTTGAGGTTCTCCTTGCAGGTTACTCTGAAAGCATCAATAGGCAAGGAAAAATAGTTCCTAGATAGTGGTTGTTCTCGGCACATGACAGGTGACAAATCTAAATTTATGTCTTTGACACTTAAATACGGAGGTCTTGCAACGTTTGAAGACAACACAAAAGGTAAAATTATCGGTATAAGTAATATCGGTAATGAGTCTACTATTATTAAAGATGTTCTCTTAGTAGACAATCTTAAACATAACTTGCTTAGCATTTGTCAATTATGTGATAAATGTTATAATGTTTTTTTTTTTATCATGATAGATACATTATTAAGAGTGCACATGATAGTAGCATATTACTTGTTGCATCACGATTTGAAAATGTTTATACATATTCATTTGATGATTTATCTTCTCAAAATTTATCATATTTAAATGCATTATCTGAGAACAGTTGGTTATGGCACAAACGACTCGGGCATGCTAGTATGGAGTTAATTTAAAATTTATCTAAGAAGAGTCTTATACATGGCTTACCTGCATTAAAATATGTTAAAGATAAAATATGTGATGCATGTCAATTAGGTAAGCAATCTAAATCATCCTTTAAGAAGAAGTTGCACACACCACATCTAGATGTCTTGAATTATTGCATCTTGATTTATTTGATCTGAATGCCATTGCTAGTTTAGGAGGTAAATTTTATGCATTCGTAATTGTGGATGACTATTCTAGATTTACATGAGTGTTTTTCCTAGCTAAGAAGAGTAAAATTGTTTCTATATTCTCTAAGCTTTTGTAAACGTGTTCAAAATGAGAAGTAATATTGCATCATTAATATCCGTAATGATAGAGGTAGAGAGTTTTGAAATGATGAGGTAATAAGTTATTGTGATGAGCACGGTTATGCTCACAATTTTTCTGCACCTAGAACGCCACAGCAAAATGGCATTGTGGAGAGAAAAATAGAACGCTTCAAGAAATAGCCACAACAATGTTGAATGAGAACCATCTTCCTAAATACTTTTGGGCTGAAGTTATAAGCATCGCTTGTCATGTTGTAAACAGGGTTTCTATCTGAAGAGATTCTAATAAAACCCCTTATGAAATTTGGAATGGTAAGACTCCAAATATATCATATTTTAAAGTTTTTGATTGCAAATGTTTTATCTTAAATGATAAGGATAATTTGATTAAATTTGATGCTAAATCTGATAATGGAATTTTCCTTGGGTACACTTTTAATAGTAAAGCTTATAGAATATATTATAAACGTACATTAGTAGTGGAACAATCTATGCATATCGTATTTGGGAAATCTAATCCACTTCTGTCGAGAAATTTTTTGGATGATGATGATGCAGGTACATAGAATAACCAAAACCAAGGAGATGATACGAAAAACGAATCACAGAAAGAGGAATCAAAAGAAGAAGAGACGACTTTACCACGTGCGATAAAGACAATATCGGGACATTCGGTAAAAGAAATTATTGGTAATTTCGAGAAAGGTGCAAGTATAAGATCATCTCTTAGGGATATAATTAATCTTTTTTTTCTATCTTAAATTGAGCCTAAGAATGTGAATAAGGTGTTAACTGATGAATCTTGGATCTCTACGATGCAAGAAAAATTAGTTAAATTTGAACGTAATAAGGTGTGGTCTCTAGTTCCTACACCGAACTTTCATCTTGTAATTGGTACTAAATGAGTTTTTCGTAATAAAAAGGATGAAACATGAATGGTAATTAGAAATAAAACAAGATTAGTAGCACATGACTGTAATAAAGAAGAAGTAATTGATTATGATGAGATGTATGCTCCTGTAGCTAGATTAGAAATTATCAGACTGTTACTTGCCTTTGCATGTTCACGAAATTTTAAATTATATATTTCAAATAGATATAAAGAGTGCATTCTTGAATATATTTCTATCAAAAGAAGTTTATATCAAATAACCACTGAGATTTGAGAGTGATAAACTTCCTAATCATATGTTTAAACTTCAGAAGGTTTTGTATGGGCTTAAACAAGCTCCGCGAGCTTGGTATGAGAGACTTATCTGATATTTAATCGAAAATAATTTTTGACAGGGTCTTAGCGATATAACTTTATTTATCAAGCAAAACAATTCTGATATCCTATTAGTACAAATATATATTGATGATATTATATTTAGTTCTACTAATGAGAATTTTTGTCAAGAGTTTGCTAAAATTATATAGGTTGAGTTTGAAATGAGTATGATGTGAGAGTTAACCTTAATTCTTGGGTTGCAAATCAAGCAAACCAAAGAAGAGATTTTTATTAATCAAACCAAGTACACTAAATAGTTACTGAAAAAATATGGCTTAAATGGCGCTAAAAAGTACAAAACTCCCATGACAACAGCTAGGAAAAGAGACAAGGACAATACGAAAAAAAAAACATAAATGAGAAAATATATCGAGGTATAATTGGTAGCTTGTTGTATTTTACTTCTAGTAGATTTGATATACTGTTTAGTGTATACTTGTGTGCTAGATTCGAGTCTTGTCCTAAAGAATCGCATCTAATTGAGGTTAAGCGATTTTTTCAATATTTGAAAGGGACGAGTGATCTAGGATTATGGTATCCTAGGGGGAGTGACTTTAAGTTAACTAGTTGCTCCACTGCTGATTTTGCCAGATATAAAGTTTAGCGTAAAAGCACAGGTGAGTCATGTCACTTTTTTGGACATGCCTTGATTTTTTAGTCTAACAAGAAATAGAACTCAATTGCCTTATCGATTACCGAGGCTGAATATATAGCAGTTGGTAATTATTGCACTCAAATTCTATATATCAAGCAATAAGTATATGATTTTGGAATATGTATAGAGGAAGTCCCTATTTATTGTGATAATAAAAGTGCTATATGTTTAAGTAAGAATCCGACACAACACTCATGAACTAAGCACATAGAGATTATACATCATTTTATTCGTGATCACATTTAGAAAATGGATGTAACTATTGAATATATTGATACGTCCGATCATCTTGCCGATATTTTTAATAAACCTCTAGTGGAAGATCAATTCATGAAAATTATTCGAGGTTTAGGTATGACCCCACTTTTTGAGATGACAAATGGGAAGAAATTGATATTTAATGAGTTAGTTGATGTTTAGAAATTTGTTCGCATAAGCATTGCATTGATTAAAGAGAGACGTTAATTAAATTTGGCTTATATTGTATATATTTCATTGTTTATTTTGTTTTCATACTTATACTTAAATGAGTTTAAATACCCGTCTTCAGATTTAGGAGGAGTATGGTTACATTTTTAATTGAAGAAAATATCAAAATTAATTGTCATTATAAAAAAAATGAAAATTGTTGAATCCAAGATTTTGATGAAAAATTAAATAATAATATTTTTTGTGGAACTAATGTTTTTATCAAGTGTTTTAGATTTATAAGTTCCATGTATGTGATTCAGAAGAATATCTCATGAAGAAAATATAAAAGGGTACAAGATGAACGAAATGAAGATGTGAAGAGTTTTGAAGATCTTGAAGAAAAATAGATGAAAAAGCACTCTCTACTTATATACTCTTAATGTAACCCGAATTAGAATTACACATGATACTTTAAATGAGAAAATTATATGTGTGTCATGGTAAGAAGTGATAAGTTCAAGATCCTAAAATGAGATATTGTATGTGCTCTTTATGTGAAATGAAATTGATAATTGACCTAATTGGAAAACATGTTTTAAAGTATAAAAAGTTATATTTTCGGGTCAATTCGGTCAACCGAGAAAAATAATCGGTCAACCAAATCAAACAGTGAGTTTTGGAGTTGAAATAAGGTACTACTGATCCAATCGGTCGACCGAATGGAATTGGTTGGTCAACCGTTTAAAGCAGTAGCTAAATTGACGAAGGAAGTGAGCATACTAATCCAACCAGTCAACCGTTTGAAAGTGGTCGGTTAACCATTTGAATCAGAAGGATAAATAGTGGAGAAATGGATCATACTGATCCAATCGATCAACCGATTGGATGCAGTTAGTCAACCAAATGGTTTTAAACCAACGATAAGATTTGGTTCTGGATAGGTCAGTCAACCGAATTGTAGGACTCGGGCAACAAACTGAGTCAGTTGGAAAATCGAGAGATTTGGTCTCTTAGTAAAAAACTATCAATTTTTTATGATTCCAAGAGAGATATTTAGGGGATTTGAACTTAATTAAGATATTGTCAACCTATTCTATCATTCCTATTGATTTGGTCTATATACTTAAAGATTCTTTTAATTTAAATGGATTAATACTTCTTATCTCTATGGTTTTAAATTTAGAATAGTTTTATGGGCTTATTTGAGAGTATAAAAATTTATTTTTAACTAAAATACTCCTAAATTGAAAGGTTATCATACAGGGAGTCTAAGAGTGTCTTCTAGAGGCATATCTTTGAGAAACTAGCAGTTGGAGGGCTTGATAATTGTCTATTAATATAGAACTACGGGATTTGTGATCAATACATCAAGAACAATCAGTTTATGTTATTCTAAGAGTGATATTTATAATGAGATTTCTGTGAGAGATTTGTTATAAGTTCATGATCTAAAGCACTTGCGGTTTGGTGTTACTAACTTTGTTCTATTGCTATTCTATCATTATCTTCGGTGTTTCCCGGTAAGATTTTTCTAAACTTTGTTATTTACTTTGAATTTATATTCTTATTGATTGTTTGGTGTAAGATTGTTTAAAAAATCTTTTTAAACTTAAAAGCTTGAAAATATTTTTGAACAATTTTATTTGATTATCTGATTACGTGCTTAAATTGTGCGACCCATATTATTTATTAATTAGATTTTATTTGTCTCACAATGTATCTATTACGTAGTAATTTTTTGGGTCATTACTTGAGCATATTTGTATTTAGGTGGTAGAAGCTCCTTGTGGGAAGAAACTTAAATTTTTTGTGTTTGTGAGTTTGAGCGAATTAAACATGTTTGAGACGATGTTTAGTCAGGGTAGTTAGATTTCGATATTTTTCCTATGAAAAGGTTAGGGATTGATCTTTATCTTGTTAAAAATGTTAGGTTATTCTTTTCATTTGAAAAGAATTAGGTTTTGATTCTTCTGGTAATTGAATTATTTTTTAAGTGAATTGTACATGTTCATCCTTCCCTGTGAAAAGGATAAGTGAGAGAGTGTTAGGTTAATATTTGATCTGGTAAAAAGATAGGGTTCATCCTTGCCATGAGAAAAAGGGTAATTTGTAAAGGTTGATTTTGTGTCTGTAAAAAAATCGTTGTAAGAGTTTGGTTCCGACCTGATAAAGGATCAAAGGGGTTTAATGGATTGTGAATCTTCATGGATCTCGGGGGACTGGACGTAGGTAATACTAGCTTAATCGAACCAGGGTATATCGTTGTGTGTTGCATTGTTCATTTCATTATATTGTGTTTGGGTGTGCACTTAATATTAAACACATATTCGCTACGTGAATAAGATAATAATTAATTTAGAGAAATTGATTATTTGATATTAAGCGTTTAAAGAAATTAATTATTTAAATTTTGTAATTACTCAATTCACCCTCCTCTTGGGTAGCTCTTTGGGCCAACACAACTATGTCTATGAGCTACTTAGTTTATTGGATCCCTTCTTGGGCGACAACTACATCAGCATGTATTCCCTCAATAAGGATAAAACAACCTTCATTACTGATAAATGTTTGTATTGTTATCGGCTAATGCTGTTTGGGATGAAAAATGTTGGGGCAACGTACCAAAGATTAGTAAATAAGATATTTGTTGATTTACTCTGGAAAATGATGGAGGTTTACATTGATGACATGTTGGTCAAAATTAAGATGGCTAACGACCATCTAGCATCTACAAGGCTGCTTCAAAGTACTTAGGAAGCACAAGATGAAATTGAATCCCAATAAGTATGTCTTCAGAGTCGGGACTGCGAAGTTTCTCGATCCCTTAGTGAACAAAAAAGGAATTGAATTCGGCTCAGAGCAAGTCAAGGTGATCTTGAACATGACATCCTCGAGCACAATCAAAGAAGTGCAAAGTTAGGGTGAGTAGTGGTGTTGAATTGGTTCATCTCCCAAGCATAGGACAAGTGTCTGCCTTTCTTAGAGACTCTTTGAGGATACAAGAGTTTGGAATGGATCGATGAGTGTGAAAAGACCTTTCAAGCACTCAAGAAGTACATCTTGGCACCATCAATCCTCTTTGTATAGACCATGTTTTCGAGTCAAATTTACTTAGACCTTTTAAAATTGCTTTCTAAAAATTTGGTGACTTAACATATCAATTAAACCCAATATTAGATGTCGACTTCTTATTTTTATAGATGGCCTAAGCCTTTTAAGAGAAAAACGACTTGATTCAAAACCCCTTTTATTTTTATTTTTAAAAAAAAAAAACACATCATCCATTTCCTATTGACTCTTTCCGTTCATAAGTCTGAGAATGACCTGGAAGAGTTCTACGCAATGGTTAATTTTACAAACCCAAGCATCTTGGTCGACTCTTCGTATTTTAGACGTTATTATGAGATGGGCGCTATTTCATATTCAAACATTATTGAAGTAATCCTAATTCCATATCATTCATTATTTCCATAAAATCCAAAATCCATGTTAAAATACTTCTTTAGTGACATGAAAAGGGTTCATCGTTGTGTAGCAAGTATTTTTCTTTTTTAAAATAAACATGACCTAATTTTAAGCATTGGCATAATGTGTAAAGATGCCGATAATTTTCTACAGAGAAACTGTTGCCACTGAGGAAGACAAGAAGTCAGGTGTTGAACAATCTGCATAATTAAGTGCAAAAGTAAATCAGATAAACACAGTTATGTGATGGTAAAAAGGTTCCCTTGATTTCTTATAATAATTTTGTTCCTTGTGTCTTTAGTTTATATTGAGGAGGACTAATGCATTGTTATCAAATCATTTACCACTAAAGGTATAGCTAAGTTATTAATCTACATGCTCTATAACTTATATATTTCACAAATTTCCAACCTTCCTTTGAAGCTTACTATTAGTATTCAATTTATAATAAAAAGCTAAGCTATTTGATATTTTTGGATACTGTATTTAGTGTGAGTTATGGATATTACCACAGTGGAAGTTAAAAATACCAATATTCAGTTTTATTATTGTTACTGCTCTATCTTAGATGGTTTGAATGAAAATGAAATTTTGCTCATCTTCTAGTTGTAGTTATATGCTATTTTTTATTATCAAGTACGTTTATCCTTGTCATGGTTTTCATAAGTAGTTTTTGTCACTCATAAAGTAAAATGCAGAAGCATATTCTTACGATTTGGCTCGTTTTTAACAACTGGAAGTTCTTTACGGAGTTGGCTAATCTGCACAAATTGATAAATTTGAATAATAATAATAATAATCCATTTTCACAAATGTAGTTTTTATTTTTTCCCTTCCTCTTTTATACTCATTCAATCAGATTAGTGTTTCTCATTGATAATAGTATTACTAGATTTTCCCAATTTATGGAGGTATATTTTATGTTTAGAGTCTTTTTTCATTTTTTTGTATTCTGTTTTGTTTGTATTTTACTTCATCTTATTCTTTGATGTTTTGTTGCTTGTGATTTTGTTTGTCGTAAGTCGTAACTATCTTATTCAACTTTAGACTATGTGGGACTATTATAAGCTTGTCGTTGAGTTTTGTGAGGGCACTTACATTAGTACTTTGAATTGTTTCGAGTTCAATTGGTGTTAGGTGTAAATATAATATTTGTTCGACAATGTTTTTATGAAGTGACTCGTACTTCTTACTTAGGACATGTTTGATAAAAAAAAATAAAAAAATAAGTGTTTAAAATTAATTATATTAAATATTTAATTAATTAATTTTGCTTGATAAATATAATTAATATCACTTAATTAATTAAGTTAATTTAAAAATTAAGTCAAAATGTGAGTAAAAAATTAAGTCAAGACCCTTCACTTATTTCATTTTGCTTAATACACTCAATTATTTTTCACTTAAAAAAATTATATTTTGGCCATTTTACTCTTAATTTTCTATGAGGGTTTAATTAGGGTTAGATTTAATGAGAATTTGATTAACTTTAGATTATTTTAGGGTTTTAATTTTATTTTATATTTAAATTATTGTTATAATTTAATTTAAACAATGAAACTGCATAAAAAATACATAATATTATATATTTTTGGGTTAATTTTTACTTTTAATTTTAATATAATTTAAAAAAAAAATGGCACCCTAATTTTATTGTGTTGATCTCAATTTTTTTTTTCTTCATATTATCTGTATTCAAATGTAATTATGTAAATTAAACAATTTTTAGTATACAAATTTTGTACTTGCCAAACAAAAATATTCAGCACTTATATTTTCAGCACAATTTTATCAAACGACTTTATGATATTTTCAACACTTAAAATTTCAGTACTTAAAATTAAGTACTTAAATTTTCAGCATTTAATTTTTAAGTGGTTATCAAACATGCCCTTAGTCTTAGGTTTCTCCCAAATTGCTTTTTATATGTTTATTTGAGTAGTTTAGAGAATTTAGTTAATAATTTGGATTGTATTCGGTCTTTTAAAATTTTTATGATTTATTGGTTTGTTGCTTAATTGTATGAGTATTTATTATATTTTGGATTGAGTTTGGTTTTTTGTTTGATTTTAAAATTTGGTTTTCTCCAAGTTTGTTTTAGACCTCTTAGGTGTGTTATCCTTTTGGTGGATTATGTTGTTGGAACAATATATTTTTATAATATGAAAAGAACGATAAAGATATTTTATGTAGTCAGAACATTTACATTACACTTCTAAACCATTTTGAACTCTATTACAGTAGATTCTGTAAAATTTACGTGGTGTAATTATTTTGTACCTCTATATTTCTATCTTATTTATCAATTTTCTTATACACCTAATAATTGGTCGTTTGTATTTTTTTTTTTGACACAGTTGTTTCTATTTATTTATTTATTGTTGTTCACAATCTTATAGTGTGCTACTAATTTGTCTTTCGGTGTGATTTTGGATCTAATATTCTTGTTATGAGTGTTTTCATTTTATTAGATTATTTTGGAGGAATTATTATTTATTAGATCTCGAGTTTTGAAGGAATTATTAAGATATTTTGATAGAGATAAGGACATTTACATTTTACTTTTGAATTATTTTGAACTAATTTATAGTAGCTTCTTTATAGGTTTGAAGGTGTAATTTTTTTGTACCTCTACCGTTCTACCTCATTAATGGATTTTTCTCATATTTAGTTGATTATTTTGTTTCTTTAAAATTTTGTTTTATTGGATTGATTGTGTGAATTGTTTTTATTTTTCTATTTGAAGAGTTGCATTGTCGGAACAATCTCATGTTAGATTTTGAGAGTGTAAAGGAGATTAAAGAGCTTATAGTTGATTGTGATAGGGGTACTTTTACTGTTCATTTGCGTGGCTTCGGGGTTTATGGACTTTTATTTATAATAGTGCTAATGTAATTGGTGTAGAGTTATTTGGTTTGGCAGTATTATGGATAGTACCCCGTCGCTTTTTCTCTAATACGACAACTTGTCTCATTTTTTATATTTTATATTTTAATTGATTTGGTTTTGTTGATTTTTTTTGTCATTTTGTTAAATTTTGTTTGATTAGTTTTGAATTCTTTCTTCTATCTTGTATAGTGGTGTAAAGCATTGCTTAGTTCTAATATTATTAGATATATTAGTAATTTAGAGTTGGTTATGTATTTTGATTTTTAGTCTTTGTATTGTATAAATTTTGTTTTGGGGAAAGTTGTATTGTGTTGAGATATTGTCCTGTTTTTGTTTATAAAAAATTGATAGATTCAATATAGTTGACGTTAAGTGAAAAAATAAAAACTTATTTAAAGAACTAAGAAACTAAATTAATTACTTTCAAGGACAATATACTAATTTCTCATTGTTTTAAGGAGTTTTATTGTTTAGACCTAATTTGTGTTTCTCTTCCCTCAATTAACCTTTTAAACAAACAAGATTATTATTTAAACATTTTTAAAAATATTCTTAAATTTAAGTTTATGACAGTTAAGAAATAGGTATAGATGAACATTTATAATCCTGTATAAACATAAGCCCTAACCCTAATCATTCATATTCCATAGCTGCACAATTCCATTTCTTATCTCTATCCATTTTCCTCATAGCCATCTCTATCAATTTTTTTCATATTCCATAATCCTAATCATTCATATTCCATAGTCGTTCAATTCCACCTCTCATCTCTATCCATTTTCTTCATAGTCATCTCTACCAATTTTCTTCATATTTCATAACCCTAATCATTCATATTCCATGGTGGCTCAATTCCACCTCTCATTTCTATCCATCTTAATAGCCTCTCGATCAGTTCCACCTCTTATCTCTATCAATTTTCTTTATACCCGCTCAACTTAGCCACACCACAACTTCACCGTCATCGTTTCGTTTCGATCAACATAGTCATCTACATCTTCTCTCTCTCTCAGCCGCCAAAAATAATGTCATTGTCCATCTCAGATCGGCGAAAGACAAACAGCGTGGCGGCTCTAGATTGGCGAAAAACGGACGACTTGGCTCAAAATGTCTAGATCTGGAACTGTGGTGAATGAGAACGACGAACGACGATCCTACATTCACTAACGATGTTCACCACCGCCATCATTCGACCTTAGAATCTCTCTCTCTCTCTCGTTTGTCTTCCCTAGATCTTGTTCCGGTCTAGGAAATTCCAAATCTTAATGTTTATTTTTGTTGTGTGTGTGATTTTGCAGATGTTCAAATTTGTTGAATGTTTATATTTGCATAGTTGTTTGTTTTCATTGATCTTTTAGGTTTTTTTTTTTTTTTTTTCAATGTTGTTGTTTTGTTTTTTGTGAATGTTTGCACGGGGAGTAGATCGGTTTCGACTTTGTTGGTTTTTGTGGAGTCTTGTTTATTCATGTGAATGTTTGCGCATGTTTAAGATATATTTTAATTTAGTTTTCGTGTAATTTGTGATTGGTGAATATTTATACTAATTTTGTTTTTGATGATCTTAGGGAATTTCAGTGTCTTGATTTGTTGTTTTTGGGTGTTTTGAGTGAATGTTTGTGTGGGTAAATGAAATGGTCACATCAATGTATTTTTTGTTGATCTGAGGTTTTTTCAATTTTTTTTTTATTGCTTTCGGTGAATGTTCAAATCGAATTTGTATTTCAGATCTGTTTTGATTTAGTTTTACGTGATGAATATACCATTTGTGGTTGGTGAATGTTCATGTCAATTTTATTTTTATTAATTTTAGGTTTCTATTTTTTTATTCTATTTAAATTATTCTAAAAAATATTCTATTTATAGAAAAAAAATGGTATATCGACTCCCATCCCCAATCTCATTAGATCATTGTTTGTACATAAAAAAATAAAAAAAATAAATAACATAATTTTAATATTAGATTGAAAATAGTGATAATATTTTTTGTCAAAAAAAGAAAGGGCAAAAATATGAGGTGGATTTTTTTTTTTTAGATGCAATGAGGTGGAATGCTTCTTCATTCGCTCAAGTAATGGGGCGCGTGGGCCACGCTCTGTTATGATAAACCCCGAATGGGCCCAACCCATTGAACAGAAAAATGTTGGCTTTGCAAATCATTCAAGAGAGAGAAATCTCTCTCTCTCTCTCTAGATTAACATTAGCCGTTGAGTTTCAGTTTTTCCCCCTCCATTCGACCTCTTAATTGATCTCTTCCCCATTGTTAAACCCTATTGATTCTCTTCTTCTTCTTCTCTCTCTCTCTCTCTCTCTCTCTCTCTCTCTCTCTCTCTCTTCTTCTTCTTCTTCTTCTTCTTCTTCTTCTTCTTCTTCTTCTTCTTCTTCTTCTTCTCTCTCTCTCTCTCTCTCTCTCTCTCTCTTGCAGATCAAACCGATGTTAATTATCTTTAAGAGTTAACGTCGCCGCCGATCATCTACAATAACAACATGAGCGACTCTCAGAGCGTCAGTTCTTCCGATGACTATGTCTCCGGCCGTGTTTCTTCCGACCAGCAGGTACATCATTCAATCGTTTATCCCTATTGATCTCTCTCTCTCTCTCTCTCTCTCTCTCTCTCTCTCTCTACACACACAAATTCATATTTCTTACGAATTTATACTCCTGTTCAAGTATCTGACTTTCCGTGTTTAATAGCTGAGTCTTGGATTACATTTCTTAGCATGCTATTTGCTATAAGAAAATTCAGTTACTATTAGTAAGTATTTTAATTCAATCTTTTACAAAGGGGTTCAAATATTAGGTTCCATTTGGATGGATGGATGGATTCTAAATTAAGGATATGGGAATCATTTGATATTACATAAGTGTAAATTTACTTATCGAAGGATATAAACGAGCGAATTTTAGAGCTAATGTTGGGAAAACATGATTAGCATAAGATCTTGTACATGTACATCTTTGTTTGGATGGAGATCAATATAGCTTTTTTGTATCATACATTTTGTTGGGTTTATCTCACATTGGATATGGAAGGGGTTGGTGGTCAGGTTATAAGTGTGAGGGAAATGAAGCCTCATTGCATTTGTCATGAACTACTGCATTCATAAACATAGATATATGCCTGTATAGGAACTTCTATATCAAATTACCTGGTACTTATATTGTAGGACCGATATTGCGTGCACTGGTTATGTTTTAATTCAAGTACTACATTCGTTCTCCCTCTATGTCAATATATGTTTGTATGTAAGTATGTTTCCACTTTTGTATGAGACAAATATTCATCAAGTCCACCATACTTAAAGAGGTTTATTGGTTGGTGATTCCATGTTCCCATGTTGACATGGTATTGTTATTGTAGTGATTGTTTTCTTCATGTGAAGATTCAAATATATTTGGCACATATGTAATTTTATCTTTAAAATGTAATCAAACTGCATGTTAATTTGGGAATACTTTTGGGTGGCGATGGTGTTCCCAGAAAAAAGTGGAATGAAAACAAAAAAGAAGAAAAAAATTGTTTCTATTTTGATCCAAGAAATTTGTTTTAAAAGTCTGGGAAAAGAACAGAAAGAGTATTTTTTTTGTTTATATTTCCCCTTTTTTGGGATTGAAAACAAAAAAAAAACTGAAAGAAAAACATTAACCAAATGACACAAAAAAATTGGCATTTCGGTGGTGTTTGATCAGCGTTCGTTCGTTCCCAAAAAAATATGGAACAAAAACAAAAGAGCAGAAAAAAGTTGTTTATATTCTCTGATCGAAGAGATTTGTTCTCAAAATCTCGGAAGCAATATCTTTTTGGTTTTTTCTAGGAACAAAAACATAATAAAGGAAACCAAAACATTAACCAAACGCCACCAATATTGCCTTCAGTTTTGCACATGCTCAGTGTCATTAGTTTTTCGAATATTAATTGAAATGTATACTGAATTATAGAATGTAGGACGGCGAAATACCAATAGAGATCATTCGTCTCCAGGGTTGGCCCTTGAGGATTCACGCCATTGGCGGGATGTGTTCTGGTTGGGGATTTTTGTGTTGCATTCGATTGGACTAGGTCTGATTCTTGGGGTACTTGGACTTAATAGGTTCAAGATAAAGGATAGGCTTAACATTGATAGGTATACTACTGGGTTTCTCGAGAATCGGGAGGGTCTGACAGAGAACTACTGGCCGTTGTATGCTGTTGCTGGTGCAATTGGGACAGTTCTTGGGTGGATTTGGTTGCTTTTGCTTGGTTCACGTGCCAGTCAGATGATGAAGGTGTCGGTGCACATCTTAACTACTTATCTTGCCGTGATTAGTGTCTTGTGCTTTTGGAGCGAACAGTTATTCTGGGGTGTGGCATTTGCTATTGGCGCATTATTGCAATTTCTGTACATTATATCAGTAATTGACAGGTACGAGATTGAGCCTTTATATGCTTTTGTGCTCTATTTCAAGTTCATCTGTGTTATGATATTTCATGTTAACATGTATGATTGCTCATACTTTGAATTCAAGCAAATCTTCATCTCAATTAATGACAGTTTCAGAACATTATTTTAGGTACTTACCAGATGATGGCACATTTGCTGTTGGATTGTAGTCATGATAAAAAATTTTATTAGCATTATAATGACTTCTCATTGACACCATCTACAAGCCCCTTTGTTGAATTTCACTTTCTGTGGGTGGACTTCTCCAATTCTTTTATGGTTTTGTTTCTTCGGGCTGGTTCTAGGAAGTCATAATAATTACTAGTGGTCATTGTAGTTTATCCCTTTGAAAATAGGCACTTTACCCTTGTACACTTTGAAAATAGGCACTTTACCTCCTTAGAGTTTAGATTGAAGTGTAAAAGTTAGTTTTTCAGTTAAAACTAACAGAATTGACAGAAAGGCTAAAATGCCCTTAACACGTACCAGATTCCTAATTTTGAAACACAAATTGATTACTCCAACTAACTCCATTTCAATGATCTATATATATGCATGGATTCGTCTCAAAGAGTACTACAACTTCGAATCAAGAATTTAATAAAAAAAATTATGATTTGGTGCCGAAATAGCGTGTGGAAAAATGCTTATTTTACATGAAAGTTTAAATTTTTAAAGAGTTTTTTATTATATAGTCCCCCATATAGAGATCATTGAGAAAAAAATCTTTTTCATATGTTTGGTTAGGATTCAGATCAAATAGTACAATCAATTAAACTTTTATTCCTCCAAAAAAACAAAAAGAACACTAAAAAGACACATGTACCCCTGAACAAACTCTCTCTCTTATTTATATTAACTATCACTCACCCTCTCTCTCTCTCTCTCACTCTAAGCTCCTTCTCTCTCTCACTTACTCTCTAAAGTTGAGCGTTAACACAACTAAATGTGTTAAGCGTTAACACAACTAAATATATTGGGTTTGTAATTGTATTAACGTTAACACAATTAAGTTAAGTGTGCTAGATTGTAATTATGTTAATGTTAACGCAATAAAATTAAATGTGTTAGGTTGTAATCGCGTTAATGTTAACGCAATTAAGTTAATGTGCTGGGTTGTATTTGCGTTAATATTAATGCAACTAACATTAGCGATAATGCACACAAAACAAATAATGAAAGATACGGTAATATGAAACACACAAAAAAAAATGCATTAACGTTAACACACACACAAAATATGATAAATATTTAAGAGAAAAAATATACAATACGTCTGGTGATAAAATAAGTTAACGTTAACGTAATGCACAAAAGACAGATTGGGAGATGATGCGTTAACAAAAAAAAAATGGATTCAACAGCGTTAACGTCAATCCCAATGTAATATTGTAATATAGGTAAATGGTATTTATTTGAACAAATTACGTTAATGTTAACATCATTTGTTGTTCAAATTTGTCTTGTTACTTAATAATAAAATGATAGACTTGTAAATAAATGTTAACAAGGAGGGCCATAATGAAGGATTTTTTTCTAAAAATTTGGTAGGATCTGAAAATTTAATTGTTCATGTCAGGAGGTCTTTTTTCTCTATTGGGTCTCTATAGAGGATTAAAAAATTAATTACCCATTTTTAAAACACAAAATTATCTCATCTTTTATTTGTTCTTAAAAATCTATATATGTTTTCCAATGTTTTAAGGATTAAATAATCCAATTTTTCAATCAATTTTGACATTTGAGGTATGTGTTAAAAAAATAGTATTTTGGAATCTTTAAGTGAAATTGATTTTGATACAAATCGTTTATGTCAAAATTGATTGAAATTATTTATTATTACCCCTTGAAACATAGGAAATCATATATAGATTATTAAAAGCAGATAAAAGTGAGATCAATTTTGTGTTTTAAAATTTTGAATTTTTCATGTAAAATGAGAAATTTTTTAAATGGAAATTTTGGTCTTAAATCTTAATATTTTTGTCAAATTGTTTATTCCAAGTTGAAGTATTTTCTGAGAGAAATTTATACATATATAGATCATCTTGAACGGAATTCATTTGAGTAGTCAATTTGTGTTTGAAAGTTAAGTACTTGATTTGTGTCGGTAGCAATTTCATCTCTTTGCCATTTACATTGTATTTTATGGAAAAACAAACTTTTCCACTTCAATCCAAAGCCTAAGGAGGTAAAAGTGTTTATTTTCAAAGGGGGTAAAGTAAAAATGAGTCTAAGGGGGTAAGCTCAAATTATGCCTAATTATTATCTTTTTGATTGTTTTCAAGTGCTTTTGTAGTCTTCTAGGTTGTGAAAGGTTTATCGGCTTGGTTCTTTGTCATTCCTTGATTTTAGTATTTTAATCTATCACACGTTCACACGCACGTAGTATACTTACAAGGTTTACAAAGGAAATAAGTTTCTATTGGGCCCTACATACTTGGAGGATGGAGATGGAAGGATTTAAACCAAGTTTATAAAGACAGCAAAAAGTATCTTCTAGGAGTAGTTATTTCCAATGTGAGAGATGAAGACCCACATTTTAAAGATGTTTCGTCCTTCTGTTTGTGATGAAATTAGCACATGTAATGCTCTTGAAAATAAATTTTTTCAACCCCCTCTTGGTGGAACAAATTTCTGAAAAACAGGGTCTATAATCAATCCCCCGATGCACTCCCTCTCTTTCAAAAAATAAAAAATAAATAAAAAGAAATGGAAAGGAAATGAAAGGAAAACATTTCACCAAGCACTACGCATATGGATCCTATAATTTTTCTACTGCATCTTGTTGGTAACTTAGCCTTTAAGCTGCTCTCTGGAATTTGGGAATTTATTTTATTTTCTGAATTGAAGTACATATTGGGTATTTTCTTTTATTTTCCATCTTCTATGAATATAGAGGTGTGATCTAGTCTTTTTTTTTTTTTTCATGGCTCTATGTTTCTTATAGACTTCCATTTACCATGCTGGTTCTACAAAAGGCCGTGAAGATGGTTTGGAACCTTCCAGAAGTTATGGGAGTAGCATGTGTATTCATGCTAGTCATGCTTCTATGGGTAGCATTATGGTCCTTTGGAGCATCCGGTGTTGTGGCCTTGAGCATAGGTGATGGTGGACGTTGGTGGCTTCTTGTGGTGAGCTGGCAAGTTTTGCTCTTCATAGCATCTTGGGACTTATTATTTAGTCCTATATCTAAACTGCTCTACATTTTTTGTCCTATTTTGATAACTTATTGTTTAGTCCTCGTCATTTTTATTTTACTTGTTTTTTACCTTTTCACCACCATAGTCCACATGCATTTGTCAAAATTACCCTTACAATCCACGTACGTTTACAACATTATCCCCTAAGATGCACTTATTTCGTTACTTAGCAAAATTAGTTGATTTTGCAAAGTTTGATATCAAATACAAATAGTTGATATCAGCTAAATGGTTGTTATTATCAAACGAGTATTTTTTTTTCGAAGGATTAAAACATAAAGGATAAAAGGGATAAAAAATGATAAGTGTATTATTTTTAGGATAATATAATAATTTCCCCTTATATCTTTTCAGGGATTAGTTGTGACGTTATGTTACTGTAATATTCTTTGAACCAAATGGCATAAAAAAAGATGGTATTATTCATATACGCAGGTATTCTGTGTGAGTTTGTTCTGGACTGGTGCAGTTCTTTGTAATACTGTTCATGTAATAGTGTCTGGAATGGTATTCCTTGTTCTCATCCATGGTGGTCGACAAGCAACATCCATGCCTCCCAGGCCGCTATTGAAGTCTCTGCGATATGCTGTGACAACATCTTTCGGGAGCATTTGTTATGGATCACTATTTACAGCTGCTATTCGGACATTGCGATGGGAGGTAGACTTTTTTATTTTGGACGATTTTAAAGTTGTTTTTATAAGCACTTATGATATAACTTAATATGATTGAATGTTTTACAGATAAGGGGAGTCAGGTCAAAGATCGGAAACAATGAATGTCTGCTATGCTGTGTTGATTTTCTATTTCATCTTGTGGAGACTCTTGTTCGGTTTTTCAACAAGTATGCGTATGTCCAGGTAGTTGTTCTTCTACCCTATTGGGTGTTACTTTTGACTTTGGACTCTGACAATTCACCTTCGATGACTAATAGTCATTGGGATGTACATGAACTGATGCTCTGGATCTAATTACCACGTGACTGAAGTTTTTTTTTTTTCCTTCTTTTTTTCAGATTGCAGTTTATGGGAAAAGCTTTAACCATTCAGCAAGAGATGCATGGGAACTATTCCAATCAACTGGTGTCGAAGCGCTGGTTGCCTATGATTGTTCTGGTGCTGTTCTACTAATGAGCACTATTTTGGGCGGACTCATTTCCGGAACTTGTGCTGGAGTTTGGACAAGGTTTAAATATCCTGACAGGGTAATTATGGTCGGATCTACAGCCATGCTTATGGGAATGATACTGGTAAGTTCCTCAATCAAACCTCTCACTTTTCCTCATTATCAAATGCTCAATCAGTCTCTATGAATGATTACTATTTTTTTTTAATCACTTCCGATCTGAACTTTTCGATGGGCATATGCATTTGGATTTTAGAATCAGAAAGGATAAAAAATTATTAATTTATGAGAAGTGGAAATATTCAACTTGACTGTGATTGTCATAGTTTCTTGGTCTTTTGTGCTCTTTATTTGCTATGTTGGATTTCTCACGTCAGATGTAGAAGGGACTGGTGGTAAGATTATAAATGTGAGAGAAAGTCTCATCTTGTGAGTTAACTTTTGGGATTAAGAGAGATTCAAGATCACCCTACACAGGTATCAGAGCCTAGATCACAACAATTCTGGCCCAATAGCTACAAAGGGAAAAACTGGTCGAGAGTTAACCGACCAAAGGCCTGATATGTGAGGAGGAGATTGTTGGGTTTATCCCACATCAAATGTGGAAGGAATTGGTAGTCTCAGGTTATAAGTGTGAGGAAAAGTCTCACCTCATGAGTTAGTTTTTGGGGTCGAGAGAAGTCCAAGACCACCCTACATGCTGAACTTTATTTATAAAAGGCAACATATATCTTTGTGAAAGAGAGAAACGAATGAGAAGGCTTAACTATTGTGTTAGTCTCTCCCTTTAACACTCCCCCTCAAATTAGAGCATATATATTGTATGCTCCTATTTTGTTACAAATGTACTTTATCCTTGAACCCTCCAACGGTTTAGTAAATTTATCAGCTAACTGATCAACTGAATTTACATGTTTAATCTCAATCTGCTTCTACAACAATTTTTCTCAAATGAAGTGACAATCAATTTCAATGTATTTTGTTCTTTCATGAAAGACTGAGTTGGAAGTAATATGAACTGTTGCTTGATTATCACATACCAGATCCATCAGTGAAGAGTGTTCAAATCTAAGTTCTTCCAATAAGTGTTTCAACCAAGTTAAATCACAAGTGGTACGGGCCATTGCCCTGTATTCCGATTCTGCACTTGACCGTGCCACCACAGTCTTTTTACTCTTCCAAGAGATAAGGTTACCACCAACAAATATACAATATCTAGTAGTAGATTTCTTATCCTAGGGCGATTCGACCCAATCTGCATCTGTGTAACCCTTTATTTTAGTATGATCGAAGTTTTGATATAGAAAACCACAACTAGGAGCACCTTTCAGATATCGGAGAATACAGATTACTGCATCCCAGTGACAAGTCATTGGACGATCTAAGAACTGACTGATGACACTAATAACAAAGGAGATATCTGGTCTGGTAACTGTCAATTAATTCAACTAATCGTCTATATTGCGCTGAATCTGTTTGTGGTACACCTTGATCTGTTAATAATTTGATGTTTGGATCCATAGGCGAGTCAATCAGCTTAGTTCCTAGCATTCCTGTTTCGCTCAATAGGTCAAGGATATATTTTCTCTGAGATAGGTAAACGTCTTGACTTGATCGAGTAACTTCAATTGCCAAAAAGTATTTTAAGTGACCCAAATCTTCCATTTGAAACTTACTAGTCAAAAACTTTTTGAGCTCCTAAATACTACCGTGGTCATCCCCAATTTCACGATATCATCCACGTACACAATCAATAATATTCGCCCAACTTTACTATGCCTGTAGAAGACGGAATGATCGACTCCACATCGTCGAAGATTAGTGACCACTTTACTAAATCTTCTAAATCAAGCTCGATGAGACTACTTGAGACTATAAATAGATTTCTTCAAGCGACATACCAAACCAGACTCTCCCTGAGTAACAAACCCAGGAGGTTGCTCCATAAATACTTTCTTAGTCAGATCGTCATTTAAGAAAACATTTTTGATATCGAGTTGATGTAATGACCAACGAAAAGTGGTAGCCAGCGAGATGAACAAATGAACAGAAGCGAGTTTGGCAACAAGAGAAAATGTGTCAGAGTAATCAAGACCATATACCTGAGTATAGCCTTTAGCAACTAAGCGAGCCTTGAGTCAATCAATGGTGCTATTCGGATGAATCATACATCCTGGTGAAATTACTGGAATATAACATACGAAGATGCACCCATATGACTTTACACGTATCTAGATGAGTACAGAGATCAACAACTTGAGGCAATTCCACAACGACACTACAATCTGCGCATTAGTTTGAATCCATTCCTCATACTTTTTATCACTCTCTGCCGGGGCGAGTTCTGTGAGATGATGGTGTTTCCTTTATCCGGTAAGGGACTATTTTCATAGCCTTAGACAAATTTAAATAATTGGTTCCATTCAACTTACGGGTTGTTAACAGTTGAGGTGTAGCCATTGACATTAGTCCTGCCAATACAACAATTAAAAAACAACTTGCACAAGGGAAATAAACCAACAACATAAACAATTGTAGGGCTTAAATGAAGAACATTAGAATCAAAACAATACTCATGAACTGATGGGACATTCTCACGAAGAAGAACCCTTATGTCACTGTCATATCTGGACAGAAGTAGCAGCGGCGAAGGCCCTAACGGCATGTTTGGTTGGATGGAATCGAGGGCGGAATGGAATCGCATTCCGCCCTCGATTCCTATTCCGTTGTTTGGTTGCCCAATGGAATCATTTATGTGATTCCGTTGGAATGAAATGGGCTGGAATGGCATTCCGTTTCAGACAGGCCGGAATGAAGTTTAGCACATTGGAATCAATATTTGAAATTACACATTTGCCCCTGCAGTAATCCTTCGGCACTTTAAACAGCCCGATCAGTCGAGAGAGCTAGGGCATCCATCCATCGCGCATCGTCTTCTCCGCAGAGCAGCCCATGGCGTTGCGTGGTTCATCTTGTAGCAGAGCAGCCGCGTGATCCATCTTCTCTCATCGCAGCTTCTCGCAACGCATCTTCCAGATTCGATCGGCCTCAGATCAAAATCAATCGAAAACCCTAGCTCAGCCACTCGTCAGATTTCAAAGCTGCAACTCTCGGATCGTCTTTTGGATCGGCCATAGGTACGCGTATTTATGTTTGATTTCGTTTACAGTTTGCTCGTGATCTATTTAGCTCAGCCGCTCCTCAGATTGTTTACAGTTCTTGATTTCGTTCATGTTTGCTCGTGATCGATTTAGTGATAAATCGTTTCGTTCGTATTTGGACCTGAGATTCGTCATAATGTTTCGATTTTATGCTTCTTTTGATCGATTGGCTTGAATAGATCCATGTAGTGCACCATTTTTCTGTTTCTACTTCAATCGATTCGTCAGGTTGTTTCGTTCTTCAATCGCACCTTTGATCTTTCCCCATTTTTCTGTTTCTACTTCTAATTCTGTTTCTGTTAATGGCGTTTTTCAAAAATGAAAACATGTTTGGTAGCAAAGAGTCTAGCTACATTGGTGTTCATCACTGGTGTTCATCACTGCTGTGTACATATGCATATGTTATATTTCTGATGTGTTTGTATTTCTGATTCAACAAACAGATTATTGAAGGGTTCATTTGTTTTATTTGTTTTGTTAATTTTCATATGCAGTAATGGCCAACACAAATTTGGTAGCTATATACATGCATTGGTTACACACAATGCATATTGCTTATTGGTTTCTACAAATGATGATGATTACTGTTATACAAATACAACGACGAAAAATGACTTTATCAAGACGAAGATATGTTCTTGATTTTCAAAAAAATAGAAAGAATTTGTTGGAACGTGTCTATGAAAGCGATGGTAATTGTATGAGTTTACTTAGAATGGATCGACGTGCTTTTACCATTTTATGTAATAGACTTGTAGAAGTAGGTTTAAGATCGAGTAAACATTTATTAGTGGATGAACAAGTAGCAATGTTTCTGGAAATTCTAGCGCATCATGTAAAGAATCGAGTCATACAAAGGGACTTTAAAAGGTCTGCTGAGACAATTAGTAGATATTTTCATGATGTGCTCCATGCGGTAATACGATTGCAACAAGAATTACTGAAAACGCCTGAGCCTGTACCTCAAGACTCGACTGATTGGAGATGGAAGTGGTTCAAGGTATAATATTTTTTCTTATTTAAATATAACTAAGATAAAAGATAATTTATCGATATTTTTTTTAAATATAGTATTTTGATGAAATTCACTTTACTTGTCCATAGAATTGTGTCGGTGCTTTAGATGGGACATACATCAAGGTACGAGTACCTTTAGTAGATAGACCTAGATACCGCAATCGAAAGGGGGAACTTGCCACAAACGTATTAGCCGTCTGCTCTCAAGATGAGCAATTTATATATGTTCTACCGGGATGGGAAGGATCTGCTGCTGATGGTAGAGTTCTTAGAGATGCATTGAGTAGGAGGAATGGTTTGAGAGTCCCAAATGGTAAGTGAGGATAATAGACAATATATATGCAAATTAATTTGATATAACTTATTAAATTTAGTTTAATATTTTTATTTTATACCATATAGGTTGCTATTATCTTGTTGATGCTGGGTACACAAATTGTGAAGGGTTTCTTGCTCCCTATCGTGGCCAACGTTACCATCTTAATGAGTGGAGAGAAGGACACCAACCACGCACCCCAGAAGAGTTTTTTAATATGAAACATGCAAGTGCTAGGAATGTCATTGAACGATGTTTTGGTTTTCTCAAAATGAGATGGGGAATACTTAGAAGTCCTTCTTTCTATCCAGTGAAGACCCAAAACCGAATAATCATAGCATGTTGTTTGCTCCACAATTTTATTAGACAAGTTATGGAAACAGATCCGATTGAGTATTTAATTAACCAATCTCAAGGACATAATGGTAATTTTACTATATTTCACTATTCTATTCCTTCTCTCATTCCATACCAACCAAACAAGAGAATGGAATAGTGATTCCATTGACAATTCCATTCCATTCCTTCTCTCATTCCATTCCTTCTCTCATTCCATTCCACCCTCATTCCATTCCGTCCAACCAAACATGCCGTAAGTCTTAAGTCAGAGCAATCGATGGTTGGTGAAGGTCCCGCGAAGGTCGGCGAACCTCGGTGAAGCACCGGTGATGGTCGGCGAGGTTGGACAGAGGTTGCGGTGAATTAGATCTGCGAAACCACGGCTGGGAGTCGCAAATCTTGTCAAGTGACGGTCGGCGAGGCATCGGGGATGGCCGGCGAAGGTCGTGCTAGGGTTGCGGCGTGTTGAGGCGGCTGGGAGATGTGGGCTAGGGTTTCGGACTGGTTTTCCTTTTTTTTTTTTTTTTTTTGCTTGAACGAAGGGAAGGGGGGAGGAAAAAAATATAAAAAAATTTAAATTGATAATTTGAACAGAACTACAGGATTAGTATCCTATAACATGTTCTTGATACCATGTTAAAGAGAGAAATGAATGAGAAGGGTTAACCATTGTGTTAGCCTCTCCCTTCATTTATAATAAAAACGAAGTAACAATAAAGGAAACCCTAAATAATGTAAAACAGAAATACCTTTCAACAAAATGGCAGATGAGGATAATCTTTATTGGATGCTAAATCAATACCTCAAATCCTTCTAATCTAGCTTAAGAAGCTAAATATCTTTAGATTTTTTTTTGGAAAACTTGTAGCAGAAAAAGAAAATCTATTTTTGTTATGTTCCTAGATTTTTTAGAACAAATTTATGAGATCAAAGTAAGTAGAAGTATATTTTTGAATTGCAAAAAGAGCAATGAGAATGAGATGGCACAAATTCAATGTTCAATCTCTCCCTCTATTTATAATAATAATCTCTTTCTCTATTATAATAATAAGCTCTCTCTCTATTTATAATATAAGGGGAACAGTACAAGACCTCCATTCAATTTTTTTAGATAATAGATATATATTTTCAGAAACGTAGTGTAGAGACCAACACGAGTTGGCTCAAGTAGAAGGGACTTGGGTTCCCTTAAGCAACGTCCAGGGATCGAAACCTGGGGGTTGTGTATGGAGAAGTGCTTTGTTGGGAGAGGTGCCCGCTTCGGCACCCGACAGTACCTCGAGGGATTAATCTCCGCCGATCGTGGTGCGGGGATATTCTGGGTTTACCCAAAAAAGAAACGTAGTGTAGAGACTAGAACCACATATTAGAACATAACAAAATTCAATTTTTCTTTTTTTCATTTTACTATTTCCTTTCCATGTCTTCTTAAAAAAACAAAAAAAGAGGCTACCTTACGTGTATATCTTTGACATGCTATTGCTAATCATTATGTCATTTGTTTAATTACATTTTACCATCTGTTTCTTGTTTCAACCTAACCTTCCTTGGATTATATCACAAATATTTATCTTTTTTTTATGGGATTAATTAAATTTAGGTGGGATTGGCAATGGTTGTGGTGGAAAGTGCGGTTACATCCATATACATATGCTATGCAGAAGACCCTCTGCTAATACACAGATGGGATGCTGAGTTCTTCAACCGGTTGTCCGAAACCTTACACCAGCGTTTACAACATCGGAGTGCTCGAGCCAGACAAGTATTGACTGAAGACCGACTTGACGGCCGACGCCAAGAACCACTGTCCATGTAAAACTTTTTTTTTCTTCTTCCCCTTTTTGTTTATTAAGAAGTTGTAAAATGTAATTTAACTTGGTCCCAATGGTAATCTAATCTTTCAAATGTATACAAGGGCTTTGTTTTGGGTTTGTTATGATGTCTTTCTTTTAACTATTTAGAAAAAACTAAGGGCAATAGTACCTTTTTTATTTTTGTTTTAAGCAAAAAAAATTAAAAATATAAAAAAAATACTTGTTTTGTGCTAAAAAAAACACTTTAAAGAAAAACAAGATTTTAATTATTTTTTTTTTTAAAAAAGGTAAAAAGTAGTTTTTGTTTTTGGTTTTTCCTTTAATTTTTATAATATAAGGGAGATCAATATCATGGATTACAAATATTCAGATATTTTCGAATTAAGAAATCATTAATATGGACAATACGAAGAAGGTATTACCCCTATCAAGACTACCACATATACTATTAATTTTTTGTATTTTTAAAGTAATAGTACTTTTTTGCCAGAGTATTATTTTTATTCAAAAAAAATCATTATGAAACGCCTCTTTTTTTTTTTTTTTTGTCTGAATCCTATAAGTGTTGTTAGTTGGGTGTGGTATGAGTTGTTTACCTATTAAATATTAAAAAAAAAAAAATTTACTGAAAGAGAATAGTTTTTAACTTATTTACATTAGTAATGCATTTCGCCCTTATGAAGGGCGAAATCGAATTTTTTTTTATTTTTTTTTTTATCCCGCGCTTGTGAACAGCGGGATAAAAAAAAATTACTTTAATTTGATCCCGCCCTTGCGAAGGGCGGGATCAATAATTTTTTTTTTTTTTTTTTATTTGATCCCGCCCTTTTTAAAAAATATGATCCCGCCCTTGTGAAGGGCGGGATCAACAAACGGCGACCAGCCGTTATCACGGCTGGTCGCCGTTTGCTTTGGCCGGTCAAACGACCGGCCAAAGCTGCAAAGAAGGCAGCCTTTAGGCTGCCTTCTTTCCCCCCTCCCTTTTGAATTTGAATTTTTGAATTTTTGAAATCTCGGTATATGTGCACAACTTCGCCTATAAATATCACTTGCCGGATTTCATTAAAATTCACATTTCTTCATTTCCTCCTTCTCTCATTTGTTCTTCATTTTGATATTTTTTGTTCTAGTTACACTTCTTCTATTCAGACTTCTACTCCTCTATTCATAGGTTAGTATATTTTTAACGTTTTTTTAATTTATTTGTTAATTTAATTAGTATATTTTTTACCTTTATTTGTTAGTTAGTTGGTTAATTTAATTTTTTAATTTAATTGTTGAAGTAAAAATTATACTATGACCATTTTCACATATTTAAGAAAATATAAAATAATATATTATTTAAAAAAAAAATGTTAATTAGTTAGTTTAATTTTTTACTCTAGCTATTTAATTAAAAAAAATATGCACTTTGACCCCTAAAAGTTTAACAACTAGAAAAATATAAATTTTTAATATATTATTTTAAAATAAATTATTAGTTAGTTTGTTTGTTTTGTTAATTTAATTTGTTGATTTAGTTGTTTAATTAGTTGGTTAGTTTAATTTGTTAATTTAGTTGTTAAATTAAAAATTACACTTTGTCTCATTTCACATGTGTAGAAAAATATACACTTTGGCCCCTGAAATTTTTTCAATTACAAAAATATAAAATTTTCAACCTATTGTTTTAAAATAAATTGTTAGTTAGTTTCATTTTTGAATTTTGTTATTTAATTTAAAATGTATTTATTTAATTTGTTAATTTAGTTGTTAAATTAAAAATTACACTTTCGCCCCATGTGTACGAAAATATAAATCAACATATTACATTTTTAGTTAGTTTAATTTTCCAATTTAGCTATTTAATTAAAAATACACTTTGGCCCCTGAAATTTTGATAATTAGAAAAATATAAAATTAAAATACCTATTATTTTGTTTAATTTGTTAATTTAGTTGTTAAATTAAAAATTACACTTTCGCCCCCGTTCACATGTGTAGGAAAATATAAATCAACATATTACATTTTTAGTTAGTTTAATTTTGTAATTTAGCTATTTAATTAAAAATATACACTTTGGCCCCTTAAATTTTGATAATTAGAAAAATATAAAATTAAAATACCTATTATTTGTTTAATTTAGTTGTTAAATTAAAAATTACACTTTCGCCCCTTTCACATGTGTAGGAAAATATACACTTTGACCCTTGAAATTTTTTCAATTAGAAAAATATTAAATATTCAACCTATTGTTTTAAAATAAATTGTTAGTTAGTTTCATTTTTTAATTTCGTTATTTAATTTAAAATGTATTTATTTAATTTGTTAATTTAGTTGTTAAATTAAAAATTACACTTTCGCCCCTTTCACATGTGTACGAAAATATATACTTTGGCCCTTGAAATTTTTTCAATTAGAAAAATATTAAATATCAACCTATTGTTTTAAAATAAATTGTTAGTTAGTTTCATTTTTTAATTTCGTTATTTAATTTAAAATGTATTTATTTAATTTGTTAATTTAGTTGTTAAATTAAAAATTACACTTTCGCCCCTTTCACATGTGTAGGAAAATATAAATCAACATATTATATTTTTAGTTAGTTTAATTTTTTAATTTAGCTATTTAATTAAAAATATACACTTTGGCCCCTTAAATTTTGATAATTAGAAAATATAAAATTAAAATACCTATTATTTGTTTAATTTAGTTGTTAAATTAAAAATTACACTTTCGCCCCGTTCACATGTGTAGGAAAATATACACTTTGGCCCTTGAAATTTTTTCAATTAGAAAAATATTAAATATTCAACCTATTGTTTTAAAATAAATTATTAGTTAGTTTCATTTTTTAATTTCGTTATTTAATTTAAAATGTATTTATTTAATTTGTTAATTTACTTGTTAAATTAAAAATTATACTTTCGCCCCTTTCACATGTGTAGGAAAATATAAATCAACATATTACATTTTTAGTTAGTTTAATTTTTTAATTTAGCTATTTAATTAAAAATATACACTTTGGCCCCTTAAATTTTGATAATTAGAAAAATATAAAATTAAAATACCTATTATTTGTTTAATTTAGTTGTTAAATTAAAAATTACATTTTCGCCCCTTTCACATGTGTAGGAAAATATACACTTTGGCCCTTGAAATTTTTTTAATTAGAAAAATATTAAATATTCAACCTATTGTTTTAAAATAAATTGTTAGTTAGTTGCATTTTTTAATTTCGTTATTTAATTTAAAATGTATTTATTTAATTTGTTAATTTAGTTGTTAAATTAAAAATTACACTTTCGCCCCTTTCACATGTGTATGAAAATATACACTTTGGCCCTTGAAATTTTTTCAATTAGAAAAATATTAAATATCAACCTATTGTTTTAAAATAAATTGTTAGTTAGTTTCATTTTTTAATTTCGTTATTTAATTTAAAATGTATTTATTTAATTTGTTAATTTAGTTGTTAAATTAAAAATTACACTTTCGCCCCTTTCACATGTGTAGGAAAATATAAATCAACATATTATATTTTTAATTAGTTTAATTTTTTAATTTAGCTATTTAATTAAAAATATACACTTTGGCCCATTAAATTTTGATAATTAGAAAAATATAAAATTAAAATACCTATTATTTATTTAATTTAGTTGTTAAATTAAAAATTACACTTTCGCCCCGTTCACATGTGTAGAAAAATATACACTTTGGCCCTTGAAATTTTTTCAATTAAAAAAATATTAAATATTCAACCTATTGTTTTAAAATAAATTATTAGTTAGTTTCATTTTTTAATTTCGTTATTTAATTTAAAATGTATTTATTTAATTTTTTAATTTACTTGTTAAATTAAAAATTACACTTTCGCCCCTTTCACATGTGTAGGAAAATATAAATCAACATATTACATTTTTAGTTAGTTTAATTTTGTAATTTAGCTATTTAATTAAAAATATACACTTTGGCCCCTTAAATTTTGATAATTAGAAAAATATAAAATTAAAATACCTATTATTTGTTTAATTTAGTTGTTAAATTAAAAATTACACTTTCGCCCCTTTCACATGTGTAGGAAAATATACACTTTGGCCCTTGAAATTTTTTCAATTAGAAAAATATTAAATATTCAACCTATTGTTTTAAAATAAATTGTTAGTTAGTTTCATTTTTTAATTTCGTTATTTAATTTAAAATGTATTTATTTAATTTGTTAATTTAGTTGTTAAATTAAAAATTACACTTTCGCCCTTTTCACATGTGTACGAAAATATAAATCAACATATTATATTTTTAATTAGTTTAATTTTTTAATTTAGCTATTTAATTAAAAATATACACTTTGGCCCATTAAATTTTGATAATTAGAAAAATATAAAATTAAAATACCTATTATTTGTTTAATTTAGTTGTTAAATTAAAAATTACACTTTCGCCCCGTTCACATGTGTAGAAAAATATACACTTTGGCCTTTGAAATTTTTTCAATTAGAAAAATATTAAATATCAACCTATTGTTTTAAAATAAATTATTAGTTAATTTCATTTTTTAATTTCGTTATTTAATTTAAAATGTATTTATTTAATTTGTTAATTTAGTTGTTAAATTAAAAATTACACTTTCGCCCCTTTCACATGTGTAGGAAAATATAAATCAACATATTATATTTTTAGTTAGTTTAATTTTTTAATTTAGCTATTTAATTAAAAATATACACTTTGGCCCCTTAAATTTTGATAATTAGAAAAATATAAAATTAAAATACCTATTATTTGTTTAATTTAGTTGTTAAATTAAAAATTACACTTTCGCCCCGTTCACATGTATAGGAAAATATAAATCAACATATTACATTTTTAGTTAGTTTAATTTTCTAATTTAGCTATTTAATTAAAAATATACACTTTGGCCCCTGAAAATTTGACAATTAGAAAAATATAAAATTAAAATACCTATTATTTGTTTAATTTGTTAATTTAGTTATTAAATTTTGATAGGCGAAAATGTCCATCCCGACTCTGCCTTGCACCCAATTGATCTTGTCGGTTTATTGTAATGAATGTTTATGCTACTTTATTTTTTTGTTATGTCAACTTTTATGTATTATAAATTTTATGCACTTGTCGCGCACATTTCTTTATAATGAATCTTATATTTTGTTTATAAATATGATTAAATTTTAATTTCGTACTAACAAATTTACCACGAGTGTTGTGGGAAAAAATTTCAGCTATGCATCCTGGGCCTGAAGATACTTCAGTTCTACACCAACAGGGACAGCACAGGTCCGAACTAGTTTGGTTAGCGCAGGTAAACATTTAGGTTATTGCATTTGTTTTTTTTTTTATTTAAGTTTTTTAATTTTTTAATGTTATTTATTATGTCTTATTAAATGTTTCAGGATATCAATACTTTTGACTGTGTTGGACACGATGTAGGGGAATGGAGAGAAAATGTCCCCCCTAGAGTTATATAGTTAATAGAATCAGTCGGTTTGTACGGCCCATTTAGGTTGTGGCCGAAGCGGTTAGATAGGGCCCTCATAACCGTGTTGGTAGAGAGATGGCGTCCGGAGACGCACACTTTCCATCTACCTGTCGGGGAGATGACTGTTACATTGCAGGACGTGACCGTCTTATTGGGGTTACCCGTGCATGGGTTGCCAGTTATCCAGAATGATGACTCGCATGAGGATACCGTCTGGCAGAGACTCTGCGGTGAGCTACTCGGAGTGCAACCACCAGTGGATAAGATTAGGAATGGGTCTTTGACGCTGAAGTGGTTACGGGATACCTTTGCTATAGTTCCTGACGAGGCCGACGAGGAGGTTATGCATTGCTACGCACGTGCATATTGCTTGCTTATGCTTGGTGAGATGTTGTTTTCTGACAAATCACACAACAGAGTTAAGTTAGCCTACCTCCTACTGCTGCGTGACTTGACATCTTTCGTCAAGTATAGCTGGGGCAGTGCGACCCTAGCGATCCTCTACCGCGAGCTCTGTAAGGTGACGAAGCCCAACACGAAACACATTGCCGGGTGCCTATTTTTGTTGGAGTGTTGGGCTTGGGAGCGATTTCCAAGGCTTCGGCCTGAAGTAGTCCCTCTCCCCGACTATAATATATCATTCGGAGAGCTCGACTACGGCGGCGACTTGAAGTTCCCAGCTGCTCCGAGGGGTTCTTGGTAAGTAATTAGTATTTTATTTTTAATTTCATTTATCATGCAATAGATATTTATTTATGGATATTAAACTTATGATTTATATTTTTGGTGTACAGGTGGACTCTTCAATTTAATTTGGATAATTTGCCGATGCATATTTTGGTGGTGTATCGCGATCAGTTAGATCGCTTGAAGAATGACGAGGTTATTTATTTACTTATATCAAAATTTTAATTTTTTTATTTGTTTGTTTATATTTTATTTTACAGGTCATTTGGATGCCCTATACCTTGCCGACTTTGCCTCCATATACTAAAGATGGAGAAGATATTTGGATGGCAAAGTTGCCCCTAATATGCTATGAGATTGTCGAGTACACGTATCCCCTCCGCGTGCTACGACAGTTTGGTTATCGCCAAGGGGTTCCTGAACCAGTAATGTAGGACAGGAACTTGCACAAAATTACTCGGCGAGGATACTTCCGTGCAAACTGGGCTGACCATCACCATGCACATATAGTTGCGTGGAATAATCGGCAAGCACCAGATGTCGGCAATTTTGAGCAAGGGATAGGGGTTGACCAAGAATACATAGATTGGTATTGGCGAATCACACGAAGATTTTTGGTCAACCCGGCGTACCAACCTCAGTTTGGGTATCTACCAATAGGAGGACGACTGGGATTAGATGTATGATCACATTGACTGTACCATCTGTTTAGTTATATGAGTTAGATTATGTTGTTATTATTCATGTATTAATTAAACCAATTTATGTGTTTCGTAGGATACGGAGGTATCAAACTTGATACGCTTGAGTGATCTAACCCTGCGGTCCGGTACTGCAGAATCGGGTATCGAGCTAGCTCATGCCATCAATGATGGCACCATTGGGAGGATGTATCGAGGAGTACCACGCCATGTGGCAGCTTACGTTCCTTCATCTCCTCAGGCTGCTCCTCAGCCTTCTCCTCAGCCATGGACTTCTGATGCCTATCGTCCAGGTAGTGTGGGCGATGCCGAACCTTCTACATTGTACAGCATGAGCGCTTATGCCGGATCATCTAGTACGTATGGCATGGGCGCTCATGCCGAATCATCTAGTTCGTACGGCATGGGTGACGATGCTGGGCCATCCAACGTGTACCAGATGCATGACCCTTATTCGCATTACGCATCGCAGCTAGGTACACACCCGTCATCGTCATTCGTCACTCCGGAGATGGATGAATTTATTTCAACTTCAGGCGTCATTCCTCCGGTGGCATTTGCCGAACCCACAAGATTGCAAAGACAAGTGTCGCCGGTGCCGTGGTTCGAAGACGACGTCGATGCTATCCCGGGGAGTATGCATCAGGCGTTCACGAACTTCGGACAAGTTACACAAGTTCATGAGGAGGCTGAGGAACCTCCTGTTGCACAACAACGAGGGCGGAGGAACGTCCGTCGGAGGCCTTGCGGTACATAATTAGTTATGTAGTTGATAGTTTAGTTATAGAAATGTAAATACATTTTTTTTGTAAATATATAGTTATATAGTAATTTATGTAGTTAGTAAATACATTTTTTTGTAACGTCTGGAGATTTAGAAAGTTGTTGATGTACCGTATATATTGCTTCGCAAATAGATACAGAATTTGAATGGGAGATCGAGCAATGTGTCTAACATTCCGGAAAGATTCTTAAAAAGGCAAAACAACTCGTAACAGTATAATATTAAAGGCGATTAAAGTTAAAATAATCATAAATATTATATTAAAAAAATATTACATAGACGGAAACAAATTTAACGATATTTGTTACAAAACTCATAACAAAGACAGTATATAAGAAATACAGTACATAATATCATAAAAATAGTGACAATAAAAACACTCCAAAATAAAATACCAGAGCAAAAAATTAATTATTCTTCATTCGACATGTACCCCTCAGACAAATATTCATTGTTATTTATCACGTTATGGTATTCGTTTGGAGAGAGTGCTCTGTTGCTTGCGGCAGCCATTTCATTGGCTAGTTGTAGTCGATAATATCTATTTCTGCGCAACAACATTCGATTATTCTCCAGGCGAATTCGTGTAATAACATCTTCAATCTCGGTTGTGTCATCAATTATACATCGTCAAGGCATCTGAAGACTTCGACGATGCGGAACTGGTGCATTAAGATTTCTCAAACAAAATACAAGGTTGTTAGACTCATTCACCCTGTATTCCCATTCTTGGCGTAGACCGACGCGATACTCTATCGGGTTGGTCTCTTGATCACTCCAGTAATCATCATAATATGGTTTTAAAACCCAACATCTTTGGTGATCCCACGGTCCATGCTAACCCCAAACACCATATGAGTTCTCCTCACTTGAAAAACCATATGAACTTTCTTCACTTGAATTAATATGTGAAGACATTACGAAAATTATAGGTTGAACAGTTTCTTTACAAATATTATACTGCAAATTAAGAGTTCACAAAAAAATTAATTTTTTAAAAAGATAATTAATGAAAAATTATGTTTTATAACTTATGTACACGAGCCTTAAATTAAAAAAAAAAAACTAACCCAACATCACCTATCAATTGAAAGAGAAAAAGTCAGTTGTTTGGTAGAAGTAACGTTATTATAATTTAACGTAGAAATGATACATTAGATTTCAAAGGAAATACATAATTAAACTACAATTCACCAACGTTACTTCATTAAACATTACTCTCATCATCAGACATTTCAATATCTGACTGATATTGAGGATTCTTTGCATGTCTCATGTAAGTACGCGATTCGGCGAACAAACCTTGTTCAAGACGCTCACGTGCCATCGTTTTAAGCTCATGTCGAAAAATTCGAATTTGCATTCGGTTATTTTCTTCACGGTAGCGATGCAACGCCATTTGAAGATTATGCGGCGTGTCTGTTAGCATTGTTCTGGCCAATTGATGCACTATTGGAATATTATATTGCCTGCATCCGTCCACCATAACCTCTGATTGGTTGACACGATAAGTGTATTCCTCCCGCATCCTTGCAACCGACCGTGAAGAGTAACGAACTCTTGGATCTAAAGAGTATGAGAATTCGTCTTCCAAAAGCCAGTTACGTCCCATTGAACGATACAAATCTCTCACCGTGTACATTTTCAATCCTTTTAATTTTAGTACGAAATTAAAATTTAATCATATTTATAAACAAAATATAAGATTCATTATAAAGGCAATATGCGCAACAAGTGCATAGAATTTATAATACATAACAGTTGACATAACAAAAAAAAATAGCATAAACATTCATTACAATAAACCAATAAGATCAATTGGGTGCATGGCGGGGTCGGGATGGACATTTTCGCCTATCATGTCCAGTTTGGGAACATAAACTGCAACGATTTGTCATTGTTCTGCGCGACTGATCCATCTCGTTTTGAATACGAGTGGAATTGGGTCGACCACGATGCACAACTCGAAGTCTATCATGGTCTGGAATGAGGTTCGGAAAATTGGTCTCTGGCCAGTAGTCCTCATGAAGAATCGGCCGAAACGAAGACTCCCATGCCATCAATTGGTTTGTCATTGTATACTCAGCAGCAATATAGCGGAATGCATTAACTCCACTATACTCCGTGGCCGCAAGCATATGGGAGCACGGATATCGCCAAATTTTAAACTTCCCACATGTGTAATCAGGGTTATCTCCTAGTGTGACTTCATGATGAATCAAGCCCCCAGTAAGAGTCTTCCTAGTTTTCACATGGAAGATCATATTCTCTCTAGAAAAAAAAATATTTAGTTGTTAAATTATGTCGTAACAATTATATGTAACGTGAAAAAATAATAATGAATACTAAATTACCGATTGAATATTTGAATCTCGTATGTTTTAGACTTGGCTTGAGATTTCTGTATTTTATCAACGACGTGTTTAGCATATACGTAACCGTCAGCTGAGTCCTTTAAAGCTTGTTGTCGACCAATATCAAAGTATTTAACCATCCTGTAGAACGTAATCTTGACGGCTGCAGTTATTGGAACATTTCTTGCACCCTTTAAACAGTTGTTAAATACCTCTGCATAATTGGTCGTCATGACTCCCCAACGCTTACCATTGTCGTGTGCCCTGGTCCATTTGTAAGGTGCATGATTGCTCAACCATGCATGCGCCTGAACATCAATCTTTTTGATCTCTTCCATGATAGCATCGTATTTTCGAATTTGTGTTGCAGCACCTGCATTCCAAGCAAGATCTTTGAGATGCTGATTTTTAGCAATCTTATTGAAATTGCTACAAAGGTGCCGCAAACAAAATCGATGATATCGGAGGGGCTCGTTATGTTGATTAAGCCAAATATTGTCAACTGCACTAATAATGCCGGCGTGTCTATCAGATATCAATGTAACCTCAGGACGATCACCGACAATATGACGCTTAAGCATGTAGATGAACCAGCGCCAACATCGGTAATCCTCCGTCGGTACGACTGCAAAAGCCAATGGGTAGCACTTGTTGGACGACGTCATTCCTATGGCGATTAAAATCTTTCCATCATATTTACCATACAAATGGGTCCCGTCAATGGTGATTATAGTGCGACAATAACGCCATCCGTCGACTGAAGCTTTGAATGCCCAAAATACCATGTCGAACATCCTATAGTCAGGCATATCAGTCGACACAGTGCTCCACTCGACAATCGTACCTGCATTGTAGTGCTGCAACGCGACCATAAACTTCGGTAACTTCCGGTATGATTCATCCCAATCTCCGAACAAGGTCTCAATGGCTTTAGATCTAGCCAACCAAGCTTTTCTATAGGAGATAGTGTATCCATGAGCCTCCTTCACGTAAGCCACAATGACGCCAATCTTCAATTCTGGATCCTGTTCTACTTGTCCAAGTATTAGGTTCGAAATGAGTGCAGAATCCAAATTTTTATGATCTACAGCAGTATGATTATAGAAACATGTGTGTTGCCCCTCATACTGTGTAATCTCAAACATACCGTGACTTTTTTTCCTCCCCGCCCGCAACCTCCAATCGCATCCATGCGAACAATTAATCGACCAGAGCTTCTTGTTCGTTTGCGAGACATAAAACTCTTTGTTCTTTTTCAAGTGGTAAAATTTGACGGCCTGCTGGAGATGTTCCTTGTCCTTAAAGACCATACCAGTACGGAATTCGTCCATCTCCGGTGTCCAAAAATTCTTCCGTAACTTCGGCTCGTATTTCGCCAAGTCATCGTCGTCACCCCATTCCAAGTTATTAAAAAATGAAATTACATTGTCTAACTCCAATTGCTGATTTTCACCCCCTTGCCCGCTAGGCCCAGCATCTAGATCTTCGTCTGGCTGAAACGCAAAATCCGCATCGAACTCTTCTTCTGACACATCGTCGCGACTATCAATTGTATCAAAGTCACCACTATAATTACTTATGTTATCTTGCGGCGGACTACTCGGTGAATAATGGGGATGTGGAAGAGCAGAGCTGGTGCCATGACCACGGTCAATCATACTATGAGAATGATCTTGCTCTGGAATATAGGGGAGTGGGACAGTGTAATTAGACTCAAGTAATTGGGGGTGCAGCATAGGAGTATTGTGGGAATGATATTGTTCTAGACTGTAAGGGGGTGGGATGGTGTAATTAGATTGGACTGCTTGGGGAACGGTGCCGAAAAATTGTCCGTCAGATTGGGTACTGTACGGATTTAAACTCTGGGTCATTAAGTTGGTAAAATGACCACTTGGGGGAAAAAAATTTGGACCATCATCAAATGCCCGTTCTATCTCTACATATACTTCAACAGCAAGAAGGGAGGGTATATAAAGAGGTAACTCAAGCACTTGGTTTAATGCTAAGTCATCCTCGATAGAAAACAAAGTATATTTATAGTTCGACCCGAAAAGAGCCATCGGCATCCTACACTTTAGTTTCAAAATTCCAGTAACCCCATCTTCAAGAACACATGGTTTTAGCGTCTCAATTAATTCATTTAAGCTTGTTTCCCTACGGACAACCAAAGATTTTACAACTGATGTACTATAACAAACCCCGAACTCCGTACCTTCCAATATTCTACCACCCCAATACAATAACAATCGAACGTGATCCATTTCAAGCGGCTATCATTTGACAAGGCAAAACAAAACAAGAAAATAATATCGTTAACTAAAACTCAATCACAAAAGTATGTTGGTTTATAGTGTTAATTTTTTATAGGTTAGAGTAATTTATTTTCAATCCTTAATATTTTACTTATTTTGAATTTATTCAATAATTATTTTAACTTTAACTCTAAATCGAATATAAATTCCACGTCAAGCTAATATCAACTAAATAGATTCAATTAATTTGAGGAATGAAAGTGCACAATTTGTACATCATATTCCAATGTTTGTAGTGTAAATTTTTTATGGATTTCAGTAATTTATTTTCAATCTTAACATTTTACTTACCAATATAACAAGTTTAATAAACTAACTAAAAATTCTTTTATATAAGTTTAAACAAATACATTTTAAATTAAATAACGAAATTCAAAAAATAAAATAAATTAACAAATTAAACAAATAATAGGTATTTTAATTTTATATTTTTCTAATTATCAACTTTTCAGGGGCCAAAATGTATATTTTTAATTAAATAGCTAAATTAGAAAATTAAATTAACTAAAAATGTAATATGTTGATTTATATTTTCCTACACATGTGAAAGGGGCGAAAGTATAATTTTTAATTTAACGAAAAATAAAACAAATAATAGGTATTTTAATTTTATATTTTTCTAATTGTCAAATTTTCAGGGCCCAAAGTGTATATTTTTAATTAAATAGCTAAATTAGAAAATTAAACTAACTAAAAATGTAATATGTTGATTTATATTTTCGTACACATGTGAAAGAAGCGAAAGTGTAATTTTTAATTTAACAACTAAATTAACAAATTAAATAAATACATTTTAAATTAAATAACGAAATTAAAAAATGAAACTAACTAAAAATTTATTTTAAAACAATAGGTTGAATATTTAATATTTTTCTAATTGAAAAAATTTCAAGGGCCAAAGTGTATATTTTCCTACACATATGAACGGGGCGAAAGTGTAATTTTTAATTTAACAACTAAATTAAACAAATAATAGGTATTTTAATTTTATATTTTTCTAATTATCAAAATTTAAGGGGCCAAAGTGTATATTTTTAATTAAATAGCTAAATTACAAAATTAAACTAACTAAAAATATAATATGTTGATTTATATTTTCGTACACATGTGAAAGGGGCGAAAGTGTAATTTTTAATTTAACAACTAAATTAACAAATTAAATAAATACATTTTAAATTAAATAACGAAATTAAAAAATGAAATTAACTAACAATTTATTTTAAAACAATAGGTTGATATTTAATATTTTTCTAATTGAAAAAATTTCAAGGGCCAAAGTGTATATTTTCGTACACATGTGAAAGGGGCGAAAGTGTAATTTTTAATTTAACAACTAAATTAACAAATTAAATAAATACATTTTAAATTAAATAACGAAATTAAAAAATGAAACTAACTAACAATTTATTTTAAAACAATAGGTTGAATATTTAATATTTTTCTAATTGAAAAAATTTCAAGGGCCAAAATGTATATTTTCCTACACATGTGAAAGGGGCGAAAGTGTAATTTTTAATTTAACAACTAAATTAAACAAATAATAGGTATTTTAATTTTATATTTTTCTAATTATCAAAATTTAAGGGGCCAAAGTGTATATTTTTAATTAAATAGCTAAATTACAAAATTAAACTAACTAAAAATGTAATATGTTGATTTATATTTTCCTACACATGTGAACGGGGAGAAAGTGTAATTTTTAATTTAACAACTAAATTAACAAATTAAACAAAATAATAGGTATTTTAATTTTATATTTTTCTAATTATCAAAATTTCAGGGGCCAAAGTGTATTTTTAATTAAATAGCTAAATTAGAAAATTAAACTAACTAAAAATGTAATATGTTGATTTATATTTTCGTACACATGGGGCGAAAGTGTAATTTTTAATTTAAAAACTAAATTAACAAATTAAATAAATACATTTTAAATTAAATAACAAAATTCAAAAATGAAACTAACTAACAATTTATTTTAAAACAATAGGTTGAAAATTTTATATTTTTGTAATTGAAAAAATTTCAGGGGTCAAAGTATATATTTTTCTACACATGTGAAATGAGACAAAGTGTAATTTTTAATTTAACAACTAAATTAACAAATTAAACTAACCAACTAATTAAACAACTAAACCAACAAATTAAATTAACAAAACAAACAAACTAACTAATAATTTATTTTAAAATAATATATTAAAAATTTATATTTTTCTAGTTGTTATACTTTTAGGGGTCAAAGTGCATATTTTTTTAATTAAATAGTTAGAGTAAAAAATTAAACTAACTAACTAACATTTTTTTTGAAATAATATATTATTTTATATTTTCTTAAACATGTGAAAATGACCAAAGTATAATTTTTAATTCAACAATTAAATTAACAAATTAAACTAACCAACTAACTAACAAATAAAGGTAAAAAATATACTAATTAAATTAACAAATAAATTAAAAAAACGTTAAAAATATACTAACCTGTGAATAGAGGAGTAGAAGTCTGAATAGAAGAAGTGTAATTAGAACAAAAAAAATATCAAAATGAAGAACAAATGAGAGAAGGAGTAAATGAAAAGGTGTGAATTTTAATGAAATCCGGTAAGTGATATTTATAGGCGAAATTATGCACATATATCGAGATTTTAAAATTTCAAATTAAAGCTAAACCTATACCTATACCTATAAAAAAACAAAAATAGCCTGCCTTCTTTGCAGGAAAAAAAAAGGGGAGAAGGCAGCCTAAAAAGGCTGCCTTCTCTGCAGCTTTGGCCGGTCGTTTGACCGGCCAAAGCAAACGGCGACCAGCCGTGTAAACGCCTGGTCGCCGTTTGGTGATCCCGCCCTTCACAAGGGCGGGATCACATTTTTAAAAAAAAAAAAATTCCATTTGATCCCGCCCTTGTGAAGGGCGGGATCAAATAAAAAAAAAAAATAAAAAATTTATTGATCCCGCCCTTCGCAAGGGCGGGATCAAATTAAATTAATTTTTTTTGATCCCGCTGTTCACAAGCGCGGGATCAAAAAAAAAAAAAAAAAAAATTCGATTTCGCCCTTCACAAGGGCGAAATGCATTATTCACGTAAATAAGTTAAAAACTATTCTCATTCAGTAATTTTTTTTTTTTAATATTTAATAGGTAAACAACTCGGTGTGGTATAATTGCTTGATGGGAATTTACCACTAATACCCCCAGTTCTTTGGGATGGAAACCACGACAATCCTTGTGTTTTATCGAATACCAAGGGCACACACTGTCTTTTTAATCGGAACACCCGGCATTCTAAATCGGAGTTGACCTAGTGATGTGATCATTTAAATCTCAATTTTACCTTTACAATATATCCCATTTATGAAATTACTTAATTGTCCCATCTTATGTGTTGAGTGTTGATCCATTCTTGTTTTTTTTCACACACACGCACATAACCCTTACGAACCCCAGCCCACCCTAATTTGTCCCCCATCACCAGCCTACCACCATCATTTGTCGTCGTTCTCAAATTCGCCACCATATTTGAGAACCCACCAACCCTTGAGCTACCACCAACCGCTCAAACCTTCATCGCCAACTCCGAGATCGAAACCCCTACGAACCCCAACTCCGAGATCGAAACCACTGGGCTGGATATGAAACCACCACCACCAGATCTGAAAACACCAGCACTGCCATCAACCTTCTCTCTCTCTCTATAACACACACATGTGTGCATGCACACGCGTGCGCTTGGATCCACATATCCGAGGACACGTGTGTGTGTAAATTTTAGAAAGAGAGAGGGAAATCGAAGGCGATAGTGGTGGCAGTAGTGACGATAGCAGCAGATGATAGTCGTGACAGTGATAGTAGGGGTTTGAGTTGTTTAAGTGGGTTGGAGAGAGAAAAAAATAATAATTATACTTTTATTTAGACAATGGTAAAATAGTCATTGCATTGAATTGATTATTATTATTATTATTGTTGTTGTTGTTGTTGTTGCTGCTGCTGTTGTTAAGATATAAGAATAAATAAATAACTAACCTTCTTGTCTCCATGATATTTGACAAAAGACATGGAGTTTTCGTTGTCACTATTTCAAATACAATAATTATATTCTAGTATTAACTAACAAAGGGATAGAGAGAAACAAATTCTAGTAGGAAGTAATGATCCCGCAAACTATGAGGAGCTAAAGTTGGACATTGACAGTCGGAAGTAATGAACAATGATGAAATCTGAAATGGACTCAATGTACACTAATTAAGTCTGAACTCTTGTGGATACACCTGAGATCATCGTTTTCATTAGGTTTAAATGAATATTTACAAGAAAATTGGACTCATATGGTAAAGGAACATGTTCAAAGCAAGACTGGTGACAAAATGATTTACTCAATATCAAGGAGTTGACTATGAGGAGACCTTTTTTCGGTCGCCATGTTAAAGTATATTAGGATTTTATTGCCTATATTCTCATACCAGGGCTATGAAATATGGCAGATGGATATAAAGATGAATTATACTTAATGGAAATATAGACAACGAGATTTACACACATCAACCAGAGGGCTTCATAGCCAAAGACAAAAGCCAGAAGGTGTGCATGTTGCAAAATTCCATTTATGGGCTTAAGCAAGCTTCTAGAAAGTGGAACATCCATTTTGATGAGGTAGTCAAATCGTTTGGTTACTTCCAGGACATGGATGATCCATGCGTGTACAAGAATATGGAAGAAAATGGTACATGTTTCTTGGTCATGTATGTTGACGATATTCTACTGATTGGAAATAATGTAGGATTGTTGTCAACTATAAAAGTTTGGCTTTGTAAAAATTTCTCCATGAATAATTTGAGAAAAACATCCTATATACTGGGTATAAAGGTCTATGGACATAGATCTAAAAGATGCTAGATTTATCCCAACTCGGGTGTATAGATTAAGTGCTGGAGTGATTCTTCTTGGCAAATATTATAAAGGGCTATCTACCAACCTAGAATAGAAGATGAGTCCTAATCTTTTGAAAAGAAGATTGCGAGGAGTAAAATTCCATATGCTAACAGTTGGATTAGCCAGCGGATATCAGGATGATCTAGGTTTATAACAGTAGAAAGCTGTGAAATCTATCCTCAAAAAGATCAATTTCTAGTCAACCTCGGAATATGTATTTATCCAAAATAGTGTTAGTTGGAGGAGTTATAAGGAAACTATAATTATAGATTCCATTACTAAGGTCGAGTACATTTCTCCTTCCAGCTCAAGTAAGGAAGGTATGTGAATTAAGAAGTTAATTATTGAACTTCAGGTGGTTCCAACCAATGCGTCACCAATACCTTTGTCTTGTGACAACAATGGTGCTATAGCTTAAGTAAGAGAACCAATACCTTATTAAAAATCCAATCACATAGAGTGCCAATTTCATTTGATTTGCGAAATAATCAGAAGGAACAATATCAACATTAAAAGAGTAGATGTAACAGATAATGTAGCATATCTAGTCATCAAGGCTATAACTTTACATCAATTATATCGATACATTCCAAACTTGGGCATAAGATACTACATTGATTAGCTATAGTGCTAGTAGGAGATTACAATCTCCATTGAACCTAATATTTTGATGGACCATTAGACGTTGATGTTTTATGGAACTAATCATTTTATTGAGTGAGTTCAGATTAAAAGTTTCATAAGTTGAAATGAGAAAAAAGAATTGGTCGAAAAAATTAATCATCGAAGAATTCATGAAGTGTTTATTGAAGAATCAAAGGAATTCAAGACAGGTGCAAGATGAAGCTAATGAAGATTTTCAGAGCATTGAAGACAAATAGGTGAAAATAACTCATTACCCTTATGATCTTAATGCAACCAGAATTAGGATCATGCATGACACTTTAAAATGAATAAATCTTATTTGCGTCTTCATCAGAAGTGATAAATTCAAGATTGTAATTGGTTTTTATTAAGTGTTAAAACATAAAAATATTTTTTGTTAATGGTCTAATTGGAAAAAATAGTTTTAACACTGAGAATGATATGCTTTCGGGTTAATCGATGAAAGGGATCGGTCGACTAACTAAAATAGTAGCTTAAGAAAGCTAAATGGGTGACCTACTAGCTAATTCGGTCAACCGACAGGTAGGGTCGGTAGACTAACCATTTCAATAACTAAAAATAGGAAAAACATGAGAAAATCTACTAGATGATTCGGCCAACTGACCAGGATAGCACAACGGTCACAATTCTGACCGCTGCATAGGGTCCAATAACCAACAATAGGCCTAGTCAACTGATGGTCCACATTCAAAAATTTTATTGTCTTATTTTTTGAGCTAAACCTCCTCGTTTTTAATGATTTTCAATGAGGTTTTTTAAGGGATTTGAATGTTATATATATATATATATATATATATATATATATATATATATATATATATATATATATATATATATATATATATATATATATATATATATATAAAATTTATTTTCTATTCATTTGGTTCATATATTTAATTATTCTTTTAATTGGGTTGATAAAACTACTTCATATCCTTAAGGATTTTGAATTGAAAAATTGTTTAAGACCAAATCAAGCTTTTCTAAAAGTTTTAAATGAAACATATTTATTTTAAAAGTGTATGATGTGTAGGGTATCAAAGGGTTATTTAAAGTCTTGGAATTTAAAGATTAGTCGTTGGAGGTCTAGTTAAAAGGTCTATATATAGAGACTTGCATTTTTTAAATTGATCAATCAAGAACATTAAGCTTTTGACAATTATAAGAGTGATTTTATTCGCATAAATTTATAAGAAGGTTTATTGAAAGAGTTCATAATCAAAGCACTAAAAGTTTTGGTCACTAGTTTGTGCTCGTTACTAAGTTAATGTAAACGTTTCAAGAAATTCCAGTGAGCTCTTTCCAAGCTAACTATTTTACTTTCGTAGATTATTTGTTTAATTACTTGGATTAATTATTTTGAGAAAAATTATTTTTAAATTTAATATTGCGAAAATATTTTAAAACGGTTTTTATTTTGAGAAATTTGATTACTTACTATTTCTGCGTTCAATTGCTTAAATCAGATTTGTGCCTCACAATGGACTCTATCACGTAATATTTTGGGACATTAATAGAGCATAATTGTATTGAGGTTGTAGAATCTCCTTGTAGGAAGAAACTTATAATTTTTAGTATTTGAGGGTTTTGAGAGGATTAGACATATTTAAGATGTTGTCTAATCTTGGTAGTTAAATTTTGATCTTTAGCATGTGAAAATGATTAGGGTTTAATCTTAGAATAATGACTTTTTTAGTCCCTAACAAATGGCGTGAGTGCTCAATTGACCACTCAGATTTGGAAGTTGACACTTTCGGTCTTTCACATTTAATTTGTGTTTTAAATTGGCCCTGTTGATCCCTAGGTTTTGATGAACAATTAAGTATTGATATTTTTTGTAGAACTAATGTGTTTGTTGAGTATTTCAGGAAAGAGTTCCATATAATTGATTAAGTAGAAGACATCATGAAGAAAAAGTTAAGGGTGCAAAGATGTATGCATTGAAAAAATGAAGAGTTGTGAAGACTTTGAAGAAATTAGGTGAAAACAACTTTATATTTTTATACTCTTAATACAACCCGAATTAGGATCATACACGACACTATTAAACGAGTTATCTTTATGTGTATTTGAAATGATAGAATTTAGGATCCTAATTAAATATTTGATATGTGCTCCTTATGTAAAATTGAAAATGATAATTGACCTAATTAAAAATAAGGTTAAAAGTATAAAAAGTTGAAAATCCAATCAACCAAGAAAAACAATCAATTAACTGAATCAAACAGTGTGTTTTGGAGTAGAATTGGTGATGAAAATGACACCCTGATGTAATCGTTCAACCAATTAGAAAAAAATGGGTCAACCATTTGAATCAGTGAGGTTTTCGAAGAAAATTGAAATGTCCCTACAACGTTCGGTCAACGGAATAGAGAAATTTTGTCAACTGAATGGGTTTAAGGTTTTGGCAGGGTGAGGCTCTGAAGCAATTAGTCAACTGATTGGGAAAAAATCAGTCAACCGATTGTGTTGAAGTTTTGGCAGGGATTAGCTCTATAGCATTCGGTCAACCGAATTGGAGAATTTGATCAATGGACTGACATTTATGGTTTGGCTTGGTTTCAGTGTTGTTTCATTTTGTCAACCGAATCCAAGGGGTCGGTCAGCTGACTATTTTGGTTGTGATTTCAAGAAACTTGGTATCCTTATAAAAAAACTAGCCTTTTTGATGATTCCAGGGGAGAGATTTGGAGGATCTGATCTTATTAAAGATACGATATATGCATTTTAATATCCCTATTGATTTGGTCCACATAATTTATGATTTTCTCAATTTAATTAGTCACATACTTCATATCTTTATGATTGTTAATTGAGAAATATTTCAGGGACCTATTTGATAGATTTCAAAGTTATTTTTCAACGGATTACCCCAGAATTGAAATATATTACTATATGAGATCTAAGAGTACTTTTTAGAGGTATATCTTTTGAAAAGTAACCGTTGGAGGGCTTATTATGAGTCTATATATATAAACCTGCGAGATTGAGGAAAAACACATCAAGAATAATCAGTTCTAAATTTTTCTACGAGTATTACGCTGAGATTTCTATGACATATTTGTGTGAAATTCTTGATCTAAAGCGCTTTTGAATTGGTGTCACCGATTTGTGCTATATTATCATTCTATTTCATTCTTTGGTATTTTCTTGATGATATTTTTTCAAGCTATTGTTCTTTATTTTGATTTTATATTATTATTGATTACTTGGATATAAGATATTTAGAAAATGATTTTCAAATTTAAAATCCTGAAAAATCTTTTCAAAATGATTTTGTTTGATTATTTGATTACGTGCTCAAAATTGTACTGCCCATATTGCTTATTAATCAGATATTATTTGCCTCACATTGTATTAATCACGTAGTAAATTTTGGAACATTAATTGAGTATATCTGTATTGAGGTGGTAGAAACTATTTGTTGAAAGAAACTCGTATTTTTTGTATTTGTGAGTTTGAGTGGATTAGACACGGTTGAGATAGTATCTAGTCAAAGTAGTTAGATTTCGATCTTTTTCTTACAAAAAAAAATTAAGATTTGATCTTTGTCTTAAGTAAAAATATTAGGTTATTCTTTTCACATGGAAAGAACTAGATTTTGATTCTCCCTGCAATTGATTTGATTTGAGTGAATTGTAAATGTTTCATCTTTACTTGTGAAAAGGATACTTGAGAGTGTGGTGAAATTTTGATTATTTCTGTAATATAATTAGGTTAATCTTTAACTTGGTAAAAAAAATAAGGTTCTTCAAATTGTAAAGGTTGATTCTGAATCTAGTGAAAGAATAATTGTAAGGGTTTGGTTTCTATCGTTAAAGGAATCAGGAATTTAAGGGTTACGAATCTCCGTAGAGCTCGGAGGATTAGATTAGGCAAGACTAGCTTACTGAACTAAGATATATCTTAGTGTACTGCATTCTTTATTTTCATTATATTATGTTTGGGTGAGTATCTAGAATTAAATACTTATCCACTGCGTAATGAAGATTATAATTGATTTGTAAAAAATCGATTATTTGATATTTAAGTGTTGAAAAATTAAATTATTTAAATTTTCGTTACTATCCAATTCATCCTTCTCTTGAGTAGCTATTTGAGTCAACAGACCTCTCTGTTAAGTAAAGGTTAACAGTCAATGTTTTAGTAAAGGCAATTTGATCATTTTCAATTCCAGCGCATAATTATTCAAAATAAAAAATATAGGTACAAAATAAAATTAAGAAAACTTCAAGGGTAGTTATTTAATTGATTTATTTCCCATTCCTTACAATTTCTTCACGCACCAACCTACTCACCACCACCACACCTATGGCCATGTCTTCTCCACCTCTCAACTGCAATTTTAGTTGAAATTTAGAGAGAGAGACCCACCGGAGATTCCAGCAGTGCAGTAGACAAGCACAAAAATTTTGCCGCCGAAATCCCAAAGCAATGCCGAGCCAACCAAGAAGATCAACCTGCTTTCACTTTGGAGAGAGAGAGAGAGAGAGAGAAAGAAAGAGAACCCATTGAAACCCTCCTTTTTGTTTCAATTTGAAGGAAGTGTAAAAATTATTGAGGAAAAATAAGAAGAGAAAATGGCTGCAAGAACCCCACCAAAGCAGCAGAATAAAGTGGTGGCTCCGCTTAATCCCACCCTTCTCGAAGAAACAATTGACAAGGTACAAAAAAAAAAAAAAAAAAAAAACAAAAAACACTGATGCTTTCTCTCTCTCTCTCACTATTTCTTTCTCTCTCTCGAATTCGATACCGTTGATGGGTTTATGTGAAGGTGGACAAGTGTATGGCGTGACTACAAGAGCTTCAGTACACGGTTACCAGCGGAAACAAGGTGATCTCCGGCGTAAGTCTCAGTCCTCGCAGTACTGGAGCCTATTTGAAAACTAGTCTCAGATGTAAACAAGAGTTCTTGAGGTATACTACTCAATTCTCTTGAATTTGGCTAGTTTTGTTCAATCTAACCCCCAATCTTTTTGCTTTATTGATTAATTTTCCATGTTTTCCGAAATGGCTTTTTTTCTTAGTTTAAATCCATAATTCAATGACGAAGAATGCCAATCCTGGCAAATTTCCCTCTAGCAAATTGAGGTCAATTTCTCTTTCCTTTTCTCTCTTATTTGGGTGAAATTGATCGAATTGTGATTGGGTTTGGTGCAAAATCTGATAAGTGATCATTTATACAGGGGAATGGCGGTGGATGTCTCTGCCAGCGATGATTCTGGGAGAAACGGTGGGAGAGATTCTACAAGCGAGCCAATTCTCCAGAGAAATGGTGGATGCGATAACCACCAAGAATAAGAAAATTGATTCCGATGACTCTAAGACTCCGATGATCACCGACACCAATCGCCACCCATATCCACTAGTGCGGCGGCGTTGGGATTCTCAGCATTGCTTGGGCTTTTGGCGGCATGATTTTTGTGCTCGTCTACCGCACTGCCAGAATCTCTAGTGGGTCTCTCTCTCTAAATTTCACAGAAAATTGTAGTTGAGGGGCGGAAGAGACATGGCCGTAGGTAGTGTGGTGGTGGTGGGTGGGCTGGTGTATGAAGATGGGAAGCAGGGGAATGGAATAGGAAACCAATCAATTACATTAACTACCCTTAATGCTTTCTCATATTTTATTTTGTACCCTCATTTTCAATTTTTGAACAGGGATCGAAAATGACCGAATTGTCCTTACTAAAACGTTGACTATTAACCTTGACTTAACATAAAGGCCAATTTATAACAAAAATCAAATGTGAAGGATCAAAAGTGTCAACTTCTAAATCTGGGGGACCAACTGAACACCCACACCATTTGTTAGGGACTCAAAAGGTCATTATCTCTTTAATCTTTAGTTTAAGAAAAGGATTAGGGTTTGATCTTTAACCTGGAAAAAGATTAGGTTAATTTTTAATCGTTTAAAAAATTAGGTTTTGATTCTTCCTGTAATAGAAATAGAGTGAGAGAAGATTCTTCCTAAACCTATGAAAAGGATAAGTGTAGACACCGCATTTTGTCCTGTATAGTCAATGTCAAATTGAAAATACAAGTTTAGAAAAAATTTAAACTGAAGTTTAAAAAGAATGAATTTCTATCTTATATCACACTGAACAACCCAGAAAACAACAAAAAAAACATAAAATTATTAAATCGAGTTGAATTTAGTTAAGTAAAAGTTTCAAGTCAATCTTGAAGATCTTAAAATTAAAGGGGGTCTAAAATGACATTATTAAATATTAATTTTCATCAAATCACCTTTAATATGAATAAAAATTAGTTGCTACACTTTAATTGTACGATATTTCACCAATTACCTTCGTTACCTACTTTAACTCTGAAAACATTTACTATCATAGGTTTCGTCTGTTTAATACCAAAAATATTGTTTTATTTGTTCATGCTACATCAAATACCATAAAAATAAATAAATCCAGAAGACCTTGATCAAGGCATAAAAGGGTCATGACAAATCTAAGTTATCAAAGTAACTAAGGATTAAGACTCGGTTCAAAATCAACCAAACCGAAGTCATTTGATTAACAATCAAAGCCCATCCAACCAAAGGGCCCAACCAAGAAATAATGACTCATCAAAATAAGCATTAAAATCCTAAAGGAAGCTTCCTAGAAATTACCTACAAAATATCTAAGGAAAGAACCAAGTTACTTAAGTAGTAACTAACATTTATTGAAACTAAACCGATTGGGTTTGCCACTTAAGCAAGGCATTTAATGATCATTAAATGCTCATCTCATCAAGAATTTAATGCTTGGGATAACATGGATTGACTACATCCAAAGAATATTGACATTTGAGCAAAATATCTTAGGGCAACTAGAACACTTAAAATGTAACTACTAGTTACAAAGTAAACTAAGTCGATTCGATCCAAATCCAACCGATTCAAGCTCCATCATATCAAGTGTCTCAATCAAGCATTAAATTTCAAATGACAAATCAAGAATAAATTAAAATCACCCAGGATGAATCAATGGAGACTAAATTGAAATAGTGAAATTAACTGGTACTTAGCTCCTAACCCAATCTGGAAGTGTCACATCAAACCATTAATGACCCCATGTGCAACCAATCATATCAAAGATATGTTAATGATGATTGATGATTGCAAATGATTTTCAATCATTTCCAATCATTAAACCTAGTCACGTAATCATTACCAAATCTATTAAAGATCTTTGAAAATCTTACAAAATCTTGCAAATTCGTTCAAACTAATTCAAGATAAGGATAATAAGAGATGACCCCTAACCCAAACAACCCCTAAGAAGCAATTTGGGTTACCCTGTGCATTGGCCAATGTGCAAGGTGCCCAGCCTATAAATATAAGGCTCATTTTCAAGAATTTCAAGAGTTGGAACCCTCACTTTCTCTTTCTAGGCTTGGGCAGTGCTCGTGGGTCTCTAGGGTTTCCAACCATTTCCTTCAATAAAAACCTCGAACTTTTGCTGAAATACTGCCCCGGAGGAGTTATTAAGGTTCTTGGAGGAAGAACTCAAGGAGTTGACAACAACCGATCGAGGATAACGAAGAAGATCCGAAGAAGGAGAGGAGGGTAATCACTTAGGGAAGATTGCTTCCCCTAAGTCAGGTATGTCTCCCAAAAGCTCCTTTAATCTTGTCTTAAATATGGTTGTTTACTTGTATATAGTATGTTCATGTAGTTATTAGACTTATATTTCATGAAAATAACATGTATATCAAGTAATCAAGTCAAAAACATCAGGAACATGTCAAAATCATCAAACTATGTCAAAAACATCCAAGAACATCAAGAACATGAAGAACATATGAAACCAAACTTAGAATGAACTACATGCTAACTTGATCCTTGGTTATTGCCATGGTACGTAGGCAACCCACTTACGAGTTCGGTCACCTATCCAATAAAAATCAGTTCACGTTGCATAAATGAGCTACTTGCTGACCTGATTCTCAGATATCTGAGATATGTAGGAAACCCACATATGGGTTTGGTGACCTATCTAATAAAAACCAGTTCATCTTTGAACGTTGGAACTACTTGTCGACTTTATTCCCTGTGAAAACAGAGATATGTAGGCAACTTTTATAAGGTTCGGTCATTAGGAAAATACAAAAAAATTTATGTTTCGTATATACTATTGTTGGGTTGTCGCTACTAGTTTAGTTGTAATATTTACTTGCTTTCATCACATCATATAAAAAATGCATAAAAAAGAGAAAAAAAAAACTTAAAAAAGAAAATTATTTTGTTAAAGAAAATCGAAGAAAATTACTTGTATATTGTTTAAAAATGAATATTTATTTATTCTGAGGTATCATTTTTGGACGGGTGTCATGGAGTGCGTAAAACCTTCCCCGAGTGTAGTTGACCCCCAAACTTAAAGAACTATCTAGTACAAAACCTTTATGAATCAAAACATGGGCCATTTCAAAATAAAAAATAAATTTTTAAAAATCCCGGTGACCTAGCACACCATTTAACCCATGCTAGGTGGCGACTCCTTTTCAAACATAAAATCTCGGCCCAAGACGTTTTCAAAACTGACACCTAGAAACGCCCTTGAAAACTATTTTCAAAATGAACGGATTTAGAGGACTTACTGTGAATGGAAACTTGTTTTCCTTTTCGTCCCAATCTTTACTTCCTCTTGTTTTTAAACAAAACTCGGGGTGTGACAATAAGTGTAATAGTGTAAGAGTGAGATAGGTTGATTCTGAGTCTGTGAAAAGAATCAGTGTTGTAAAGGTTGATTCTGAGCCTGTGAGAAGAATTAGGTTTGTAAGGTTTTGGTTCCTACTTAGGAAATGAATTAATGAGTTAATGGATTGCGAAATCCCTGTGGAGCTCGGGGGACTGGACATAGGTGAGATTAGCTTGCCAAACTAGGATAAATCTTTATGTCCTGCATTGTTATTTTTCTGATTGTTTGGTTGTGCACTTAGTTAAACATATTAGCCCAAAGATCTACCCAAGAGGGAGAAGGGGAGGGGTGAACTGGGTAGTTATAAATGATTTAAGTAATAAGTTCAAATTCAAAAATATCAAGTTCATTAATTGATTATTATCTTGTTACGAAGTAGAAATATGTTTAACTAAGTGCATACCTAAACAAACAAACAAACAAAAAAAATCTATGTAGCAAATAAGAATTTATCTTGGTTCGACAAGTTAGTCTTACTTACGTCCAGTCCACCAAGCTCTATGGAGATTCGCAATCCACTAAACCCTGATTTCTTTCCCTAGTAGGAATCAAACTCTTACAACTCTGATTCTTTCCATAGGCTTAGAATCAACCTTTACAACCTTGATTCTTTTCATAGGCTCAAAATCAACCTATCACTCTCTCACGCTATTATAGTTATCATTTTCGCAGTCCAATGATCAAACCCTAATCCTTTTTCAGGCTAAAGATTAAACCTCAATCTTTTTCACATGATAAAGATTAAAACCTAGCAACATTGATTAGACACCGACCCAAACATGTCTAATCTTCTCAAACTCACAAATACAAAATATATTCAAGTTTCTTTCCATAAGGAGCTTCTATCACCTCAGTACGATTATACTCAATTAATATCCCAAAATTACAATTAATAGATTCAATGTGAGGCACAAATCTGATTTAAATAATTTAACACACAAAATAGCACATAATTATATTTCTTAAATAAAAATTGTTTTAAAAGATTTTTACAAAATTAAGTTTGAAAACAATTTTTCTCGAATAATTTATACAAAATTACGTTTGAAAATGATTTTTCTCGAATAACTTATCGAAGCAATTAAGAAAGTAAAACCAATAGTTTGGAAAGATCTCACCGGAATTCGTCGAAAACGATTATGATAACACGATAGAGAATACAAGCCGGTGATGCAAAAATACGTAGCATTTAGAACAAGAACTCTTAATAATCTCACGTATGAATTTTAATGAAAGAAATTATCTTAGAATAGTAGAATCTAAATGTTCTTGATTACTTTCTTTTAATCCCGCAAGTCTATATTAATAGACCTAAAACTAGACCTATAACAACTAGTTTTCAAAAGTCATGACATTAAATGACACTTTAAGATACCATTTATCATATACCTTCAAAATAAGTACGTTCCATTTAAAAATACTTTTAGAAAAGCTCAATTTGGTTCTTAAAACTTTTTTAAATCAAAATCCTTATCATCGTAAGTATTTTACCAATTTAATTAAAATAATAATTAAATAAGTGGAACAAATAATTAAAAATCACATAATATATGATATATTACAAAAATATATGTAATTCCATTGAAATACTCCCTTAAAACCATCAAAACCGAGATTATTTGACCAAAAAAATAAAACAGTAAAAAAATTAGCAACCACCTTCAGTTGACTGACATCGTACGATGGTCACAAAACTAACCATTGTATTGGTTTGGTTGATTGATAGACCCTTTTGGTCGGTTGACCAATCGGACTAGTAGGTCCTCCTATTTTTCACACTTTTTCATTTTCAGCCTCTGGATTCATTGGTCGACCGACCCAACTCGTTGGTAGATTGAATTAACCTGTATGATACATATTTCACTTTCTTTACTCACTGTTTTGGTTAGTTGACCGAACCCTTTTGTCGGTTAACCGAATTTACCCAAATATACATCATTTTAAGTGTTAAAAATATTTTTTCTATTAGGCCCTCAACCAAAAATATTTTTACGATTTATTACTTTATAAAATCCATTTAAGATCTTAAATTTATCGCTTCCAACCATGACACATATAAGATTTATTCATTTTAAAGTGTCGTACGTGATCCTAATTCGTGTTGCATTAAGAGTATAATAATAAAAAGTTATTTTCTCCTAATTGTCTTCAATGTCTTCAATACTCTTCAAATCTTCATTGTTTCCATTTTGCACCCATTATAAATTCTTCAACGATTCTTCTTTTTCAATCAAATATTTTTCTCATTAACATATGGAACTTAAATCTGAAACCACCCAATAAAAGTATTAGTTTCATAAAACATCAACGTTTAATTATCCATCAAAATATTAGGTACAACAAAATACATTTCTACTGGTTAACAAGATAATAATTAATTAGGAAAATTGATAACTCGTGTTTGAATTTTCATATCTATCCAATTTACCTCACCTCTAGTGTAGATCTTTAGGCCAATAATTTGTATCAAAGTTGATTTTAGCTCGATTGGTTTAACATCCTAACTAAACATGATTACATGGAGTGCATTAAGGATAATATTTTAAGTCAATCTACTACTTTCCTCGATGTTTTATGTGAGTCACCTATTTGAACTAATATTATATGTGAACCTCCTAATTGTCTTAATGTTTTGAGTAACTCTCCTACTTGTTCTAATAATCAATGATATGTCAGTGAGAATGACAAAGATAGTGATAATAAGGCTGTTGATAAGACTATAGAGACGTTAATTGCTTTTACATATATTTTTAGTAAAGAAAATTTGAAAGTTGGGCAGAAAATTGTTATTCTTGAAAATAAAAAGTTCAGTACCACTAAATTTCTTAAAAAGAAAAATTTAGACAAATATTTTGAAATTGCTAATTTTTTTAATGCTCTATCTGAATTTGGTAAGCTGTTTGAAAAAATTGACTCTCTTGTAAAAAAAAAAAATGCATTTTTGAAAATTAATATTTCAAATTTTCGGCATAGTGATTTTAAAAGAAAAAAATATTAAAACTTTAAACGATGTTTTAAATATTGAATTGGAGAATGAAAGATATGAACTTAATTGAACTTATTTAAAAATTCATTATTTTGAAAATGATTGTCGAATTTTTAAGAATGATCTTAAATTTATGCATAAGAAGAATTTTGGTCTTTAGACGAGTGTCAGTTCATTGGAATGTTCACTTGAAAATACATAAGAAAAGTTTGATGAGGCAGTGGATAAATTCAAGAGTATTGAAAAAACTAAAGATCTTGAAAAACTAGTAGTCACTAAAGCAACTCCTTAATATTAGTATTAATATCGTGCTCCTACATGAAAAGTTGATTATTCTAAGAAGTGTGCAAATAATTTTAGATGTTATTTATTGTGGGAAATTCGACCATGTTGAAAAATGGTGTTATCAACTGCATGGTTACCCAATGAGATCCAGAAATAATGGGATTTCTAAAGAACAAAATATTCTTGCAGGTATGAATAACAAATTTGTTGGGCCAAAGAAAATGAATGAAAACAATTTGCAAAGGACAGATGTAAGGTTCACTGGATCAAAGAGGATAAATAGAAACAACATACAAAGACGCAAAATGGATGATGTCAAAAAGCTATGGGTGCAGTTTGTCAAGCAAAATGATATTTATTACAAGAAAAGAATGCAATCTCAAAATCAGTAGAAGCTGGTTTATAGAGTTGTAGTGGATCGTAATAAGACCAGTAAACCAAAAATGTTTAAGATTAAAAAAGATTTTGTTGAGATAAATCAATAGGTTATCTCTACAGGAATGACAAGCCAACTCAAACAGCTATTTCAAAGGATAACATAAAATGTGTTGATAATTAGAATGAGGTAATAAATCAAGTCATCCCCAAGGGCGTTAGAGGTACACCTAATTGTTCTCAATTTAAATTCATTAAATTTGTTAAAGAGGTAGGTGTCTTGCATGCCAATTAGGTAAGTCAGTAATGATTTCTAAGACCTATACTAAATGATCTGTTTATTTGTTATCTTAGAAACATTGCATGATGATTCTGTGAATCATATTTACTTAATGTGTATTAACATGTTTTTATATGATCTGCTTAAATCTAGCATTCTTCATGTATTTGGTTATATGAAACATGTTATGTGATTTAAATTAATCAAATTGTTTTGTTCTCACTAATAGGGTTTCACAACTTATTCATTATTGCATATACATATTAGCAAGTCCATTTATATAATGTAATTTTATTCATGTAATATATTTTTTATACAAATGTGTTGAATTAAATTGATTTGATATACAATCATGATAGTTTATTATAAAAAATTGCATAAAATCTATATCATATATTGATATGTAGGATCAAAATTGCTTAGAATTAGTTAGTGATCATGCATGATTTTGAGGATACATATTCTTGATCTCTATTAATTATTTTCTTCCAAATATGTTTCAAAGAGTTTCAGGTTATAAGATAATCCACGGAGAAATAAATATTCATTTACTAAAACTCAAAATTTAGGTGAAGATAAAGAGTGAGGTTGATTCAATTAGATAATTGATTAAAGTTGAATCTTTAATTAACTCAGTGGTAAAACAATCTCATTTTTGTATGATTATATGTGAAATTTATGTGATGTAAAATTGTCATTGAAAATCTTATTCACAAAAATTGACTCGCATCTTTATGAATATCATGATTTGATTATATGCCTATAAGGAATTCTAGTGTTAACTAATATTATTTTATTGGTTAAAACTGAGCCATGTGATGGTTATTATATTTCTCATATCATATGTTATTAGTAAATATTTTATAAAATCAGTATTTAACATGATCTTATTGATTACATATCATATGAATTCAAGTTTACATGGTTGAAATTGTTTAGTGAAATTATGTTAATCTATTTTTTGTATCATCTATATGATCATCTGAATATACATGGCATATCAATCTATTAATATTATTGCATGTGGATATATTTATTGGAATTAAGCGTCTAGCATACATTTAATGCTCCTGTTTCTAAATGATTATTATTTTGGAAGAGAGCTAAAACTTTATGAGATAATATTTTTAATATGAAATTATCTATGTTTAGCGTACATTAGATTTATGTGAATGGGTTCATAAATAATCCATATTATTAGTAAGATATACTCTATGTTCTAGTGCATTAACGATTACATGATTTTGATTCAATCTAAATGGGTGTTGTCAATTGATATCATGAAATAAAACATGTTGACTTATTTGAAAATATATGACTTTAGGCAATATTGGAATTTTTTGAGTATTATGTTCTCATCTTTATCTGGAATTGATATCGGAATTATTCAGAGTTTAGATATGGTTATGCATAATGATGTGTGCCTAGAATTAATGTTTTGATACTTCATCTCTACTTTTTGAGATGACAAAGGGGGAAAAGTTGTATGATGTTTTAAAAAAGTGTATTTGTTATCCTAAGTATGATTTAATGATTACAATTATATAAATGGAGAAGTTGAATTATATAGGGGGAAACGTTATACGCTTATATTGAAAATCTTTTTGATAAATGTTTTTGTTTGTTATAACAGTTTTGAAATGAGTTGAAAAAATCTGTCCTCAAATTTAGAGGGAATATGATTACATTATTTTTTAGAAAACACCAAAGTTAATTATCATCATAAAAAATAGAGAGATTGTTGAACCTAATATTTTGAGGGACAGTTAAACATTGATGTTTTATAGAACTAATGGTTTTATTGAATGATTTCAGATTAAAAGTTCCATAGATTGAAATGAGAAAAAAAAAAAAAAAAAAAAAAAAGGTCGAAAAGATTAATCATTGAAGAATTCATGAAGTGTTTATTGAAAAATCAAAAGAGTTCAAGAGAAGTGCAATATGAAGATAAAGAAGATTTACAGAGCATTGAAGACATTAAAGACATTTAGGTGAAAATAATTTATTACCTTTATGATCTTAATGCAACTCGAATTAGGATCACACATGAAACTTTAAAATGAATAAATTTTATGTGAATCCTAATCAAAAGTGATAAATTCAAGATTCTAAATTGTTTTCATAAAGTGTTAAAGAATAAAAATATTTTTAGTTAAAAGTCTAATTGGAAAAATGGTTTTTCTGCTTAAAATAATGGGTTTTCTGGTAAATTCAGTCAATCGACAAAAGGGGTCAGCCAACTAACCAAAATAATAGCTTTAAGAAAGCTAAATGAGTGACTTACTGGCTAATTCGGTCAACTGAAGGGTAGGGTCAGTCGACTAACTATTCCAATTGTTGAAAATAGGAAAAAATGAAAAAACCTACTGGAGGATTCGGTCAACCGACTAGCGAGTCTCAACCAACCAGAACAGTACAACGGTCACAATTCTGACTGCTGCACAGAGTCGGTCACCCGGCAGTAGACCCAGTTAACTGATGGTCCACACTCAAAATTTTGACTATCTCATTTTTTGAGCCAAACCTCCTCGTTTTTAACGATTTTAAATGAATTTTTAAGGGCTTTGAATGTTTTACTTACATATATCATATATTATTTGCTTTCTATTTATTTGGTCCATATATTTATTTATTATTTTAATTAAATTGATAACACTACTTCCTATCCCTAAGGATTTTGAATTGAAAAAGTCTTGGGGACCAAATCAACCTTTTCAAAAAGTATTTGTAAATGAAACACACTTATTTTGAAAGTATATTCTATATGGGGTATCAAAGGGTCATTTAAAGCTTTGGAATTTAAAAACTAGTCGTTGGAGGTCTAATTAAAGGTCTATATATAAAGACCTACATTTTTCGATTTGATCAATCAAGAACATTCAACTTTTAGCAATCAAGAATATATTGAAAGAGTTCTTGATCGAAGCGCTAAAAGTTTTGGTTGTCGGTTTGTGTTCGCTATTGAGTTATCGTAATCGTTTTCAAGAAATTCAAGTGAGATCTTTTCAAGCTAATCAATTTACTTTCTTAGATTATTTGCTTAATTAATTGGATTAACTATTTTGATAAAAATCATTTTTAAATCTAATATCATGAAAATCCTTTAAAATGGTTTTTATTATGAAAAAACTAATTATTTGCTATTTATGTGTCAAATTGTTTAAATCAGATTTGTGCCTCACAATAGAATCTATCACGTAGTATTTAGGGATATTAATTGAGCATAATTGTATTAAGGTGGTATAAGCTTTTTGTGAGAAGAAACTTGTGACATTTTGTATTTGTGAGTTCTGAGAAGATTAGACATATTTGAGACAATGTCTAATCTGGGTTGTTTGGTTTTTATCTTTAGTCTATGAAAAAAAATTAGGGTTGAATCTTTAGCTTGAGAAAAGGATTAGGGTTTGATTTTTAGTCTACAAAAAATATTAGGCTAATATTTAGACTTTTAAAAGATTATGTTTTGTAATAGAATTAGAGTTAGAAAATGTTCCTCTTAAGCATGTGAAAAGGATAAGTGTAATAATTTGAGAATATGATAGGTTGATCATAAGCCTGTGAAACTAATTAGTGTTGTAAAGATTGATTCCGAGCCTGCAAAAAGAATCAGAATTGTAAGAGTTTGGTTCCTATCTGGGACAAGAATCAAAGGATTAGTGGATTGCAAAATCCCTGTGGAGCTTGGGAGACTGGACATAGGTAAAAGTAGCTTGCCAAACCAGGATAAATCTTTCTGTGTTTCATTGTTATTTTTCTGATTATTTGGTTGTGCACTTAGTTAAACAAACACATTTCTACTGCTTAAAAATATAAGAATCAATTTAGAAAATTGATAACTTGTGTTTGAACTTATTATTTAAATTTTTATACCTACCCAATTCTCCCTCCTCTTAGGTTGATCTTTAAGCCAATAATCCCTATAGTAAATATTTGGAAAATTTGTTGAGAGGTCCCAAGACTAAAAAAATCATTTTCTAAGAACCATGACATGTGTTAAAAAATCACTGTTATAGGACTCCACAGAGTGATAATTTTATGAAATGGGACTTTTCACCAAATTTCCCTAAATATTTTATACTTACATTTATGGATTGTATTTGTAAAATATTTTAATATCAAGTATTAGTAAAAAGCATTTAGGATATTATTATTTAATTATATCAATATCTCTGTAGACAATAGATATCAAATTGAAGTGTCTTGACTATTTAATATAATTAAAAGGTAGAGACTAAAAATATTTGATAATTTGATATTTTAAATTGTTCCTAATCAGTATTAGATTCTTGAGAATGGTCTTCATAGTCTAGGCTAACTTGTTCTATTGTTTTATCTTTGAGAATGGTAAATCTCAAACCATTAGTATGAGAAACTATAACAACTACAAGGGACTTACTAGTGTAGTATGGTTTGTAGCATAGTCAACCTTGATATCATACATCATAACTTTACTCAATGTCAAAATAGGATATCTTAGGTGTGATTGCATTTATGATCTTCTTACTTGAGCTACTATATATTGCATGTATGGGTTGCTACAATTTGATAATACTAAGTATTGTTCTTAACCACAAGACTTCAAAGATATTCATTGGGTATAGTGGGACATATATGTGGATATACGAGAATAAAAGATAGAATCTATCCCTCTTATCAAAAGAAACGTGTCCTATATAATTTGATATAATATAATTCACCCAAACTTCTAGACAGAGCAATATGACGAATGGGATGAAATTCTGATCGGTGTCACAAGGAAGTATATTATTAATAAAAATACATATAACTGGACTTGTTTTTTTTTTTTTTTTTTTTTCCACTTAATAATCTGTTGGTCCTTTCAGATACACAGATAAAGAGGCCATATAATACAATAATCATTTATAGGGAAGTTTGCTAGGCTATATTCTTGTCAATTGGATATAGATGTGATATGTGGGTAGACATGACTTATAGTCGGAGAAAATTCCTTAAGGAAAAAAATATTTTCTTCTAGAAGGACCCAATTTTAATTGATTGATAAAATAATTAATTAATTAATTAATTGAACCATCCAACTTTTAGTATGAACCTGATGGGTCACATACATTAACTAATTAAAGTTAAAAGAGTCCTTGAAAAGGAACAAGTAGTAATGTGGAACTTTAGAAGTTCGGGGGGTTAAAGTGAAAATGAAAAATTAAAGGGGTCCAGGGTTTTGAACCTTGGACAAACTTTATAAGGTGAGAGAAACCATATTGGCTGCCTAACTTGATAATTTTGACGACTGCCTTGGATGTTGCATCTAGAGCTATCTTGTTTTTTTTGAGAAATTCTATTTTTTGATTTCTACCTACTCATTTAAATCTTACTATTCCCTAGATTCAAATCAGAGCTACTTTAGCTTATCAATTTTGAATCCTATGTTTTAGAAGGCTGGGAGGTAGATAATTTCCACTGAGCTACCATTATTGATAAGGATCTGCCCAACATTATAGTTTATGATTTGTAGAGTGATGAAAAGAGTATCATCATAAGGGGTGTGGATCCCCTTCAGGCCATTCTAGGTGACTTTGAGTACCTCCTACTTGGAAATTTGGGCTTTCTATACCTAGAACACACAGTCCTCAGTCTCCATTTTTCCTTTCAAAGCAGGGGCTTTCTGGTTGGCCACTAAGGTTCTTCTCGAGAAAAAAACCCTCTATGAATGGTCCTGATTTATCCTCAGACCTCGGGCCTCTCATTATCCTCTTTTCGTTAGTCTTCTTGTTCCTAGTTTTTGGTAAAACTTATTGGGTAAGCTCTTTGAATCGATGTGTTGGCCTTAGCCTGATTTTTCGAGGGATTTAGATACTTTACCAGGTTCTTTTCTCTTATCTGCATCATCACCTTCCCTAGGGGTCCATTCAACAACATGTAGTTTGAGTATCGAAGTGGGGATTTTAGCCTCTCGGTCTTCTTATCAAATCTGCCCCGATATCGATTCTCCTTATTTTTTTTTATTGGGATTCATCCTTATAAGATTTATCGTAGGTTTATTCCTCGACTATGCATTTTTCTTTCCAGTCGTACTCTTCTTTTGCTTAAGACTTATAGACATCTTCCGCTGAGATGAACTTCGTTGATAGAGCAATGATCGTGGCCACTGACTTGGGCCAAGCCTGATCCATTCCATAGAATAATGGCCCTTTATTGATCCCATTCAGAAGGGTTGCTATGGTCAATTCTTTTTCAACATATTCTACTTGAATTAACTATTCTCTAGACCTCCTTAAGTAGTTGTCGGGACTCTCTCCATTCCTTTGCCTAACGGAAAGCAGTGGGAAGCGTTATTTGTCTGCCACTTATTACTGATGAAAAAAATGAACAAAAGTAATGCTCAACGATTCGAAAGAATCAAATGCCCTTGACTTCAGGGTTTTGGATCGCTTTTTATCTGTTCCAGCAAGTGCTACCTAAAACACCTAGCATTTGATGGAGTCAAATACCCAGCATAGATCTATGTGTGTATGGAATGAATCAAGGTGATTGTCGTTTTCCTTAAGCCACCTGGGTAGTAAAAGGTGGCGCACTACTTTTCACAATATCATCAATGTTGGGTTCACACTTTTTGATCTGTGCCAACTTCTCGGTTATTGAGTTAACTTGATCACGGGGATCACTATCTTATCATCTATCTCTCGTTGACCTATGAGATCTCGATTGAGAACCCAACGAGTCTTCTATCAAGTAAGCGTAGTCATCGGTAGACATGTTAGTTGCTCAAGTACCTGGTCGGGCATTTGTTAGGGTAGTAGCATTGTTCAGCATGGGATTTTTCTTTTTCTAGAGTTGACACAAGGTGTTCGTTCGGGTTCATGGACTCTCTATTCATCTGGGGGCACAAGATCAACATGTTGGAGTTATTCTCAGTCTATCCGAAGTTATTCTAGCAAACCCCTCAGCTCTTGCCATTCTCACTTTATCTCATCCTCTTGATGCCATTCTCGTCGAGATCTTTGTGATCTTCAGTCTAATTCCGCAATGGCATGTGCTTTTCTGTAAGAAGGTATACGGCCCTGTGACAAAGGTGGTAGTAGTAGCAGTGGCAGTTGAGTATAACTGGTAAGTTGTTGGATGCTTTGGAGATTCATCTTCAATATATCTCATATCTCTTTCATTAGCTCCAACAAGAAGGCATGGGATTCTCTGGATAGACTAGTATATGGATTCATAGTGTGAATCTGGTGTCTTTTAGTCTTTGATCATTGATTATGATTATGGACTGTGAATTTGGTGTCTTTTAGCCTTCGATCACTGATCATGATTTTGGACTAGATAGTTATCATGAAATTTCTCAAAGTGTAAGAAACGATAAGTCATTTCCACAAACGACGCCAATATGATAACAATTAAACTTTTTGATTGTCAGATATGATGTACCTTTGTTCCCGAATGTAACCTCCTAACTTAGGATCCTAAAACATAATGCACCGAACTTGCCGATGTTGCATCTCCGATATGAGAATCAACAATGTTGGGAGTTTGGTAGAAAGTTGGCAAAGTTCTACTTAGAAAAAATACTACATACTTTAGCCTGACAATTTTCTTTTTATTTATAGGTATGGGAACAGTTGTTTGGCAAGTCTTTTCTAAGACATTAGTCAATCTCCATTAGTGCTTGCGAGATTGGCGAGATCAAGGGGTTTATGCCCGTTAAATCAATGATTTAATCTTTTTTCCTTATATACAGTGATTCGATAACTTCCCTTGAATAAATAGGTCAGGGCCCAAGCTGGAGGTATGTGTGCTCAGCGCGCCTTCGGTTAGAGCAACATTGACTAATCTCATGTAGGCCCTAGATGAATTCTTGGGAAAGTCGATGACGCGATTGGTATTTGAGATGATCTTGGTCCTTGGTCTTTTCTCATTGGGTCCAGGCAGAATACTCGGGTCCTAATGGGTTGTGCTCAGACTATCATGCTTTGCTAATAAGCTACTGTAAGACCCTAATTTTCACATACGCATATTCATTAGCCGCATTTTAGAACACTTCAAGAAATAATGGGGTAAAATGTGTTATTTATTGTTCAATTTAAACTTTTAGGGGTTAATTCGAAATTTAAAACAAAATAATAATTTTGATTTGGGTTTAAATAATAACTAAAAGATAATTTAGGGGGGGATTTATGTAAATTAAGAAAGCTAAGATAAGAATGAACAAATGGGTAATGAAGTAATCATCCACTACCATTTGTGAATATATATATACATCCATGCTGAGCCTAAAACAGAGAGAAAAAAACGAAGCATGAGAGAGTGGGCCGGCGTGGTGGGTGATCACCGGTGTGGGTATGTGGTGTTCTGTGTTGTTCAGTCTCCAAAAATTGTGTGTGTATGTGTGTTGTCGTCGGTTATGGGCGTCGATCGTCAGACGGTTGTGTGTGTGTATGATCATTGTTGATTGGTCCAATTGTGTAGGTGGGTATTGTGATCGTCGTTCGTGTTCAGGTGCATTTGGGTTGTCTGGTCCAAAGGTGAGGGTATGTGCGTGGAGTCGCCGTTCGTCCAGCAGTGCGGGTATGAGCGGGTTCATTTGGTCGTTGGTCGATTGTCCGTGGTGTCCCCGGTGTGATATTCCGTTCATTGCCAATGGTGTAGAGTACCGATGGGGTGATCATCACTGTTTCATCGTGAGTTGTTGTCGGTCAGTTCGGCGGTGGGCTGTTCTGCAGCCGACAGTGGTGCGTTGGGTTGACGGTGAGCGTTCGGTGGTCGTTGTCGTCGCTGTTATGCATGTGTGTGATCGTGTGGGTGTCATCAATTTCAGGAGTGAGAGACGGTAGTTCGGACGGTGGGGTGGTTCGTCGATGGCATGGTAGTGGGTGTTTTCAGCGTTGTCGGTGAGCGGGAGTGTGGGTTTCGGTTGTCTAGTTTGTCGCCGATCTTATGTTTGGTGCGTGTGAGTTGTTTTGTTGGTGATCATCGGCAATGCTGGTGGTTAGTGTCGATCGTTTGGCTGGTGGTAAGAGAGAACCAGTGAGAGAAAGGTGTCACCAGCGGTAAAATGAGGTAGTGAGGGTGTCATCGAGCTGAACCAAAAACAGGAGAGAGAGAGAAAAAAAAATGGAAAGAAAAATGGAAAATCAAAGGAAAATAAAAAATTCAAAAATCCAATTTTTCAGCCTGCGAGCAATTCGAAGCAGGTGTCAGCGTCCCGGTAGGTTTTGGACGGCAATAGTTTTACAGTGCAAAAAACGAGGTGAGTGTATTGTCTTCTATGTAAATTTACAAATCTTAATTTCTTATAAATTGTGAAAAATGTGGTTATTTAAAATGGACAATTTTGCAACTCATATGGATCAAGTTGGTTTCGATTTTAAGGGTGGAAAATGATTTTTGGATCAAGTTGGTTTTAAAGGTGGAAAACGATTTTTGGATCAAATGGGTTTTAAAGGTGATTTTTGTCCAACTATGCCATAGTTATCTTCTCGTTAAGAGGATATGACCTACGAGATATGAATTTTCTTCTTGTTAGGCGGATATGACGTACGAGATATGGATTTTCTTCTCGTTAGACGAATATGACCTACGAGATGTGGATTTCTTCTCGTTAGGCGGATATAATCTACGAGATGTGGATTTTTTTCTCGTGAGGCGGATATGACCAGTGAGATATAGATTACCTACTAGATAAGTTCTGCAGGGTGGATTGACCCGCCAGGAGTACAAATCCTGCGGGTGGTGCCGCTACCATTGGGGATAATAAATGGCCCTAGCATTGATAGTCACTTTAGATGACATAGTTGTACAGGTTACGATACCGTTGTAACTCTCGATCGTGAGGTAAAAACGATCCTATGGCTAGTAGGAGAGGAGGTGTGATGTACTTTATTATACGTTAAAATGTTTGGATTAGTTGGTTTAAAATACTCGAATTGGTGGATTTAAAATATTTGAATTGGTTGATTTTAAAAATATTTGAATTGGCTAGTTTAAAATGTTTGGAGTGGTTGACTTAAAATATTTGAGTTGGGTGTTAATTATATTACTTCATTTCATTGGAGGTAATGGAACTGGAGTTTTTACATAGTATGCGGTTATATTATTATATTTTGAAACCTGGTGTTTAATACTTTTGCTTGTTTTAAATATATTAGTATAGTTACATTGGTGGTAATGGAATTGGATTCTTAATCTGGTATGTGATTATAAAATATTCTATTTTGAAAGGTAATATTTAACAATTGTACTTGATTTATTAAATATTTTTTTATGAAGACAGTACACTGATAAAAAAAAAATTGGTTTCAGGTACCACGACTAGGAGTTGGTTTACTACTGGCACTAGGTAGAGTCCGGAGGTAGTGTCGTGTTGGAGGTAAGCCGGTCGGATGTGAACCGTGAAAGGTTCAGATATTATTGTGTTTTTTGGGTTGTGAATATTTGGGACCGATATATTCCCAAATTTTGAAATGGGTATATGGATATATATATTTTTGGAAAAAATAAAATTTACAGTAGCGTGAGTATGGATGTGTACATGTTGGTATGGATATTCGTGGGTTGGTTAGGTAACGTCAGGTCGACGTCATGCCCAGCCTCGAGTGACGGGTGACCTGGGTGAGGTGTGACATTTGTGGTATTAGAGCTTGGGTTTTAGGTTCTGTAGACATGTCAGTTTGTTGAGCCAGTGGTGGACCATGAGATAGGGTGTCGATAGGTGGGTTCGACATGTGAGTGATAGTTATTGCATAGCATTAGAGAGTACATTGGCCTTGTGCATTGTTATTGGTCTTGTTGTCCCTCCCTTAGTATATAGTAAATTAGTAATAGATAAGTAGAAGGGTCTGACACCTGGTTAATATTGTTGCAATTCTTTTCGTAGTGTTGTTTTCCGTTAACAGGAATAACTATAAGGTTGGTGATTAGTGGTGCGATGAAATGGTGATACTGCTAGTTGGTGGATTGGGTGGTATTGTTGGTAGTAGTGATGGATGGGTTACGATTGTGGGGGTGCTAGTGGTTGTAAATATTAAATTACAACTGATAAGTAATCATATTCGTATTACTTGACAATGGAATTTATTGTTGGTAGCACTTAATGTTTTAGTTGTTAAACCAATAGTGTGACAAAGCAGACTTAAGTTGGATTATTAGACAACACCCTACTTATATTATGGGACTACACAATACTTTGTGCTATTATTTGATGTACATGGATTTTATCGTAGCGTACAATATCCAAGGGTGTGCATAAAACTGCCTTCTAGGCAATACTAAGGAAACCGTGTAATTTTATTGGAGGGGGAGTTCATATTATTGAAATAGGAAAAGATGATCGTTCGACAATATGAAATTAAATTCGATGTCCTGTCTCAATGTGCTCTTGATTGGGTAAAAAAGGAAGAGATAAGATGTAGGCGATTCCAAAAATGATTTGATTTAGAAATACGTTCCAGGTTGACGGGCAGGTAGATCAAAAGTTATGTGGAATTAGTAAGCACAACGAAATTAATAGAGAATTATCGGTGGATCTATTACCCTTGAGTATTCACGATTTTGACGTGATACTGGGTATGGATTTGCTATATGGTTGTCATACCACGGAGGATTGTTTTAGGAAGGAAGTTACTTTTTGGGTTTCAGGCGAGCCGATGTTCGTATTTTCGGGGGGATAGAATCATTACCCCTGTTAGTTGGATTTCAATTTTAGAGGCTAGGAAATTATTAAAGAAGGGATGTTAGGGATATCTCGCGCATGTGTTTGACGCTAGTCAGAATGGAGTTCAGGTGGCGGATATTCTAGTGGTCATGGTTTTTTCCAAAATAGATCTTTGATCAGGATATCATCAGCTAAAAGTCAGAGACAGTGCTGTGGCAGAAATGGCATTCCGGACGAGGTATGGGCATTATGAATTTCTAGTTATGCTATTCGGGTTGACAAATACTCCTGCTGCTTTTATGAATTTGATGAATCGGATCTTCCAACCTTATATAGATCAGGTTATTATTGTGTTCATTGATGATATATTGATCTATTCCTAAAATAAAGAAGACCATGCAGAGCATCTCAAGATTGTGTTACAGACCTTGTGAGAGAAGCAATTGTATGCCAAATTCAGTAAATGTGAGTTTTGGTTGGATAGAGTTGTATTTTTGGGGCATGTGATCTCGGGAGATAGTATTCAAGTGGATCCAAAGAAAGTCGAAGTTGTGGTTCAATGGGAAAGGCCGAAAAATGTAACCAAAGTTCAAAGTTTTTTGGGATTGGCGGGTTATTATCATGGGTTTGTACAAGGATTTTTTGTTATAGCTGCTTCGTTGACCTGATTGACCTGCAAGGAGTCTAAATTTGAGTGGACTGGCAGAGGTGAACAAAGTTTCCAAAAGCTGAAGAGTAGACTGATATCTGTGCCAATACTTTTCCTTCCGACAAAAGGCGATGGCTTTGTGATCTACAGTGATATGTCACACCAAGGGTTAGGGTGTGTACTAATGCAACATGGGCATGTGATTGCATATGTCTCTCGGCGATTAAAGAATCATGAGCGTAACTATCCGACACATGATTTAGAGTTGGCGGCGATGGTGTTTGCCTTAAAGATTTGGAGGTATTACCTGTATGGAAAGACGTGTGAGATATACACCGACCATTACAGTTTGAAATATTTGTTTACTCAGAATGAACGAAATCTGAGGCAGAGACGCTTGATAGAATTTATCAAGGACTATGATTGTACTATCCACTATCATCCTGGAAATGCCAATGTTGTAGCGGATGCGTTGAGTCAAAAATCAGTGGGTTCGGTTGCACACATTCAAGTTGTTCATGCTAATCTGTATGCCGAGTTGAGATTTTTGTGAGTTCAGTTGGCGGTTGGTCAGACGGCAGCGTTGCTTGCCACTTTGACTCTGAGACCGACATTGATCGACAGTATCATAGAAGCGCAGAAGTTGGATGCTCAATTGAGAAAGGTTAGAGATGAAGTAAAGAGTGGTCACATAGTTAACTATCGTGTCAGGGATAACGATGAGACTTTGATGGTGGAAAATAGACTGTGTGTGTCTGATGACGTCAATCTAAAAAATGATATTTTGGAGGAAGCGCATAACTCAGCATACGCAATGCACCCAGACAGTACCAAAATGTATCGGGAACTACGAGAACTCTATTGGTAGAATGGAATGAAATGGGAAATCGCTGAATTTGTTGCCAGGTGTCTCGTTTGTCAACAAGTCAAGATCGAGCACCAACGTCCAGGTGGATTATTGCAACCTCCATCTATTTCAGAGTGGAAATGAGAGCATATCACAATGAATTTCGTTTAAGGATTACCCCGTACTCAAATAGGGCATAATTTCATCTGGGTGATCGTTGATAGACTTACTAAATCTACTCATTTTATGGTCATAGAGACAACGTACTCTCTGGATAAGTATGCCCAATTGTATATTGATGAAGTTGTCTGATTTCATGGTGCGCCGATTTCCATAGTATCAGACAGAGATCCAAGATATAATTCGAAGTTTTAGCCAAGTCTCCAAACTGCTTTAGGTACGAAGCTAAAATTCAGTATCGCCTTTCATCCTCAGACTGACGGTCAATCAGAGCATACGATTCAGACATTGGAGGATATGTTGAGGGGATGTGTTCTGAAATTTCCTGATAGTTGGAATGATCATTTGACGTTGATGGAATTTGCCTATAATAACAGGTACCATTCAGTAATCGAAATGGCACTGTATGAAGCGTTGTATGGCAGGAGATGCAGGACTCCAGTCCAACAGACTGAACTGAAGTAGGAGAAAGAAAATTACTGATGCCGGATATAGCCCAAATGACGACCAACAAAGTGGAAGTGATTTCGGAAAAAATGAAGGTTGTTCAAAGTCGGCGAAAGAGTTATGCTAACAAGCGTAGGCGGGAAGAAAGGAAAGTTAAGTCCGAGGTATATCGGTCCATACGAAATTTTAGAACGGGTTGGTATGACAACTTATCGACTTGCCTTACCGCCAAAATTGTCTAGATTACACGACGTTTTCCGCATGTAAATGCTTAGGAAATATGTGCCAGATCCTTCGCATATGTTGACTTCTCAACCAATCAAGTTGGAAGAAAATTTAACATACGTTGAGGAGCCAGTCCAGATTTTGAGTCGTAGAGATCAGGTGTTGCGGACGAAAACAATTCCATTAGTGGAAGTGTTATAGCGTAGTCATTCCGTAAAGAAAGCGACGTGGGAGCGAGAAGACAAGATGAGAGATAAATCTTCGTATTTGTTCGATCAAGGTAACTAAAATTTCAGGACGAAATTTCTTTTAGGAGGGAAGGGTTGTAAGACCCTAATTTTCACATATGCATATTCATTAGCCACATTTTAGAATACTTAGAAAAATAACGGGGTAGAATATATCATTTATTGTTCAATTTAAACTTTTAGGAGTTAATTTGATTTTTTTAAAAAAAATATTAATTTTGATTTGGGTTTAAATAATAACTTAAAGATAATGTAGGGGGGATTTATGTAAATAAAGAAAATTAAGATAAGAATAAACAAATGGGTAATGATATGATCATCCACTACTATTTGTGAATATATATATACATCGATGTAGAGCCTAAAACGGATAGAAAAAAAATGAAGCACGAGAGAGTAGGCCAGCGTGGTGCGTGATCACCGGTGTGAGTATGTGTGATTGGTGTGGGTGTGTGGTGTTCTGTGTTGTTCAGTCTTCGATGATTGTGTGTGTGTGTGTGTGTTGTCGTCGGTCGTCAGACGGTTGTGTGTATGTGATCGTTGCTGATCGGTCTGGTTGTGTAGGTAGGTGTTGTGATCGTCGTTCATGTTCAGGTGCGTTTGGGTTGTCGGGTCCGAAAGTGAGGGTGTGTGCATGGAGTTGCCGTTCGTCTGGCGATGTGGGTGTGGGTGTGAGCAGGTTCGTTCCGTCGTTGGTCGATCGTCGGTGGTGTCGACCGTGTGATGTTTTGTTTGTTGTCGATGGTGTAGAGTGCTGATGGGGTGATCGTTACTGTTTCGCCGTGGGTTGCTATCAGTCAGTTCGGCGATGGGCTGTTCTGCAGCCGACGGTGGTGTGTTGGGTTGACGATGAGCGTTTGGTGGTCGTTGTCGTCGCTGTTATGCGTGTGTGTGATCGTGCATGTGTCGTCAATTTCAGGAGTGAGAGAAGGTGGTTCGGCCGGTGGAGTGGTTCATCGACGGCGTGGCAGTGGGTGTTTTCAACGTCGTCGGTGAGCGGGAGTGTGGGTTTTGGTTGTTCAGTTCGTTGTCGATCACTGTTCAGTTGTCGACAGTTGTTGATCTTGTGTTTGGTGCGTGTGAGCTGTTTTGTCGGCAATCGTTAGCAGTGCAGGTGGTTGGTGTCGATCGTTTGGCTGGTGGTAAGAGAAAACCAGTGAGACAAAGGTGTCACCGGCGGTGAAGGGAGGCAGTGAGGGTGTCTTCGGGCTGAACCAAAAACAGGAGAGAGAGAGAGAGAGAGAGAGAGAGAGAGAGAAAAAAAAAAAAAAAAAAAAAAAAAGAGGAAAAAAAAGGAAAAATCAAAGGAAAATAAAAAATTCGGAAATCCAATTTCTCGACCTACGAGTGATTCGGAGCAAGTGCTAGCGTCCCCGTAGGTTTTGGACGACGACAGTTTTGTAATGTGAAAAACGAGGTGAGTGTACTGTTTTCTATGTAAATTTACAAATCTTATTTTCATATAAATTGTGGAAAATGTGTTTATTTAAAATAGACGATTTTGCCACTTATATGGATCAAGTTGGTTTTAGTTTTAAGGGTGGAAAATGATTTTTGGATCAAGTTGGTTTTAAAGGTGGAAAATGATTTTTGAATCAAGTGGGTTTTAAAGGTGATTTTTGTCCAACTATGTCATAGTTTTCTTCTCGTTAGGCAGATATAACCTACGAGATGTAGATTTTTTTTTCGTTAGGCGGATATGACCTACGAGATGTGGATTTTCTTCTCGTTAGACGGATATGACCTACAAGATGCAAATTTCTTTCAGGCAGATATAACCTGCGAGATGTGAATTTCTTCTCGTTAGGAGGATATGTCCTGCGAGACGTGGATTACCTGCTAGGCAAGTCTTGCAGGGTGGATTGACCCGCCAGGAGTGCAAATTCTGCGGGTGATACCCCTACCATTGGGGATAATAAATGGCTCTGACACTGATAGTCACTTTAGATGGCATAGTTGTGCAGGTTACGGTACCGTTGTAACTCCCGATCGTGAGGTAAAAACGATCATATGGCTAGTAGGAGAGGAGGTGTGGTATACTTTATTATACGTTAAAATGTTTGGATTAGTTGGTTTAAAATATTTGGATTGGTGGATTTAAAATATTTGAATTGATTGATTTTAAAAATATTTGAATTGGCTGGTTTAAAATGTTTGGAGTGGTTGACTTAAAATATTTGAGTTGAGTGTTAATTATATTACTTCATTTCATTGGAGGTAATGGAATTTGAGTTTTTACATAGTATATGGTTATAATATTATATTTTGAAACCTGGTGTTTAATATTACTGCTTGTTTTAAATATATTAGTATCATTACAGTGGTGGCAGTAGAACTAGATTCTCAACCTGGTATGTGATTATAAAATATTCTATTTTGAAAGGTAATATTTAACAATTGTACTTGATCCATTAAATATTTTTTTTATGAAGACAGTACACCGATAAAAAAAATTTGGTTTCAGGTACCGTAGTTAGGAGTTGGTCCACTACTGACACTAGGTAGAGTCCGGAAGCAGTGTCGTTTGGAGGTAAGCCGGTCGAATGTGAATCGTGGAAGGTTCAGGTATTATTTTGTTTTTTGGGTTGTGAATATTTGGGACCGGTATATTCCCAAATTTTGAAATGGGTATAGGGATATATATATTTTTGGAAATTTTTTTTTTTTACAGTAGCATAAGTATGGATGTGTACATGTTGGTATGGATATTCGTGGGTTGGTCAGGTAACGTCAAGTCGATGTCACGCCCGGCCTCGGGTGACGAGTGCCTGGGGTGGGATGTGACAACTACTCCTTACAAGTATCCTTATCCGAGACATCCTGAAATATCCCTCATTAATTATGATTAATAGAAAGAAAAGGATATCTTTAAGTATAATTCAAGTTATGAAAATATTTCTCCAATTGAATAGTTCAAATTTAGTTAATATCTCCATTAATAGATCTCAACCGTTCTACTAACAAAAAATATTATGGTCAACTTACACTGTGTTGATTTAAGATAGATTTCACATTTTTAATATGAAATATTTCGTGCAATATGAAACATTCAAGGGTAATTTTGCCATTCACATTAAACATTTAATGCAAAGACGGTCTAAAGATTTTTTTCTTCAAGAGATTTATGGCTAATATTTCCCAAGTAAAAGCTCCCATTGAAATTCCCTTACGTTAAGGGCGCTTGGTGAACCATCCACGAACTTAAATGTTTTGTCCATACAATTTACTTCTTCACAATTATTTTAAAAAAAAAAATGTTATATTTTTGTCAGAAGTTTAAAGTCACCAAAATCAATGCAATATTTTGAATGTAAAATACTCAATAATTTTTATAACATAGTGACTTATGAACGCCTGATATAATTTTTAGGTTTCTTAAAACATTATTGTGGTGAGTGGGTTTTAAACTTAAACCAACACATCACAAACTTTCATGAAATTTCTTAATGTCAATTAAATCTTTCTCATTTCAAGCACAAGATAAATCACGTGAAAATTGTCTTTTTAAGCGGTAGTTTGGTTTTCAAAGAGGCAATAAAAGACCAAGTCAATATTATGATTAATTACACTTTGTCCATGTGATTTGATTAAATTACATTTTTTTCTGTAATATTTTCGTGCACAATAACTTGTGGTTCAGACTTAAACGTAATAGTTAAATAGTTAACAAAATTTTACAAAATGACAAATCTACCCTTATGTCTGACCTCACCTCAAGGAATAAAGGAAAAAAAAAGTAAACAAAGGACAACTAAATATTATTTGACCCGATTCAACGAGGGATTTATAATATCAATTAATATTAAATAATTTATTAATTTTTTGAACCACAAAAAGATAAATACTTACGAAAATATTACATGGGTGTAAAATGTAATTAGATCAAATCAAAGGAGGACAAAGTGCAATTAACATTTAAATATTAGTACTGAATATATAGATCTAACTAACTAGAGTAGAACAAAATTTACATTAAAGGAAATCAAAAGGATTTAACAACAACAAAAAACAAACAAAGGTCCAAACGCATCTATAAAACATATCCAATATGCCTATATGTTCCTAATACCATATTATGCACTTGTTCCCCCACTTGCTTTCCTCATGAGAAACTTTGCCCGCCGGCCACGCCTTGCCGGTGGGGAGACTGTCAATCGACGCGGCGGAATCACCTCTTCTACCACTTGGAATATGCCGACATCCAGAACAACAACACCATCACCGCTTCCATGATCTGACGAGCTAGCGGCAAGTGTGAATAGACAAACGTCGAATTCTTCCAAGACGTTTTCGGTGGCAAAATTCCTCCAACCACCGATCAATCCACTACGACAATCTTTACAGTAGTATTGTGCGTTCCATTTCTTTTCTCCTACGCGGAGAATTATGTCATGCGTTCTAGGGGGAAGATGGACATTTCCCCACTCGATCGGGATCGACTGCACAAAAGAGTTGTTACAAAATTAGTAGTTTAATATCCTTTAGATTAGTTTTGAAACATCAAATTTCCGTTGCCACGATTTTAGGAACATAAAGATTAAAATAGAAATGAAACAAAAACACTAAAGTGGCATTTGTTTAGTCCCTTGTTTTTTTTTTTGGAAACAAAAAAGTTAAACAAATGGCAAAGCGCTAAAAAATGAGTTAATCCAGTTTTTTACAGTGTTTAATATTATCCGATATGTGTTTTCAGGCAAAATACATACCATGAAAAAGCCTTTGTAGACATGTGAAGGTCGTATAACGACTATGAAACTGGTGCCGGTTAATGCTTCATTGGTTGATTTTAGCACTTTCTCTTCTTCAGTCACATCCCTTCTCTTTGATTCATATTGCAATGGATATGCCCAATTTTTGGTTCTTGAACTTTCTTTACTGGCAAATTCAACTGCTAAACGAATGAACAAATATTTTATTACAAACATATCGTACTTTTATTTTCCATTATTCCAAATCGATTAAGGCAAGATTTAACGGCATTTGATTAGGTGGCAAGGTGGCATTCGTTTAGGCCCCGTTTGGTAACTGTTTCCATTCTAAAAATTCTCATTTCATTCTTAGATTTTTGAGAATTCAGTTTAGAAATAGTGTTTGGTAATTTTTATTCTCGTTCCCATTCCATTTCCATTTGGAATTTGTGCCCATTTTTTTTTTTAAAAAATGAGAAACAAAAAAAAATTATTTTTCATTATTCCCATTCCATTCCCAATATCTGTTATTGTTCATCCGCTGCCGTCGGCCACCGTCCGCTGCCGTCGGCCACTGCCTTCCGCCACCGCCGTTCGACGGCCATCTCTAGCAACCGTCGCCAGTCACCTCCGGCCGTCCGCCGCCGTCACCCACCCGCCGGTCACCATCGTCGTCACCCACCGTCGCCGTCCGGCCAAAACAAAACAAAAAAAAAAATTATCAAAAAAGAAAAAGAAAAAAATTGATTTTAGGATAAAATCGTTACCAAATGCGATTCTCTTCCCCCCCCCAAAAAAAAAAAATTATCGTTACTAAACGCGATTCTATTCTCAAGAAAGAAACAAAAATTTTCATCCTATCTCATCCTACTGCTGGAATGGAAACAAAAACGGTTACCAAATGCTACCTTAGTGTTTTTGTTCCTAGATTTCTATTTCTCTTCCTAGAAAACATGGAGAAACCGAAATTGTGGAAATGTTTTATTCTGCCCTCATTTTTTTTCTTCTAAAATTCAGAGAACAAAACATAAACATAATTTTTTGTTTGGTTTCCATTTTCTGTTTGTGCTCTCAGTATTTTGGAGATCAATGTGTGAGGAGACCTTCACCTAAAATCAAATGGTATCAAGTGGAGTAACTCATTTTATACATAGACTACTTTGAAAAATCTAAAAAATTTGACGTGAAATTCCAACAAGATGCAATATATACAGAAACATAAACATTAAACATACACCACCTTTACCTTTGTGTTTAAACACTAAACAAATACCACCTTAGTTTTTCTGTTTCTACTTTTTGTTTATGTTTCTGAAAAACATGAAACAAAACTTAAAAAATAGACAATCTATTGATTTTCAGGGAAAAAATAAATAAATAAATTAAAAAATTTTTAAAAAAAAGAAAAAAGAAAAGCAAAAACACTTGACAAGAACCACCTTAAAAACTGCTAAACGAGTGAATTATGTTGTCCTAAACAAAATCCAATTGTAAAAGTTTCCACAAATGGAGATTTCAATACGTCCAATAGGATCTAAAATTAATTATTTGAGCCAATGGGATACCATTTAACACTCAAGTATAAAATGGGATGCAAAATGAATTAACCCAAAAAAACGAAGAATAAATCATAATCATTCAAGAAATTACTTACCCATTGAACCCCTTGGAATCTTCCTGTTGGCTCGGGTTCGTATTGCCGAAGCAGTGTCTGCCATTACCAACTCCTCTTTCTCACATTTTGCCGCCAAAGTCAACCCATCGTCCTCGCTCGAAGAATTATCGGTTACTTCCAAAGTTTCTGCCGCTTTCCGCTTCATCGAACACCCATTATTTTCCTCAACAATATGATCGCATTTTCTAACGAAATATGAATTTTCTTTCTCACAAAGATTCTGATGATCAAACATGAGAACATCAAAATGCGAGTCAGAGTCGTATTTGAAGATCAAAATGTCGTTCTCGTGAAGAGAGTGATCTTTCACAAATTCTTTCCAGCCGTCATTGAATAGAAAGGTATCGCCGATCCTCTTGATTCCTATTTTCCAAGTAAAACCGCTCGGCCCTTTGATCGTGACCATTTTCGATAAATTCTCCTTCAAATTGTTGATGAATTTCATGGGGATAGCCTAAATATCCACATAGTTGTTACATTTTCAAAAGAAAAGCAAGGTTTTGAGAAGTAGATTAAAGTGTTATTAGGGCATGTTTGGCGGGCTTTCAAATTTTTCGAAAAGCTCAACATATTTAAAATCGCGCAAACCACCATTGGCTAATGGTAACATTTCAGAAAAATAAAAACTCAGATGATAACATAGATTTGTTTTGTAAACAAGTCAGAACTCAAATATATGACTATTTCTTTGACATGTATATATATGGACTATGGCCAAATATCTATACCTCTATTTATAGATATTATATAAAGCAAGTTTTGCATTACTACTCATTTGCGTATGTAGAATTACATAATTATCCTCAAATTTTTTGAAAACTATAATTAGCTATTATTTATAATTATACTATACCTGTTAGCTTTTATAAAAGTCAAAACTTTTTTCTTATTCATTTATATAACAAAAATTATAAATTTATCCTTATAAAAATACACAATAGCCCCCTAAATTTTTGAATACTATAAAAACAATCTCTATTAAAATTTTTGAAGGGTATATATGTCATTTAATATTAATTAACAAATTTTAGTTGACTTTCACCTATTAACCATTAAAGTTAACGAAAAACTTAATCGTTGCATTTAAGTTTTAAGTACATGGGGGGTAAGTGGCGACGAAAATATCATAGGGCTGCAAAGTGCAATTCGTCTAAACACAGAGGTACAAAATGTAATTAAAAAGTGACTTTTTCAATTTTATATATATATCTATTATATAAAATAGGGTGACTTTTTGGCTGACTAGGATAAACTTATGATTAGAACAAAAAATATGATTAGGACAAACAAAATTGCTGACGAGGCTAAATAAATTTGATGACTAGGACAAACATAAAGAAATTAACTCAATTTTGGACAAATGATTAACTCATTTCCTTAATTAAAAAAATTAATTTAATTAATTAACCTTTGAATTAAACTTTAATTACTTCTATAAATAAATATTATTTTCTTTTTTCATTTTTAAACATCTTAATTAACTTTTTTCATTCCTTTTTCATTGCAGTTGAGGGATTCGCTCAAATTTTTTAATTTTTTTTTTACCCTGTTTTTTTTTTTTTTTTGTCATTATAATTCCTTATTCCTTTCCTAATTTCTTGAATGCCCAGTGATCGCTCTCTCTTTCCATCGCCATGAGAAATTCAAAGAAATTGCGTTGGCTTGCTCATGAGGACCATTTTCCATATGTAATTTGATCTAAAACCCACTGTTGATGCTCGCGCCGACCTCAAAACCTTCAGGTATGCTCTTTGCCTTACGATTTTATTTTTTTTAAAATTTTTGAATTTGGGTTTTAGATCTGAACGTTTAGGGTTTCAAATCTTGAAATTGGAATGGAAAAATCTTGCAGTCTCATCACCATTGCCATCAAATTGGGTTTTAGATATTGAATTTGTTCATATTTGCCACATGAATTTGTTCATATTTAAACCAAGTTCCAACCTCTTAATCATTTGTTTATCATTTTTTTATGTGATTAATTTTTTCTTTGGGTTTGGAATTTTAGGATGCAAGCAAGTTAATGATGGTTGCCATCCCTGGTGCTGATTCCGATGGAGCTTTGGCGAAAGCTGCCGCTAAGTACTTGAGTCAGTCTACTCGATTAGTGTTTTTATTTGTTCCCAAATTTTGGTTTTTGTTCTATTCTTAAGAATTGGGTAAAAAACAAGAACATATTTTTCGTTCCCATATTTCTGTGTTTTTCTTACCTTTTTTGGGAATAGAAACACTAAACAAATGCCGCCTTACTATTTCTACTTCCCTTTTTTTGTTTGTGTTTCCAACAAAATAAAAATAAAAAATTGAGGCGAAAAATAAAAATCCAGGAAGAAAATTAAAAAATATTTCAGTTATTTTCCAGAAATTTCCAATTATTCAATTTTTAGGGGACAAAGTGCAAGAAAACAAATACAACACGAATAAGAAAAAACCATCTCCATCTTATGTACTGTGGTGCAAAGATCACTTCAGTCACTCCACCATGGTCTACCACAGCTTGTAGTATCTTCATACGCAATGGCAATTAGAGTACTTTTATTTATTAGTTTTTCATTTCTGTTAATCTCTCATTTTTTCTTTGATTTTCCTAACAAATATATTCATAGATTTGATTTCATTTCTTAGTTTTTTGATCTGTTAAGAAATTGAATATTAATGTTTTCATAAATTCTAATAAACAGGATTAAAAATGAAATAATAATTTAATTTTGAATTTTTTATTGATTGCACAAATTATATATTTTTTATCCTCCTATTTGCTATTTGTTTTTTATGTAGCCCTGCAATTTTATTTTATTTTCAATGTCATCCTTTCTTTTGTTGCCAATTTTTTATGTAACCCTTTTATCAAATAGTAGTGTTAATTTGGACGGATTTTAGCACGTGAGATGCACGTGCTATATTATATGGGTAAATTTTATTTTATTTTTATTATGGGTTCTTCGAAAGTATTTTGAGGATAAAAATGGTGATGAAGGTGAAGATGATTTACTTTAGTAGTAGTAGCAGGAGGAAGAGTATGTCAATGAAACAATTCCATGTGTTCTTTTATGGCCGTTGAGTGCTTGACCGGAGGAAAAAAGATAGAAACAAATAGGGCACTGGTGAATCTTCTCTTCCATTACTGACTCCGCATTCGTCATTGTTGGACCTTCGAGCTCCTCTGTTTCTTTCGCCATTAGAATGTTGTGTAAACATAAGAGATTATATATATATATATATATAAAAATAGGTTCAATTTCTTTTACACCCGTGCCTTCAGGCACGGGTTATACGCTAGTATATATATATAATTGGACTCAAGTTATCATAATCATAATTTTATATATTAAAAATGTTAAATATTTATTTTTTACTATATTATACTTAAAATATAATTAATGTCAAATATTTAACCACAATATGTGTGTATATTTTATTGATTATAATTAGTTAAAATAATATACGAGAAAACGAAGGAGAAATTAGGAGTTCGTTGAATTTAGTTGACTCAACTAAATTTTACGGGACTGCACTACTTTATTTAAATATAGAAACTCATGTTGAAAAATTGGAGGATATTTTTCAACTGATTTAGAATAAAATTTAAGTTAATTTTGTATTTTTGATAGTTATAGATTTTATTTTTGTACTTTTATAGGTTTGGTAGGAATTAATATAATTAAATTTAATATTTTTAAAGCATGGCACATAAAAAGAAAAAAAAATTCAACAACTTTACCTAATTATCATTGAAATTCGTGTTGCTCTATTATTATTATTATACTTATGACTTATTTGGTCATCTTGGTATTGATATTTTTGAGGGCTAGACAATCCTATTAAGAAGCCAAAATTACCTAATAAATCATTTTTAGTGGGTTATCAAGCAGTCCTTTATGATTATTCGGTCAGATTTGACCCTACAACCACTTATTTTACACATTTTTTTTAATGATATAATTATATGTTTAGATTCATCTAAATAAGATTTTTAAAATGATATCATGTTCACTATTTTTTATCAGTTTTTACATTTGTGTTGAGTTTCACATGGTATTTCCGAATTGTCATAGTTTTTCAAATTCATATTGAATTAAACACGGTACTTTAACAAAATTTTATAAATCTATTGTATTGTTATTGTAAAAATGTTGAATGTAATTAAATAAAAAAGTTATTGAAAAGTTATATATAACAATGACGCATGTTGTTGAAGTTAACACAAGATTCATCATCGTGTAGAATTCAATAAATATTAAATTATACAGCAAAATGTATACAAATAAATGTTATAATCAAATCAAGTAAATAATATATATATATATATATATATATATATATAAGAGTTATTTCTATTTTACGAATATAAAAGTGATTTAGTTTTAATTTAGTAATCGTTCTTATTTTTATGGTATGGAAAGATATGTTGTAAAATATATGATTTCGAATTTGTAGGGACATTATCGTTAATTTATTTTGTCCGGATTTGAAATTAAGACTAAACAGTACTGATCAATGCGAATTTGAGGATTAATTAGTTCAATTAGAAAGTTGCAGGACATTATGTAGATTTACTCTCCTTATGAGGCCACCTGGTCCTTTTCTCTATTTTCAAATGTGCCTAGACTTTTTTTTTTACTCAAAAATTAAAATCTCAATACTTTTTGCTTTAAAACATATTATAGAATCAATGATTTTACCTTTTATCATAAGAAACAAAAAGAAAATCAATATCATTATTAGATTTCCACTGAAATTCATGTGGCTCTACTACCATTGCAATATATATGACTTATTTGATCGTCTTGAGTGCGATATTTTTAAATGGGATCCTCCTTGCAAGTGATTTTTTATTTATTTATTTTGCTAAATGTTAAAATTTTTGTTATGAAATTTATTTTGATGACAGGCATGGACAAAGTCCTTGCTTTCTTTCTAATAGGAAATAGAAATCTATGTTGGGTTAACAAAAGATAGGGGATTTGACACTTTATACCCTTGATATTTGACCAAAAAAAAATTCGTTTTTGTCCCCATAGTTTCAATTTGAACATATAACACCTTAAAGTTTCCTAATCATCCCACTACATTCCAAGTAACTATCCCGATTACGATTTTGGATAGAAATTACTCACTTCCCGCACATGTGACTATTTTTAAGGGGTTTGTGGGTATTTCTACCCTACTCCATTCCTCCCTCCCATTCTTCTTGGTTCCCAAATACTAAGAAATTAGAAAGAGAGATTTATCGTAATATATCTACATATATATAGGTTTTATATAGAAAAATAGTAAAGGAAAAAGAAAGAGGATGACGATTCCTTTAAAGTCCTCTTAAAAATGGTTGAGTGCACCATGGTGATGTTTTGCCGTCCAAAACTGAAGTGGGATCATTACATAACTTAAGAGTTTCATATGTTCAAATTGGAACTATACGGATCAAAGTGAAATAATGGTAAAAAATCAGGGGTTCAAAGTGTGATTTGGTTCCATGACAAGGAGTATCATTTTTGGTGTCGATGCGTTTAAATTTCATTTATTAATTTTCTAAGAAAATATTTTGGTATTTCAAATTACTAGTCTTTGTCATATCAAAAAACTAAAAATAAAGAAAACAAAAAACAAAAAATAAAGTCAAATAATTGTTTTAAAAATATATCGGAATGCGAAAAGAAATAATAGATCTCAATAAAAGTTTGTTCGGTGGACGGTATAAATGTGCCAAAAAACCTCTTAAAAGTGTTTGAATTTCGCTCAGGGATTTAAATGAACTGATAGTTTAATTGAAAGTCCGTTTGAGTTTCGTTGAACAAATTATTACCATTTTGATGGCATTTGTCGAGCAATTATCAATTGAGTTCTTAGTTAAATAATGTTGTAACGCGTCTTGCAATTCACTGACCTAATAACTTTTAGCCCAAAATGCTCAAGGTAAGATACTAGTAGTACCCCAAATAGTAATTTATATATTAGACAAATGTTTTTAGGGTTTTTTAATATGGACCCCCCAAGGCCCAACAATAAACTCAATCTATCCTCATTATTCATTTTAATTTAGGTAAAACTCCATTCCCATATATGTGTTCCCTACAATTATAAAGACGTGTGCGAGAGAGAGAGAGAGAGAGTTATACATGGTAAGAGCTTTTCTCTCCCTCTAATGGCCCCACCTCCCCCCTCTCTCTCTCCCCTCTCCACTTTTTTTCTCTCTCACACACTCTCTCTCCTCTCTCTCTCTTTATATATATATATTTCTTTAATCTTTTTTTTTTTCTTTTTTTCTTTTTTTTTTTGTTTTAATTTTTTTTTAAAATAAAATAAAATAAAAATGAAGTTATTGTACAGTAACCATTAATATTTTGTATCAATCTTTGTGTGAAACCTATAATTATTTACAATTGATTATTATACAGCAACAATCGTAATGAGGAATTAATTTTGCAGAAAAGTTGGATTTGAGTTTTGTTTCGTTGATGGAGAAAATGTGTTTTTACTATCTACAAAATAAATATTATTGCATAGCAACTATCATCAAATTCACCATCATCAACTTTACTGTACAGTAGCTATTAATATTTGTGTTCAATTTGTATGTAATGTATACAATTATTTGTGATTAAGTACGCTACAACAACAGTGGTAAGGAGGGTTTACGATTGATTTTGGCCTTTATGTTTCTATTTAGTCTATCATGTTTATGCATTTTTTTGTTGATCTTTGTGAAAAATGTTACTATACAGTAAAATTTTGTGAAAATTTGTGGCACAACAAATTTTAAGTGAAGCTTATGTTTATTACCATTATTGTTGTACAATAATCAATCACAAATAATTGGACACTTTACATAAAATTTGAACGCAAAATGTTAATAGTTGTTGTATAGTAACTTTGTGATGGTGAATTTGACGAAGTTGCTATACAATAACATTTGTTTTGTAGGTAATAAAAACACATTTTTCTATCAAAGAAGCAAAATTCAAATCCAATTTTTCTACAAAATTCATTCATCTTATGATTATTGTTGTATAGTAATTAATCGCAGACAATTGCAGGCTTCACAAAAATTGAATGCAAAATGTTAATATTTACTGTATAGTAATTTTCATGAAGTGATTATTTGTTCTATAGGCAGTAAAAACACATTTTTTGTTATTAATGAAGCAAAATCAAAACTCATTTTTGAAGCAAAATCAAAATCAATCTCATTAATATTGTTATTGTTGTACAATAATTAATCCCTATAATATGATTATTGTTGTACAGTAAGTATTAAACATTGAACGCGATGATAGTTGATATGCAATAACATTTGTTAAATAGGTAGTAAAGGCATATTTTTGCTATCAAGGAAACAATATTCAAATCTAAATTTTTGCAAAATAAATCCCATTAATGCAATTTGTAGACACAATATTTTGACCATCTTCCTCACAAAATTTTAATTTTATATTACAATTCACTTATTTTTATTTTATTTTCTTTTGAAAAAATTAATACAAAAAAAAAAAAAAAAAAAAGAAGAAGAAAAAAAAATAGAAAAAAAAAGAAGAAAAAAAAATAATAAAAATAAAATAAAATATATATATATATATAGAGAGAGAGAGAGAGAGAGAGAGAGAAGATAAAGTGGGGGGAGAGAGAGAATCGAGAAAAAGAGAGAGAGGATGAGGTGGGGTCCACTAAAGAGGGACAAAATAGGGGAATGAAATGGGAAAATGGCACGAGTGGGAGAGTGTTTTCCCTTTTGTGGGTTTCTCTCAAATAAAAAATAATGTTTAGGTATTTTAATGTGCTTGGCCATGACTTATGGGGCCCTTTCTAATTTATTGTTTAAAAATGGATCATTCTATAAAAAAATCATTTTTTTAATACTTCCGACGTTGTTCTCACAAATAGAGATTGTCTTTGTATGTTAAATTTGTTTAAAAGATAGTAGTCAATTAAAGATTTAGTTCCATGACAAGGGGTAACATTTTAATTTTAATTATTAATTTTCTTCTAAAATATTATTTTAGTATTTCAAATTACTATTCTTTGCCGTACCTAGAAACTAAAAATAAAAACAAAATATAAAAGTCCCATAATTTTTTTTTTAAAAAAATATGTCGGTATGCAACAAGGAAAAACAAATCTCAATAAATGTTTGTTCGGTGGATGGCATAAATGCCTAGACGAACCTCTTAAAAGTGTTTGAATTTTGTTCAGTGATTTAAATGAACTGATAGTTTCCTACAAAGTTTGTTTAGAGTTTTGTTGAACAAATTAGTAAACAAATTGAATTCAAATATTTGACTATATTTTTAATAGGTACAAATTGTGAAAAGTACTTTATCACACATTTCTAGTGAATAGGAAAAACTTCGGGTAAATCAATTTAGTTAGCATTTGATAGTATGAAATTGGAGCTTTGAATGTGAATAAAAAATAAACGCATATAAAATTCAAAATTTTAAATGCGTTCATTTTTTATTCCAATTCCTTACAACCAAGCACTACCTCAACATAATTGAGTTCTTAACATTTTACTGGCATTTGTCGGGTAATTATCAATTAGAAAACTTTGATGCCGATTGTAATTGTTTCGCAATAAAATATATATTAATATTGGGCCAAAAAGTATTTGCTGCCACTAAAACTCAGTTAAAAAATAGTGTAACGTCCCATATGGTAACTTTTGGACCAAATTAATATAGCAATTTATATACTTCTGACCGACATGGATATCACAAATAGATATTGCGTTAAAAGAGAGTAGTCAATTAAATTTAATCCCAATTTACGCTACCGTTTTAGCTAAAGATATTTGATTATAACTCTGTTATAGTCTCCAAACTGGTTCTTAGGACCCATCAAGGCCCTTGCCCAGTTTTAAAATCCAAAATTATATTCAAAATTTACTTTGGAAATTGTAAACCAACAAGTACCAACCACATTTTATATATATATGTATACGTGTGTGTAAAATTCAGGGGCTACATGTAGATGAGATAAACAAAATTGAAGAGAGAGAGAGAGAAGGGGGGGTGAACTCACAAGTTGGTGATCAAAATCACCAAAGAGAAACTGAACGAAATGGAGGGATTGAAAATGGGTCCACTGCAAGTCTTCCTCCCATTTCCTGCAATCCCTGCAATTTCCGTCCCTTTTCCCTAATTTTTCCATAATCTGCCAAAATCAGCAAAAAATGGGTTTCCAAAAAGTGTTTTTTTTAAAGAAAAAACATAAATTGTTTAACAATTATATGGGTTATAAACACCAATGAAAAATTTTAAGGAAAAAAAATCCCTAAATTAATTAAGAAACTACTACAAAACCCCGAGAGAGAGAAGAGAGTACATTGCAAAGAGCTTAGGAGCAATGGAAAGTGAAGTGGGTGTTGGTGAGATATATTAATGAAATGGAAATGGAAATGTAATGATGGAAGAGGTTGAAATCGCATGCAAAAAGTACTAAGGGTGCTTACACTAGGCAATCATGGAAATAGCTTGCCCCTTCCCAATGCAATGTGTTTTCACAATATACCCCATCTTTCTTCCAAAATTTACCGATTTGTGTAGTTTAATTTTTCATTTTTGTCTTAGGCAATAGCTAGCTACCCCTATTAGCCCTCTTCAAATCAACAATTGCAAAATTTTGGAGCGCTCACCAGGCAATCCTAAATGGGAGTGTAAATTCCCAAATAAACCTACCTATTTTTTTAACCGATTAGTTTTTTGGCAATTCGTGGACTAATATACCCTTATTAAATAAAACGTTACCTTCCGAAAATATGCGTATTGTCTTTTCGTTTATAATCATTCCTAAAAATGTGGAGACACATTTGTTAACATTTGATCAAATGACTGAAAACGAGACATGCATAATATATCGTAAATGTAGTTGTTGATCAATAATTTGTTTACACAACAATTATCTATGACTCATTCTATTTAAAATGAGATATTCATAATTTTTTTTTTGGAATTATGAATTAACATCCATGTGAATGTTACATGTAACATTAATTATGAAGTGAGTATTACGGATAACATGTTATAATCCATGTTGTTATATGAGTGTTGAATATAACATTCACTGTTTGAAAAACATTCAATTTTCCGCATCTCATCTGATTAATATTCTTTATATTGAATATAACATTAACCCTAATTGTATCACCTAATTACCCCTGTCCAGAATGCCCTTTTCAAATGTGTCATAAAAGTTGAGCTGAAGCGATCGTTTTAGGAAACCATAACATACATATTTACCCCATTTTCAAACCCTTACAACTTCCCTCCCGATCAAAACTCATACTCTCGCAAATCCTTACCCTATTTGCTATGTTTCTTGTGATCTTCCTCTCACTCAATTGGCTACAATGGTGACCACTCACACGAAGATGAAGATAGAGACCCCTAATGTAAGGCCCAAACCAAAATACGTACGTCACTAATAGTCGCATTTTAAAGTATGGGGAAATTCGGGGTAAATTTTTTGTTAATGAAAATAAAAATTAAAAAGTTAGGGGTAAATTGATAATTTTAAGAATATTCAAGGTTAAATAGGGCTTAAATAACACCCTAAAGGAAGTTAGGGGAGGAAAATGTAATTAGAAAAAAAAATATATATATATATATATATATATATATATATATATATACAAACCACCGGGATCAAAACAGGGGAACAAAAGACAAAAAAAAAGAAGAAAATGGAATGAGCTAGATCAAATCGACATGGTATTTGGGGGATGAAGTTCACACCACTAGTATCATGCATACATATACATGCTTACAACTCATCGCCCGGGAGAAATTAAGAACGGGAAAAAAAAAAAAAGAAACGGTAGAGAGAGAGAGAGAGACGGAGGCTGAGTGGTTGGATCGGTGGAGTGTATGCTCTGGGTGTGGTCGGTCAGAGGTAAGTGTTTGTAACCGGTGTAGGGTGGCCGACGGTGAATGGGAGTTAGTGAGAGAGAGAAAGCATCGGGGGTGGGTTTCGGTGTTGTCCAACGGTAACGGTAGGTGGTGGGTATCCATTGGTTCTGACGGTGTGTGGCTGTTCATACGATGACGATGCGTGTGTGGGTAGTCATGTTGGTGGGTATGGCGTGGGCAGTGGGGGTTGTTTGGGAGTCGCCGGATGATCACCGGCGGTATGTTTAGAGAGAGAGAGCTGTGCATATGGGCCTCTGCTGGATGTGGGTAGGTATGTGTTAGGTTGTGGGTACGTGAACGGTGGTGTGTAGGTGGGTGATCCATGTGTAGATCGCCAGAGTTGTCGCCGGAGAGTTAGAGAGAGAGGAAGTGGGTATGTGTGTGGGGGTGTGTGGGTGTCTCGGCGTGAGCACTGTGGGTGTACTGCTGCGTTTGTAGGTGGGTGGTCAGTTGTGGGGTGACCGGCGGACGGTGGCGGGGAGGAATGGAAGTGGCCGGCGGCTGCAGGGAGCAGTGAACAGTAACGGGAAACAGACACAGGAAACGGGAAAGAAGAGGAAAAAAAAAAGAGAAAAAGAAGAGAAAGAAAAAAAAAAAAAAGGGAAAAAAAAAGGGAATTTGCAGAAACCACCCCAGGGAAATCTAGAACCGATCACGTGGTCGCCAAATGATTTGGACACAGGTGAAATTTCAATCGACGAATAATTCTCATGAAATTAAATTTTATCTAGCATTACAAATTCTAAAATCGTAATAATTTCGTAACGATTAATCACTTTCAATTACGTGGTACATAAAATAGTAACGATTCGAAATATATGGTCTGCATTGCACGATTAGGATGTTTTAGAAAAGTTATTAATTTAGGTTATGTTACTACTAGGTTCGCAGGCACCAGTGTCCCGATATAGTATGGTCAGTGAAGGTTTTGGAGAGCGGATAACAAGGTGAGTGTATTGTCTTCTTACCAAACTATTTTTCTATATATATATATATATATATATATATATATATATATACATATATATGATGAAATATGTGTTTACTGAGAATTGTATGCATTTATAAATGATATGGATCAAGCAGGATTTGGTTGAGTTGGTATACTGGGTTTTTGGAAGATTTCGATGGTTTCCAAAATGAAACTGAAAATGAATTTTTATTGAATTTGGTAAAATCAGACGGTGTTTTTAAAAGAAAATAAAAACCTCTATTTTCCTAAAAAAAAAAAGTCCGAGTTTTCAAAAGGAAAAAAAATAAAGGGTGGAAAAGTTGTTTTGAAAGAATCAGACGTTTTCTCTAAAAAGGAAAGTGGGAAATATGCTTTTGGACTTAAAAGTTGGTTTTGAGGAAAAGAGAATGACGTGGTGATTTGACGATGTTGATGATATTTATTGAGTTGTGATTCGACGATGTTGTCGTTGATTTGACTATGCCCTAGTATTTATCTATTTCAGTAGAGTGAGATTATCTGCTTCGGCAGAGTGATGATATCCGCTACGGCGGAGTGATGCTTATCTGCTTCGGCAGAGTGATGTTAGACGTTTATACTGCGCAGTGATTATCCGCTTCGGCGGAGTGATGGGTGTTCGTAGGAAGGCATATCCTACGAATGGTACGGTACCGTTGCAAACTCCCGATCGTGAGGTTAAAACGATCACTAGGGCTGGCCAGTGTGTGTGTTTGAGGTGTGTGTTGAGATGTGGTGTTTTACTTATATTGGGTAATTTATTATTTACTCTGGTGATTGGTGTGATTTTGTATTAGATGGATTTGGATGAAACTTATACTTACGGGTTTTTTCTACTGCTTATATTATGGAGAACTTTAGTAGTTACGCGTTGTTTACATACTTAAGCTTGATCCATTTAGATGTTATAGAATGATTATTTATTACAAAATGGTTTTTACTAAGAAGGAAGTACACTCGCAGGTAAAACAGCTGGGAGTCGGTCGATCCCCTACTGGCGCTAGATAGAGTTATGCGGGTCAGGCAATGGATTCATTTTAGAGGAATTTTGAGGCGAGGTGTCAGAGATGAATCTAAGTGAGATTCATGGGTTTTCGAAATTTTGGTTATTCTTATATTTCGAACAGTGTGTCCCTAGCAGTTGGAACTATATATATATAGGTTGTACATATCATTTGTTTGTATACTATCATTATTGTGGTTGTTTAGTCAGTTGGGTGACGTCATGTCAACGTCACGCCAGCCCTAGGGTGACTGGAGTCTAGGGTGGGGTGTGATAATTTTGGTATCAGAGCCTAGGTTATAGGTTCTGTAGACTAGCCAGTAGTTGTGTTAATAGAGGATCCTGAGATAGGAAGACGTGCCAGTCGTCTAGTTAGTAGGGGACTTTGAGATAGGGTGCCGATAGATGGTGTCGAGCTAGTGATGGACTGTGAGATAGGGTATCGATAGGTGGGTTTGGTACGCGAATGATAGTTATTGCATTGCATTATATGATATAATGGAATCGTGCATGATTAGTTATTTTGTTAGCAATTAGTGGGTACGACAAAGTATGATATTGTTTGTTGGCAGTTTGGGTGGTGGTTAGTAATGGTAATGGGTAGATCTCGATTGTGGGGGTACTAGTCGTTGGGAATATTAAATTATAACTGATAAGTAATTCTATTGGTAGTATTTGACATTGGAATTCCTTGTCGGTGGTACGTAATATTTTCATTATTGAACCAACGGTATGGTAGAGCATACTTATTTCGTCCAATGTTAAGTTATTCCTCGAATTGAACACTCTATTTATGCAACGACACGACACACTGCACTACTATTTGTGATATGCGGAATCTATCATAAATGTGTGAGTGTGCTCGTGATTTTAGTAGAGAGGGTAGAAAGAGACGACCATTCGGGGGTAGGAAATAAAAATCTGAAATAAAACGGAAAAGATAAGATGTAGACTAAGTTAGAAAGGATTCACTTTAGAAATACGTTTTAGGTTGACGGGCGGGCATATTTAAAGGTTATACGAAATGGGTAAGTGCAGCGTGAATTAATAGAGAATGATGTGTAGGAAGTAGCCGAGGACTATGAGTCTATATTAATAATTAGTGCGTATAAATATAGTTCACTTCGTAGTGGTGGTAGGAAATTGTTGGTAGATCTACTACCCTTAAATATTTACGATCTTGGTGTAGTACTGGATACGGATTTGCTGTTCGACTGTCATGCCATGGTGGATTGCTTTACGAAGAAAAGTGACCTTCCAAATCTCAGGCGGGCCGAAATTTGTATTCTCGGGAGACATAATTATCACCCATGTCGGTTTGGATGTCAGCCGTAGAAGCCGGAAGATTAATGAAGAAAAGATGCCAGGATACCTCGCACACGTGATTGACACCAGTCAGGAAGAAGTTCAGACGATGGATATTTAAGTGGCTAGGGATTTTCTCGGCGTGTTTCCAGATGAATTGTCAGGGTTGCCAATAGATAGGAAAAAAAAATGGAATTTACTATCGAGTTGCTTCCAGGGACTGCTCCTATATCAAATCCACCTTATCGTATGGCACCTACTGAGGTGAAGGAATTGAAGGTGCAGTTGAAAATTTATTAGATCCTAGATTTATCAAACCCAACGTTTCCCCTGGGATAGCCCCAGTTTGTTCGTGAAGAAGAAGGATGGCATATTGAAATTGTGTACCGACTATCAGTAGCTGAATAGGGTGATCGTCCGTAATAAATATCTGTTACTTAGGATTGCTGACTTGGTTGACCACCTCTGGAGGGAAAAAGTATTTTTCCAAGATAGATCTTCAATCGGGGTATCATCAATTGGAGGTCAGAGACAGTGATGTGGCGAAACGGCGTTCCGTACGAGATATGGACACTATGAATTCTTGGTTATACCCTTCAGATTGATAAATGCTCCTGCTGCCTTCATGGACTTGATGAGTCGGGTCTTCCAACTTTATCAGGATCAATTTATTATCTTATCTATGGGCGATATATTGATCTATTCCCAAAGCAGAGACGAGCATGCAGAACATCCTCGAATCGTGTTGCAAACGTGATGGGAGAAGAGGCTATATGCGAAGTGCAGTAAATGGGAATTTTGGTTAGATTATGTAGTACTTTTAGGGTATATTATTTTAGGGAACGGTATTCAGGTGAACCCAAAGGAAGTTGAAGCTGTTGTTCAGTGAGAAAGACCGAAAAATGTGATTGAAATTCAAAACTTTTTAGGAATTGGCGGGATAATCTCAACGGTTTGTGTAGAGATCTTTTTTTTATATAACTGTCTCGTTGATTCATTTGACTCGCAAGGAATCCAAGTTTGAATAGATCGACAAATGTGAGCAAAGTTTTCAAGAGTTGAAAAATAGATTGAAATCGGCACCAATTCTATCCCTCCAGACAGAATGGGGTAGGTTTGTGACTTATAGTGACACGTCCCACCAAGGGCTAGAATGCGCTCTGATACAGCATGGTCATGTAATCACATAATCATCTTGACAACTGAAGAATCATGAGCAAGATTACCCGATGTAGGATCTGGAGCTGGCAGCGATTATAATTGCCTTAAAAACTTGGAGGCACTACTTGTATGGCAAGACGTATGAAATCTACACCGACCACCAAAATTTGAAATATCTGTTTACTTAGAAGGAATTAAATTTTAAATAGAGGCGTTGGATAGAGTTGATTAAAGACTATGACTGCACTATCCACTGTCACCCGGGAAAAGCTAACGTTGTAGCGGATGTGGTGAGTCAGAAGTTGGCGGGTTCGGTCACGCCCCAAAGAGCCGGTTATACTAATCTGTATTCCACTTTAAGATTGTTGTGGGTTCAGTTAGCGGTTGGTCAGACAACTGCATTGCTTGCGACTTTGACTTTGAGGCCGACGTTGATTGATCGTACCATCGAAGCTCGGAAGTCAGACGTTCAATTGGAGAAGATTCGAGATGAAGTGAGAAGTGGTTATGGAGCGGATTTTTATGTCAGGAAGAACGATGAAATGTTGATAACAAGGAATAGACTGTGGGTGCCTAACGACACCAGCTTGAAGAACGATATTTTGGAAGAAGTACATAGCTCAGCGTACGTGATGCATCTAGGTGGTACCATAATGTATCGAGATTTGCGTGAGCATTATTGGTGGATCGGATTGAAGCAAGAAATCCCGGAGTTTGTTGCTAGGTGTCTTACTTGTTAGCAAGTGAAGATCGAGCATCAACGTCCAAGTGAGTTGTTGCAACCTCTACCTATTCTAGAGTAGAAATGAGAGCATATCACGATAGATTTCTTTTTGAATTTTTCTCGTACTCAAAAGGGGCATAACTCTATCGGGGTGATCGTTGATAGGCTTACTAAGTCCGTTCATTTTCTGATCACAAAGACGACGTACTCTCTTGAAAAGTATGCCCAATTGTATATCAATGAGATTGTTAGGCTGCTTGGCGCATCGGTTTTTATAGTGTCAGATAGAGATTCGATATTTACTTTGAGGTTTTGACCGAGTCTTCAGACTGCTTCAGGTACCAAACTCAAATTTAGCACCCGTTTTCCATTCCTCAGACAGACGGTCAATCAAAGCATGCGATTTAGACGTTGGAGGATATGTTAAGAGGAGCTGTTCTAGAATTTTCGGGCAGCTGGAATGATCATTTGTTGTTAATGGAATTTGCCTATAACAATAGCTATCATTCGACAATCGAGATGGCCTTGTATAACACGTTGTATGGTAGAAAGCGCAAAACCCCAGTTTGTTGAGCTAGTAGGTGAACGTAAATTGTTGATGTCGGGCTTAGCCCGGTTGACAGCAAACAAAGTGAAGGTAATTCGAGAAAGATTAAACGCTGCTCCAAAAAAATAATATTAATAATAATTCATCATGCAGTCAAGCGTCGGCGGGAGTTGGAGTTCGAAGTGGAGGGATTATGCGTTTTTGTGTATTTCTCCGTATTAAGGCATAATGAGGTTCGGGAAGAAAGGAAAATTGAGTCCAAGATACATCGAACCATATGAAATTTAGATTGAATTGGCACTACCGCTTATAGATTTGCGTTACCACTAGAGTTGTTCCGACTACACAATGTTTTTCTTCCATGTATCGATGTTCCAAAAAGATGTGCCAGACCCTTCTCATGTGTTGATTCCACCACCGATCGAACTAGAAGAATATTTGACATACGTTGAGGAACCATTCCCGAGCTCAGGATGTAAGGATCGGGTGTTGCGAACGAAAACGATCCCATTAATCAGAGCGTTGTGGTACAATCAAACGGTGGAAGAGGCGACAGGGGAGCGGAAAGATGAAATGAGGAACAAATGCCCACATTAGTTCATTTAGGTGAAAAAACAAATATAATAAAATAAAATAAAATTTCGGGACAAAATTTCTTTTAGGAGAGAAGAGTTGTAAGGCCCAAACCAAAATACGTGCGTCACTAATAGTCGCATTTTAAAGTATGGGGAAATTCAGGGTAAATTTTTTGTTAATGAAAATAAAAATTAAAAAGGTAGGGGTAAATTGATAATTTTAAGAATATTCAAGGTTAAATAGGGCTTAAATAACACCCTAAAGGAAGTTAGGGGAGAAAAATGTAATTAGAAAAAAAATTTATTATATATATATATATATATATATATATATATATATATATATATATATATATATATATATATATATATATATATATATATATATATATATATATATATATATATATATATATATATACAAACCACCGGGATCAAAACAGGGAAAAAAAGACGGAAAAAAAGAAGAAAAGGGAAGGAGCTAGATCAAATCGACGTGGCATTTGGGGGATGAAGTTCACACCATTAGTATCATGCATACATATACATGCTTACAACTCATCGCCGGGGAGAAATTAAGAACGGGAAAAAAAAAGAGAAACAGAGAAATGGTAGAGAGAGAGAGAGAGACGGAGGCTGAGTGGTTGGATCGGTAGAGTGTATGCTCTGGGTGTGGTCGATCAGGGGTAAGTGTTTGTAACCGGTGTAGGGTGGCCGACGGTGAATGAGAGTTAGTGAGAGAGAGAAAGCATCGGCGGTGGGTTTCGGTGTTGTCCAATGGTAACGGTAGGTGGTGGGTATCCGTTGGTTCCGGCGGTGTGTGGCTGTTCATACGGTAACGATGCATGTGTGGGTGGTCATGTTGGTGGGCATGGCGTGGGCAGTGGGGGTTGTTTGGGAGTCGCCGGATGATCACCGGCGGTATGTTTAGAGAGAGAGAGCCGTGCATATGGGCCTCTGCTGGATGTGGGTAAGTATGTGTTAGGTTGTGGGTACGTGAACGGTGGTGTGTAGGTGGGTGATCCGTGTGTAGATCGCCAGAGTTGTCGCCGGAAAGTTAGAGAGAGAGGAAGTGGGTATGTGTGTGGGGGTGTGGGGGTGTCTCGGCGTGAGCACTGTGGGTGTACTATTGCGTTTGTAGGTGGGTGGTCGGTTGTGGGGTGGCCGGCGGACGGTGGCGGGGAGGAATGGAAGTGGCCAGCGGCTGCAGGGAGCAGTGAATAGTAACGGGAAACAGACGCAGGAAACGGGAAAGAAGAGGAAAAAAAAAAGAGAGAAAAAGAAGAGAAAGAAAAAAAAAAAAAAAAAGAGGAAAAAAGAAGAAGGGAATTTGCAGAAACCACCCCAGGGAAATCTAGAACCGATCACGTGGTCGCCAAATGATTTGGACACAGGTGAAATTTCAATCGACGAATAATTCTCATGAAATTAAATTTTATCTAGCGTTACAAATCCTAAAATCGTAATAATTTCGTAACGATTAATCACTTTCAATTACGTGGTACATAAAATAGTAACGATTCGAAATATATGGTCTGCATTGCACGATTATGATGTTTTAGAAAAGCTATTAATTTAGGCTCTGTTACTACTAGGTTCGCAGGCACCAGTGTCCCGATATAGTATGGTCAGTGAAGGTTTTGGAGAGCGGATAACAAGGTGAGTGTACTGTCTTCTTACCAAACTATTTTTCTCTCTCTATATATATATGATGAAATATGTGTTTACTGAGAATTGTATGCATTTATAAATGATATGGATCAAGCAGGATTTGGTTGAGTTGGTATACTGGGTTTTTGGAAGATTTCGATGGTTTCCAAAATAAAACTGAAAATGAATTTTTATTGAATTTGGTAAAATCAGACAGTGTTTTTAAAAGGAAATAAAAACCTCTATTTTCCTAAAAAAAAATGTCCGAGTTTTCAAAAGGAAAAAAAATAAAGGGTGGAAAAGTTGTTTTGAAAGAATCAGACGTTTTCTCTAAAAAGGAAAGTGGGAAATATGCTCTTGGACTTAAAAGTTGGTTTTGAGGAAAAGAGAATGACGTGGTGATTTGACAATGTTGACGATATTTATTGAGTTGTGATTCGACGATTTTGTAGTTGATTTGATTATGCCCTAGTATTTATCTATTTTAGTAGAGTGAGATTATCCGCTTCGGCGGAGTGATGATATCCGCTATGGCAGAGTGATACTTATCTGTTTCGGCAGAGTGATGTTAGACGTTTATACTGCGCAGTGATTATCCGCTTCGGCGGAGTGATGGGTGTTCGTAGGAAGGTATATCCTACGGATGGTACGGTACTGTTGCAAACTCCCGATCGTGAGGTTAAAACGATCACTAGGGCTAGCCAGTGTGTGTGTTTGAGGTGTGTGTTGAGATGTAGTGTTTTACTTATATTGGGTAATTTATTATTTACTCTGGTGATTTGTGATATTTTGTATTAGATGGATTTGGATGAAACTTATACTTACGGGTTTATTTCCACTGCTTATATTATGGAGAACTTTAGTAGTTACGCGTTGTTTACATACTTACACTTGATCCATTTAGATGTTATAGAATGATTATTTATTACAAAATGGTTTTTACTAAGAAGGAAGTACACTCGCAGGTAAAACAGCTGGGAGTCGGTCGGTCCCCTACTGGCGCTAGATAGAGTTATGCGGGTCAGGCAATGGAGTCATTTGAGAGGAATTTTGAGGCAAGGTGTCAGAGATGAATCTAAGTGAGATTCATGGGTTTTCGAAATTTTGGTTATTCTTATATTTCGAACAGTGTGTCCCTAGCAGTTGGAACTATATATATATATAGGTTGTACATATCATTTGTTTGTATACTATCATTATTGTGGTTGTTTGGTCAGTTGGGTGACGTCATGTCGACGTCACGCCAGCCCTAGGGTGACTGGAGTCCGGGGTGGGGTGTGACACCTAACACCTCAGATGACCCTATAAATATCTCAGACTTAGGTATATACGTTCTTTCCACCTTTTTGACTTTGGTTCCACTCTATAAGATTCAAATATGATACTTGATTTCCATCTTCTTCGAAGGAAAAATCCAATTTTTTACACATGCAAAACATAACATCCCAAGATTAACCCCAGAAAAGAGTATATTTTGGTATTGTTTTAGCACATTCGTATCCTTCTCCCCCCAGTCCTTTTTTTTGCTAGTCATGTTATTGTCTTCACTACATTACTCCTTCATTCATTCTTTTGTTAAAATGTGTTTCATCTTCTAATATGCTTGTTGTCCTACTCTAATTATCTACATTTGTTTATTTGATCGTGTTACTTCAAAATATTGCGACAATATGTTGGTTCCTATTGTTTGTCTTCAAACTTGCATACAGGGATGATTTTTGGGGGGTTTGTATTTCACAAGAACCTAATTGTGCGTGTTAACTATAACATATTTATAATTGATATGTGGAACTTAGAATATATGGTTGCGAGATATCGTTCATGTGTTGAATGTAACATCCTCATATTGTGTTCATCATGTTTATTGATCTTTATGTGATTGTTGAATATAACATCGTCATGATGTAATGTAACAAAAGTCAAGAGACCATGGTCATGACACAGATGATTGCTTGGAGCTCAAGAAAGAAATCAAGTGACTCATTGATATGGGTCAGTTATGTGATTATTTGCGAGATCGCTCAAGGGACAGAAAGCGACCTAGAGATGAAAGTCGTCGAGAAAAAAATCATGATAAGGAGCGCAAAGAGGATCATTTGGAGGAAAATTGTGAAGTAATCTTCATGATAAACTCAAGTGGCCCAGCAACCGGGGAGTATAACCGTGAACAAAAAAAGGAAGGGCTGCGAAGTAGCATTGGAGCGCTGCTATGGAGAAGTAATGACTATAACCACAAATCAGGGATCGGTCATCACTTTCTCTGATAAGGATTGTAAGGGGATCATTCATCCCCATGAAGATGCCTTGGTCATCACTGTCTGGATTTCTAGCTTCCAGGTAAGACGGATTTTGGTTGATAATGGCAGTTCCACTAACATTATCCTTTTGGACACGCTGAAACAGATGGAAGTGCCCAGTTCAGATGTTAGCTTCACCTAGATGGTCATGGTGGGATTCAATGGCGACCTCAGCTCACCAAAAAGGAAAATCACATTGACTGTCACCGCAAACAAAGAGGAACATAGGAAAACACAGGCTACAGAGTTCGTGGTGATGGACTTTTCATCGCCTAACAATGCGATACTGGGACATCCATGGCTGCATGCAATGAAAGCAGTAACATCCATGTACTACCAGTGTATCAAGTATTCCAATGATGGTTTTGTGGCGATGATACGATGTGACTATGTTGCTTCAAGGCAATGTTTTGCAATAGCTATGAACGACAATAATAAGCCCTTATAGCAATTAAAGCAGGAGTAGAAAGCAGCTCTGTAAAAACGATCGGCCCATGAAATTGATGATTTTAGGGAACACTCTAGCGTGATTTAGCATGTCGAGCAAGTACAGGAGATTACCTTCAACAAGGTATCCCGGAAGCTGATGATAGGGGATCCTTAAGCCAGACTGAGATAGAGGAGATTATCAAGTTGCTCAAAGAGAATCTGGACATTGATAGGTATAAATTACCTATCTATTTTCAAATCGAATATTATTAGTTTTCGAATATGTTTAGTACGTTTTAGTACGTTTTAATATGCTTTTATTCTTTTTGTATTAAAACAGGTGTGTGGGGGTGAAATGGTATGAAATCGAAGCATAAACGATCAAATTATATCGATAACGGTCGGAGAACTGTGGAAAAACAAGCTTGGAGGCAATATTGTGAAAGACGCCCACTGCCGTGGCGTCTAGACCATCGTCGCGGTGGTGAAGAAGTTGAGAAAAACCAAATGCTACTGATACCCCACCGCCTATGCAGTGAAATAGCTGAAGGTTTTCCTACTCCAACGCTGACTCTGTCGCCTCAGCGAACCTTAACCGACATACCCCACCGCCTAGGCAGTGATATCTGCATAATTTAGATATTTTGTTAGATATTTTTTGGCCTATTTAAACCCTTCCGCTTATCCTCTATTCCAGTGGAACCACCCCCAACCCCTTAGGCTATATTTTAGGGTGAGTTTGAGATATTTTTGAGGGAGCGCTCTTAACCCGAGGTGGAAGATGAAGAAGGAAGCGATCGTTCAATGATTCTAGCACCAATTCTTCAGATATGGGCTAAGTCGCTCGTTTCTTATCTTTGTTTTCTTCATTTTGGTAGTTGTTGAGCATGTTTACGCCATTTTACATTGTATACATGGTTATGGCCATTGGCTAAACATAGGTTGTTTAGGGATTATTAATATAATTTATGAATACGTTGTTTAATTGAGTTTGTGTTTTGTTTGTGGATGTTTGTTGTTATTTTGATTGTGTGTGCCGTACTGTTTGTTTATCATGTTATAAGAATGATGTTATGAGAATACGGGGTTTGAAAAATCCCAGATTCGGACTAAAATAAACAAACGCCACGATCCAACAACCCGGTCGGGAGTTGAATTGTGGACAATTGATAACGTTGGGGCAAGACTCACGTGACTTAGAGTCGTTAAGACATTGAGGGGGACTTCGGCATTGAAGAGAAGTTATGTATTCCCTCGTCTTACACTCAAGAGAGGTGACGGGGGAGTTTTAGAACTGAGATTGTCAATACGGTAAACACAACGCGACAATCCAATAACCCGGGAGGGAGTTGGATTGTGTGCAATCGATGACGTTGGGGCGAGACTCACGTGGCCTAGGGTCGTTAAGCCATTGAGGGGACTTCGGTGTTGACATGAAGTCGCGTATTCTCCCGTCTTACACTCAGGGAAGGTGGCAGAGGAATTTACGAACAGAGATTATTGGATAAGTCGAACACCGTTAATATAAAATAAAACGAGATCGAACACGTATTCGTAAACGAAACTAATCCCTAGGCAACCTATTCTCTCAAAACTATCTCAATATAATATTAGTATAATTAAATTAATATTTTAGTATTAGTAATTAATTAAATTCCATTTTTTTCACCTAGATAAAGTCAGGTTATAACAATCGTGATACTCAATAGTAATCTCAACCAATCCCTGTGGATATGATACCCGATCGAAAGGTCCATAATACTAAAACTTGATCCGTACGCTTGCAGTGAAAGTGACAGAACGGCCACCAAGTTTTTGGCACCGTTGCCGGGGATTGGAAGAAGTGTTATTATCGATATTATGAGTAAATAACTTGATTTTAATTTAGGCATTTCTTTTGTATATAATTTTTGTTTGTAGTTTTGTTTTTATTTCTTATGCAGGGTACTTGGCGATGTTAGATCGACAGGTATTGATGCATCTTTTTCAACAAAATTCCAAACCATTTATAGTGCCAGTGCCACGCGCATAAGTCCGTGAGACATGTCGTTGAAAGATCGAAAAATCCAAAGAAAAATCTCGCCAGTCTTAAGGGCATGTGTCGGGTTGAGGACATTAAACCAAATGCTTCTTTGGGAGGCAACCTACGGTAAAAAATAATTTAGATCGATCTTCGTTAATTTGAGTCGGAGGCGAGATCCTCTCGCTTCCCAGGTACGTGTTCTAAACCCACGTCTTCAATATCATGCTATATACTGTCATTGGGATCGCTGACGGGTCGTTTTTGGCAATGCCTGTGTTAAGTTGGTGGTGATGTATTAGTATGTTTAGTATGTGTTTATGTTATTAGTTAAGTTTTACTGTTTTTATCGTGTGCATGCTTGTTTGGGATTAGTTTGTTTAGTTTAGTTGTTGTTTTGTGCTGAGTTTTGACGTTATCTGGGCTTTTACCCGATAATAATTCCATCCCCTGGTTGTTTTGAGGTCAAGTGTAAAGCTCATTCATGTGTGTTCTGTGTGCTTAACGGATTGTCTTAGTAAAAGTTATTGTAGATCCTAAATGCACGAGCACGTAAACTCAATATAGCACTATCTAATTTATTTGAAACTGATTATCCTTCACTCAATTTCATGACAATAGGGATTCTAGAACTTGATTTGGGGGAAATTCGAGGTGAAATCCTAGGCGATGTGGTTTAGGAGATATGATTTAGGCATTTATTTGATCGCTTGAGCCTTTTGAAGCTTACCATGAAATATCATTATCCCTTGTTACCTTGTCGAAGCCAAAATGCTAATTAAATTTCTGAACATTTATCAAATACCCTAACTGATTGAACTTTTTCCAAACCTTTATCGCTAAACCAAAGGCACAACATGAGTGAATCAAGTTAGCATTTTGCTAATTGATGTGAGCGGTTGGGTTTAGGGAAAACTTCTAAATTGATTCAGTATTCGAGTACTCGCTTGCTGTATGTCGTTCATATTTTTGCACACTCTTAAAATCGTAGAAATTCGAATTAGTTTGGGGGTGTGTTACTTAATCCTTTTTGCACATTCCTCAAATTTAAATATTCAAATGAGTTTGGGGGTATGTTTTGTTAAAAAAAAATTACATTCTTTTTTGACATGATAAGTGAGTACGACGTTCTTAATTGTTTTGTTCAGGGTTGTTTCAAAATTATCTATGGGGGTTCAAGTGTGAGTGTGCCAGCAATGTGCCTTGGGTAACATTAAGTTAACGACGTTAACCTATTTTCTATTCAAATTTACCCTGGCCATTTTTCCAAAACTGATCCAAGTCCTATTGATCTTTACAAACCTCTGAGCCTACATTAGTGGAGAATAGATCTCGGGTCAGGTGTATGGATTCCTCATACCTGAAAGGTTTTTTAGTCATGAATTATATTGAGGGATAATCCCATCTAATCAATGGATGATAGTATATTTGAAGTTAATCACACACACTTAAACAAGATCTAGAATGGCGCTTACTATTTTTGAACATTGAAATTCTAGAATACCACATGGTGTGTTTTATGCTTAAATTTGATAGGATTGGGGGCCGATAAGGGAAAAATCTTTCGGTCGGTAGATGATAATCAAAACTTACACATTTTTGTTTTTAGTGTTTTTCGTTTTTAGTTTTCAATGTCGTAATTAGTTTTTATGTTTTCTCGTATTGTGTGGGTGTTTTGCTCGAGGACTAGCAAAATTTCGAGTTTAGGGGTATTTTATAGGTGTAAATTATCCATCTATTTATTAAAACATTTATATATAAAAAATAATGTTTACATATTTTTTAATATTAGATGTTCTTTATCCACAAGAATCAAAACTGAGGAAATCTATTTAGGCCCTTTATACTCGGTTTATCTGGTTATATAGATTTAGTATTTTTTTTTCCATGTTATAATGTACAAAAACTTTTTAACTAATGAAAAATTAGTGATTCTGGTGTTGTTTTGAAATTAATGATCCCACGATCATAAATTTGATTCAAAGAATATATAAAAAATATGTTATCTTTATTTTAAAAACATAAAAGTGATTTAATTTTTGTTTGGTAATCATTTATACTTATATGACGTAGTTATTTGGGTATATTGATGACCCCTTCTTTAAAGAATAGAATATTAGTAAATGAGCACAAATTTGGCCAAAAAAAATTAAAATTGAAAAAACCCCTCAGAATAACTAGGATAATTTGGTAGTTTCTATACTCTCATGGGAGTTCCTGGTAGCTACCGCTAATTTTAATTTTTTTTATGTTACTCAACTTATTAGTAATCATTTTATTTTCTATTTTCAATTTCGGAAAAGAAAATCAATGCCTTAATTTCTTTATTTTTATAATTGAGATTAGATATTTTTAGACCAACTTAAAAGCTACCATGTGCGAGGACAAACTCGCGCAGAGCACATGTTCTCGAGCACCTTTGGAAAACACCTACATGGCAAGCACTTGTGTCCAAACCCTTCAACTAAAAATCAAGGACATTGTCTAGTACCCAGAGAGAAGTAAAGACATATATATAACAAGCATAAGGTAAACATTAAACCGATCCAATAATCTTGGATGCACTTTGAGTATGTCCTTAGTACTATCGAAGATAGTACTACAATACTCCTAGCTTGGGATGTATCATGTGCTCGGTAACTATTATAGTTGTCCTCTATATATGAAATGGAAAATTATTATTCAAATATAATTTGGCCTATTATTCCCATGTCCCATTAAATTTGGAGCATTTATGGAGATTAGCCAAGATTTACAAATGACTTCTCAAACAAAATTTCCATCTCATATAAGTACGACAAAGGGGATCTATCCTAGTAAGGTCATTTTTTTCTAGCCAACATGAAGCCAAAATACTTTAAGAAAAATCTTATTGATTTTCACTCCAGTGGTGCAACACTTGTAGGTCCAACCGCTGTGCTTTGTTTTACAAGAACCGAAGCTTACGAAAGATCTTTTTCTGAATTTGAAAGATTCCATTCCTAATGATCCAATTTTAGCATTACGAGATTGGTGCCATATGTGGAAAATGACTAATTGCCTATTTGTCCTTTCTTAAAATTTAGAGAAATTAATGGTCACACTGAGATTTGGAATCATGACTAATAAACGATAAAATGGAAGTTTTCCTACTCATACGACAGATCTAGAGATTGGACCTTTTCGCAAATCTCCTTCTCTATTGATGGAGTTAATGAGAGAGGTACATGACCTCTCTAAGAATGTGCAAAGGATGGATCGCTAAAACAAATTACAACCACAATTTCTTGTTCTACAAGTCTACGTTCCCCCTTACTGTGAAACACAATCCATTGTGGATGAAGGATGATGATCCTGGATAGATCATCATTAGGAAGAGAAACTGAGAAGTAAGCAACAAGGTCTCTAGCGTGAGATGGAGCAACTACACATATAAAGGGAGGAATTATGTCTAGCAAATAACTTACCTCAAGCAAGACAAGTAGTCCCTTCTTCTTGAATAGGCAGCTAGTGTGAATTCTTGTCCTAGAGAAAGCATACAACTTGCTCGGTTAGTGAGGAAAAAAATAGGTTTCCTTCTCCAAGGAACGCTCCAACATATAGCCTGAGCAATTCGAAGAGTAACGAATTTGTCTCCCAATGACTTTCCATATTCCATGATGGCATCCTCAGGAACATGATCGAGAACTCGATCAAATCAAGATCACTAGAACAAGAGTGATCTTTGAGATCAGGTTAATGTTATCAATAAGAAGGTCAAGAAAATCAGAAAAATGAAGCCAAACATCTAAGAAATATTGAAAAGGAGCGACTAACATTTTCACTACCCGTTGAGAAAGAAAGTCCCTCAGAACTTCAAACTACCATCCCAGATTGGTATATACCAAGAGAATATTGACCCCCATAGAGTACTTAGACTCTTACCAAGCATATATGGATCCACGAGGAGTGCTAGACTCGATAAAGTACAAATATTTCCAAGTCACCCTGGCTAGAATAGCTAGGAAGTGGTACAAAACATTGAAGTCAGGTGCTTTTGATACTTTTGAGTCATTAGCACCACATTTATTTACCAGTTGTTAGCAACATATGACGAGCAAGAAAGCTTCTCACCTACTTTTTGTTTGCCAAAGGAAATATGATATATTCCAATCATTCTTGGATATTTTTGGGCAAGAATCTAACAAAGTTGAAGATATAAACAATGATATGGTTGTTAAATCACTTTTGGGAAGAGTAAGAAAAGTTCCCTTCCTTTACGATATGACCTGGGTGCCACCAAAGATATTGGATTCGACTCTTGCACTATCAGTAGAGTTTATATCTGTCGAGGACGTTTATCATGCTTGAGAAAATAAATAGAAGAATAAGAAGGTTGTAAAGGAAAAAGAAACATCTAGGACTCAAGCCATAACAAACTTGGTCGGGAGGATACCAAGTCGAAGAATAAAAAAATGAAATAGAGAACGAAGAGGATCTGATAAGCAACCCCAGAGGTCGAGATCCCTTTTTTGTTACACGAATTTCATCCCCTTGGTGCACCACTGGGAATGGTACTAATTTAGATAAGGAAGAACAAATTTATAAGGTTGCCTCAATCTCTAAATAAGAGAGAAAAGGTTTTCAAGTCTGACAAGTGGTATGATTTCTATCGAGATTATGCACACCACTGATAAGAACAACTGAGAATAAAGAGACCGATGAGAAGAAAATGTTAAAGATAGACCAGAGGTATGTGGTTTGATAAGGATGATCCATAAAGGTATTTCCTTGGGAGGAGTATCTAAGTCTGAGCATAAGGCCCACACTTGTAGAGGTAAAAAAAAAAAAAAAAAAAGAGGAAGACTATGTATTCCAAGTGTCCAATGACCCTTTAGCCGAGCGTGAGGCTATTAAATTTACCAACGAAACCTTAACGGGGTCCAACTTTGAAATCCTTGGTCAGTTTCAGGGGTGGGACCATTAAGACAGTGGGATGGATCACACTATAACTTATAACTGGGATCGAGCCCATACATGCTACAAAAAATATAAGGTTCATGGTGGCGAATTTCCCTTTTGAGAAAGACATCATAATAGAAAGGCCCTCTCTAAATGTACTAAAGATAATCACATTAACGTACCACTTAACTAAGAATAGGGTAGATAAAGTACAAAGAAAACGGAGCATTCCTAAGGATGCTTCATAACTGATATTTTGATTCTCAAATTGAAATCATAAGATCAAGAAGATAAAGAACACGTCCTTCCTACGGATATGGTTGAACCTACGAGTAAAGGAATAATAGTAGACCAAAAAATTGAGAAAATCAAGTTCAACCTGACCCTGACGTGGAATTAGTTTCCATTTGGATTAATCTAATAATGAAATATCACACCATCTAGATCACTTTAATGTTGCCTAAAACCTGAATGAAAATATCACTGAGCTACTCTAAGTGAACAACAATGTGTTTTCTTTAATGATGTGTTTTCTTTGTCTAATGAAGACTTGCTTGGGATAGATCCCAACATCTCGATACACCAACTTTACACCAATCTTGACCATTCTCCTATTCGACAAAATATGAGGATGTTTGGTCCAGATAGATAGAGGGCCATAGAGGAGGAAATAAAAAAGCTACTTTATGTAGAAACTATCAAGGAAATCAACTTTCCTATTTGTTTGCGCGACGTGGTCTTAGTGAAGAATAAAACTAAAAAATGGCGAATGTGCATTGACTTTACCGACTTAATAAGGCTTGCCCAAAGGATTGTTTTTATTTACCAAGATCGTGTCTGCTAGGTTTTAGCAGTTAAGCTTCTTGGATGCATTTTTGGGATACAATTACATCACTATATGTCCTCCAAACAAATAGAAAACTATCTTTATAACAGACAAAAGTCTATATTGCTACAAATACATTCCCTTTGGATTGAAGAATGCCATAGCAACATACCCACGGTTGGTGAACAAGATGTTCATTTATCTATGTAGGAAGACAATATCTATGTTTATATTGACGGCATGCTCATGAAAATCAAAATGGAAACCGACCACCTTGATGATCTACAGGAGTACTTCGACATTCTAGGAAAGAACAGAATAAAGCTTAATCCAAGCAACTTTATTTTTAATGACCGGGATAGGAAGTTTCTTAGCCACATGGCGACCAAGATTGGCATCGAGGCAAGTATCGAGCAGATCAAAGTCATCCAAGAAATAACTTCATCGAGGATGATACAAAAAGTGTAGTATCTAACTAGGTATATTATAGCACCAAACAAATTTATCTCCAAGGCATCAGATAAGTGTCTTTTGTTCTTCAAGACAGTCCTAAGAAATAATACATTGGGTGGGCTGATGAGTGCAAAGAATCTTTCCAAGCCTTGAAGAAATAGATTTTTTCTCTATCGATCTAGAAAACCATATGTCTTGGGTAGGAGATGTTCGTATATCTTACGGCTTCTGCAACAGCAATGAGCTTGGCATTAGTAGTGGATAAAACAAAGACTCAAAGGCAAGCTTATTATGTTAGTCATGTGTTAACCGGTGTAGACACCGGGTATCCAAAGTTAAAGATAATAGCTTATGTACTAATAATATCTACTAGAAAATTTAAGCATTATTTTCAACGCTACCCAATGGTAGTTATTTACAAACCAACCGTTGAGGGTCATTTTGCACCGATTAGAGACGTCAGACCAACTACTAAAATGGTTGATTGATCTTAAATAATTCTACATCAAGTATGATTCAAGGATAGAGATAATGGGACAGGCTTTGGTCGACTTTATTATTGAATTGGTATTTCTCGAGAATGAGACTAAACAGCTACAATTGATAAAGCGGATCAACTAAGCTCAGAGCATGTACATTTCTCTTGATATAGCTCTAACAGTTTAACACGTATGAATATGGATCTAAGAATGTACAAGGTGTGTTAAATTTGTAGAATTTTGTGTATTTTTTTCTCTTGTTTATAGAGGTATTCTAGACAGGCTTTTATCAGCCTTAAATCTGAGCAATTGAGCTTATTTAATGGAATAAATATGTTGTAATTAATGCTAGGAACAATTAATCCAATGCTATTATACTCTTTCAATGTTCCAATTCAACCAAAATTAGCAATAATCCATTAGGAGATAAGTAGCTACAAAAAGGCTACATTTTAGGGCTTAAAAATTAGAACTTTATTTTTCACAATTTGCCAATTAATCTTGTCTCTTAATTAAAAATATTTTTTGTATGTGTTGAGCTAAAACACAAACTTGAGCTTTAATTAAACACCACATTAATTGACCGATGTTCTTGGTAAGTTGTTCTATATTACTTTTAGTTCTAATAGATTGACCGATTACTCATTTTTTATTCAGATAGTAATCCACTGATGTGATCAACTATGACTACCAATTGGTCAATTGGTTCAACCTGGTTTTTATTCATCATTGGCTATTGTCTTGATCGGTTGACTAATATAGGGGATCGGTCAACCGGTTACTGCAGAATTTTATTTTTTGCCTATTTTTCAACCAACTCTAATTCATTCTTAATCCCCATTGACTTAATTTCAATTTATGACATCTACAATCTTTTAAAACACACATAAATCATGTAATAACATGCCAAGTAATCAATACAAGTGTGATTGCATTTGTCCTAGTAGATTTAGTGTATTAAACTATACAAAAAGAATATTACCTTGTCTTCTTATATATAATGAAGTTTATTTTATGCCCTAGAGCCTTTGAATCTTCATCTTAATCTTGATCTTCTTGGTCTTGTATCTCAAATCTTGACCTTCATTATCTTGGTCTTTCTCAATATTCTTAGTCTTTCTTCTTTTGATCTACATTTTCTTGTTTTCCTCTTCATTCTTTGATTTATTTCTTCATTCTTCTCTGTGGTATTGTTTCTCCAATAGTTCATTCCTGTTATTAGACACTCATGTAGGATAAAATTCCTATAATCAATCTTGTATTCTTATATTTAAGGCTTGTGTTTATAAAATATTTTAATCTCAAGTATTAATAAAAGGAATTCATTGATATAATTCTTGTAATTATATCTTTATAGTTGTAGACCCTAAATGTTTAGAAGAATATATGGATATTTAATGCGATTAAATAGGAAGATACCAAAGATATCTGGTATCTCGATATTCTAAATGTTCCTAGTCAATATTGGATTGATGAAAAAGATCTTCGACAATCTAGACGGACTTAATTCGATAGTTTCTCTTGGAGAATAGTGAGTCTCAATCCATCAGTATGAGATACTGTAATATCTATAAGAAGACTTATTAAGTGGTAGTAAGAGACCAAATGCGATCATTGTTGATATCCAATGTTGGCCCACAAATTTATCCAAGAAGGGGGTGAATTGGGTAGTGATAAAAATTTAAACAATTAAATTATCAAACACACAAGTTATCAATTTCCCTAATTGATTATTATATTGTATTACAGCAAAAACGTATTTAACCAAGTGCACAACAAAACAACATATATAGATAAGCAGCACACAACGATTTATCCTAGTTCGGCAAGTTATTCTTACCTACGTCCAGTCCATTAAGATCCATAGGGCTTTCACAATCTATTAATCCTTGATTCATTTTCCAGGTAAGAACGAAACCCTTACAATCATTTTCATAGGTTCAGGACTAATATAATTCTTTTCACAGACTCATAATCAAACCTTTACACTTTACACTTTTCCCTTTTCACAACCTCAGGAAAAACCCTATCTTTTTACCATACTAAAGACTAACCTCATTTTATTACAGAAAGAATTAAAATCTAATACTTTTCATAGGATAAATATCAAATCCTATCTACCTTGATTGGACACTGTTCCAAATATGTCTAATCCACTCTCACTCACAAATACAAAAAAATCCACAAGTTTCTTCTCACATAAGATATGCAAGGTTTTTAAACTAGAAAATGAATTTTTAAACACAAATGTTTCAAGTAATCAATTAGATCAAATAAGATAAACATATAAATTATCTTGGAAGAATCTCACTAGGATTTCTTGAAAACAGATAAGATAGCCCAGTGTAGTACAAAACTAGTGATGAACACTTTTGCGCGCTTCGATCAAGAACACTTTCAAAATCACTCTCTTAGAAATATTTCAGTAAAATCTCACTCTCTTTAAAGCAATGGATGATTTAAACTCTTTGTTCTTCATTACTTAAAGTTGAAAATGCGGTCATATTATATAGATTTCAAATCATGCCTATAATGGCTGATTTTCAAAATATAAGGGCTTAAATGATACTTTAAGAGCCCATACATAATACACTATAAAAATAAATATATTTTATTTAAAAAATACTCTTTGAAAAGCTTTATTTGACCCTTGAAACTTCTTTGATTCAAAATCCTTAAATATGGAAAGTAGTTTTACCAATTTAACTTGTAGAATCAATTAATATAAGGGCCAATTAATTGGATCTTGATACTATATGATATATAATAGAAATATACTCAAATCCCCCAAAAATATGATTTTCCAACATTCAAAACCATAGAATTTGGGTAAAAGATCACAAAAACTAAAACAGTCAAGTTGACTGAATCTGCCCATTTCGATCGACTACCTATAGGCCGGTTAACCGACTGTTTGTAACTTTTGTAAATCAAACCGTTTCTCACTTTTCATCAATTGTCCGCCCATCCCGTCAGTTGATCGATTTCCCTAGTATTCTTCATTCTCAATTTTCTTTAAGCTACTGTTTACGTTAGTCGACCAACCCGTTTCTTCGATTGACTGAATTGACTGGTAGCTTCTTTACACATTTTCTGTCAAACTACTATTTTTGTTAGTCACCTGACCCTTTTTTTCAGTTGATCTAATCGACCAGAAACTTCTCATTACATGTGTTAAAAATATTTTCTCAATTTAGCACTTTATCAAAAATATTTTCATGATTTTAACACTTTATGAAAAAAATTAGGATTTTAAATTTATCACTTATGATGATAGCACACATAAGATTACACATTTAAAGTGTCTTGCATAATCTGAATCGGATTGCAATAAGAGCATAAGAGTAATGAGTTATTTTATCTAAGAATACAAAAAATATTCAATACTCCAAAGAATCTTCATTGTCTTCACTTTGCTTCCATATTGAATCTTTTATAAAATCTTGTCTTGTAAATCTTTAACGATTAATATCTTTTTCGATTTAATCTTTTTCTCATTTGAATAAATGAAACTCTTAATCTGAATTTACTCAATAAACACATTCGTTCCATAAAATATCATCGTTCAATTGTTCATCAAAACAATACGGTCAACATCGTACAATGTAGTTTTTCTCAAATCAAAATAGGATATTTAAGGTGTGACATATTCTGTGAACTTTTGTACCTGAGGTACTGTATGTCACATGTATGGATTGTTATAATATGATAATACTAATTTTTGTTCTATAACCATGGGACTTCAAACGTATTCATTAGTTATAGCAGGATATACATCGTAATATACAAGTATGCAAGGAGAAATCTATCACTCTTAGTAAAAGAAGATGTGACCCATGTGATTCAATTTAATATAATTCATCCAAGACTCCGACTAGAGCAGTGTGATGATTGGGATAAGATTCCAATCAATGTCACAAGGAATTATATTACCAATCAAATATATATGATTGGACCAAGTTTTTTTTACTTAACTATATCATGTTGGTCATTTTGGGTACACAGATAGAGATATCGTGGAATGCATATATCATACCTGAGAGGGGTCTCTAGTAGGGCTTAAATAAAAAACTGCTGCTCCGACCCACTTGGTTTCGGGTGGAATTACTCTACATTTTTTTTTGCTTCAGACCCGACCCCACTGACCCAAAAAAATGAGGTAATCTGATCAAATTCTTTCTTATACCCACCCGATAGCCCAAACCCGACCGAATGCCTTGTAAATTACCAAAATATCCCCCCCTATATATATATATACACATACACACACACACACACCTAACCCTAATTTGATCACTCACTCCCTTAATCGCTGCCGACCCTCTCGAACTCTATTTTTTATGTTCTCTCGTTCACTCACTCCCTCAATGGCCAAGATTTCAATCTTTGCTTCGGTTCTCCCCACGGCCAAGACTCCATTCTATGTTCTCTCCCTCAATCTCTTCTGTCACGGCCAAGATCGCTTCCTCACGACCTCAATAGAGAAGATCGCTTCAATCTTTGCTCCGGTTCTGGAAGTTTCTAGTTAGGGTTTTGAATTTTTTGCTTGTTTGATTCTTTAGAACTGTTAGTTTAGGTCTGATTTTGTTCTCTGTCTAGGTTTGATTTTGTTCTGATTTAATTTTTTGTTTAGGTCTAGTTTAATATTTTGCCACGACTCTATTCTCTGTTCTCCGTCTAGTTTAGGTTTGATTTAATTTTTTGTTTGTTTGATTATGTGTTTATGCATTATTGGTTGAATGGTTTATGCATTGTTTGTTGGATTTTGTGTCTGATTTTGTTTATGCATTGTTAGTTTAATTTGTTTGTTTATAAATGAGTATTTTTCCTTTTTAATTTCAGTGTGAGCTCCATTTTTTAGGTAAGTTTCGATTTCTTAGCTTGTTAACTTTTTTATTCTGTTATTGTTAGTCATTTCTATTAGTCGTTTCTCTTTCTTAGCTTGTTAACTTTTTTATTCTGTTTAGCACAGGGGGTCGCATACTAGATCCTTTCTAGAGTTCTCTATCACCAAAAACAGTAGAGACTCTTATTTGTGCTTAAGATTGGCTTCATTCTTGGGCGAAAGAAATTAGCCTTAGGGAAGCAATGGATGATGTTGAAGTATACGAGAATCTTACTTCGAGTATTTTTAAATTATTTTAATTTATATTTATTTTTTATTTATTTTCGTTTATCTAATTATCAATAATCCTCTCAATTTATGTTGTAGGGCTTACGGATGATGGAGACATTGATGAGAAGTTGGTTGAAGTTTAGAATTTGATATTTTTGCTTTGGTTTGTTTATTGGTATTGTTGTTTCGGTTGTTGAAGTTTAGAATTTGTTATTTTTGCTTTGGTTTGGTAATTGTATTGTTGTTTCGGTTGTTGAAGTTTGATTTTGTTTTTTTTGTTTTGGTTTGGTAATTGGTATTGTTGGTTGAGGGTAATTGGTATTGTTTTTTTTTTTCTTTAGTTTGTTATCTTGTGTTTGTTAAGATGTATTTTTTAAATTGAACACTGTACGTAGGAGTGGTCTGCACTGTAATTTATAATTTAACACTGCACTGGACTACTGGTGAAAAACATTGCATTGGTGAAAAATTTTAAAAATACTACACTGGAACACTTGACAAACACTGCAAAAAAAAAAAAAAAAAAAAAAAAAAAAACTCAAACCCGAAACCCGATCGTACCCGCCCATAACCCGATGCCCTGAAACCCAAAACCAATTCGGATTAGCGGGGGTCGGGCCGGTCGGTTCACTCCACCCACAAACCCAATCGGATTAACCAAAAAAAGTCCCACCCCCCGACCCACCCGAACAAATTACACTCCTAGTCTCTAGGATAAATTCCTTCGAATTGGGCATGGTTGCGATACGGGAAACGGTGTCACTCACAATCATAGAAAAGTCTTAAGGGAAAATTGTTTTTTTCTAGAATGGAAAAAATAGAATTGTTCTAATTTTTAAATGATTAGTAAAATAATTAATTAATTTCATCATTCAGATTTTAGTATGAATCTATATGGGTCACACACAAATAAAGCATTGAGGTTAGAAGAGTTCTTGAAAAAGAAATAGGCAGTAATGTTGAACTTAAGAAATTTTGGGGTAAAACTATAAATAGGAAAATATGGGTCTGAGGTTATAAACCTTTAGCAGTGTTTGTAAGAAAATGAAGGCCACTTTTCTCTCTATTTTCTCGTAATCTCTTTGTCTGTGAGATCTGTTCCTAATTTGCACTAATGATTTTGAATCTGGCTATCTCTTGGATTCAAAATTAGAGTTGTATTATATTCTTTATATTATATTAGATCTTTGAAATCTCACGAAGAATCTTCTTTCTGGAGATTCTCTATGTGGATGCCACAGAGGCGAGTGATAGGAGTAAAACAATTATATATTTTCAAATCGAAATTGTTAGTTTTCGAGTACGTTTTAGTATGTTTTAATATGTTTTTATTCTTTTTGTGTTAAAACAGGTGTATTGGGTGAAAAGATAGGAAAACAGAGCATAAATGATCAGATCGAACTAAGAACGGTGGAAAAACAAGCACGGAGGCAATAATCAAAATAGTAGCCTACCGCCGTGGCATCCAGACCACCGCCACGGCGGTGAAAATGCAGAGAGGTGCTTTTGTTGTTGAACATCCACCGCCGCTGCGATGAAAATGCAGATAAGTCATCAAATCCACCGTTATCTTCACCACCTAGGCGATCACTAACAAACCTACTCACCGCCGCGGCGGTCAGCTCTGCACAGTTTAGATATTTTATTAGATATTTTACTCCCTATTTAAAACCTCCTCATCTCTCCTTTCCTCAAGCCCGGCCATAGGAGACCCTTTAGGGTTCCTATGATTTTAAGAGTGTTTTGGGGTGTGCTCAACCAATTTCAAAGGAGAAGAACGTGTTGCAATAAAGGAGAAGCTATCGTTAGATGGTTTTAACGCCGAATCTTGGGACTACGACTAAGTTCTTCTGTTTCTCTCTTTATTTTCTTAACTTTGGTAGATTGTTGAGCATGTTTAGCTCGGTTTTTAATGTATAACCAGTTATGACCATGAGTTAAACATGGATTGTAATAGGGATTATATTATTTATAAAAAATGTGATTTGGTTGAGTTTGTGTTTCGTTTATGGTTGTTCCTTATAATTTCGATTGTGTTGCCATGTTTTCTATGATTATATGCTAGTTTAGATATATTAAGAATACGGGCTTTGACACTCGGGAGAGGTAACCCCGGATTTGGACTAGGGTAAACACAATGCGACGATCCAATAACCCGGGAGGGAGTTCGAGAATGTACAATCAATAACGTTGGGGCGAGACTTACGTGACCTAGAGTCGTTAAGACATTGAGGGGGACTTCTTCGTTGATACGAAGTCATGTATTCCCCCGTCTTATACTCGGGAGAGGTGGCGATGGAGTTTACAAATCGAGATTGTCAAATACGTTGAACGCCATTAATGTTAACTGAAACGAAATCAAATGCATTTAAGTAAATAAAGTTAATCCCTAGGAAATCTACTCCCCTAAACAATCTCAATATAGTATTTATAGTATAGTTAATTTAATTAGTATTTTAGTTTAGTATTAATTAATAATTAAATATATTTTTAGCACCTAGATAAAGTTAGATTATGACAATCGCGGTACTCGATAATAATCTCAACCAATCCCTGTGGATATGATACACGACCAAAAGGTCCATATACTAAAACTTGATCCGTATACTTGCGGTGAAAGTAGTGACGCATAATTGCGGTCACCAAGTTTTTAGCATCGTTGCCGGAGATTGGTTGTTTGTCATATGCAGTTTCCAGCAATCGCCACCAGCGAGACAAGTGTTGTTGTTCAGAGATCACTTCTTATTCACATATCTATTTTTATTGCTCTTGAAAAAGTCTTCTCAAATCACGCCTCAGAAACTATTAGCTTTGAGGCTGAAGCACCAGAAGAGGTATATATTTAAAAGAGTTTTAACATTATCTATCTTTATTGTTTTAATATTAATACGGTTAGAAAATCTATCAAATTAGATTTGATATATTATTTAAAATTTAAATTTACAATATTCAAAATTAAATAATTTAAATTATTATTAGATAATATATTGTAAATAATAATAATTATTAATTATTTAAATTTGATAATTATCCCTATTAAATTTTTTTAATGTTATTTAATAGATAATATTTTAAATAATATAAATATGGGATGGGTTTTTAAAAGTTTACACGTTTGTTGAATGATTCCATTTTAATATTATGAGATAATTTTAATCAACATGGAATTTGGGTAATTCAACAGTTACATTAAATTTTATTTTAATTATTAAGTTACAATTATTAATAGATATAAAATTTAATTTATATCGAATTAATATTCTTACATGATAAGAATTACCTCCTATATAATTTGTAACCATCATTATTTATCGATCTGATTTGTTTTCATAATAGGATTAACTGATTCTGTATATTTTACATGTGATGTATTACATATATTAGTTACGAGACAATCATAGATTAAAAACCATTTTAACTATGTGATTGGTCTGTGGATTGGTTGTAATTTTGTAGATTAGTTTTTCAAATCTAATTATGGTTGTAATTAATTTTGAGAGTTTATGAAGGGCTTGCATGCTTTGCTTCATTTATCTTTTGTGTTTATTGATCCCCTTCTGGATACCCCTTTTTTCCTCTAAAATGTATCTACTTCTTTTTATTATTTTATTGTATTTATAATTTAAAGAAGACAAAGAGAAGGCCTAAAGATGATAGAAAACTGAGGAGTCCAATCAGGAGCATGAAGCAATGGCGGCCAAGAAATTAAAAGCCCAAGAAAGAAACCACTTTGATGAGTCATCTTTAGACTAACTAATTACATAACTAAATTAAAACTAAAAATTTGCATAGGATGCTCGGCCTGAATTGACCTACAAGTTTACCAACTTCCGAGCCCATTTATTTATGTGTATGGGTCAATTTATTTTATGTCTCCTTATTTTGGCCAAATTAGTATGCATGTATGGGAAATTTATTTATTTTGTTATATGTATATGATGCATGTTCAATAAAATAAATAATTAAAAAATGAGAACGAAATAAATATCTCTCCAAGAAAATATTAAGTTGTAAGAAGAAGCATATGAGATATGCATTTTCGTGGTCTTCCAACATAGGGATTTGTTTGAGTAGAACTCCCGATGAACTTATCTTTATTTTTAACATGCAAAGAGTAGCTTAATGTGTCCCATTAGTTGTTAGATGGTGTGAACATTAGGACTAACTTGGACTATATCGGGTTAGTGTAACTTAAGACTAGCAAAATATATCCGTAGCTGGGCTATAATCAAACTAAAAATCAAACATGAATTGAGTCTTATCCAAGAGGTAAGAGGCAAGATATTTCTATCCTTGGGAGAGGTAGTTCCTTAGCTGTTGGGCGGGCACTATCAACAAGAAGATATTATTCAATTCCCTACTAGTAATATTTGGAATGTAACTATTTCTCTAGAGGTAAGTGAGATTCAAAACAATTTGTGAGAGTATAATTAGATTCATAAAGGACTTTTGATCTAAAACTTATATACATTACTGTTAACCCCAAAAATTATTTGATGATTTTGATGATCCAATTAACTTGGATGTTAGGTTGGACTAATGGTGTTATTGAATATATACTTACAGAAAACTAGTCAGAACCAAAGAAGGATCAAGTTAATAAGTTGAAAAACTAAGAAACATCCATGAACGATCAAGATGATATTATTGGAAGATATGATGAAGAACTACTTTTGAAGAATTTTTTGTATTTCTAAAGGTAAAACAACATTAACATTTATAAACACTTGATATAACCAGACTAAGATCACTCACTACACATAAAAATGAACTTATATGTTTATATGTGTTTAATAATGTATTAAGGAGTGTTTAAATAATATTTTTAAAGAGTTTTTACTGACTACAACTGTATTTTGAAATTTGACAAAACCTGAAGAAAAAAAAAAACACTTGACTGAAAGATGATCTGGTCGACTGAAAATTACAGGTTCCTAGAGATTTTGAGAAATGAGGGAATCGGTCAACTGACGGGTCAGTCGATAGATACAAATTTCCAAAAATCATGAAACGATAAACTAAAATGGTGAACCAATCAACCAATTGATATTTGAAATTGTTGAAAATCAGCTACAAACCCTCGATCGATGAAGGGATCTGTTGACCAAGGACTTAATCTTTCTTAACGTTGTTCTGAGATATTTTTACCTTGGTATTTTCAATTAATTATTTCTAAATAAATTTTAAATGGTCTAAAATATTTTTAAATATTTGAAAATGAGAGTTTTACTGAAAATGTATTTCGGTCCCTAAACTTTTCGATCCCGTGGTCTTATCGGTAAAATATCTTTCCATAATCTTTGGGACTGATGTTCATTATCAAACTAGTTGTTGTTGGTTAGGTCAAACATTAAGGATTTAAGAGATAATATTTAGGGTGCATCTCACCCAACTAGCCGATGGAGTTTATCTTCAAAATTCTTTTAAATTGACCTGCGTTTTTAGATTTTATATATCAAGGAAATTAGATTTTTGAGATAAAAAGTAATTTATTTTCTAAAATATTATTTAGGGATTTTTTTTATTATTATTATTATTATATTTTTTTTTAAATCTAGATCAAGAGAGTGAGATAAATTGTGAAATTTTTTCTTTTGAAGATAATTGATCATTTCTTCGAATTCTTATTCAAATTATTCTAGATGAATTCTCCGTGAGATGTTTTGAATTAGTATAATCTTGATTTATCTTTGATATATCTGTGTTAACTCAATATTGTGCTTAAACGTTATCTGAATATCTATCGTATTTTGACCATATTTTACGAGATCTATTTGAAACCCTTTTGAAAAATCACTTTTGAAGATATCTTTGAATCTCATTTTTGAAAAACGTTTTTAAAGAATAAAAACGATTTGTGATATCTGATTTACCTGATTCTATGCTTAGTTGATACAAAATTCAGATTTATATTTTCACATGCTTAAATTTGATAATCCATTATATTGTGAAAACACTTCTATCACCTAGATCTAACTATCAATTGAGTTTATGTTTTTTAGCATCGGTATAATATTTTTTGTGAGAAGAAACTGAAATATTTTTTATATTTTCAGAGATTGTAGCTTGAACCTAAGTATAATTAGTCTAGGCGAGAGTGTGATTAGGTAAAGAGGGAACTTACCTAGTCGAGATTGTAAGGGGTTCGATTCTTACCTGTGAAAAGAATCAGAGTGGGTTTTTAGTGAATTGAATTACCTGCGAGAGCTCAGGGAAGTAGATGTAGGCAAGACTAGCTTGCCGAATTACCATAAAATATATGGTGTCAAGTTTCTCTATCCCTTACTCTTTGTGTGTGCACTAGATATAATGCTTCTACATTTGATCTGATAAAATCAATTAGAAATTCATTTATTGATTTAATTTTAAAACTACCCAATTCACTTCCCTCTTAGGTAGATATTTGGGCCAATAATTGACATCAAAGAAAAATTATCTAATTAAGCTTAAAATCCTAGCTAAATGATCGCATAGTGCATCACATGAGTAACACACTAGCTGAGGGGAAATCCTTGCACATACCTCCACTTTTCACCGGCAATAACTACGTTTTTTGGAAAGACAGAATGACAACAGTTTTTCAAGCTACCAAGTATGATGCATGGATGGTTATTAAGATTGATTTGTATGTTCCTAAAATTCATGGTACTCCTAAAAGGGAAGTTAGGTTTGATAAGGACAATTATTAAAAGCTATCTATTAATTCCCAAGTTATTAACCTTGTATTCCATGGTTTAAATGTAAAAAAAAAATATAACATGATAACAAGTTGTAAATCAATCAAGGAGATGTGGGATACCTTGCAAGCCACACATGAGGGAAAGAATCAGATCAAGAAATCGAAAATCAATGCCCGTTCATCAGTTCAAACTTTTCAAAATGGGTGATGTAAAGTCTATCCAGGATAAGTACACCAGATTCAGCAACATCTGCAATAGTCTTAGTGCTTTGGAAAAAACATATTCAATGCTGGTGAAAGTTTAAAATATTCTAAGAACTTTCAAATCTTGGGATCCTAAGGTGATAGAAATGCAAGAAGTTAGGGATTTAAACACATATACCATTGACGAGCTCATTGGTAACCGATGACTCATGAGTTAAGTAGATTCTCCTTTAGAAGACACTTATTCAAATGATAAAAATGACAAGGATACAGAAGATAGAATTGACGTGGAGCCTTATCCTCAAATGTCTCCACAAATTGAAGAATTGGTAGCAACTAGCAAGCCAAAAAGGACAATTCGGAGACTAGTCAAGTTTGTGGATATGGTTGCTTATACCCTACCAGTTGTCAGTGAAAATATTCCAACCACCGACAAAGAAACTGTACAAAATTTTGAAAGTGTGGAATGGAATAAGGCCATGAATGAATAATTGAATTCTCTCCATAAGAATATAACTTGTAAGCTCGTAGAGTTATCAAAAAGGAAAAAGACAATTAGGCGTAAATGGGTATATGCAAAGAAGGAAGACTTTCATGGGAAAGACAGTGTGAGATTCAAGGCAAGATTGGTTACAAATGGGTAATGCTCAAAATGATGGGATTGACTACAATGATGTCTTCTCACCAATAGTGAAGCATTCATCTATTCGAATTTTATTGGTCTTGGTTGCACAATTTGTCATGGAGTTGACACACGTTAATTGTGAAAACTACTTTTCCACATGGAGATTTGGATGAAGAAATTTATATGTCGCAATTTGATGGCTTCAAAGTTGCTGGCTAAAAATAAATTGTGCGCAAGTTGCAAAGTCTTTATATGGTTTGAAGCAATCTCCTCGACAGTGGTATTTGAGATTCGACAAATTTATGAAGTTACATAACTTTTCGAGAAGTTAATACGATCACTGTGTGTACTTCCGTAAATTTGAAGATGGTACAATAATTTATTTGCTCTTATATGTCGATGATTTATTGATTGCATCTAAGAGTACAGTGGAGATTGAGAAGTTGAAAGCGCAACTTCGAAAGGAATTTGAAATTAAGGATCTTGCCGAAACCAAGAAAATTTTGGATATAAAAATTACTTGTGATAGAGCGACTGGTACTGTAAGGCTAACACAGAAATAGTATTTGAAAAATGTACTAAATTAATTTGGTATAGATGAACCAAATCGGTTAATATACCTTTGGCTCCTCACTTTAAGTTAGTGAAAAACTGTCATTGAGTACAAATGGAAAAAGGATGTGTATGACTCAAGTGTTGTATTCAAGTTTGATTGGAAGCCTCATGTACGCAATGGTATGCACGAGACTTGATTTTTATCAAGCTCTTAGTATGGTTAGCAAGTATATGCATGATCCAGAAAAGAAACATTGAGAAGCGGCAAAATGGGTTTCAAGGTATATCAAAGGTACTAATGATGTGCGTTTGAAATTCGTGAGAAATTAAAAGGAAGTCAAAAGGTTTCTCACTGGATATGTGGATTTGGACTACGCAGGTGATTTGGATAAGAGACGATTTACTACTGGGTATTTATTTACCATGGTTAGTAGTCTAGTCAGTTAGAGGTCTACTTTGTAATCCACTATAGTTTTGTCTACTATAGAGGCTGAATACATGGCTGCTGGAGAAGCCATAAAAAAAGCCATTTGAATATATGGACTAATTTCAGACTTGGGTCTTCATCAAAAACAGGTGGAGATATATTGCGACAGTCAAAGTATAATACATCTAGCGAAGAACCAAGTTCATCATGCTCGAACAAAGCATATTAATGTTCGATTCCACTTTATTCGAGAAATTATGGATGCAGGTGTTATTCTTCATACGAAGATTGGGACAGCTAATAACCCTGCCGATATGTTAACAAAAATCGTTGGAAGCGCCAAGTTTTAGCATTGTCTAAACTTGGCCAATATTTTCCATACATAGTATGATTTTGGAGGAGCAACTATTTGGCCTATTGGATGTGTAGTATGAGACTTCATACTAACAAAAAGATGATGGTGATATTTGAAATCGAAAATCTCACCAAAGTGGAGATTATTAATATTGGTTATATTTTCTTGACCAACCATAAACAATTTGTCAAATATTGTTGTTGTCCATGTGAAAATCTGCAGTTGGCTTGAAAATATGCAGCTTTGAAATTGTTTTCTTCATTCCACATTAGTTGCAATGTTTGAATTTCTCCATTCAAGGTTGGCTGCAATTGTTGGTAGCCATTTTTTAAGCGATTTTTTGTTCTTTGCAAGCTGAAAAACATTACATTCTTGCTTATATAAAGGGTAGGATGCTAAGAGATCAATGCATCTCTCAAATTAGAAGAAACCCCTCAATTAGAAAAGATTATCCATCCACCAAATTTGAGATGAGAGCCACAAAATTGAGAGATATTTTGCACAAGTGTCTTAAGTTGTTTAAGGCCTTTTTTATACTCTTTATTTGTTTTTTATCATCAAATAAAAAAAATCCATAGTTACTCCTGGGGACGTAGGCAAAATTGTCGAAACTCGTTAAATCTTGTGTTATTATTTGGGAGTGTATTTTCGTTTTACCTTCTCCATCGGTTTGTTTTGTTTTGTTCACATGCTTCCGCACAACAAGAAAAGCATTTGAAAATATGGGATTGCACTTAGCATAGTGTCATGTCATGTTCAAGTTGTCACCAAATATCCAAATTGTGTGCCTAAGAATCTAGAATTTTCTAGAGCACACTAGCATATGTTGGAAGGAATCAGAACAATCCGAAAAATGATAGAACTTCAAAGATAAAGTTAGACAAATCCGGAAGACTCTAAAGTTTGCTAGAGTTATCTTGGCATAACTAGACTATTCTAGAATATCCTAAAATCTTATGGAATGTTGTACATACAACTAGAATTGTGTAGGGCATTCATGAATATTCTAGATATATTGTAGGATCATGACAAGTAGCACAATCCTAACCATTAGTGTACTTGGTGCCACCCTATAAATAGGCCTCTTGGCCTTCATTTGTAACCATCATTGGGAAGTTTTCTCAAAAGAGCAATACAAAGTATTCTTCCAAACTCTTGTGTTCTTACTTTGCTCTTGTGTCATCTAAAAACTCTAAGTCCCTTTCTAGTCTCTTTAGAGAGTTAGTTTTAGGTTGAAAGGTTGGCTTAGTACAATGGACCATGCTAAGTGCCGCACGATTGCTAGATAAAGTGCTAGGGTCATGACAGTTGGTACTAGAGCTCCAGGTTAAAGCTTTGCTAGCCTTGGCATAATGAAGACTAGTGCCCCAGCCACACCAAGCGTGGAAGCTCTACTAGCAGAACGTGGGCGTGAGAAAGTTCGAAAACCACCACAAAAGGAGTCTCGATCCAAGTAAAAAGACATAATCTCTACCTTGGAAGCACGGATAGAGAACGTGCACGACAGTTTGGGTGAGCTATTTGATCGAGTAGATATCTTAGAGGAACGCTGCAATGGCTTGGAGGCCGAGGATACGGAGATCCATGCCTCAATAAAGGTGTCTCTCGATGGGCTAGATAGTGGGTTACGGCAAGAGATTGATGGGCTAAAGTCTTAACTAGCCAAGGTACGTGATCTTTTCTAGATAGAGATCAACAATGTACTACATAGAGTAGAGGATATGTTGGGTGAACTAGCACTTTGCAAATGAGTTGTGGCTTCAGGAACCAGGGAAACCACTATTATTGAGGCCAAAAAGGTAGAAGTTCCCAAGCCAAAGACCTTTGATGGTGCTAGGGATGCTAGGGAAGTTGAGAACTTCCTATGGGGGCTTGAACAGTACTTTGAGGCGACTGGCACAACGGACCATGCCAGTCAAATCCAAACGGTTGCCATGTACCTGACCGATACCGTCATGCTATGGTGGAGATGAAAGCATAGAGAGGTAAAACGAGACGTTTGCAAAATAGTCTTCTTTGATGATTTCAAAAAGAAGCTTAAAAGTCAATTATTCCCCTTGAATGCTGAGGAAGAGGTGAGGGGTAAACTTCGAAGACTAAAGCAAACGGGAAGCATAAGGGACTATGTAAAGGAATTTACAACCTTGTTGCTAGAAGTCCCTGCCACATCGGATAACGATGCATTGTTCATATTCATGGATGGTTTCCAATCGTGGGCAAAAATCGAGCTCAAGCAACGTGGTGTCCAAGACTTATCTTCGGCCATTGCGGTTGCTGAGAGCTTGGTCGACTACTCCACAAACAAAGAGAGTTCAAAGTTCAAGGATAAAAAATTTGGCAAAGGAAAGAATGGAGGAGGCCATGCCAAAAGTCAGGGCTACAAGAGTTACAAAGAAAGCTCCTCGTTCAAGCCGCGAGACAATGAGAAAAAAAGAGAAGATCGCGATTCCTCGAAACCCCGAGTAACGTGTTTTATATGTGGCAGACCGTATTAGGCATGAGAATAACCAAAGAAAAAGGCAATGAATGCCTTAGTTGTCTCCAAGCATGACCAAGGATGAGGCAATAAGGATGAAAGCGCAAAGATGGGATCGTTGCACTACTCAGTGCATTGCAGAATGTGCCAGAGACTCGTGTAAAAGGGTTGATGTTCGTGGATGCTACCATCAATGGGAAGATCAACAAAGCCTTGGTCGACACAGGTGCATCCCATAACTTTGTCTCATTGGAGGAAACCAAGAGACTCGGTCTCAAGGTTGTTAAAGGAGGAGGATCCCTCAAAGCCATGAACTCGACAGCATGACCTCTTCAAGGAGTTGCTCGTGAAGTTAAAGTCAGTCTTGCTGGTTAGACTGGCCAGGTCGATTTATTAGTGGCGCCCATGGATGATTTATCAGTTGTCTTTGGTATGGAGTTCTTGGACCAGGTTAGAGATTTCCTAGTCCTATTTTCAAACTCTATGTGCATTATAGATGGTATAAAGGCTTGTGTGGTACTGATGGAAAGGGCTATCAAGCCTCTGGCCCAAGTTCTCTCAGCTCTCCAATTCAAGAAGGGATTGAAGAGAGAAGAAGAGAGTTACTTGGCCATCTTAAAAGAATATGATGATAAAGAGGTGTCACCCCAACAAAGCTTGCCCATAGAGGTACAAGCCATCTTGGACAAATTCCAAGACGTGATGTCAGTTGCGTTACCTAAACGGTTACCACTAAGGAGGGAAGTGGATCATGAAATTGAGTTGGTGATTGGCACGAGACCACCAACAATTAGTCCTTATAGGATGGCAAATTCAGAGTTAGCAAAACTACGAAAGCAACTCAACAAATTGTTGGATGCTGGCTTTATCAGAACCTCCAAAGCCCCGTTTGGTGCCCCGATGCTCTTTCAAAAGAAGAATGATGGCTCCCTAAATATGTGCATTGACTATTGGGCTCTAAACAAGATTACAGTAAAGAATAAGTACCCTATTCCGCTCATTGCCGATTTATTCGATCAACTAGGGAACGCGAGATACTTCTCAAAGTTGGACTTGCGGTCGAGATACTACCAAATTTGTATAGCGGAAGGGGATGAGCCCAAGACCACATGCGTAATGAGGTATGGTGCTTACGAATTCCTAGTTATGCCAGTTGGTCTCACTAATGCACCTGCTATATTTTGTACCCTCATGAATAAGATTTTCCATCCCTACCTCGATCGGTTCATGGTAGTATATCTTGATGATATTGTGATATATAGCCGGACTTTGGAAGAATACCTTGATAATTTGAGGAAGGTGTTCGAGGTCCTAAGGCAAAACAAGCTATATATCAAGAAGGAGAAATGTTCATTTGCCTAAGATGAGGTGATGTTCTTAGGGCATAAGATAAAGGATGGAAATCTAATAATGGACGAAGTTAAGATAAAAGCCATCCAAGAATGGGAACCTCCCACTAAGGTCCCCGAGTTAAGGTTTTTCCTTGGACTGGTAAACTACTATAGACGGTTTGTCAAGTCGTATTCAGCAAAAGCAACCCCATTGACTGACCTACTTAAGAAAAACAAGTCTTGGGAGTGGACGAGCGAATGCCAAACTTCGTTCGAGGAATTGAAGAAAACTGTTAGTGAATAACCAGTGAGGTCCTTACCAGACCACTCTAAAATGTTCGAGCTACACACAGATGCCTAAGACTTTGCCATCGGTGGAGTATTGATGCAAGAAGGTCATCCAATCGCCTATAAGAGTCGCAAGCTCAATGACACCGAATGTCGCTACACAGTGCAGGAAAAAGAGATGACGGCCATTATTTATTGCTTACGAGTATGGTGATACTACTTTTTGCAATCTCACTTCGTGATCATAACAGACAATGTAGCTATTAGCTACTTCCAGACGCAGAAGAAGTTAAGCCCCAAGCAAGCTCGATGGCAAGATTTCTTGGTAGAGTTTGACTACAAATTGAAGTACAAGCCTGGCAAAGAGAATGTGGTAGCTGATGCGCTTAGTTAGAAGGCGGAGTTAGCAGCATTGAGTAGACTAAGCAGCCCTTTGGTGGAAAGGATTAAAGAAGGATTGGAGCATAATGCCTTGGCGCAAAACTTCCCCACCCTCATCAAAGAAGGAAAGACAAGGCAATTTTGGCTGAGTGACGGACTACTCTACGCCAAGGAAAATCGCATCTACGTGTCGAAGTGGGGAAACTTAAGAAATGAGTTGATCAAGGAGTGTCATGATTCACTATGGGCTGGTCACCCAAGTATGAGACGAACATTGGTCTTGATCAAGTCTATTTACTACTGGCCTTAACTCCGGGATGACGTTGAAGTCTACGTGAGGACTTACCTTGTTTGCCAACAAGACAAGACTGAGCAACATGCACCTGGCGGGTTGTTGGAACCTCTGCCTATTCCAGAGAGACCATGGGAAAGTGTCTCGATGGATTTCATCATTTGTCTGCCAAAATTAGAAGGCTTTGGCAACATAATCGTTGTCATTCATCGCTTCAGCAAATATGCAACTTTCTCAAACATGTTGTAAAGCATTGGGGAATCCCATCCAATATCGTGAGTGATCGAGACCCACGATTTACAGGGAAGATTTGGACGAAATTGTTCAAGTTGTTCGGCTCAGACTTGAACGTTTCTACAAGCTTTCATCCGCAGACTGACGGACAAACCGAGTGCACCAACGCCTTGCTGGAGCTTTATCTTAGGCACTTCATTAGTGCCAATCAGAATGATTGGGCTAAGTTTTTTGGATGTAACTCAATTCTCTTATAACTTGCAGCGGAGCAAGTCTACTAACAAGAGCCCCTTTGAGATCATCATGGGACAGCAACCCATGACCCCTCATGCCTTGGCAACGAGCTATGAAGGGAAAAGTCTTGCGGCCTTCAGATTTGCAAAAGTATGGCATGAGCAAGCGGAGTTGGCCCGATCGTACCTGAACAAGGTAGCAAAACGAATGAAAAAGTGGGCTAGCTGTTCATCGAGTTTCAGGAAGGTGATCTGGTTCTTGTCAAGTTGTTACCCCAACAATTCAAAAGTTTGTGAAAGGTTCACAAGAGGTTGATATGGAAGTATGAAGGGCCATTTCCAGTTATCAAGCGAGTGGGTAAGGTATCCTACAAATTGCAATTACCTCCTAAGCTTAAAATCTACACCGGTCTTCCATGTAAGCATGTTAAAGCCTTATCATGGAGACAAGGAAGACCCAAGGCAAGGAGAATCGAAGAGGGCACCCACTGCAGTAGTAACCTCCTTTGACAGAGATGTGGACTCTATTTTAGCAGATCACCTGATACGACGAAAGGGTGTACCAAATTATTGTGAATACTTGGTAAAATGGAAGAATGCCCCAAACATCAAAGCAAGCTGGGAACCTGAAGACATATTATGGCAATTCAAGGATCATATCGAGAGGTTCAAGTTTAAAGGCGCGACGAGGGCGTCACGAACTTGAGTGGGGGAGGGTGTCATGTCCTGCTCAAGTTGTCCCCAAATATCCGAATTGTGTGCCTAAGAATCTAGAATTTTCTAGAGCATGCTAGCATATGTTGGAAGGAATCGAAACAATCCAGAAAATGCTAGAACTTCCAAGATAGAGTTAGACAAATCCGGAAGACTCTAGAGTTTGCTAGAGTTATCTTGACATAACTAGACTTTTCTAGAATATCTTAGAATCTTATGGAATGTTGTATATACAATTAGAATTATATAGGGGATTTATGAATATTCTAAATACATTGTAGAATCATGACAAGTGGCACAATCCTAACCATTAGTGTACTTAGTGCACCCTATAAATAGGTCTCTTGGCCTTCATTTGTAACCATCATTGGGAAGTTTTCTCAAAAGAGCAATACAAAGTATTACTCCAAACTCTTGTATTCTTACTTTACTCTTGTGTCCTCTAAAAACTCTAAGTCCCTTTCTAGTCTCTTTAGAGTGTTAGTTTCAAGTTGAAAGACAGACTTAGTACAACGGACCGTACTAAGTGTCGCACGATTGCTAGATAAAGTGCTAGAGTCGTGACAATAGACTGCGAAAGCACCTATCATTTGGTTTTGTTTCGAGTTGCAAAACTATTTCTAATTTCTACCAACTTTATAACTTACTTTCAAGTCATTTAAACAGAGATTTTTTTTTCTTTTTCAAAATTTATTTTAAAAAACACTTTATAAATTGATAGATTCTGATGGCGAATGAATAGACTACGTTTGCGTCTACCAAATGTTTAGGCATTACATGGTAGTAAATTTGCATTTACTAGTAATAGTAAATTCACAGTATAAGGTAGTTAATTTGCATCTACTAGTGATAGTAAATTGGGTTAATTACACTTTATCCTTTATAGTTAGATGATTTTACACTTTGTTCCATGTGGTATTCATGTTACACCACTTTACCCATGTGGTTAGACTTTTGTTACAATTTACCTTACTCATTACCACTTTGCCATCTGTAATTAGTCCTACATCACGTGATAAAGTGCAACAAAACTCAACTATACGAGATCACGTGATAAAGGGCAACAAAACTCAATTACACGAGACAGAGTGATGACGAAAATATCACAGAAAGACAAAGTACAAAATGACCTAATCACAAAATGACCTAATCGTAACATATACTTAACCCTAGTAAATTTGCATTTAGCATTGGTTCGCAGTTAGATCAAACACGGTTATCAGTAATTTTATACTCTTTTTAACGAAATGAAAGTTGTATATTCAATAGAAATCCCATAAATTCCCAAGAACACGTCACTACCAACGATAAAAAAAAATGAATTAAGATCAACACACAGAACAGAACCTTAAAAAATGGAAAACTCAAATATATGAAAATATAGATGCAAAAAGAGGAGTAAATGTTCATTACCAACAAATAATTGTAAATGCGAAATGCACGTATAACTGCGTTTCAGAGCACCAGAAAGCACCGAACAACAATTGTACGCACCATCAAATTCGAACCCATTTTACTGAATAAAGAAATCTGAAAGCAAGACGTGATTCTTATGTATGCTTCAGCTAGGAGTAGTAGAATGATATTCAGGCATATGAAAAAAAAGCTAGTCTACTAACATCAGGAAATAGAATATCCATAGAAACTAAATCAAAGATGGTGCTACTACTACTGTCCATTGCTTGTGTCATGCTTGGGAGCTTCCTTGATAACATCACCAGCATCATCCTGAAAGGAAGCACAATGTATTACATCAGATCATAATATTTTGTGCGCAATTAAATTAAATGAGTTCCACCAATGGCATGTGATCAATATGCAGATGAAGTAAAAACATGATTTTAGGAATTTTTTCAAAAAGTGAAAAAAATAGTTGTTCTTTGTTATTTTTTCCCATTTTTACAAGAGATTGAAGGAGATCAATGTAATAGGACCTCCCCACCGACTTTTTTCCAATCATGTACGGATTTATTTTTTTTTGGTTTAATTAAAAGATCACTTAGAGGGATAATACTAAAAATATAACCCCCGACACTATCAAGCACGCTTTTGAATTTTTTTATTTTGTTTTTAAGTGAAAGTACTTTTTTGTTGAATAAAATTTTTTGCTTTTAAATAGTACTTAAAATACGTTACCAAATGGTGCCCCTAATTTTCAATGACTTTGAAACAAACGTAAAATTATTAGAGGTGGTAAGATAAGATGACTGTTTATTTTTTAAGGGGCAAGTGTAAATAAAATATTTATGGGTTGGAAGATGAAATAGAGAAGAGAGACCGCTACACAAAATATGCAGTTGGTAGAAAAAGTTGAAAGTTGTAACGATATTATTTACATTTTAAAAAAAAATTAAAAATTCTATAAAATCAAAATTTATGGCTTGAAGGCTTCTCATGCCTCCTATATTCAATTAGATGAATAGATATGCACCAATATGGTGATGTTAGAAACGGAAAGACATGCTTCACAAGTTGTATAATGAATATGGCCATTGGATGTGTCTATTTGTATTTTCTTTTTCTTTCTTTTGTGTGTGTGTGTGTCTCTGTGTGTGTGTGTGTGTGAGAGAGAGAGAGAGAGACCTGAGCATCAGAAGTCCACAACGTTAGGTTGTCTCGAAGAAGTTGCATGATCAGTGTGCTATCCTTGTAGGATTCCTCACCCAATGTATCCAGCTCCGAAATAGCCTCATCAAAAGCCTGTGATTGAAAAATTAGGGTAGTCCTGGTATTTAGAGACAAATAAGGGCATTTAAAGTATACATACACAATTCAGTTCAAGTATCCCTCGATGGATGCACATATTTAAGCCTTTAATGGTATTTCTATGTTCTTTTCTCGGTACAACGCTAGGAAAGGGAAAACAACAACAGAAATTGAGCACAACAGAATTAAGGGAGCTATTCGAAGTCCACCCCACTCATATCACCAGCAAACAGTTGAAACATTAATACGAGTTCTTAAAGTTATTGAATGTTCATACACTAGTAATAGTTGAAAAATGGATATAGCACATGAATAAAGCTTGGCTAAATTTAATCATGCAGTTCATGAACACCACCAAATCGTTGTGAATACAGTCTCTAGTACAGATGATGCCTCTTCTTTCTTACAATCTAATGACTGAAGCACTGAACCATTAGTAGATTACAAATAGAACTAAGGTTAGGGAATGCAATTATGTATTAACAAGTTAACATCACAGAGAATGCCTGCACGTCAACAAACCTGCTTAGCAAGACTGCAAGCACGATCAGGCGAGTTCAAAATCTCATAATAGAAAACTGAGAAATTCAGTGCAAGTCCCAGCCTAATTGGGTGAGTAGGAGCCAGATCAGCAAGAGCAATGTCCTGCAAATAAAAGAACGGGAAAGGTGTATGTAAACAGATCAACAGATATCCTTACTTCTTTTATATATACTATACAGTATACATTACATTCCATTCCATTATAACATCATGTGAACGTATGTAGCCGGGAATATGTAATAAGGACAGAGGGGATTGGTGACCTGAGCAGATTTATAAGCCAACAAGGTGTTCTCAGCAGCTTCCTTCCTCTCAGCGCTGGTTTTAAACTCAGCCAGATACCTGTGATAATCCCCTTTCATCTTTAGATAGAACACCTTGGACTCTGCAGAACTCGCTGACGGAACAAGATGTTCATCAAGAAGGCGTAATATCCCATCGCATATCTTGCTGAGCTCTGCTTCAATTTTTCCTCGATAGTCCTTAATAATTGCAACATGATCTTCATTTCCCCTGCTCTCTTCTTTCTGCTCAATGGAGGAGATGATTCGCCAAGAAGCCCTTCTAGCTCCAATGACATTCTTGTAAGCAACAGAAAGGAGGTTCCTTTCCTCGACAGTAAGTTCATCAGCATCAACTGATTTTGCTACTTTCTCCATGAACTCCACCATTTCTTCATACCTCTCAGCCTGCTCGGCCAGCTTGGCCATGTAGACATTTTCTTCCCGAGATGTATCGGAAGACATTTTCTTTACTTCCAAAACTTTTGTTGAATCTGCAAGGTGAATATCTTAAACCAGAAAGCCTAATTGAGACTTTGAGGCAAGAGAATTCACACAAATGAAAACAATAAATCAAATGCAATATAAACACAATTAGAAAAAGAAAAAAAAAATGAAACTTCTGTTTCTCCACAACATGAAAATCAATATACCTATCTAATAGCCATTGCAAGACATTATGACATCATATCCTCTTTATAACACACAAATTCGAGAATCCATAGGATAGAAAAGCATCTGTGTTTTGGTAGGATGGGGTTTGAGATTGGGAAAGGGTTGGAGACAATAGACATAACTTGCTATTTTGATTCTGAATCTCCCCAATCCGAGCATTTAAACACCAAACAAAGGCATGTCCCATGAGATTAAGATATCAGTAGAGACTGGCGATTTCAGCAGTAAGAGTGTATATGTGTGCTTTCTGTAGCATATGACACTGTTCACTGTTTATGAGTTTAGGCGTTTGGTAGTGAAAAATCCAAGAAAGGGAAAAAAATTGGGGCTGGTGATAAATACAAGAAAGGCAAAATGAACATGTCAGCCTAATCATGAAGGCAGCTTGACTTGAGGTTGCCCATAAGTGGAAAAGCATGAAGTTTATATCAAACAATCATCCAATAGAAGCTTCAAATAAGATAACACAAATATTAAAAAAAGGACACAACGGAACCGAACTCAAACATTATAGAAAATAGAAACAGCGGAACTCAGATCAAGCGATTCGTCAGTCTGTTAGAGAAAATTGACTTGAATACTCCCTGTTTTACAAGTCTCATAATCCACATAGTTCGTAGTCATCACTTTAATCACCAGAAGATATAGAAAAGTTCAGGGACATAAACAGATGTTATGAAGCGAATCAAACGAAGGGAATAAATGGAAACATTTGATTCCGAAACTATGAAATACAGATCTAGAAAAACAAATCTATATAAACTATGAAATACAGATCTAGAAAAACAAATCTATCTTTCATATAATCAATAAATTGCGATGCATGCATACATGAAAATGAAGATCCAATCGGTTAGAAAAAAAAAAAAGGCGATTTCCTAGCAGGATCAAGAAAAATTTAACGAGTTCAGAGTTGCAAACCTGAATCTAGCTATGCCGTCCACAATTTTCTCTCTCGAGCCTCGTGATTCCCTTCACTCTCTCTCTCTCTCTCTCTCATTTATTTTAAAAACCCTGATGATCCAAGTCGAATATCGACGAACTGTTGGAAGATGCGTTTCCACTTTCCATCCCCTATAATTGGGTTCCTACAATTCGCACCAATTGATTGTACCGTGATCAAATGTGATACGCAAAGTACGTTGTTAACATGGACAGAGTTTTACATCATGTGAAGAGCACATGTATTTTAAATGGATAAATAGGTGATTTAAATTTGGGAGTTGTTTACATTTTTATTATATTTAAAAAAAAAATACTAAAATAAAACAATTTTCAATTTATTTATCATTTTAGTGTTATCCAGGGATTTGATCCCCGGGTATTGGAATCCGGGATTCTGAATCCCAAGTTCAAAAAGTATGAACCTCGTATACCCGGTGTTCGAAACACCGGGTATACCAAATTTTTTTATTTTTTTAAATTATATACCTGGGAATGTGATTCCCAAGTATACACATGAGTAACAAAAAAATAAAAAAGGAAGTGGGACTGTAATGAGAGAAAGGAAGGGAAGGGTGAGAAAATTGAGATAGAGAGAGAGGGTAAGGGTGGGGCTTTGTTTTCAACTTAAATAAGAGAGAGAAAGAAAAGGGAGAAAACTGAGAGAGGAGAGAGAGAATATGGGGACAGTATAATTTTTTTTTACATGGGACTCATTTTTCACTTTGTACTCCTTAATTTTATTAAATATTTTAATTAAATTCTTAAATTATTCCCATTCTCGTTTAATAATTTTTTATTTTTTTTTGTCTTTCTCACATTGAGAGTTACAATTAATTATGGGTTTAGTATTAAAATTTGATTAGAGATAGGTGGGTGACAAATAATATTTAAATAATAAATTAAATTACAGTTTAAGGTTAAAATTATCCTAATTCAATATTTATTGAAAACATTTAATTTATAATTTATAGCCGAAATCCAAAAAGACAACCGAGGGAATACAATTAATGGATTAAATTTTTTCAATTCACATTTTTTTGTTATTATTTTGTCGATTGCATTTTTTTTCCATTAGGATAATTTTGTCTTTTCAGAAGTTAAATGGAAAATATTATCCTAATAGAAAAGATTTAATCAATTATAAATTAAATTTTCGGTTGTCTTTTCGGATTTCCATTGTAAATTATAAATTAAATTTTTTCAATAAATATTGAATTAGGATAATATTGTTTTTTCACTTAATTAAGTAACATTTTACTAACTACATGTTAATTGAGTTAGCACAATTGACAAGCATTTAGTTAAATGTTAACAATTAACAAGCAATTAGTTAAATGTTAGTTAATTAGGTGAAAAGACAATATTATCCTAATTCAATATTTATTGAAAAAATTTAATTTATAATTTACAACCCAAATCCGAAAAGACAATCAAAATTTAATTTATAATTTATAATTTAATTTAATTTATAATTTATAATTGATTAAATTTTTTCGATTAGGATAATTTTTATTTACCTTCTGAAAAGACAAAATTATCCTAATGGAAAAAAAATACAATCGACAAAACAATAACAAAAAAATGTGAATTGAAAAAATTTAATCCATTAATTATATTCCCTCGGTTGTCTTTTCGGATTTCGGCTGTAAATTATAAATTAAATGTTTTCGATAAATATTGAATTAGGATAATTTTAAGCTTAAACTATAATTTAATCCATTAATTAAACATTATTTGTCACTCACATATCTCTAATCAGATTTTAATACTAAACCCATAATTAATTACAACTCTCAATGTGAGAAAGACAAAAAAAAATTATTAAATGAGAATGTAAATAGTTTAAGAATTTAATTAAAATATTTAATAAATTAAGGGGTACAAAGTGAAAAATGAGTCCCATATAAAAAATAAAAAAAAATAAAAAAATTATACTATCCCCATATTCTCTCTCTTAATAAGTTGAAAAAAGGCCACACCATTTTTCTCTCAATCTCGATTTCTCTCTATCTCGATTTTCTCACCCTTCCCTCTCTCTCTCTCTCATTACAGTCCCACTGGCTTTTTTTTTTTTTTTTTTTTTTTTTTTTTTTTTACGCAGGTGTATACCCGGGGATCACATTTCCGGGTATATAATCTTAAAAAATAAAAAATAAAAATTTGTATACCCGGTATTCGAAACATTGAGTATACGAGGCTCATACTTTTTGAACCCGGGGTTCAGAATCCCGGGTTCCAATACCCGAGGATTAGATCCCCGGGAAGCACTAAAATAGTAAATAAGTTGAAAATGGTTCTATTTCAGTATTTTTTTTTTTTTAAATATAATAAAAGTATAAACAACTCGTAAAATTGGGATATTTAGTCTTTGTAGACACACATCGTCCACTAAAATAACATTCTCTAATGATTTGTTGTTATATTAATCTCTTATGATAAGAAATAATTGGATCTTGGATATTGTAAGTGGGTCATCAATGGCATTGGTCCCAAGGGCCACCCAAGAAGAAAAGTAAATTAGATAGTTACTAAATTTAAATAATTAAATTTTTAAACACAAATAATTAATTTTTTAAAATTAATTATTATATTGTTAAGCAATGAAAATGTGTTTAACAAACAAAAAATAAAATAATACAATACACAACAATATATCATGATTTGATAAGTTACTTTTACCTACATTCAATCCCTCGAACTTTACGGAAATTTGTAATCTACTAAACTTTTTAGTCCTTTATCATGTAGAAATCAAACCCTTACAATCTCAAGTCTTTTTATAAGCTCAGAATCAACCTTTACAATTATCATTTTCACAATCTCAAGAAAAACTCTATATTTTTACCAGGCTCAAGACTAAACTAATTCTATTACAGAAAGAATCAAAACCTAATTCTTTTAAAAGATCAAAATTATCACTCTCTTATACTTTTACACTTATCATTTTTGTAGGCTTAGGAAGAACCTTTACAATCACTCAATTATATTACCGGAAGAATCAAAATCTAGTTCTTTTTGAGGAAAAAGAATAACCTAACATTTTTACAGGATAAAGATCAAACCCTAATATTTTTCACAGGAAAAATATCAAAACCCTAGTTACCCTGACTAGATACCGTCGAAAAGTGTCTAATCCGCTCAAACTCACAAAAACAAAAAATTGTAAGTTTCTTCCCATAAGGAGATTATACCACCTCAATATAAATATACTCGATTAATAGCCCTACGTGATAGATACAATGTGAGACAACTAAAATCTTATTAAATAAAATGTAGGTAGCACACAATAAGCCCACACTCAGATAATCAGTCAAAAATCGTTTTAAACAAAATTCAGGACTTTAAGTTCAAAAATAATTTTCTAATAATCCTTAACCAAGCAATCAATAATATATATAAATTTTAGAAAGAAAATAAAAAGACTTGAAAGGATCTCACCAGAAAACTCTGAATACTAGAATGATTTCGCAATTAGAACTCAAACCGGCGACGCAAACAATAAGCGCTTTAGATCAAGAATTTTGAAGATAATCGCTTGTAGAAATCTCAGTACTATATTCAATTTTAGAAAAGCTCAAAACTGATATTCTTGATGTGATTATACTCAATCTCGCAGGTGTAATTAAATAGACTTAGAACTAAACCTCCAATGACTAGTTTTCGAAAGATATGTCATAAAATGACATCTTAAGACCCCATATATCATATCCTATCAAAATAAGTATGTTTCGTTTAAAAAATATTCTTTAAAATGTTCATTTTGGTCCCAAATACTTTTTCAATTAGCAATCTTTAAGGATAGAAAGAGTTAAATCATTTTAATTAAGAGAATATTAAAATATGTGGACCAAATCATTAGGGATCACATAATACATTGCAGTTCACAAACTTAATTCAAAATCCCTTAAAAACATCCCTTAATATCATTAAAAACGGATAGATTTGACCAAGAGATCAAAATAGTCAAGTTGTTGACTGAACCCGTCGATTGACCGGCCCTCAGCCTCGGTCGACCATGCCTCTGCCAAAGGCTAAATCAGCCGTTGGCCTTAAATCCTGTCGATTGACTGACCCACTTGGTTGGTTGACTGGCACGATCAGTAGGCTCTTATTTTTCTCCATTTTAGCTACTGACTCATTCGGTTGACCGAACCTGAACCCGTCGGTTGATTAAATCGATTAGAGACTTTACTTTACTTCTTTACTTATTTCAGCCATTGTTTCAATCGGTTGACCCAATCCTTTTTTCGATTGACCGATTAGATCAGTATGTCTCCATTTCTACTCCTAAAACACACTATTTTGATAAGTCAACCGACCCCTTTTGCTAGTTAAGTGAATTAACCAGAAAACTTAATATTTTATACTTTAAAACACATTTTTCACTTAGGTCATTTATCAAAATCATTTCACATAAGGAGCACATAAAAAATCTCATTTTAGGATCTTAAATTTAGCACTTCTTATCAAGACAAACATAAGATTAATTTATTTTAAATGTAATGCATGATCCTAATTAATCGGGTTGCATTAAGAGTATATAGGTAAATAGTTGTTTTCACCTAGTTTTCTTCAACGTCTTCAAATGTCTTTACGTCTGCATCATTTCCATGTCACACTCTTTATATTTTCGTCAACGATTCTTCTTCTTAATAAAAAAACATAGAACTATAAATCTAAAAGATTTTGTAAAACCATTAGTTCCACAAAAAATATCAACATTTAATTGATCATTAAAACCTTGGATTCAACATTCTCTCCCTTATTGATGATGACATTTAACTTTGATGTTTTCTCCAAAATATAATGTAACCATACTCTCCCTAAATCCAAGGACGTGTATTTAAACTCGTTTAAGCACAGTAATGGAAACATAATATAAAAAAAAATTAAATTTCAACAAAAGCTCCAAATAATCTCTTCTCCTTAATCAATGCAATGCTTAGGCAAACAAATTCTCTAAACATCAAATTCTCCCCTTTTGTCATCTCAAAAAGTAGGGACAGAAGACCAAAAACATCACTTTAGGCATACATTGTTATGTCTAACCATACCTAAACCTCGAATGATTTTTACAAATTGATCTTTAGTTAGAGGTTTAGTGAAAATATCATCAAGTTGATCGGATGTATCAACATATTCAATAGATACAATTTTTTTTTTTCCAATTTAAGCATAACATATTATTGCTCCACATATAAAAAAATTCTCCCCTATGTAATTGTAAACATCAATTCATGCTTAGGAGAACAAAATTCATAACATCATATTTTCTCCCCTAATAATATTAGTATAATAACATAAGATTCTATCAAAAAAATAAGGATGATGAAGAGAACAATATTTAAGATTAATCACTATATTAACCATTTTCAGGTAAATTCTAGAGAACATCAAAACATTTCAATATAACATAAAATCATATAATTTTTAAATAAGTCAACATGCTTCATCTTTAAATCAAAATCATTTCAACATTAAAGCATAAGGAATCATTATTGACATAAATCTAATGCATGGATGATTGCATACTAAAGATATTATTTCATAAAATTTTAGATCCCTTCCAAAATAGTAATCATTTAAAATCAGGAGAAATAAAACGTATGCTAAGTTTATATTCTCATGCATTCAGCTAGGCACCTGATGGTTATAAAAATATCCACGTCCAAAAACCTAAGTATAGATTGATATGTCATGTATATTCAGATGATTATGTTTAGATGATTATTCATATGGTATAAAAAAAAGATTAACACAATTTCATAAAGCGATACCAATCATATAAGCTTAAATTCATATGATTATGCTGGCAAAGTAGATTATGCTAAATACTGATTTTATAAAACATATAACATGTAATACAAGAAATACGATAAGCTTAATAACCATCACATGACTCAATCAATAATCCAGTATTATCTAATAATAAAATGTTATGTGAGCATATAATCAAGGTCATGAACAATTAAAATCATATAAATGCATCAATCAAATCATTCTTTATGATTAAAATATCTTTATTATTTAAAATAAATCAAGATATCATGTATTTTAATAAATCAACTTAATTCAATGATGAATAAGTCATAAATTTTCATAACATGTTTCACATATTTTCAAACATAACTTTTAGTGAATCTCATATAACATAAGAAAATCACACATACACATATGTATCTAATCATCATGCAATAATTATAAGACAATTAAAGAACACATAATTTAGCACATATCTTGGAAACCATTATTGACTTACCTAATCGGTATGCCGGACACCTCCCTCTTTAACAAATTTAATGAACTTAAATTACGAAGAGTTAGGAGTACCTCTTATATCTTTAGGGACGACTTTATTTTTTTTACCTAATTTATACCAACGCTTGATTTAGATGAACAATTTCTCTTGGCCTATCCATATCCTCTAAGTCTTTCATCATTGCCATTTGATTAAATGATATTTTTATTTGCACGTGTCACTTGTGACTTCCTAGTGATATTTCATCTTAACTTTGGTATATCTTTTTTATTTCCACGTGTCGCTTGTGGCTTTTTTGTGACCTTCTATCTTGGCTTTGATACATCTTTTCGGTTTGTATATGTTGCTAGTGGATTCTTGGTGACTTTTCATCTTGGCTTTGATATAACCTTTTTGTTTGTTCATTTCGTTCCAATCCCGACATTATATAACTCTGCACAAGACATTTGCGTAGCACTCTTTGGTATCCATTTAATTTTGGATTCATTCTTGTTAGAAATAAACTTAGGATTTTTAAATGGACATGATACTTTAAAATGTCCAACCTTATTGCAATAATTACATCTCAACTTTGATTTATTATCATAGTTAGCACGAGAAGTAAAGTATGAATCATTTCTAACAATATTAAAATTACAATTGTTGGATTGTGATGAAGAATAAGACGATGAAATATATCTACTTCCATAAATTGTTTTAAAAGATAAGGAAACATTTTCAGAATCTCTTAAAATAGATTTCAGGTTGAATTTTGATTTTTTAAAATTTTTCTTAAATAAATCAATATTTAATTCAAGATTTGACATTTGCTTGGAAACCACGTCAAAATAATTTTTTTAAACTCTGCTTTAATTTTTAAGAAAATCTACTTTAGAGAGCAAAATATTTATTTCAAAAACAACATTAAAAAATTCTTTTGTTCTACAATAGTCATCTAGATGTATTTTAGATTTTCGAACACTTTTTCTTCTATTTTCAAAACAATCAATTTTTATTTTTAAAATCAAGTTTTTTTTTAGCAAAAAGAAGTGTAAGAGTAAGTAATTTTTTTATGACAATATGGACATTTTAATTATCATCATCTCCATAAATGCCACTAACGCCATAAGAATCATCACTAATATTATCATATATGGATCTATCACCTTCAAAAGAGGATACACAAAAAACATTATACATAGTATGTGTCACATGATCAGTTTAGCTAGGATGTTAAGTCTATCGAGCTAAAACCAGCTTTGGTATCAATTGTTGGTCCAAAAAGCTACCCAAGAGGGTGATAAATTGGGCAATTACTAAATTTAAACAATTAAATTCTTAAACACAAACCAATTTTCCTAAATTAATTATTATCTTGTTAAGTAGTGAAAATATGTTTAACTAAATGCACACCCAAACAAGCAGAAAATAAAATAATGCAGCATACAACAATATATCTTGGTTCAGTAAGCTACTCTTACCTGCATCTAGTTCCCCGAGCTCCACGGAGATTCGTAATCCACTAAACCCCTTATTCTTTTACCAGATAAGAACCAAACCCTTAGAATCTCGATTCGTTTTTACAAGCTCAGAATCAACCTTTACAGTTATCTTTTTCATAGACTCGGGAATAACCCTTTCTTTTTATTAGGCTCAAGACTAACTTAATTGTATTACAGGAAGAATCAATACCTAATTCTTTTAGCAGTCTAAAAATCAAACCTACCATTCTCTCACACTTTTACACTTATCATTTTCACAGGCTTAGGAAGAACCTTTACAATCACTCAATTCTATTACCAGAAGAATCAAAACCTAGTTCTTTCCAAGAAAAAAAAAAAAAAAAACTAATCTTTTTGTAGGACAAAGATCAAACCCTAATTTTTTTTTTGATAGGAAAAAGATCAAACCCTAGCTACACTAACTAGACACCATCCCAAACGTATTTAATCCACTCAAACTCACAAATACAAAAAAAATGTAAGTTTCTTCCTACAAAGAACTTCTATCACCTCAATATAAATATACTCGATTAATGGCCCGAATAATTACTACGTGATAGATACAATGTGAGGCAACTAAAATCTGATTAAATAAAAAGTGGGTAGTACACAATAAACACGTAATCAGATAATCACTCAAAAACCGTTTTAAAAGATTTTCAGGACTTTCAGTTCAAAAATGACTTTCTAATAATCCTTAGCCAAGCAATTAATAATACATAAAAATATTAGAAAGAAAATAAAAAGACTTGAAAGGATCTCCCCGGGAAACACTGAAGACTAGATTAATTTTATAATTAGAACTCAAACTGGTGACGCAAACAACAAGCACTTTAAATTAAGAACTTTGAAGATAATCTCTTGTAGAAATCTCACCAATATATTCACTCTTAGAAAATGTCAAAACTAATGTTCTTGATGTGATTATATTCAATCTCGCAGGTCTAATTCAATAGACCTATAACTAGGCCTCCAACGACTAGTTTTTTAAAGATATGTCATAAAATGACATCTTAAGACCTCATATATCACACCCTATCAAAATAGGTATGTTTCATTTAAAAAATACTCTTTGAAATGTTCATTTTGGTCCCAAATACTTTTTCAATTAGCAATCCATAAATATAGAAAGAATTAAATCATTTTAATTAAGAGAATATTAAAATATGTGGACCAAATAATTAGGGATCACACAATACATTGTAATTCATGAAATTAATTAAAAATCCCTTAAAACATCCCTTGATATCATAAAAAATAGATATATTTGACTAAGTGATCAAAACAATCAAGTTGTTGACTAAACTCGTTGGTTGACCAGCCCTCAGCCTTGGTCGACCGCCTCTTTGCTAAAAGCTAAATTAGTCGTTGGCTTTAAAGACTGTTGATTGACCGACCCACTTGGTTGATTGACCGACACGATCAGTAGGCTTTCATTTTTCTCCATTTTCAACTACTGACTTATTCGGTTGACCGACCCAAACTCGTCAGTTGATCGAATCGAATAGAGCCTTTACTCATTTACTCATTTCAGTCACTGTTTCAATTGGTTGACCAACTCATTTTCTCGGTTGACCGATTGGATCAGTATGTCTCTATTTCTACTCCTAAAATATACTGTTTTGATAAATCGACAAACCCCTTTTGTCAGCTAATCAAATTGACCTGAAAACTTAACATTTTATGCTTTAAAATACATTTTTCACTTAGGTCATTTATCAAAACCATTTCACATATGGAGCACATAAAAAACCTCATTTTATGATAATTTTTTATCAAGACACACATAAGATTAATTCATTTTAAGTTCCTAATTCGGGTTGCATTAATAGTATATAGGTAAATAGTTGTTTTCACCTAATTTTCTTCAATGTCTTCAGAGCTCTTTATGTCTGCATCATTTTTATCTTGCGCCCTTTATATTTTCTTTAACGATTATTCTTCTTAATAAAAAATATGGAACTTTACATCCGAAACACTTAATAAAACCATTAGTTCTACCAAAAACCTTAACACTTAATTGATCATAAAAACCTTGGATTTAACAAATGGATTGAGTCCAAAATAGTGATTGATCCATGGATTAGGGATGAATCAGACCCATGGAAATCAGGGTTTGGAGTTTGAACCGGATAAAATGTTTGTTAAAGAGTCATATTATTTACGCATGAGATCGCATACTGAGAACATGTTCTCCTAACGGATTCGTTATCAGGTTCTCTCTCTCCAAATTTTCCTGCTAAGTGAAGGTCTATAAATACGCAAAACGTAGAAAGGTAAAGGTAAGTTCAAATTCTCCATATATTCAAATCAGAAGTTATCTTGCCTAAAATACTTACTCTTATACCAAACGTTCTGCACTGATATCCAAACTCTCGGTGTATGAATTCTTACAAGTACATTCTACGCTGGGAGCTAAGGACCACGAGGATATTTTACTGAGTACTTTGATCTCCAAATTCAGGTATTATTAGTTGGTGTAGTCTGTGGGAAACGATAGAAAAAGTTGTGATCCTTTTCCATAACATTCTCCAAATTCTCCATTCATGCTTACTCGCTCAAAAAGCATCGCACTCCAAGAAGATCAACCATTACCTCCTAAATCCCAATTGGAACATTAACCACTTGTAGATACATAAATGAATCATCATGCCATGGGATTTTATCCATTGGTTGGCTAGGCCAGCCTAGATCAAATCAAGAACTAAGTGTTAGTTGATCAAACTGGTGAATATTTTGTAGTCTCCACCCCAGCCGCACATTCAAGGAAACCAAGTCATCTGCTAGGATGGCTCCCAACTCGGTGCACCATCCCGCCTCACAGGACATGCATCTATGGGGGTAAAACACATGTATGACCCCCCACGAGGATCCTCTAGGAACATACATTCATCTCAAGGATGATTCTCACTGAAGGAGGTCCCTCTTTCTTCCACGTAATGTCTCCCATGTTGATTCACTTCTTCAGTGTGCAAGTGCCTATTTTTCACCCTGAGAGTAGGCTCCCGCTATGGAGAGTCGACTCAATAAAATGGATGCGCAGTGATAGGTGTAATTTACCTATCTATTTCCAAATCGAACCTGTTAGTTTTCGAGTATGTTTATTATGTTTTATTACGTTTTAATACATTTTTATTCTTTTTGTTATAAATCATGTGTGTGAAGTGAAAATGGATGAAAACGGATCATAAACGATCAAATTGGATCAAGAACGGTGGAAGAACAGTGAAAAAAGAGCAAAGAGGCAAAATTCAGAACCTGTAGCCCACCGCAGCGGTGGTCAAAATACAGAGATGGGCCTAAACTTTCTACAAATCCATCTCTGCAGTGGTGAGATCCATCGTCGTGGTGGTGAAACAACATAAGGTCTCTACTCCCACCGCCACATCCACCACCGCAGCGCTAACACTGCCGATATGCCCACCGTCGCGGCGGTGGGGTCTCTCTGCATAGATTTTAGATATTTGTTTTAGATATTTTGAGCCCTATATCTTCTCCCTCCTCTCTTTCTTGGCCATGAGAGCTCCCTTACGTTTAGAATAGAGTAGAGAGTATTTTGGGGAGTGCTCAACCAAATCCGAAGGAGAAGAACATGTTGCGAAGAAAGATAAGCGATCTCGGACGGTTTTAGCATCAAATCTTTGGACAACGACTAGTTTTTTTCATTTCTCTCTTCATTTCTTAACTTTGGATTATTGTTTGATCATATTTAGCTCGATTCTTATTGTATAAATGGTTATGACCATGAGCTAAATGAATTTTGTCTAGGAATTAATAATATTTATAAAAATGTTGTTTGTTTGAGTTGTGTTTTGTTAATTATTGTTCTTCGTTATTCGATTGTATTTACAGTTATTCTTTGATTATATGCTTATTTAGATATATAGAGAATACGGGGTTTGACACTCAGGAGAGGTAACCTCGGATTCGGACTAGGATTAAATACAACGTGACAATCTAATAACTCGAGAATGAGTTAGAAAGTGTGCAATCAATGACGTTGGGGCAAGACTCATGTGACCTAGTGTCGTTAAGACGTTGAAAGGGACTTATTCCTTGACGCAAAATCACATATTCACTCATCTTACACTCGGGAGAGGTGGTGAGTGAGTTTACAATACAGAGATTATTGGATAGGATGAACACCATTATTATAAACTAAACGAAATCAAACACGTTTTTGTAAACGAAGTTAATCCTTAGATAATCTTTTCCCCTAAACATCTCATATTAGCAGTATAGTATAATTAGTTTAATTAACTTGGTATTAGTATAATTAATTATAAACACATTTTTTATCACCAAGATAAAGTTAGGTTATGATAATTACGGTACTCGACAATAATCTCCACCAATCCCTATGGAAACGATAACCCTTACTCTTCCCATTCTACTAAAACTTGACCCGTACACTTGTGGTGAAAGTGGCGACGTGAAATTCCACCACCATGCAGCTCCAGGTGCTAGAAGTAAACAAGAACCTAGATACGTCCCTCCCGACTCGTCCACAATTCACTAGGGAAATATTGAATAAACTAGTGCTTCATAGGTTTACCTATCCTACTAACCACATGCCATTGTATGATGGGTTGATATATATCTAATAGATCACATCTCGACGTTCAATATGCTCCTGGATCTCAAGGGTGCTTCCGATGCCATAAGGTTCTCCCTGATCACATGCTCCAAAGAATGGTACCACACCCAAGCCCCAAGATCAATCCCGTGCTTTGCTGACTTCAAGAAGGCCTTCCTGGATTACTTCAACTGTAGCCGATGAAAGCCAAAATCCAACACGTAACTCATAACATTTAAGAAGGGAGAGAATGAGTCTCTAGCCCAACTTCTTGACATTTTTGAAATAGAGGCTCATGATATTGATTGATTACACGATGGAGGGGACCTCGCTTCCCTCATGAACAACCTCTAGAGAGGAAAGTTATTTTTCTCTATCCAAGAATCCCCATTGTAACCCCTGTGATGCTCTGGAAAGAGGAACACGTTTCAACAAAGTAGATTCCATCTAAGAAGATTAGAAAGAGGCAAGGAGGTTGAAAGGCAGAAGAAATGAGAGACATGTTAGGTTGACAAACTATCTTAGCTCTCAGGAAATAAAAAAAAAAAAGGTGGATGGTTATCTTAAGGCGACCAGAGGACTCTCGCATAGAGACCAGACTAATTAACTCCACTTTGACTATCACTCGAAACTATTTTGAATAAGATAAAAGAAACAGAATCAGGCCTCCATAGGCCGATGCCATTAAAATCAAAACTGAAAAGACAAAATCAAAACTGAAAAGACAAAATCAAAACAAGTATTATGAGTTTCCTCAGGACTATTATCACACGACAGACAAATATTTCCACCTCAAGGAAAATATTAAGAGCTTGATCCTCCATAGGTATCTTTGGCGTTATGTCTAGGGAGATGATGAGGACAAAAGAAAAGAGTGGACCCCTGAAGACGCGATAATGAAAGAAGAGGACCTTGATATTTGGAAAGGATAGAAAGAGAGATATCAACACCATCTACAGAGAATTCTCCTCCTGCGGAATATCTGGTGACACTCGAAATAAACATTGGCAAGCGGGGAAGAGAAAATCAGAAGGAAAACCCAACGAGGTTTCCATGGTTACGGTAGTGAGCGTTGTGATTAAATCTCAGACAAAGATCTATAGGATATCTATTTCTTCCATGATAATGCCCTCGTCACTACAACCGTAATATCTGATTACAATGTGAGAATGATCCTAGTTAACAGTGGAAACTATGATAATATAATATTCAGTAGATGTTTCGAAAGAATGAAGATTAACCCAATTAAGCATGTCCCCCTGACGTTTGCTCTCGTTGGATTTGGGAGGAGAGAGAACGGTCCATTCTCTCGGGTGGATTGACCTTCCTATATCCATAGGAGAAGAACCAGAGAGGACAATAGTGAGGCTCTATTTCTTGGTAGTGAGGCACCCTTCGGCATACAATGCCATCCTTTGTTGATCCACCATAAGCTCATTCAAAGCCATATGTTCTATTTACCACTTGGCGATAAAATTCCTAAACGAGATAGTTGTCGATGTGGTGAGGGAAAATCGGTGACTGCCCGAGCATATTTCATGGATTTGGTAAATGTTACCCCTCATCCCGAATTTGAATAGTAATCACAAGAGGTTCCTAAGTTAGTTTCTTTATGAGATGAGCTCGATCACCTACCTATTGAAGACTTTAGGAGGGATAAGACTAGACCTATCCCTAATGAGAATCTCACTAACGTACAAATTCACCTTGAGGATGAAAACAAAACCATGAAGTTGGGAACAAAAATTCCCCCCAAGATTCCTATCGCACTCGAGTGTCTCTTCCCAAAAAATAAGGACGTTTTTGCATGGTCTCTCTCAGAGCTTCCCGGGATTGATCCTGGGGTATCCATGCATCAGTTATTCATCAACCCAAGCTATCCTCTGCGACGATAGAAGAGGAGGAAGTTTCATCTCAAAAAACAAGCTATTATTACCAAAGAAACCCAAAAGTTGATAGATGATTGAGTAATAGAGGTGATTGCCTTCTCATTTTGGTTAGCCAATATGGTTCTGGCCAAGAAAGTTGGGGATAAATGGTGTATGTGTGTCAACTACATATATATCAACAAGGTATGCCCCAAATATTTCTTTCCCTTTCATCTGATCGACATTGTTGTTGATGCAATAATCGGGTATGAGCTTTTAAGTTTATTAGATGTTTTTTTTTTGGTATAATAATATCCTCATGTATCCGCCCGATAGGCCAAAAACATTCTTTATAACAAACAAGATCACCTACTGTTATAAAGTGATGTCATTTGGCCTAAAGAATGTGGGGTCTACCTATCAACGATTAGTTAACAAGATGTTCAAATCTGAGATCGGGGAGTAAAATGGTGGTTGTTGACCCTAGACAATATTTGATATTTTGATGAAACAATTAACTTAGATGTTTTAAGGGACTAATGGTTTTATTGAGTATTGTTTATAGAACTTAATTCTAGTATTCAATGAGAAGAAATGAGAAAGTATATTTAAATATCAAATTGGTTGAAATGCAAGCTATTGAAGATTTTTTAGATTTGTTTTTTTTGGTATTCATAGGTAAAAGCAGCTCAACTTCTTTTCTAAACTCTTAATGCAATTCAACTAGGATCACACACTACACTTAAAAGTATTCAATAAGTTTATATGAATTTATGATCATGGTCAAAAGTAATAAAATATAATTTAGAAAGAGTTTTCCAAGTAATTGATCAACTATTATTTTGAAAAAGTGTACAAATCTTGAAAACTACCTGTTTCGGTTAACTAAAACATATACCAGTCAACTAACAAATAAAGGTTCTAGATAAATGGATTTTTAAGCCAATACGATTAACTGGAAAACAAAAGAGGAGATATAGAGAGTGAATCGATCGACTAACTAAGAAATATGGTCAACCAAAACATCTTTCAAAATGCTATTTTTTTTTAACGTTAAGCTTAATCGGTCAATTGACCTGCATTTCGGTCGACCAGTGTTGTTTGATTTTTTTATTTTAACTTGAATGTTATTCCAAGATATTCCAACCATATTTTCAGTATTGGAATGTTATAAAATCATATTTTATTGGCTGAAAATAGTTTTTCAAAGATATTGAATATATTTTAAAGATCTTATTATTTAGTCCCTTTATTTTCTAATTTTGTGATATTCGTGGTAAAAAAAAATTCCCAATTTGGGCTAAGATAAAATTATTTTTTGGGACTAAATTGAATATTCTAAAAGTTGAAATTTTGGTCAAAAATAGTTTTTATAAGACAAATTTATTTATGGGGTCCATAAGAGTTATATTTGATTATATCGTTTGAAAAATAGCCATCATTGACTATCTTCGAAAACCCTATATATAGACCTGAGAATTTTAGAAATTAATCATTAAGATATATCAAGAAATATCAATTTTTAAAGAGATAAATCATACATTTTCTATGAAGTATTTTTTAGGCAATTTTTTAAGAAATTTCTTGATCGTGAAAAGTTGATTTGAAAAACTGAAAAGATCGTGCTTTTTCCATAATCCTTCTTGAAGAAATATTGGTGAGATATTTATGATTATTTTTTAGTGTTCTTTGTGCATTAATTTATATATATTTTTAATTTTTGGGTCTACTATATCTGTAATGAAAATCGTTTTTGCAAAAATCATTGAATATCTTTAAAACGATTTTATAAAATCTAGTTTCAACATTTTTTGTGCATATCTTGATAAATCTAGATTAATTAGTTTATAACATATTGCATAAACACTTCTGTGACTAGATCGGGTCATTAATTGAGTTTATATTGAATTGAATTGGTAGAAGCTCTTGTGAGAACAAGCAAAAATGTTTTGTACTTGTGAGTTGTAGCTCAGGACTAAGTGTAATTGGTCTTGGTAAGAGTAAGATTAGGTATAAAGAAAGCTTACCTAATCAGGATTTGTGAAAATGATTAGTTTAAAAGCTTGATTCTTACCTAGAAAAAGGGTCAAGATTGGTTAGTAGATTCAAATTCCCTGCGAGAGCTCATGTGAGTAGACGTAGGTAAGAATAGTTTACCGAACTACTATAAATTTTGCAAGTCAAGTTTCTCTATATTTACTCTGTGTGTTGAGCATTTAGTTAATTGCGTTTATGCCTATTAAGAAGATAAAAATTGATTAGGGTTAATTAATTTGGATTGAATTTTTAACTATCCAATTCAACCCCTCTTAGATAGATTTAGGCTAACAGGGGTCTCTGTCGATAATATGCTAGTAAAGAGCATTATCGCTATGCAACACGTGACAAACCTGTAGCAATGTTTTAATATCCTCTGATCACATAGAATGAAGTTGAATCCATCGAAATGCATTTTTAGCGTTGCCTCAAGAAAGTTGTTAGGGTTTATGGTCTCCCAAAGAGGGATAAACACCGACCCCAATCAAATCAAGGCTATCATGCATCATGGAAATGTCGACCCTTCGTACAAAGAAAAAAGTGTAAAGCCTCACCGAGAGAGTATCCACCTTGAATCGGTTAATCTCCCGATCAAGTGATTATTGCTTCCCCTTCTTTAAAATATTAAGGGGAAATAAAACTTATAAATGGATAGAGGAATATGAATTCTTATTTCAAGAATTGAAGCAATACTTGGCCACGACACCATTGTTAACTATACCAGAATTGGGAGAGGAGCTGCTCCTTTATTTTGTAGTCTACTCGACAACAATGAGTGGAGCCCTGGTCTAAGAGTGAAGAATGGGCAAAGCCCAATGTATTACTCAAGTAAGATTTTGACACTGACTAAGACAAGGTTTTAGAGGATAGAAAAGTTGGCATTCTTTCCATTGGTGGCCTTGAGAAACATGAGACAATATTTCCACGCATATTCTATTATTGTGCTGCTTGAACATTTCTTCTACCAAATCTTACATGTGCCAGACCCCTCGAAAAGGCTAATAAATTATCTTTTAAAGTCCTTGAATTTTACATAGATTACCAACCTTGAATTGCAATTAAGGGCCAGGTAATGGCTGATTTCATCGTCGAATTCATGTTCCCCGAGAAAGAGCCAGAAAGAAGCAATGACCCACTAAGAGCAATAGAAAACTGTCAAGGATACCTCCTTTGGAGGGAATCTCTCTATGACCATAAGCAGCATGGCTCTGGAAGAAGAAAACCCATCGCTGCGTAAGAAGAAGAAAGGTCTGTCCCTACCCGGATAGAAATTATTTAGTGATAGATCATCGAATCAGTAGGGTTGTGGTGTAGGACAAGTTTTTGTCACCCTTGGGGGAGAGAAGAGATTGAATATGCCTTAAAACGTAGTTTCAAAACCACTAATAATAAAGTAGAATATAAGACACTAGTTGCCGAACTTCGATTGGCAAAAAATCTAGGAAAAATCAACATCTCCATATTCTGACTCTCATTTGGTGGTGAATCAAGTTAAGGGAGAATATCAGGTGAAGGATACTACCATCTTGGGGTATCTTAACAAGGTAAGGGATACAAATTTCCACGCAGATATCCTCGTAAACCTAGCATAAATTGGCCTTAAAAGGGGGTCTCGATGAGTCCTAGTAGAAGTCCTGGAAATACCAGGCATTAACAAACCAGATTAGGACAATCGGGTAGGATGTCTGAAAAACTCTTTGTGTTGAATGGATCCAATCCTAGAGTACATCAAGCATGGGATGTTACCGGATCACAATGGAAAAGCAAGAAGGCTACAATATAAGGTCTCGAGGTAATGTTTACTTGATGGGGTGCTCTATAAGAGATCATTTGAGAGGATTAACTCATGATCCCTACATTTGGAAGAAGCCCAACACGTCTTGAAGGAAATCTACAAAGGCGTATGTGGAAACCATACAGATTAGCGATCCTTAGCATCGAAGGTGATCAGGAGTGGCTACTATTGGCCAACCCTAAAAGGTGATGCCCACACCTACACTTGGGCTTGCGATAAATTCCAAAGGTTCGCCCCATATCCCTAATTGACTCTTTTAGAAATGGTCCCTATGAGAAACCCTTGACCTTTCGCTAAATGGGGAATTGACATTGTCCAACATCTTTCTATGGGTACGGGTTAATGGAAATTCTTACCAGTGGCAATCGATTATTTTACTAAATGGGTAGAAGCAGAACCCTAAGCTATCATCACTAAAAAAAAAATCCAAAATTTTACTTGGAAAAACATTGTGTGCCTCTTCGAGATCCTGAGGGGGATAGTAGGGGATAATGGTAAACAGTTCAACAACAATTTGTCCAACGGTTTTTATTATAAACTAGAAATTTGGAATCATTTCTCCTTACCAGGACATTCATAAATTAATAGGCAAGTGGAAGTGACAAACTGCACTATCCTCTACACCATACAAACAAAACTCAATAAGGCCAAAGGAGCATGGGGGAGGATCTCCTGGAGGTTCTTTGGGCTTACCATACTACTGTCTGAATGCTAATTGGGGGGGGGGGGGGGGGGGGGGGAGAATACTATTTGCATTAACCTTCAGCCTAGAGATAGTTATTCCAGTAGAGTTGAGATGGCAAGTCCTCGCATTGTGGGATACAAAGAACAAGGTAATGAGGCCAGCCTAAAGCTCAACTTGGACCTGCTGGAGGAGAGGTAGGACTTGTCACAAATTAGAAAGGCAGCCTAACAACAAAGAGTGGCCTGCTACTACAACGAACGAGACTCACCTAGGGCATTTCAGGTGGGGGACTTAATACTACGTAAGGTCACCATTGCCACCAAGGAACTCGAGACGAGGACGTTTAGTCCCACCTGGGAAGGTATTTATAAGGTGATTTGGGTCGCTAGAACCGAAACCTATAACCTGGAGACCGTACAAGGAAGAAAGCTACGCCATCCATGGAGTCGACCACTTAAAGAAATACTATGTATGAACTTCCTTTAAGGAGCACTGTAATCTCCAAAGTTGTTCTAATAAAGTATTTTGATGTTTCTCCTAAAACTTTATTTCTACTCATTCTTAAACTTCAAGGAATAATTAGTGGAGGCAGAGGCTCTGAAATAAGCCCCACATTTGCCAAGTGACCAGGGTTTGCCTATAGGTGAAGTTAACAGAAGCACTTAGTTCATTTGTAAGCCCAAGTCCAGACCAACATATATTAAAATTAAGTAAAAAGTATAAAAGGATAAATATTAAACCCAAAGGTATTTGATGGTTTTGATGATGTAGTTAACTTGAATGTTTGATTGTACTAATTTTATTATTGAAAATGTGATTACATAAAATTAGTCAAGACCAAATGAGGACCAAGTTAATGAGTTGACAAAATGAGAATTCATGAATAATAAAGATGATATCAATGGAAGATATGATGAAGAATAATTTTTAAATGAAGAATTTTTTGTATTTCGAATTTAAAGCAATTTTAATATTTATAAAATCTTAATATAACCCGACTAAGATCACTCACTACATATAAAATGATCTTATATGCTTATATGTGTTTAGGAGTGTTTAAATAGTACTTTAAAAAGAGTTTATATATATAAAGATAGCTTGAATTGTTTAACTAATTTGAAAATTTTGTCAACTGATTGTGACTAAATTAGTAAAATTGTAAAAAACCAGAAAAACACTCAAACGGTCAACTGAAAGTAAGAACAGTCGACTGAAAAATACAAGTTCCTAGAAAAAATTGGGAAATGAGGGAATCGGTATACTAATAGGTTAACCGATAGACACAGGTTCCCAGAATCCTAGAAACGGTCGACTGAATTGAAAAACCAATTGATCGATTGATCTTTAAAATAGTTGGAAATGGGCTTCAAATGGTTGACCGAATGATGGATCAATCGACTGATTGGCTTGAAATTTTTAATTTTTTGAATATTATTCTGAGATATTTTTTGCCTCAATATTTACAATTAAATATTTCTAAATCATTCTTAATTGGTATAAAAGGTTTTTAAATATCCAAAATATTTTTTCATTTGAAAATGTGGGTTTTTCCTGAAAATGCGTTTCATTTCTTAAATTTCCTAAACTCATAGTCTTACTGCTAAAACTTATTTTCATGATTTTTGTTGTTGATCTTTGAAATGTTTTGTTGGATGAACCTGGGCTATTTTTAAGAGATATTCATGGCCAAAATATCATTTGGAGATTTGGAATTATAGGGATAGATATTGGGAGAGATTTCAGGGATCTCTATGTAAACTAATCATTAGAAGTTTATATTTCAAATTGGCAATTTATAACCTATGTGTTGGCCCAAAGATCCACCCAAGAAGGGGGTGAATTGGATAGTTATAAAAATTTAAACAATAAAATTCAAACAAAAATAACCAATTTTCCTAAATTAATTATTATTATTTTTAGCAGCGGAAATGTGTTTATCCAGATGCATACCCAAACAATAAAAAAAAAAAAAAAAAAAATGTAGCACACAAGGATTTATCATGATTCAGTAAGATAGACTTACCTACGTCTAGTCCCCCGAGCTCCATGGAGATTCGCAATCTACTAAACCCCTGATTCATTTCCCAGGTAGGAACCAAATCCTTACAATATCAATTCTTTTCACAGGCTCAGAATCAACATTTACAATCCTGATTCTTTTACAGACTAAGAATTAACCTACCACTATTACTATTATCTTTTTTGCAGGATTAGAAAGAACATTTACAATCACACTTAATTCAATTACAAGAAAAATTAAAACCCAATATTTTCAAGGGAAAAGACTAACCTAATCTTGAAGCCAAAGATCAAACCCTAATTTTTTCACAGGCTAAAGATCAAAACCCTAGCTACCTTGATTAGACACAGACCCAAACGTGTCTATTCCGCTCAAACTCGCAAATACAAATAATAGAAAGTTTCTTTCAACAAGGATCCTCTACCACCTCAATACAGATATGCTCAATTAATGTCTTGAATATAACTACGTGATAGATACAATGTGAGGCAAACAAATTGATTACACACAAGTAGCACGTAATCAGGTTTTTTAATTTAAAAATCGTTTAAAAGATTTTCAAGAATTAAGTTCAAAAATGATTTTTCTAAAACACCTTAACCAAGCAATAAATGAGTAATAATATAAGAAAGTTATAAAAAAAAAATCTTGGAAGGATCTCACTGGGATTCACCAAAAGTAATAACGATTTCACAATAAAGAACACAAACTGGTGACACAAACAATGAATACCTTAGATCAAGAACTTCGAATATAATCTCACTTAAAAACCTTAGCGATAAAATTTCTCTTAGAATGATAGAGGGTTGATATTCTCAATGTCTTCAATCCCAATCCCGCAAGTCTCTATTAATAGACCTAAAACTAGGCCTCTAACGTCTAGTTTTCAAATGACATGACTAAAAATGACACCCCAAGATCCCATATATCATATATATTTAAAATAGATGTTTTTTGTTTAATCAAAGGGTTTGAAGAAAAATTAAGTATTGATATTTTTTGTGGAACTAACGATTTTGTCATGTGTTTCATATTTATAAGTTCCAAGCATGTGATTAAGAAAAAGATTTTATGAAGAAAACATAAAGGGTGCAAGATGGACACAATGAAGATGTCACGACCCGATTTCCCAAGGCCGGACATGGTTTCTCCTATAGAGAAATTCTTAACCTAAAATCCGACTAGTCAAATTTTCCAACAATCTACAACATTCGGTAATTATGATGGGAATGGTTATTATGATAATAATTACCATTTAAAGTATCACCAATTAAAATCAATCATCTATTTAAATTTATTTGCTTATTTTCTACACAACGGCGACCCATTAAAAAGATCTCGAATTTATAATTTAAAAACCAAATTTTTCATATTTCATCAAATCAGATTATCCCATCATAATTTTATAAAAATCGACTTCCCAACATCAAATCAAACCAGTTATATTCAACAATTACATTTACCGAATGAAATCAAGTCAATTATATTCCCACAATTTTTTAATACATAAATAAGAGAGAAGTATTTCACAACAACTATGATAATTATAACTACTGTTTTCTCCGATTATATCAATAAATAATAATTACAATTATTACTACTCGAATTTCAAATAGATTATTCCCTCTCTCGTTTTTTCCCAATCGTCCCTACAATCCAAACACTATGGGGTTGTGAGCCAATACTCAGTATAACTCCAACCCCTCTAACACGTACATTTAATTTATCACGTAAAACCACGTAATCATGCTCGCCACATAAATTTAACACATAAACCACATAGGTATGCTCATCCAATATATTTCACATAATTTCGACAGATAAAATATCGTAACAATATACTAAATAATTTCATAATCACCCACGAGACAGTTAAATACAATTAAATGCATATATAAAAAGGGTTAGGAATTCTACCTCTCCCAGATTTTCCGTTTGCAGGTCCGCAAGATGAGTCTTAGGTTTTATTGGGGGTGGTTTGTGTAATTTTATTTTTCTTTTCCTTTTTTTCTTCTTCTTTTCCCGCTTCTTCTTCATTTTTCTTCCTTTTTCTTTTTTTCTTCTTTTTCTGTTTGTTTTTCCCTTGTTTCGATTTTTCAATTGAATCTCGCCGTCGACTGACACTTGTTCTGATCACACCACACACCCACGAACTCACACACACACACACACACACATACACGCAGAACAATGACACACCCATACGATCGGCGCTGCAACCCCCACGAACGATAACCCACTTCTCTCTCTCTTCTATAATTTGATGACGACACACCCTCCTCCGATGACCAAACAGCCGACCACACACACACACATACACAGCAACACACACACGACGAACACACTACATACACGCACACAGTCATCTGCACATACACCCACACGAAATCAACGGCAAACATACACTCCTAGCACCGAAACACACACACACCCAACATCCATGCCCAACCTACACCACTACCACCACCGTGGGACCAAACAGAAAACACACACACACGCTAAGACACATACTGATCACACGCGCGCGCGCGCGCGCACACACACACACCGGACGACAATGACGATCACACACATACACGCTCCAAACAATGCCGACAACATATGCACATACATGCACTGGCACCGGACGACGAGCAGCAACACACACGGCCCACACAACACACACACACACACACACTATTTTGAATTCTGCCATCGACGAGTTTTCTCTCTCTAACCCACCGCCGGCGAACTCCGGTGACTCACCTACGACCGGAACAATGCACACACATATAGAAATTGGACACCCATACACACCTAGTACACACAAACCCACACAAACCCACACGATTGCCGACCACCGAACACTCACCGGTGAACCCACCTCCGATTCTCTCTCTTCTTTGTTCTCAGCTTCACTCTTCCTTTTTAGGTTGAAGATCACGATTGCATGGGGTATTTATATGAATCGAGATGATCTCGATTCTTCTCTCGGTTTGTGTTTGATCGCCTTCCACCGTATAACATATATGCGTATATATATATATATATATGTTCATGAAATATCTAATTCCAAATTACCTTAATCCCCCCCCCCCTCAGTTTCTTTAAGTTTTTAATTAAACCCAACTTCTAATTTTTGATGTTTTGAAAATTACAAATTGACACTTAAAATTTTAAATCACATAATTAATAGCACCATCCACCCCATTATTTTTGAAATATTTTAAAATACGACTTAAATAAAAATCAAGGTCTTACAGAAGAAATGAAGAGTTTTGAAGATCTTGAAGAAAAATAGGTGAAAATAACTCTCTACTTATATACTCTTAATGCACCCCGAATTAGAATCACACACGACACTTTAAATGAGTTATTTTTATGTGTGTCTTGATATGAAATTATAGAGTTTAAAATCCTAATTTAAGATACTGAATGTGCTCCTTATGTGAAATGAATTTGATAATTGACCTAAATATAAAACATGTTTTAAAGTATAAAAAGTGAAGTAATCTGGTCAAATTGGTCAACCGAGAAAAGAAATCGGTAAACCAAATTAAATAGTGAGTTTTGAAGCTGAAATGAGGTGTTACTGATCCAGTCGGTCAATCGAATTAAAGAGGTCGGTCAACTGTTTGAAACAATGGCTAAATTGGCAAAAGAAGTGAGCACACTGATCTAGTTGGTCAATCGAATAAAATGGATCGGTCAACTGTTTGAGTCAGTAGGTAAATCGAAGAGAAATTAGAACAACCTGAACTAATCAGTCAACTGATTAGAGGCAGTCAATCAATATACTAGGCTGAAAGGCAACGATAGATTTCAGTTTTGGATAGGTCGGTTAACCTACCTGTGCGGCTCTTCAACCGATTGAGGCAATTATGAAATCGAGAGATTTGGTGTCTTGGTCAAAATCTATCCGTTTTTTAGGATTGCAAGGGAGAGATTTGAGGGATTTGAATTTAATTGAGATATTATCTACCTATTCTATTATCCCTATTGATTTGGTCTATATACTTTGAGATTCTCCTAATTTAAATGGATTAATACTTCCTATTTGTATAGTTTTAAATTAAGAATAGTTTCGTGGACTTATTTGAGAGAATCGAAAGTTATTTTTAAGTGAAATATTCCTAAATTAAAATAGTATCATATCTGAGGGTCTAAGAGTATCTTTTAGAGGCATATCTTTGAAAAATTAGCTGTTGGAGGACTTGATATTTGTCTATTAATATAGACCTACATGAATTGAGATCAACACATCAAGAACAATCAATTCGAGTTTTGCTAAGATTTATATTTATGCTGAAATTTTTGTGAGATATTTATTCTTCGTTCTTGATCTAAAGTGCACGTGATTTGACATCCCCAACTTGCGTTCTATTGCGATTCTATCATTATCTTCGGTATTTCCCGATAAGATCTTTCCAAGGTTTGTTATTTACTTTGAATTTATATTTTTATCGATTACTTGGTTTAAGATTGTTTTTAAAATCGTTTTAAACTTAAATGCCTGAAATTTTTTTTAAATGATTTTATTTTATTATCTGATTACGTGCATTAAATTGTGCAACCCTGTGAGACCTCAATTACAGTAAGTACGTCATTCTGGTTACATTTTAGTGTAACTGGAAAATAAAAATAAAATAAAAATAAAATAAAATAATAATAAAAAAAATAATAAAATAAAGTAAATTCGGGATGGAATTGGATCAATAAAAATTCAAATTCAAAATCTAAGGGTCAATTCGCAAATTTAGAGAAAAGTAAATCCAAACTGAAATGAAGGGGGTTTAAGTGCAATTATGTATACGTACTGTAATTAAAGAAAATAGGGGTGGAGAGGAGGATCGGGCCCTTAAGACCCTAACTTCCACGCATGTATATTTATTTGCCGCATTTTAACATTTAGGAAAAATTGGGTAGGATGCGTTTTTTTTTTTCAATTTGAAATAAAGGGGTGAATTTATGATTTTAAGAAAAATCAAAAACTTGGGTGAGGATTTAAATAAAAAATTTAAAGAGAGTAGGGGTGGTTAATGTAAATAAGAGATTATATATATATATATATACCCACCGACAGGACGGACGGCTGGTGAACGCAGAGGATCGGAGGGAGGAGTTGACGTGGCGAGCTAGGATCAAACGCAACCACTAAATTCATGCGTATTTAAGTGACTCAGCCATGTGCGAAGGATCGGGAAGAAATCAGGAACAAAAAAATCAGAAAACAGGGGAGAGAGAGAGGTCCAACGGTGATGGGTTCGGTTCTGTGTCCGGCGGTCGGAGAGAGAGAGAGAGAGAAGCAGGCCGGGTCTGGTTCGGTGTGTTTTGATTGCCATTCGTGTAAACGTTGTGGGTGAGTATGCTCAAATTTCTGCGGTGTTGGTGTGGGCTGTTCAAACGGTGATCGTGAGTGTGTGTGCGGTTGTTCTGTGGTCCGGGAGTGTAGTTTTCGGAGGAAGATATTCATTTGGTTGGGAGGTGCGGCCATGGCGTCTCCGTTCGCCGCCGTCGGCAGGTAAGTGTGTTTTGTGGGTGTGAGCGGTTCAGTCGGCGATCATCGGTGGTGTGTCCATTCGTCCGGTAGGTGGGAGGTCAGCCGTCGGTCGTCGGTTATTGGGGACAGCGGGGGGTGTGTGCTGTTGGGTTGTCCGGCGGTACAGGTGTCCGGTTGGTGGGACGGCGGGGTGTCCGACGGCAAGAACTCGTCGTCGGCAGCGTGACGGGGAAAAGGCAGAAGAACAGTAGCGCAAACAGGAAAGGAAAAAAAAGGGAGAAGAAGGAAAAAAAAAAAAAAAAAAAAAGAAAAAGGAAAAAAAAAAAGAAAGGGAAATTGGCACAAACCACCCCAGCAGAAATAAAAAATCCAATTTCACGGCCATTGGAAAAATCCGGGAAAGGTAGAACTTCGAACTTCTTTAATATATCCATTTAATTGTTTAAATGGAAATAGGAATAGGAAGTAGTGGGACAGTTCACGTAAATAAATTCAATATAATAAAAGGTAGCAGAAGAACATTCGCGAATAACAATATTTCATAATAAAATATGGGGAAATAAAGGATCATGGAAATTAGGGCTTGTATTTCATGGTTAGATATTATTTTATAAATAACAATATTAATTTAGGCCCCGTTACTAATAGGTTCGCAGGCATTGGGGTCCCGGTAGAGAATAGGTGGCTAAAGTCTTCGGAAGCCGATAAGCAGGTGAGTGTATTGTCTTCTTGCCAAACTATTTTTCTACAAATATATATGACGAAATATGTGATTATTTAAACTGTATGAATTTATAAATGATATGGATCAAGCAGAATTTGAACAAGTTGGTAAACTGAATTTCGATAGCTTTCAAAAAGAAGCTGGAAATGAATTTCCACCGGATTTGGTGAAATTAGACGGTTTTTTTAAAAAGAGAATAGGAAACATCTATTTTTCTAAAAATACCTAATTTTCTAAAAGAAATAAATGGTGGAAATGTGGTTTTGATAAAATCAGACGTTTTCTTTAAAAGAAGATATGAAATATGATCTTTGAATTTAAAAGTGGGTTTTGAGAAAAGTGGTAGACGTGGTGATTTGACGATGTTGATTAGGGGATATTTATTAAGTTGTGATTCGATTATATTTATTGAGTTGTGTTTCGATGAGGCTGTATTTGCTTTTGACGATGGCATGGTTGTTCTCCCCGTAAGGGGTGTGGATTACATTTCTCCCCGTAAGGGGTGTGGATTATATTTCTCCCCAAAAAGGGGTGTGGATATTTCATAGGAAGGCATTTCTATGAATATTACGGTACCGTTGCAACTCCCGATCGTGAGGTTAAAACGATCACTAGGACTGGCCAGTGTGTGTGTGTGTGTTGGAGGTGTGTGTTTGAGATTGGTGCTTAAGATGTGGTGTTTCACATATAATGGTTGAGTTGATATTATTTATTATGATGATTGATAGGATTTTATACTAGACGGAGCTTATCTATATTGCTTATTTGTCATTACTTATATACTTATGCTTGATCCATACTAGATCGTGGAAATATCTAGAAAGTATTAATATTTTCGAAATGTTTTACTAAGAAGGCAGTACACTCGCAGGTACAACGGCTAGGAGTCGGTCCCCTATTGGCACTAGGTAGAACTACATGATGAAGTCATATAGGCGATTGAGGGAAGCTGTTAGAAGCGAACCTATAAAAGGTTCATGAATAAATACTTTTAGTTAATTAAAATTTTGGGACGGGTGTGTCCCCCCATAGTAGGTGTTTGTATTATATAGTAGGTGTATATTGTCATTCATTTTGGAAAACTTGGATATTGGTGATGTCATGCTATAATCACGCCCGCCTCAGAATGACGGGTGTCCAGGACGGGTCGTGACAAACCCAATTTGTTAATTAATCTGATTTTGTTCGTCTCACATTGTATCTATCACATAGTAATTATTCGAGACATTTATTGAGTATATTTGTATTGAGGTGATAGAAGCTCATTGTCAAAAGAAACTTACATTTTTCTTTGTATTTGTGAGTTTGCGCAGTTTAGACACATTTGGGACGATGTCTAGTTAGGGTAGCTAGGTTTCAATTTTTTTCCTGTGAAAAAAAATTAGGGTTTGATCTTTATCCTGCAGTTAGGTTATTTTTTTCCTTGAAAAAAATTAGCTTTTGATTCTTTCAATAATTAAATTGTTATTTTGAGTGAATTGTAAAGGTTCATCTTTCCTTGTAAAAAGGACAAGCGAGAGAGTGTTAGGTTAATCTTTGTCTTGGTTAAAAGATATGGTGCAACTTGGCCTGGAAAAGGGTAATTTGTAAATGTTGATTTTGTGCCTGTAAAAGAATCATTGTAAGGGTTTGGTTCCTACTTGGTAAAGGGATCAAAGGGGTTTAGTGGCTTGCGAATCTCTGTAGAGCTCGGAAGATTAGATGTAGGTAAGACTAGCTTGACCGAACCAGGATATATTGTTGTGTGTTGTATTGTTTATTTTCTATTATATTGTGTTTAGGTGTACACTTAGTATTGAACCCATATCCGCTGCGTGACTAAAATAATAATTAATTTAGGAAAATCAATTAGTTGATATTATGTATTTAAAGAAATTAATTGTTTAAATTTTGTAATTACCCAATTCAACCCCCATCTTGGGCAGCTCTTTGGACCAACAGTTTTTCATTGAAAAATATTCTTGGGAAAACTCATTTTGGTCCTTAAAACGTTTTCAAATCGAAATCCATAGAAATATGAAGTATTTAATCAGTTTAATTAAAAAAATATTTAATCAAATAGAGCAATTAAATAGGAATCACATATTTCATGATATATAACGAAAATATTTCAAATTCCCTTAAAATCCTCTATTGGAATCATAAAAACCGAATTGGATTAACTAGAAACAAATCAGTCAAATTTTTTGACTGACTATGTCGGTTTACCAGCTCTTCACCGTCGATTGATCGACCTCTCACAACAGTCATTAATTTATCGTTGTGCTGGTTCGGTCCAGGTTGATCGATTAGACCAAAAAGTGCCCACCTTTTCCAATTTTGGATACTATTCTCGTCAGTCGACCGATCCATCTTGTCAGTTGACCGAATGGACTCATAGGTTACCCAGTCTACTTCCAAAACACATTGTTTTGGTTAGTCGGTTGATTTCTTTTGCCGGTTGACCGAATTATCCCAAAAAATCATCATTTTAAGCATTAAAACCATTTTTTCAATTAGGCCCTTAACCAAAACCATTTCACATACTTAGCACATTATACAACATACTTTAGACCCCTAAAATAATCACAACACATATAAGATAAATTCATTTTAAAGTGTCATGCGTGATCTTAATTTAGGTTGCATTAAAGTATATAAGTAAATAGTTGTTTTCACCTAATTGTTTTCAAAATCTTTTCAAGTTTTCATTATCTCTATTTTGCACCCGTTACAAATCACCTAGTAAAAACATTAGTCTCATAAAAACATCAAAACCTTGGATTCAACACTAAGAAGTTTTTTAGTTTTTTTTTTTTTTTTTTTTTTTTTAGCGCCAAGTAATAAAGAGAAAAAATAATTTAAGAGATCAAAAATATGTATTTTTGAGAAAAATCTTGATCGTTAATCCTTTGAGATATCTAGATAAAAAAAGAGTGTGAAATCATAGTAAGAAAATCATTTATTCTCTTGAAGATATCTATGAAAGAAAATTGTCTTGAAAATCGAGTATAGAGTTTTCTTATTCAAATCATTTTACAAGAATTCTCGGTGAGATATTTTCAATTTTTATATTATGGATCTATCTATCATAAATTTGTGTGCTCAATTTTGTGCTTAAACGTTATCTGAATATCTACTATATTTTAAGCATATTTTCAAAGATCTATTAGAATTTCGTTTGAAAAATCATTTTTCGAGAAATCTTTAAATCAGTATATTAAAAATCTTTTGAGAAGATAAAAAACAATTTGCATTATTTGGTTTACATGATTCATTGGTTGATTAATATAAGATTTAAATTTATACTTTCATGAGTTTTAATTTGATTATCTATTGAATTATGAAAACACTTCTATCTAGATCGGACTATCAATTGAGTTTAAATTTGTTACTGTTGATAGAAGTTGTTTGTGAGAAGAAACAATTAATTATTTTTTGTACTTGTGTGAGGTTATAACTTGGACCCAAGTGTCATTGGTATGGGTGAAAGTGTGATTAGGTTTACAGGGAACTTACATAATTGGGATTGTAAGGGGTTTGATTCTTACTTTGAAAAGGATCGAAGTGGATTTTTAGTGGACTGAATTCCGTGCAAGAGTTCAAGGGAGTAGACGTAGACAAGAGTAACTTTTCGAACTACTATAAAATAGCTTGTATCAATTTTCTCTATCCCTTACTCTTTGTGTGTGAATTAAATATAACGCTTCTGTATTTAATCTGGTAAAATTGATTAGGAATTAATTAATTAATTTAAATTTTTAACTAACAAATTCATCCTCCTCATGGGTAGATTTGGGCCAACAAGAAGGATCAGATTTTTCATTAGAATAAAAAAAGGGCCACATCTACACCCAAAAAACTTTTTCTTCTTCTTCTTATTCTCGTTTATTTTCTATTTTTTTTTCCTTCTTCATTATTTAGCTTATTCTCCTCCTCCAAGCACTCGATGAAGACACTCTGGTATAGTCTTTCACAAGAGATTTCTTTGAGGATGGTGACGTGCCCCGGATTTTGATAGTGAATGATGTAAAGAAACGGTGATCCATGGATTAGGGACGAATCAGACATGCAAAGATTCAAGTTTGGAGTTTTAACCAAATGGAATGTTCGTTAGAGAGTCACACTGTTCACGCTTGAGATATCATGCTGAGGACATATTTTATAATAGATCCATTATCAGTTTCTCTCTTTCCAAATTTTCCGTCCAAGTGAAGATTTATAAATATCCAAATCATGGAGAGGTAAAGGCAAGTTCAAATTTCTCATATATTCCAATCAAAAATTATTCTTGCTTGAGATAATTACTCTCAAACCAGAGGTTCTTCATCAGGATCTGAACTCTCGGTAAAAGAATTCTTGTAATTGTATTCTATGCGAGGAGCTAAGGACCACATGTATATTTCATTGATTACTGTGATCCCCATATTCGAGTATCACCGTTTTATATTTAATGTTTATTTTTAATCCTCCTATCAAATAATATCTATCCCTTGTGTAATTTCAAAGTCATTAATTCATTCTCCCTCTTATACCTCGTGGGGCATTAATAATTGACATGAAAATAAATACTAACAAAAAAGTTCATTTATGAACATTCACAATTGATTAAATTCATGAAAATTATCTCCCTCTACTTTGTCTTAGTATCACTTTACTCCCCTCCACCTCAAAACATTGTATTTTACCCTATCTACTTTCAGCTAAGTGTTAAAGAAGTATATTCCGTTTAAACTAACGGAATATACCTAAAAATGGGCAGAATAAAAATTTCCATCAATTTTTTTTTTTTTTTTTTTTTTTTTTGTAATTGGACAAAATTACACTTTTATTTTGTTTATTTTTTATTTTACTTTTTTTAGGGTTAATTACACTTTGCACGCACCAAATTGTACTTTAACATTAATCTAAAAATTTAGAGGTTAAGTGTTTTTTTTCCCTACTTTTGTCATCTTCTTCTTACTTAAAAATTTGTATACATTTAAAAACAATATCAAATTACCTCATATTCATCACAAAATTGAATCTAATTTACATGAATTCTCAAAGATTTTCACTTCGTTACTAACAAATTAATCAAATTAAAAAAAAAAAAATCAAATCTCAAAAAATTCATAAAAAAAATATCAACTTTTTATCTAGAACAATGCATGATTTTTGGAACCTTAAATTAAGGAAAAACAAAAACTTGCTTACTGGTTAAAGCATCAACAACATTCTTGATTGGCTCTCTTGTCAAATGAAACCTATCCTAATGAATATAATTTTCCGGTCGTTCATAGATGTTGTCTTCACTGCGACAAGCCGTCGTTAAAGTACCCTTCTTGAAACCTAGTATTTCGTGGCTTTTAAGGATCTCCAAAAACTCCTTTTAGTAATCCAAGTATATAAATCCCCACGTGCGGAAATTCGTCCCTTAGTTCCGCCAGTGATTGCGGGAGATGATCATGGTAGAGGGTCGTGAAGGTATTGAGCCCTTTGTTGCCTTTGTTTTAATCGTAGTCCATCAGATTGTTGATCTACAGATCTTTGATTGAAAATTTAGATTCTTGTTCGGATTTATAGATTCGAGCAAGGATCGAAAGATCCAAGCACAAATATACACACAGAGAATGAGAAAAGTGAGAGAGAGAAATAGAGAGAGGGGAAAAGGAACAGAGATGGAAACTAATCTTCAATGCCCTTTCAAGGAAGGGATACTAGGGCATTACCTTTGGGTTGCTGACAGAGGGAGAGAGAAAAAAAAAACAGAAAAGGAAAAAGGAATAGAAAAATAAAAGGAAATAGAAAAAAAGATTAAAAGAAAAAAAAAATATAAAATTATTATATTAGGGACAAAATTATCTTTTCCCTTTCAATTAAAAGGACAATAAGTCGTTTTATAATTTTTTAACAGAATATCAGTTTCTCACTTGTTAAAAGTAGAAGGGGGATAAAATGTAATCAAAGGTGAGAGAGTACAGTGGTATGATACCAAGATAAAATAGGGGAGGAAAGGACAGTTTACCCATATTGGCAAAGTACATTCTCTTAACATGGACATAGTTTACGTAATGTGAAGAGCACATGCATTTTAAATGGATAGATAGGCCATTTAAATTTGGGATATTTATTGTTTAGTCCTTACAAATAGATAGTCTAGTAAAATAATATTTTTTTAATAATTTGTTATTATATTAACCTTTCATAATTCAGGTTTTTCTTGATTTACAAATTAATTGTTTTCTCTTGAATTATAGTTTTCCGGGGGTTTGTAGGGTTTTTTGTATCAAGTCCACACAATTTTGTGCTCTTTGCATCCAAGCCGGAGTATTTGATTCGGACAAAAGTATTCTCACGTGTCTAACATATCTAACAAAATTCCCACCGCCAATGTTTCTCTCGAGACTGTATCATTGTATCATTTATCGTCTATTCTTTGGTGAAAACATATTATATGTCGACAAAGAGATGAAACATATAAAAAATAGAGGAAGAAGGTTATCGTTAGACATGTACTGATACCATAATGAAATTGAAGAAAATAATGACATTCAATACATAGAAGATCTAATTTATCAACGATTAAATCTCCAAATACAATTATACAAGTATGTACGTGTAAAACTACAGAAACTAAATGAGATACAATAACAATATTTATCTAAGATCATCAATCTGCTCACCTAAGCCCAATTGAACAGAAATTAGGTTGCAACAAGTTCTCAATCAAAATCCTCCTGTGTATCTTGTTTGTATTTTTCAAAACACATCTAAAGCCTTCGTTGAAATTAGGTTGTTCTGTATAATCATCTTAATTGTTACATGCACTTTTCTTTTAACTTCTTTGTCAATGTTGAAGACAAGTTTATTTCTAGGTTTATGTATATATATTATTTTTTAGAGAATCACTATAACATAAAATGTTACTATCGAGAATTCAACAACAATGCGTTTGTTTGTGTTTACTTACAAGTTCTTTTTTAAGAATTTAGTGATGCAGTTGTAACGGTTTACTTGTAGACAATGTATTTTGTCTCAATCTCATTCGTTTCAGCATATAAGGTTTATTAGTACAACATTTAATAGGTGTAATTTATCTATTTATTCCCAAATCGATTTTAGTAGTTTTCGAGTATTTTTATAGTGCTTTAAAATGTTTTAATACGTTTTTATTTATTTTGTTATAAACCAGGTGATTGGGGGTGAAAAGGAACGAAAACGATTCATAAACGAGCAAGTCGATGGAAGAACGATTGAGAAAAAGAGCAAAACGGATAATATTCAGAATCTGCATCCACTGCTGCAGCGGTGAAAATACAGAGAGTTGTTGAACTCTTCATCGCTGCAGCGGTGAAACCACCGCTGCAGCGGTCATCCGACAGTAACCCTACTACCCTCTCCACCGCTGCAGCGGTCAGGCGTTAGACAGTTTAGATATTATAGGATATTTTGTTGATATTTTGGATCCTATAAATATCATCTCTTCTCCTCCACACACTAAAGGAACGTTTTCGGGAGTGTCTTGAGAGCTCCAAAGCCTATCAACCAAGAGAAGATCACAACGCGAAGAAGAGGAAACGTTCTCGGAGCGGTTTTAGCGACGATTCTTCAGATAACGGCTAGTCTCCTCGTTTCTCTCTTTATTTCTTAGTTTAGTTGATTGTTTTGTATATGTTTAGCTTGTTTATTGTTGTATATTTGGTTATAGCCATGTATAGCTAAACATATATTGTCTAGGGAGCGATTTGTGTATGAAAACATTGTTTGAATAAATCTATATTTCGTTAATGGTTGTTCTTATTTATCCAATTGTGTTTACCGTTTTATTACAATCTTAATATGTTTGTTATGGTATTAGGGTTGATTTTGAGAATACGGGGTTTGACACTCAAGAGAGATAACCCCGGATTCAGACTAGGGTTTCAACACAATACGACGATCTAATGACCCGGGAAAGCGTTAGAAAGTGTGCAATCCGTGAAGTTGGGGCGAGACTCATGTGATCAAGTGTCATATAGAAGCTCGAGGGGGACTTCAGCATTGACGCGAAGTCACATATTCATTCACTTTACACTCAAGAGAGGTAGTGAATGAGATTTCGATATCGAGATTGTCGGATAGGATGAACGTCGTTAATGTAAATTAGATTGAAATGAAGATGTTTAATTGGACGAAGTTAATCCCTAGGTAATTTACTCCCTTAAACGTCAATAATAGTAATATTAGTATATTAGTTTAGCAATTAATTAGTTTAGTATATTATTTTATTAACAAAAACTATATTTTTATCACCTAAATAAAGTTACGTTATAATAATTACAGTACTCAACGATAATCTACATCAATCCCTGTGGATACGATAACCCTGATTTTTTCCACTCTATTAAAACTTGACTCGTACACTTGCAGTGAAAGTAGCGACTTAATTTACGCGCTACTAAGTTTTTGGTGCCGTTACCAGGGATTGGCTTTTAGATTGTTGTTGATATTGTGAGTAAATAACTTGATTTTAATTTAGGCATTTATTTTGTTTATAATTTTTTTCTTTGTAGTTTTGTTTTTCATGCAGGGTACTTGAAGATGCTAGATCAACAAGTATTGTTCCATTTTTTTAAACGAGATTCCGAGCCGTTTTATTGTGCTTGGGATCGATACAAGGAATTGTTGTTCCGGTTTCCAAATCATCGTTTCCCGAGGGAGTGTCAACTACTGAACTTCCTCGATGGGTTACTAGCCGCAACAAAAAATTGGGTTGAAGGAGGAAACGATACCACCTCTTTTGACCAATTAACCACAGACGAAGTCTATCGGTTGTTGGAAGACATGGCGGAGTTTGATTTCCACTGTTGAAATTATTCAACAAGCTACCAAAGCTTGGGGGATAGTTTCACCATTTCGGAGCCATGGATTGACACCCCGGACCAACATATGGAGTCTTCCCCCGCATTCGAAACCATGTTCGCTGAATTTATGAGGAAGACTCAAGCATTTTGGAGGGAAACGAATGATCGGATTGATGAGCATGAGGTTTTCCTTGACACTATTGAGACAACCTGCACTGAAATTGATGAGGCTGTCAAGTCTCTTGAGACTCAAATTGGTCATCTTCTTTGCTTCATTGAGGCCGAGCCCAAAGCAGTGGCACTGAGAGACGAATAAGCCACATTTATTTGTGAAAGCCACCAGGAGGAATAGGATACAAGTGGAAAGAACTTGGATGAGTTCAATGATGATTATTCAAATGAGACGAGAACCCAAGCATGGATCGACGATTGTGATTCTTCACCATTGGAGATCCACATTGTGATGCCACCACCGATCCAAGACGATCACATCTACGAGGATCCGATGTGGCTCACTTATCCTTCGCCGCCATATGCAATGTTCTTTTATGCCCACCAAGTACATGGGCCAGTGAAGAGTCTTATTGAAAGCTCGAGCCAATTAGAGCCAAAATTCGATAGTCTTGAGGGCATTCTAAATTAAGACCCATATGTGGTGTTGTACGACATTTACTATGGGTGTAAGCCGCTCTTTGACGAGTACTTCTCCATGTCTAGCCGAGGACAATAAACCAAGCGATTCATGGGAGGCAACCCAAGTCTAAAATAAATTAGATACGTCACTGCCGACTTCATTCGGAGGTGAGATTGTCTCGCCTCCCAAGTACGTGTTCTAAACCCCCTTCGTTATTATAATGCATGTTAAATGTTAAGATTGATGATTGGGTCATTGTGGACACTGCCCGTTTTAAGTTTGGGGCTGATGTGTAGTATTTTAGTATGTTTAATTGTTATTGTTGTGTAGTTTTATTTTATTGTATGCATGTTTGTTTAGGGTAGTATGTGTTCATGTTTGAAGTTGCGTTGTTCTGTGCTGAGTTTTGCGTTCATTTGGGTCATTACCCGATGATGATATTATCCCCTGGTTGTTTTTCGAGGTCAAATATAATGTCCATTCATGTGTGTTCTATATGCTTGACATGTCGTTTTGGTAAAAGTTATTGTGGATCTTAATTTGCACGAGCACGTAAATTCGATGTATAGCTATTCAATTGATTTGAGGCCAATTATCCATTAGCCAAATTCATGACAATTTAAGGGATTTTAGAACCTGATTGGAGGAAACTTGAGGCGAAATCCTAGGCGAGGTAGTTCAGGAGACATGATTTAGGCATTCATTTTATTCGCTTGAGCCTTTGAAGCTTACCTTGTTATATGTTTATCCCTTGTTACCCTGTCAAAGCCTATAATGTTGTTTCAATTCTGAACGCATAACAAATACCCTGGCCAATTGAATTCTTTCCAAACCTATATCGTTGAACCGAAGACACAATTTGAGTGAATTAAGTTAGCATTCGTATATTCTACTTGAAGTGAGCGGTTGGGTTTAGGGAGAACTTTTGATTGGTTCGGTATTCGAATACTCACTTATCATTTTTCTTTCATTTTAACCACACCCGTGAAATTGAAATAATCAAATAAGTTTGGGAGTGTAGTTATTGTTGAAAAAAAAAAAAAACCATATGTAAATATAGTTCAATTTCCGTTTCTTTTGATAAGTGAGTACGACGGTCTTAAATGTATGTTCAAAGTTGTTTCAAATTTATCTATGGGGGTTTGAGTGTGATGATGTGCCAAGCGTTGTGCCTTAGGTATCGTTAAGTTAACTATGTTAACCCGTTTTATATTCCCGATTTACCCTTGGCCATGTTCTAAACCGAACCAAGTCCTTTTGATTTTTATGAATTGCTTAGCCTATATTAGTGGAGAGTGAAACCCAGTCAGGCATATAGATATCCTAATCCTTTACAGTTTTAAATCGTGAGCTTCGTTGATGGATAATCCAATCCGGTCGTTGGATAATTGTATAATTGAGTTTTTGCACATACACTTGAAACATGATCTAGAATGGCGTTTACCATTATTGAATGTCAAAATTCCAGAACATCACATGATGCGTTTTACTTCTGAATTCGATATGATTGGGGGTTGTTAAGGGGAAAATATTTTAGTCGTTAGTTGAATTCAAAACTTAGTGTGAGTGTTTTGCTCGAGAACTAGCAAAATTCTAAGTTTGGGAGTATTTGATAGGTGTAATTTATCTATTTATTCTCAAGCCGGTTTTGGTAGTTTTCAAGTATTTTTATAGCGTTTTAATATGTTTTAATGCGTTTTTATTTATTTTGTTATAAACCAGGTGATTAAGGTTAAAAGGGACGAAAATTATCCATAAAAGAGCAAGTCAGTGGAAGAACGGTGGAGAAAAAAGCAAAACGGATAATATTCAAAACCAACATCCACCGCTGTAGCAATGAAAATACAGAGAGTTGTTGAACTCTCCACCGCTGCAGCGGTCAAAATGCAAACAGTTTATATATTTTAGGATATTTTTATTGATATTTTGGATCCTATAAATATCATCTCTTATCTCCCCAAATACTAAAGGAACGTTTTCGGGAGTGTCTTGAGAGCTCCAAGGCCTATCAACCAAGAGAAGATCACAACGTGAAGAAGAGGAAACGTTTTCGGAGCGATTTCAGCTACGATTCTTCGGATAACGGCTAGTCTCCTCGTTTCTCTATTTATTTCTTAGTTTGGTTGATTGTTTTGTATATGTTTAGCTTGTTTATTATTGTATATTTAGTTATGGCTATGAATAGCTAAAACATATATTGTTTAAGGAGCGATTCGTGTATGAAAATGTTGTTCGAATAAATCTATGTTTCGTTAATGATTGTTCATGTTTATTCGATTGTGTTTATCGTTTTATTACAATCTTAATATGCTTGTTATGGTATTAGGGTTGATTTTGAGAATACGGAGTTTGAAACTTGGGAGAGGTAACCCCAGATTCGGATTAAGGTTTAAACACAGCGCGACGATCTAATGACCTAGGAGGACGTTAGAAAGTGTGTAATCCATGATGTTGGGGCGAGACTCAGGTGATTAAGTGTCGTATAGACACTTGAGGGGGACTTCAGTGTTAACGCAAAGTCATATATTCATTCACTTTACACTTGGGAGAAGTAGTGAATGAGATTTCGATACCGAGGTTATCGGATAGGATGAATGCGGTTAATGTAAACTAGATTGAAACGAACATGTTTAAGTGGACGAAGTTAATTCTTAGGCAATTTACTCCCTTAAACATCAATATTAGTAATATTACTCTTTTTAGTTTAGCAATTAATTAGTTTAGTATATTATTTTATTAACAAAAACTATATTTTTTATCGCTTAAATAAAGTTAGATTATGATAATCGCGATACTTAGCGACAATCTAATCTAATATCTGTGGATACGACAATTCTTACTCTTCTCACTCTATTAAAACTTGACCCATACACTTGCGATAAAAGTAGCGATGTAATTTCCGTGCTACCAACATTCTATAAAAATTCCAAAATAAAAAATACAAAATGAAAATACAAAGAAAATAAAAAAGTAAGGAAAAAAAAAAGGGATATGTATTTGTGTTTCATTGAGAAATCTTTAAAATGAAGAAAAGTGATTTTGGAAAGACACCTTTGTTAAAAATTGGACTTCCAATTGAAATTTCAAAAAACTTTCAGCTTAATGCATAATTTTGAAAAACTTTAGAAATTTCAAATTGGTTTGTTTAAAGGAAATAATTGGGATTTTAAAATGGCTTTGAATGCCTTAATATGGATCTTGGGGCATGACGACACAATTTGGTGGGTCAATTTTGAATTTCAGAAAGTTCGTGGTTTAATTTGTCAACTTCTAAAAATTTTTGATTTCAAATTTTGTAGTTCTTGTTTTGATTAATTTACAAAAAAAAATAATTAAATCTAAATTTATAAATAATAGAATTTTAAAATCAATTTATTTTCGTAGAGTGTTAATTGAGTTGTTGAATTCAATTACGACAAGTTTGGTTGGATGGAATTGGGGGCAGAACGGAATTATATTCTGCCCTTGATTCCTGTTGTTTGGTTTTCCAATATAATCACTTTTGTAATTCCATTGGAATGAAAATCAAAGGAATGAGATTCCATTTGAAATGTGATAGAATCAAATCCAACCCAATAAAATCAAAATTAAAATTACAAAAAAGTCCATCGCTGATCCAACAAAATCTATAAATTCAAAAACAGAAACAGAAATTAAAAAACAGAAAATTTAGAACATAAACAAAAAATTGAGAACAGAAATAAAAAATTGAGAATAGAAACAAAAAATTGAGAAAATAAACTGAAAAATTGAGAATAGAAAATTGAAAATTGAGAACAAAAAATTAGATAACAGAAATAAAAAATTGAGAACAGAAACTGAAAATTGATAACTGAAAATTGAAAATTGGGAACAAAAAATTAAAGAACAGAATTGAGAACAAAAATTGAAAATTGAGAACAAAAACATAAAATTAGAGAACTAAATATTAAGAATAGAAACAGAAAATTGAGAACAAAAAATTAGATAACTGAAAATTAACTACAGAAACAGAAAATTAAAAAACAGAAAATTGAGAACAGAAAATTAGAGAACAAAGAATTGAAAATAGAAATTGAAAATTGAGAACACAAACTAAAAATTGTGAACAAAAACAGAAATTAGAGAAGAGAAATTGAAAATTAAGAATAGAAACAAAAATTAGATAATAGAAACTAAAAATTAAATAGAATAGTGAAATATAATAAAATAAAAGAATGAATGTAATAGTAAAATATAATAAAATTTATTATAAGGGTATATTGAGAATTTTATTATATTTCACTATTTCATTCATTCCCTCATTTCATTCTATATCAATCAAATAAGTGAATGGAATAGTGATTTCATTGACAATTCCATTACATTCATTTTTTTCATTACATTTATTTTCTCATTCCATTACTTCTTCCATTTCATTCCACCCTCATTCCATTCCGTCCAACCAAACGAGCCGTTAATTCTTTAAGGAACCAAATTGTAATTAAAAATTGAATTATATTTCAAGAGGACCTTAATTGGATTTTTTAAAATTAATTTTTTCAGTTTCCCAAGGTATTCTCATACCACGGTTGGTGGAGACTAATCCCTCGAGGTATTGTCGGACACTAGAAGTGGGACACCACTCCCAATAGAGCACTTTGCATTCACAACTCCCAATATTCGATTCTTGGAGATATTGTTTAAGGAGTTCAAGTCTCTTCCACCTGGATCAACTCATATTGGTAAAAATTAATTAATCATTTGGGTTAGACATAAAAATAATTATAATTTCATCATCCATGACATTACTCATGGCATTATCCATGACATCATTACTTATCTTATCCCGTCCTATTGAAGAACGACATGTGGCTACGGAAGATTACTCACTCAATTGTGAGCAAGAGTTGCTAATTTCCCTCTCAAAACCTAGTGAATATATTGTAGCCACATTTAAATAGTATGATTGGGGGTGAAATTATCAGTTTTTTACCCTTAAAAATATCCTCTCCAATGGGAGGGGAGGAAGATAGGTGTCCAATGCATTATCTATGCATAGGGAGTTTTTTTTTAATCATTTTGAGCACTAGTTTGGACACTGTGTTTTGCAATTGCTTATCATCTCTTATCTCTTATCATCTCCATTTCTGTGAAAATTAAAAGAACAAATTCTCCATATTTAGGTACAAAATATCAAAGTAACGTAAATTATTCGAATTCGAAAATGTTATGATATATTGCAATTCTTGTATAATTATTTTGAACAAAAGATCTAAATTCATGTTAACATTCAATATTTCATGAATTATTATTAATAAATATAAATGAATCCAAATACATAGAATAAAGTAATTTAATACAATAATGAGTATGAATTTCTAGTAAGGACGTTTTAGAGAAAAAAAAATGATGACAAAATTATCGATATTTGTACTCGGTATTATGTACATAACTCTAATTTTCAATTGTATCTTGTAGTAAAAGTAGAAATATTAAAATGTCTACAATTTTTCTAGTCAAAGGTATTTCAATTGAAAGTCAAAATCTAAATCTAATGACCAAAAAAATTTATTTTAAATTGAATATGTGTATTTTATGTTCATGGTGTTTCAATATTTTTTTATAATTTTTTATATTTTTTTATGTTTCTATATGTAGTTAGAGTATTTTTACACCAAATGACTTTATTTTCAAGAGAAACGATACAGGTAGTCTAGTTTTTTCTTAAAAGTACAAGTTATAAGTCTATTTTTTTATAAAAATATTAAACAAAAAAATTGTTTGTGCATGTTAAAATGATTGAAACGTGGGAGAATGAATCATGTATTGATATTATAAGAAAAAATAGATAAAATACAACGATATACACAAGTATTTATAGGGGAAGTATGGGTTAGGGTTTTGTCCTAATAGGCTACGTGGGCCAAGCCCACTATTACATTAACATCTCCCCTCAAACTCAAGGCGGTAAGTGAGAAGTGAACTTGAGTTTGAAAACCAAAGAGTGAAAGCATCCAGGTGGATGAGCCTTAGTAAAAATGTCTACAGTTTTATCGGTTGAAATAACAAATTGTAGGCGAACTTTATTCTGGTGAATATGATGGCGGATGAAGTGGTAATCAATCTCGATGTGTTTTGTACGCTCATAGAAGACGTCATTGTGAGAGATTTGAATAGCATTCATATTGTCACAGTGTAGGGTAATGGCAGTAGGAGAATAGATACCCATATTGGCTAGTAACCATCGAAGCCAAAGAAGTTCTTGAGTTGTATCAGCCATAGTATGATATTCAACTTTAGTGTTGGAGCGAGCAACCACAGTTTGTTTCTTACTACGCCAAAAAATGAGAGAGTTACCTAAGAAGAAACAGTAACCAGTGGTTGAACGTCTGTCGGTGGGGTCACCAGCCTAATCGGCATTAGAATAAGTTTGTAAGATGGGAGTAGACTGAGCTGAGAAATGAAGTCCATGAAATATAGTACCCTTGACATATCGAAGGATTTGAAGAACAGTCGAGCAATTAGTGGTCCGAGTAATATCGTGCATGGCTGATGCAGATGAAGTATAGTAGAAAAACAATAGAATTCATGGAGATAAAAGGGGCGATGAGTTACCTTGGTAGATCTGCGGGGGTGATCTAGAGGATGGCCCTCAGAGGAAATCGGTGCAAACTCATCAGACATAGGAATATCTTGAGAGACGACCAATTGAGTCAGAGGGGTGAGGTCAACTGGTAGTTCTAGAGGTAGAGCTGGATCTGGAGAGGTAAAATCAGTTGATGGGACAAAGGTGGACTCGATAGTACCTGAAAATGAGTTCTCAGGAAATAACTCAATAGATGGATCAGTAAAAAATCTGGAGTTAGGGATGGTAGACATGTCAAATGACCGTAACGAAGAAAACATTTGATATTCCCAAAAAATGACATGACGAGAGATACGAAGAGTTTTAAAAATGGGATTCCAACACCAATACCCCTTTATGTTCAATACAATATCCAATGAAATAACATAGGTGAACCCTTGGTTCCAATTTGTTATGTTCATATGGTTTAAGAAGAACAAAATAAACGCAACTAAAGATTTTGAGTTCAGAGTAATCAGGAGGCTTACCGAAAAGACGCTCAAATGGGAACTGATTTTGTATTGTGACAGAATGAACATGGTTGATTGTGTACACTACGGTTAAGGTAGTCTCAACCCAGAAGCGCTCAGGACATGAAGAAGAAATGAGTAGGGTATGAACGGTGTCAAGAATGTGTCTATGTTTGCATTCGGCTCGTCCATTTTGTTGGAAGGTTCCAGGACACGAGCGGTGGGGAAGAGTGTCATATTTGTGAAGTAGGTTTAGAAAAACATGGTCTTTGTATTCCATTGCATTGTCTGAGCGAAAAACTTTGATATTCCGAGAGAATTGAGCTTGAACCACAGAATAAAAATTAGAATATGTTTGAAATAATTCAGATCTATTTTTCATAAGAAACAATCATGTATATCGAAAATAGTCATCCACAAATATAACAAAATAGCGAGTGTCACCCATTGTTGCATGAGGAGAAGGCCCCCAAACATCAGAATGTACTAAATCAAAAGGTGGAAGAAAAACAGACTGACTCTTATTGAAAGGTAAAGCTAATTGTTTTGCAAGTTGACAATGAATACAACAGAAAAACTCGTGCTGAAATAAACCTAACTGACCACTAGAAATAAGATAACGAAGGCGACTGGATGAAGTGTGACCTAACCGAGAATGCCACAATTCCACGGATGAGAGTCTTGGGATGGATGTGACAGATTGGTTTGGTGATGATGAGGATGGGACTTAGAGGTAAGTGAGCTAAAAGAGGCATCCAACTTTACGGCCGGTCCCAAGAAGTTTAGTTTTCATGTCTGAGGGTCTTGCACACGACAACCAGTAGAAGAAAAATACAAATCAAGTCCAAGATCACATAATTGTCCAACAGATATAAGGTTAAGCATAAGCTTAGGGACCAAATATGTATCAGGAAGAGATAAATAAAAAATGTCAACATGTCCAGTATGGCTGACCAACATATTTGATTCATTAACAGTGTGAATAGTAGGTTCATGCTCATCACGGGTTTTAGAAGAAAAGATAGAGGTATCAAATGTCATGTGATTGCCACAGGCAGAATCAAAATACCATTGAGATGCACCTAGTGTAGTTGACATGGCTTCATTTTTACCAGTTTTATTTAGAGCCTTAGTAAGCGAAGTGCAGAAATTACCCCAATCAGGTGAAGAGATGGATGAAGTTGGTATAGCATTAGTAGCTACAAAAGCAACATTCTTTGGCTTGAAATAAGACCGATTGCAAGAGCCTCGAGAGTGATATTGGTTCCTATTTGATTGATTGCCAGATAGAAGTTTAGGACAGTCTACAAGATAGTGGCTCGGTTGTCTGCAGACCTTACACAGGCGAGAAGGATATTTGAGCAATTCATGCCCTTGTGAATAACAATACCTGCAGTATAAGGGCTTCTGGGATGGGTTTGGCTTCCCTCTTAGTGTTCCAAGAGTAACTGGTGCTGTAGGAGTAACTGGTGCTGCAAGAGCAACTGGCGTTGCTAGGGCAACATCTGTATGTAAGCTTTGTAGTGTCGTAAGAAGTGTTTCATCACTTAGTAGATCAAAAAAGACATCGTTTAGAGAAGCTAGAATGCCCCGGTGGAGGATTGAAGCTTGTACAAGTTCAAATTCTTTCCTCAAGCCCATCAGGAATTGCATAATGCGTGTCTCTGTTCGGTATTTGGCATGAATGGTGGAATATTTTGTCTATTCCCAAGTTGGCTCAGTGATAGCCAACTGATCTCACACAGTAGTCATCTGGCATATGAAACTATTGACGGTTTGCCCAGGTTCCTGACGCATGCTATGGAGGGTGGAGAAAAGGCGATACCGATTCGAGATGTCTGTCTTGGTATAGCAGTCCTAGAGAAGATCCCAAGCTTCTTTAGCTGTCTGGATTGTACCAAATTAAAGTTTGATCTCTGGACTGATAGTAGCATGGAACCATGTAAGAATCTGGTGATTTTTGCTATCCCATTCCTCTAGATGGTCAATGTATTTGGCTTTATCTTCGTTGTCTTTTTGCTTGGGTTCAATGATATCTTCAGTCACCAAATGCCACAATCGTCATCCACAGAGAAAACTAGACATCTCTTGAGCCCATACGACATAATTAGTTTCATTCCGAACATTGTTATAACCCGAGGTGTATCAGATTCAGCCATAGGAGCAAAAGAGGAAGTGAATCGGTGTAGAAAACACTCAAATAAAGAAGGAATTGTATTCTGTGATTACCAAATCAAAAAACAGAGGCAGGAAACAGATTCAAATCGTTAAAAAACTTTAGGAACTGGTCCAAGTTTGTATAAAACAAATCAGCAAATGCTTGAACAGGGACAAAGAAGGTACATATGACGTGGCAGGGGTTGAGGAGACAGCATGGCGCTGACTTGGCGTTGAGATGGCACAGGTCAACGATGATGTGGCATTAGTCAACGATAACGTGGCACTGACTAGGTGCTGAGATGGTGCTAACTGAGTGCTGAGTTGGCGCTGACTTGGATTACTAACTGGGCTTTTAGGGCTAACGTGGCAGCTGGTGGGCAGAAGGTAAAGGAAGGCTGCGCGTGGATCTGACGCACCTCTTATTTTCTGCGTACGAGGGTGCGTGAACAGTAACCTAGTGATGAGCATTATGTTTTTGGAATCGTCTCATTAAGACGGTAGAGCCCAAAATCTGAGACGACGAAGGGTGGTGGTATTGTTGGTTGTTGAAGGCGCGTGAGAGCGCGTCTGGACTCCGGTGGCTGTGATTTTGGTGGCGTTATGTTCATATATGCAAGACGAAGTTGGTGATATGATGTTTGTTGATATCGGATAAGGGATAAAGCCTGGAGTAGCAACGAAAGTCTCGGGAAAATATGGGCGGCGGTGGCGAAAGCCTTAGAGTTGCAAAGATTTTATTGAGATCAAGTTGAGGAAAGACTTACACTTGATACCATGTTAAGATAAATGAAACGTTGGAGAATGAATCATGAATTGATATTATGAGAAAAGATACACAAACTACAACGCTATACACAAGTATATACAGGTGAAGTAAGGGTTAGGGTTTTGCCCTAATAGGCCACGTGGGTGAAGCTCATTATTACATTAACAATGCATATATCTAATTATTTATAATATATAGATATGTTAAATGATTTTTCTTTTAAATTTTGAAAAAGTGTGCCTTAAATGTCTAGGTTTTTTTTTAAAGGGCACTTTGGTAATTTTACTTATATAAATAAATAGTAAACTGAATGTTATAAGAGTATAGATATATAGATATGTTAAATGATTTTTCTTTAAAATTTAGAAAACATGCATAGGAAACAAGTTGATTTTGTTTTTAAAATTTTGAAAGAAAATTTGATAATTTTACTTATATATATGAATAGTAAACTAATCTTATAAGAGTATAGATACATAGATATGTTAACCTAGATCATTTGTTTTATTTTTACGATTTGTTTCCTTTTTTTTTATAGTCAAAAGGTGCTAGTTGACCCTGTAATTTGAAAATTGAAAGAGTAAGTGAATTTACTTATGCAAATAACCAAGACATCTTCTATAAACAATATTAAAAAAATTATTGAAGTAATCAAAAGTAACAATGACAGCTATGTAAATTTACATAGACAAATAAATAGTAATTCAACCTTGTTTTATGTAATAGCTAAAAATAAATAAAATAGTAATTATAGAAGGTATAACATTCTATATTCATCCGTTTTATTTGTTCTTTAATTTTGCACTATTCTCTTCTACCGTATGTCAATTTCTTTGGCCATTCTCTTTTTACATGCATGATTTAAAGAGGTATTTATTTTTATTACAGACGAGTATACTTATTTGTTAGCCTATTTTTTATTGATAGTAACTAAGGGATTTAAAAAGCTATGGAATAAAATCTAAAAACCTTTAAATCCTAGTGGCCGAAGGATTCTCTATGAGAAAGATGGGGGGCTTATGTCTATGTGAATGAAGTGGAATATATATATATTTTTTTTCATAATTTTTTTTTTTTTTTCACAAATAATTTCTTAAGAATGAAAAGTAATATACATAAATAATAAATTGTATTTAAATTTTATACCTCTTTCGGTAATTCAATCTCATAGCTAGCAATTCCGGAGGTGTGACTTAAGGAGTTTCTCCCAAGAGCAGTAACGGCATGTTTGGTTGGATGGAATCGAGGGCGGAATGGAATCGCATTCCGCCCTCGATTCCTATTCCGTTGTTTGGTTCTTCAATGGAATCACTTTTGTGATTCCATTGGAATGAAATTGGATGGAATGGGATTCCATTTGAGATAGGGTGGAATGAGATTCCAACCCAATGGAATCAATATCTTAAATTACATGATAACCCTTATAATTAAGCCTTTAAAAATTGAGAATAAAAACAAAAATTAGATAACATAAATTGAAATTAGAGAATAGAAAGTTGGGAATAGAAATAGAAAATTGAGAACAAAAAATTGAGAACACTAGAAAATTGAGAATAGAAACAAAAAATTGAGAATAGAAACAGAAAATTGAGAACATAAACCGAAAATTGAGAACAGGAAATTGAGAACATAAACTAAAAATTGAGAACAAAAATATAAAATTAGAGAACAGAAACAGAAAATTAAGAACATAAACTGAAAATTTAGAACATAAACAGAAAATTGAGAACAAAAATATAAAATTAGATAACAGAAAATTGAGAATGAAAATTGAAAATTGAGAACAAAAACATAAAATTAGATAATAGAAATAGAAAATTGAGAACAAAAACAGAAAATTGAGAACAAAAATATAAAATTAGATAATAGAAAATTGAGAATAAAAACAAAAAATTGAGAACAAAAACAAAAAATAGAGAACATAAACTGAAAATTGAGAACAAAAAATAGAAAATTAGAGAACAGAAAATTGAAAAAGGAAACTGAAAATTGAGAACAAAAACAGAAATTAAAGAATAGAAACTGAAAATTGAGAACAAAAATAGAAATTAGAGAACAAAATCTTAAAATTGAGTTAAATAGTGAAATATAATAAAATGAGGAAAGGAATAGAATAGTGAAATATAATAAAATTTTATTATAACCAACCAAGAAGAGAATGGAATAATAATTTTATAAGGGCAAAATGGAAATTTTACTATATTTCACTATTCTATTCTTTCTTTCATTCCATACCAACCAAACAAGAGAATGGAATAGTGATTCCATTCACAATTCCATTCTATTCCTTCTCCCATTCCATTATTTATTCCATTTCATTCCACCCTCATTCTATTCCATCCAACCAAACATGGCGTAAGATTAAATCTCTATACAAGTAGCGATCTCTTAATAGCAGCACAATTACCCCACCTCTAACAATATTCACATGAAAAATTCCATATGAATGATTCCTACTAATTATCTAGAATCATATTATAAATCAGTAGATCTAAGGCATAATCAATTTGATTCTACGTTGCAGTAAGAATCTAATTGACCAAGACATTCTTGGAATGGCCAAAATTTTACTAAGGAAGAGGCCATTTGATGGCTTCCCTCTTATAAAGACTGACCAAGGTTCAAAACTCTAAACCCCTTTCTTTCCCTATTTATACTTTGGCCTTAACTTTTATACAGTTCAAAAGTACTAATCATTTCTTTTTCAAGGAATATTTATACTCCATTCTTTATTGTGTGTGACCCATTAGGTTCGTCTCAAAAGAAGGATGGCTAAAAATAATTAATTAATTAAAATTAAAACAATTATGTTAACCCCAGATATTTAATTCAAATTTGATGATTTTGATAATTACAATAGATTTTGTTGATTTTCTGGACTAATCCTATCACTTGAGATGTGTTACAGTTTAGTTGATTTTAGTCTGAATCAAGATGTACTCATAACGGGGAAAAAAAAAAAAGTCAATGCAATTCGAATGGATAATCACGTTTTTTTTTTTCCAGATATATATATATATTATTTGTATCTTTTAAGGTAAACAACTCTTATATTTGTCACTTATATTTCATCTTGATTAGGATCACACACAACATTTAACATTGTCTTAAATATTTTACTGTAGTGTGTTTAATAATCAATTATGCATGTGTCTCAATATAAAAGTGTTAAGATGATTTTCATAGATAAATAGAGGTGTTTAAGTTCAAAACGGTCCACCAATTGCTATAACAATCAACTAATTGAAGCTGATTTTTGTAATTGGAAGAATCTGGTTCCAACGGTCGACTGCCTCAATGGGTCAATCGACTAGGTTAAATAGAGTCTATTAGTTGAGTTTTGAAGTGAAACGGTCGACCACATGGGAAGAATGTTCAACCGGTTAAAGTGGAGAGTTGTGTTTTAGAAAATCTAATCAGTTCGATAAACCAAATAACCAATTCAGTCGACTGTTTAGTCCATTGTGTTGTAGTTGTTAAATTTTGATAAGATCGGTCAACCGAATGGACCATCTAGTTGACCAATGGGTTCCAAATTTGAATTTTCATGAACATTTTTTAAAAATCTTTTTAACAGATAATCATCTAAACTATTTTTAATATTCTTAAAAGATATATATTTATCAATAATATTTGTGAAAGAATTTTTATGCATTACGTTTTTTTAAATAATGACGTTATTGAATTTCTATTTTGGTCCCTATATTTTCATGTCATAAAAAAAAAAAAAACAAATTGGTATGACATTTTGACTCAGTTGTAAGTAATGTCTAAATTGCTCACCTTTGAAGTGTATTTAGGTTAAATGTTGTCCATATACATGGGTCAAAAGTCAAATTTCCCTAGAAGACATTTAGGGTCAAAAGTCCACAGTCAAAGGGCTTCATTTTTTGCCCAATTTTTTTTTTTTTTTTGATTTTATTAACTGTGGTAGAATTATGAAAATTTATGTTTTAAATATCGTAAAAATTAAATTTAAAATAAACAAGAAGAGAGAGAAACATATTGGAAAAAATTTAGAAAACTTACCTTCTTGAAATCTTATAACTGAGTTCAAAATTATGTGAAAAACTTTTACGTAATTGAGCTGGATTGCGTTTCTAGACTAAACTATATTTTGTTATTAATGTACATCTTCAAATCTCGCTGAGATCTATCCTTATTTGTATCTTATTAAAAATTTGTATGTTCATTTGTTGATCTTTTTTAACTTCATTTTTTGCCCAAAAAAAAAAAATTGATTTTATTAACTGTGGTAGAATTCTGAAAATTTATGTTTTAAATATCATAAAAATTAAATTTAAAAGAAACAAGAAGAGAGAGAAACATATTGGAAAAAATTTAGAAAACTTACCTTCTTGAAATCTTATAACTGAGAATCAAAATTATGTGAAAAACTTTTACGTAATTGAGCTGGATTTTGTTTCTGGACTAAACTATATTTTGTTATTACTCTACATCTTCAAATCCCGCTGAGATCTATCCTTATTTATATCTTATTAAAAATTTGTATGTTCATTTGTTGATCTTTTTGAGCTATATCTGTGATTACATCTCATTGTTTTAAATATTAGAGATTAATTTTGAAATATTTGAATTTTGTCTGATACTTAAAAATTGAAGAATTATTTTTTAAAACTCGTTGTGCTTTGAAATAACTTTTTATATTGATTAACGAGTTAAACAATTTGATCATTTTGCCTGGATTATTTGTCTATGTGCTTAATTGTTTAACTAGATAAATTAACATGTGATTGAAATTTTTATATCTGTTAATCATGTTCACTTCTATCATACTTAGTCGAGTTTAAATTGCAATTGATATTTATAAGTATTGGTAAAAGTTATCTCTTTCTTTCTTTCTTTCTTTTATTTTTTATTTTATTTTTTATTTTTTTTTGTGAGTTGTAGCTTTAATTTAAGTGTAATTAGTCTATGTAAGAGTGTGCTTGAGTATAAATAGAATTTACTCAAATTCGGTGTAAGAGTTTGATTCTCATATGAGAAGATGATTTGAATTTAGTGGATTTAATTACCAATAAGAGCTTAAGGGAGTAGAAGTTCACAAGAGTAGCTTGCCGAACAGCTATAAAATTTAGTGTGTTAATTTCTCTATCTCTGCTATGTGTGATTGTGTTTGTGTGTGCTTACATTAAAAGATTTCCTAAGAAAGATAAAATCCGTTAAATTTTAAATAGCTCATGAACACTTAAGTTTTAAACTACCTAATTGACCCTTCCTCTTGGTTAGTACTTTAGGCCAACAATTGATACCAGAACTACACTAGCTTAATTGGTTTAACAACCCAACTAACAATCACATGGCACACATAATAGTAGATAATCTTTTGTGCATATCGGTTAAGAACGTGATGAACCGAATCAACAATATAAAGACAAGTATATTGTATAATTTGAATTTAAATAAACAAAGACAATAAATGGATTCAAAATGTTGTAATTAGCCTATAATCGGTTTTAGATTTTCAAGAATCGGCCCAAAAAGTGGTGAACTGGCCAAAAGATCTTATGAACCAGTCAACAACCAAGGTTTACTACAGATGACAAGGCACTGATTGGAGATGATATGACAGATGAATAGGTGTGACATGGTAGCTAGCACGAGCTGATGTTGCAATTGACTGGAGATGATATGGCACTCACATGTGTTGACTTGGCAAATGATTGGGTGATGACGTGGTAGCCGACTTAGTTATGCAATTGTGATGGTTGGTTTGCTTTGGTGACATGTCACTGGCGTGACTGATGACGTGGAGAGTTATCCTGACGATGTGTGTAGAAAATAGTGGTAGCGCATGAATCTAATGGCAGGTTGTTCAAACCACGCGTAGGAGTGTGTGAGCCGTTTGATAGGGATTTGGTTGATGGCGTTGTCTTCGCCTCGTTGAGACGATTCGGATGGCATGGTGGTCATTGATGTAGGAGTAACGATGGAGCTTGTAGGGGTCAATGAAGTTGACGGGGGCGCTGAAACTTCTTGAGGCACGTACGTACAAGCGAGTGAGAAGGTGATTTGGCTTCTCTCTGGTGGCGTTGTGGACTCGCCGATCCAAAACAAGTTTGGTGGTGGGAGCAAATTTCGTGTTGAGTTGTTGAAGGTGATACGAAGTATTGTAGGGAACAACCTGGTGAAATACTTGAAAAAATAAATTAGGGTTGCGAAATTTTAGTAAAAATAGGGTCAAGAAAAATTTTCCTTGATGCATATTAGAGTAATTAAGAGACGGAATATTGAGACAGAGTATGAAACAATTGTATTGATATGTTTACATAATAAAAAAAATGTACAAAGGGACATATATATATAGATAAGGATTAGGGTTTGGAACATTAGACTCTAAGTAGTATAAGAGGTCTTATCAATTTGTAAGGACTACAACAAATTAAATTCATTTTTAACGATACTAAATTTGTCCTAATATATACTACTTTAGGACGCATTAAGTATGAAATAATTAAAAGTTATTCTATAAAAATTTGTCCCAATAACTTATAAGGACAAATATTTTGTTGCATTAGTTTATATTTATTAGGATAATTTTTTATTTTTTTATTATATATTTTTTAAAAATGTGTCTTATTAAATAAATATTATAAAAACATTATAATTGAGTGTCTCAATAGAAATTTAAAAAAATACTATTCGCAAACTATTTTTGAAAATGTTGTTCTAATATGTAATTTTTGTTGGAGTGAACTTTCGGGTCAAAAGATTTAAAAATACTCCGAATTAATTATTTTAGTCAATAGGATGTATGTGTGTGTATATATATATATATATATCATTGTAAAATAATATATATAAAAAAAAAAAAAAAAAAAAAACAGATTTTAAAATAATTTCATGAAAATAGGGAATATACATCTATCATTCTCTCCCAACAAACACAAACACAAACACAAACACACACATATCTATGTACAGCTGGTAGGATATGGATACGATTCTATCCTCTTTTCATGTGTCTTATGGTCTTCCATGATCACTTACTGCTATTACTTTGTGTTCATTTCCATCCCTCCACCCTCGTGCTTGTTTCCACCTTTGGGAAACAAAGAATTAATCAATGAGACATAGATGGTCAAACATTGAATAAAGTATGGAATGTTTGAGAGAATAATATGTAGAGATATCGTCGCATGCCCCCATTGCATGTGATTTTATTCCAAAATGAAAAGTTAAATATTATCTCAACTTATTGTGTTCTCCTGATTCTAGTAAACTTCACGTGTCATCTACGTGAATAAAAAAAACACTTTTTGTGTATTGGATTAGGAAATTTAGGCCACGTTTGTTTTAATATTTCTGTTTTTGAAAAAATAGGCGTAGAAACAAAAGATATGAGAAAAAGAAAATATTTATTTGAATTCTCAGTTTTTTAAACAAATTTCTGAGAACAAAACATATTTATTTTCACTTGTTGGCTCTCTTCCATGTATTTTCGGAACATAAATAAAAATTGAAATAAAAAATTTATTAAACAAACGTCTCTTTAGTCGTTTTTTAATTTCATCACTATACGAGTCCGATACAATATACAATGAACTTAAAAAAAATGTTTTGTTACTACACAAAAGATTAATTTTCATGTAGAAGTTGCTTGTTAACATGATCCCAAAACTAATTCAACACCCCCATTGAAATCTAGAAAAACATATATAAATTATTAAAAACTTATGGAAGTCAATGAAAATGCTAGAATACCCCGAACACATAACAGATCCGTCAATTTTGGAATATACAAATTCACTGCTAAACGAACTAGATTTTTTATGATCTATATATGTATAGATGTCTTGAATATTATAAAATAATATAATTTGCCCTCACAAATGGCTCACACTCTTTCAAGTAAATACTTAGTTAACATAAAAAAAATAAAAAAAAATTGCATACTTAGAACACCAAAAAAAAAAAAAAAAATTTAGATTTAAAAAAATAAAAATAACTTATTGCACTTCAGTACAAAGTTCAACAAGGGATCAAATAAAAATAGGATAAAATACGAGAGGAGTGTAATTACTCCAAAAATAATTGATAGGAATGCTTATGATTGCACCCAAATTAACCTTTAAAGGTATAAATTGTAATTAAAAACTGTGACTAGTAATTAGGTATCGAAATAAAAAAATAAAAATAAAAATTTAAAGAGAAGCCTATTTTTACCATTAAAATTAAGGGACAATCAGTTGGAGGTCCCATATTTCACCCTTAATTGGTAAAAAAAAATTCCAGAGGCGGAAGAAAAATTTGTTTTTGTCCCACTTATATTAAAAAGGTGGAAGTCTTGCGCACACGCGGTTACATGTAACAATTTTGTATGTAAAATTACTGTATTATGTAACATGTAATAATTTTTTTTTTAACATGTAACAACTTTGTGTGTAAAATTTGTTAGATGTAATAAAAATCACACAAAATACATGTAATTAGTTACAAGTAACTAAATATACACAAATACATATAACTAAATATTAAATTAATTTATGTGTCCAATATGTGTTAAATATTACAAAATATTACACAAATATATATAATTGTAATATATAACTAATATCATATAAATACATGTAACAAAAAATACACAGATATATGTAAAAAAAAATAACAATTACAAAATTATAACTAATATTCGTTATATATAACTAATATTCACTATAAAACCCCTACAATGTCCTTACAATTCTTGCAATGCGGGGACTAAAATTCAACTTAAGGGATTAAATCAAAACCTAATACTAAGAAATGATTAATCGCAAATTGCACCCTAAAAATAGGATTAATCGCCGAGTTTTCCTAAAATTAAAATGGGTCACTACTTGCAAGCTCATATCGATAAAACACCACCTATATATTTATTATTTAAGATAAATCTAAATACATATTATTTCGCTATATCAATAACAATATAATAAATGGGAGATGCAAATATTACTGTCTAACAATAATATTAATAGTAACATAATGAATAAGGAGGTGCAAATATTGTTGTACAACAATAATATCAACAACAACATAATAAATAAGAGATATAAATGTTACTATACAACAAACAATTATCATGTGTTAATTAGTTATTCTCTAAACTTAAATGACTACATAGATATAAGAATGAATTAGTAATGTGCCGAAGTGAAAAGAATTTGCGAATACGTATGTCCAAAGTCAGGATAGGATCTAATATTTTGATGAGGAAATCCATTACAGCGAATAAAATGAAAGAAACAATTGAAGTATCAATTTTTATGCTTAGCTCCCAATTAAATATTTAAAATTGAATATATTAAATTAAGTACGTTTGATAATAAAATTAAACAATCACTTAAAAAATAAATATCATGTAAAAAATTGTTCAAAATTTTAAGTGATGTATAATGCACTTAATTTTTTAACACTTATCACTTAATAGCATAGAATATTTAATTATCACAACCAGCATTTTACACTAATACTCTAAATTATCAAAAAAAATATACAATAAATTATAGATTGAGAAAATACTAAATTGAGAAAAAATAGAGAGAAAGTTGTAGAGAGATAATATTTTTTAAAAAAAAATTGTAAAAATTATTTTAGGAACAAAAATTTGTACAATGATAACCTTTTTTAAAATTAAAAGTATTAAAAAATTAAATAAAATTTAGTACTTATAATTTAAACATTTAACATTTTGCGCACTTAAAAATTTTAAAAATTAAGTGTTATTAATCATGCTCTAACTCGTTAATCTATTGAGCTATGTCTGCACAATGCAGTTCTATGGCATAAGAAATCTTCTAATCTACATAATGCATAAATGAGATGTGTTCATAGAAACTTAAAAGGGTACTCACAGAGAATCAATGGTATTCGTGGTTTCCACCTTTGTTTGTAATGCAAATATATTCGAAGCTTTTGCCGTTTTCTCCTATTAAAATCATGGAATATTCAAAAAAAAAAAAAAAAAAAAAACACTTGATTCAATGATTCATTATACGAAAATTAACTAATTAAAAATATACTTAGAAAATATATATTCAAATTGAATTGGTTGGAGTGAATTAAACAATGAAGTAAGTTTAATTCTTGCATACTTCTTTTTTATATTGATATGTGATTGGCTTAGGATGCCTATCTATTTTATATAAAAATCTTGCTATAAAAAACTACAAAAAAGAATTCAAAATACGAAAATGAAAAGAATTGTAAATTCTAATTAAAGATTTTTCTCACCTAAATTTATCAATACATAAAAAATAAATCTTTACATGTCTCTATATGAAAAAATTAATAAATAAATAAATAAAATCATTCTGAACTAACTAAAAGAGATACGGAAAAGTACTAGTCAAAGATGAAAACAACATATACGGATTAATGTAAATTAGGTAGAGAGACATTAGATCGTTGTACCAAAAATTGATAGTTTCTTTAACTTGTAACGAATCTAATTCCATACCGGCATTTAAATTAGTTCATGCATTACTGCAATTGGAAAAATAACAGACATTGCGAGAAACCCTTGATATATTTAAATGCGTGTGACTCGTGTCTAAAGATATTATTATAATTATATCTTTTATTATTTTTGACAGACAATAGCAAAATAAATTCCATTATAATTATGTCCTTCATTATTTTTAATCGATAATTGCAAAATTAATCTCAAACTGAATATGAATAGCACAACACATTACAAATTTACAACAAAACAAACATTCCTAAAACAAATACTAGAGAGAAAAAAAACTGAGACCATAGATTATCTTAATTAAAAATTAATAACTATCACAACTATATAAAGATATCAAACAACAGATATTTTCACCAAACCTCATCCACCAAACACTTTCACACTTTGATTTTCAAACTTAAGTTCACGTTTTATTTATCACCTTGAGTTTGAAGGGGTGTTTATATATATCTATAGGTCTTGACCCACTATATTAAACCCTAGTCCCACTAGGAAAACTAAATCTTAACCCTAGCAAGATTATCCAAGTCACCTCCTTTATATAGATTCTATATATATCTCTATAATAGTATATTTCTCTGTAATAGTATATTTCTCATAAATTAATATAAGTCTTTCATGTTCTCTCAATATTCTGTCTCTCAGTTATTCTAATATTGACAATATTTTTATGCAATGTTGGAGTATTATTTTTTTTTTAAAGAAAGATATGAGAAACAATTACAATTTTTAAATGTGAATTCTTATTACTAAAGAGCAAAAAATTTAAATGTGATAGAAAATATAATAAACATCTCAGTATGATACAAAGTTGAGACAAATATTGTCCAAATGATCAGTCTTTTACTTTGATCACATATTTAACCTCTTTAATCACATGTAAAATTGAAATGTTAATAGACTAACCATCTCATTAAACAATCCAGAATTTGATTACCATCATAACATTTTAATATTATCAATCATAGTTGGTAAACGTGATGATAAGTACTGTTCTTTCTATCATGCCTCCATCTATCACGGTAGATTTGTGAATAAAAAATGTTGTAAAACCATTTTATCACTATTTTTAAATGTGATATATCTTGTTTTTAACCTGTATTGAATAAATATAAAGTGAATGTACCGCATAATTAAACAACATAATTTCATACAAAATTTAGGATAACTTCTCCATAAATCCATTTATTACTTCACACATTTGTTTAAGGACTAATGATTAAGATAATATACTAAAGGGAAAATCGGTGAAAAATTCATTTTTTTAAGTCTAATTGGTGAAAAATCTTTTTGTGTTATTAGGTTTTGATTTAGTCATTTAAGTTAAATTACACTTGTATTTTAGTCCCGTATTACAGAAATTGTACGGATATTGCAGGGATTGTAGGGAGCCTTTTAATGAGTACATTCAATTTTTATAATGAACTATGTTACATGTAACTAATGTTAGTTACGTTTTCATAATTGTTACTTTTCACACATATTTGGGTATTTTTAGTTACATGTATTTATATAATATTAGTTACATGTTACAATTACATATATATATATATAATATTTTATGACGTAACTAAAACAATATCAAACTTTTTAGTTACATATTAAAGACATGTAACTGAAAAATATCAAACTTTTTAGTTATATATCAGAGATATGTAATTAAAAAGTTACATATTATTGGAACATGTAAGTGGGGAAAAAAAAATTAGTTACGTGTAACTAATACAGTAATATTACACACAAAATAGTTATATGTAACTAGTACGTGACTATCACGTGAGCAAGACTTCTGTCTTTTTAAAAAATATGGGACTAAATCAAAAAAATTATCGCATGTAGGACTTTTGATCAATTAGAACTTAAATGGAGGATCTCCCACCGATTGCCCCTATACTAAAAATACGATGAAATAGATTTTATTAGTCAAAGACTTACTAATAATTTATATTGTCAAAATTACTCCTAAATGCAGAAACGGTAAATCGAAACTTCATTTTCATACCTTTAGTTCTCTCTCTCTCTCTCTCTCCCTCTCCGTTGGATTTGTATCTCTCTCTCTCCATTGGATCAGTCTCTCTCCTTTTTCCCGCCGGATTTGTCTCTCTGCCGCTAGATTTCCCTCTACCATAGCCAACCTGCGCTTCCACCACATCACTGACTTCGCTTCTACGAGCATCACCATGTCAAACTCCACCATCCAGTGCCAAGGGCTTCATATATGTGGCACCACCACCAGATATGCGTCCACCACTACCACCAGATGCCTCTGCTACCGCCGCCATATCTGCCTCAACCCCGGCTGAGCCTCCATCGCCGGCTCTGCTTCTACTATGCCACCGACTCTACCTCACAACATTGCCAACGGAGCTGAGGATTTTGTTTATAGCCTTAGATATTATGCAAGGTCACCTGATCTACTGGTAATAAAACTTTATTTTAGTAAGTCATGTAAATTCTTTTTCATCTTTCACACTATCGTGAAGGATTTTCTGAAATTTGACTTGGGCATATAAGTAACTGATGTATTTCAACACACAAACACACATGGCTGAGGCAAGTGCCAAAATAGTGATTTTAAAGTTGAATGCATTAGATCGTATGCAAGTGGAATTCAAACCAGATATTGGCAGATTCATGGTTGATGTCAGCTTTTTGTTTTCCAATGCTCGTTGAAGAGTCCAATAAGAAACACGAAGAAATATGACATGCATAAAGTTTTAAATTATTTTTTTTTAAACTGAAATATAATAATAATAATAATAATAATAAGGGGAAGATCTCTCTTACTGCACGCCAAAATTTGGCATGTAGCCCGTAAAGCCCTCTCTATCAAAATACAATCTACACCAACTAAGGGCCTGAGCCTCAACAAATGGCCCATCCTTATACTACAATTTCACAAGAACTCCCCGAGACTCAAACACCTCACTACACACTACAAACACCTGAAATATAAATTACTACAACATTTAACAATATATAACAAGATTAAACCATTAAAATTGCAACAAGACTGAATCACCAATATTTCAAACAAAGTTGGATCCCGTCCTCTTGCACTCAATTTTCGGACAAAGATGGGACACCTGTTGCACACTGAATCCCAGAGTTTTGAATCCAACGATCTCATTTCCCAATCCATTCCATCTAATGCGCAATAAATTTCAAAACCTTAAAACCTCCCCTAGGCTTAACAAGGAAAAATCTCAACCCTGCACTCTTCTTTAACAATTGAGAAATAAAACATTTCCTTCCCCCCAAAATCATTTGGCATGAATATTCTCCCAAACATACCCAAATTAAACTAAAAGACTGCATGAAAACAACCACGCTCCACATACACCAAAAGTTGATAGCACCATTAGACCCCCCCCCCCCCCCCCCCCCCCCCCCCCCACTTGTAAAAACACCCATCAATCATCAATCAAAAAAATTGAGATGCTGTTTCAGAACAATAAAAAAAAATGAGTACACACTTATTCCATGGCTTCCCATTTCGTATAGATTAATTCACACATTTTCTCTTTGAAATTCAATTCTTTGAGCTTCACGGGAAGGCCAATACTTCTCCCTGTCTCAAATACTTTAACTATTCTCTGAAAAACAATGCTAGAACAAATACTTATCTTCTCATCATAATAGAAAATTTTCTGAATGAGACCGTTGTAGTTTACTTTATCCCTCACTCCCATCCCCCTAAATTTTATCTTAGGATATCCACCGGAGACCTTCTTTAGTCTAAATCCTTTGGACGAAGAATTCTTTCTCAGATTTACTAAAAATATATGAGCAATCCCTTCATCTCCTACCACCTTCAGAAGGCTTAACTCACCATTATTATTGGACTCAACATTTGGCAGGTTGCAAACTAAACATTCAAGTTCCTTCTCAAGCATCCCTTTTAAAACATCATCTTTACACTCCTCACTGGTTAAAATGAAACTCTATTTTTCTTTAATTCTCCAAATAAGATTGACTTTGGCCTTTGCGACAAAACGCTTCCTACAATGGTTGAAACACTTATCTAGAGCATTAATACAGGATAGACTCCAAATATTTTTTGTGGGTTCCCAATTTCTATTCTCCAATCCAAATTTTGCAAAATTTACCCTAATTTTACTTCCTACAGTTACAAGTTTAATTGTTTGTGGAACTTGTGCAAGATTATATTGTGATTATTGTTTGCTTGAGAGTTACTCATACATTGACTGGTTGGCAATGTTTTATGATGCCATCCATTTCCAAATTCGTGCCAACATTAGGAAATATTAGAAATTCCATTTAGTTAATTTTTTACATAATATACCTTGTGCTTGTCTTTTGTTTAGTTAGTATTACTTAAGATTCTTAAATTTGATTGATTGGAGAATTTCTCACGAATTTATCATTTTCGTACTTAGCTCTTCGGTTTTGAAGGATTTAAAGTGTGATATGAAATTTGATTTATTTTTGGTGGATTTTCACTAATTATGGATTTGCATTGATAGTGTAACTTGAAGTCGAATTTAAAATTTAGATGCATATGTTTAGTATATTTTCCTTATTTATTTAAGTGAATTTTCAGTTTGACTGTTTGAATTTTATTTATGAAGTGTTTCATTTTGTAATTTTAGATTTATGTAGATATGGATATATAAGATTTTTGTGTGTTGTAACATTGAATGAAATTTTTTAAATTTAGTCAAACTAGTAATTAAATTTAGTGGAAGTGTTAATATTAAGTAAAATTGTAAATATTCAGTGGAAGCATGTTTATTGATATTTGGTTATTTAATAAATAGAATTTTCAATTAAGTAATTAATTGTTTAAAATTTTACTGTATTTGGTAAGATAATTTTTAGTGGAATTGTTATTGAAGGACTATGATTGAGTGAAATCATTATTAAAAATATATTGCGTAAAATTGTTACTAGCGATATTCCAGAATTTTATTTTTTCAGTGGAATGTTACACAAATAGTATTCTGTGGAATATATTTTTATTTTTGAATTTTTATGTATTTTTATAAGATAAATCATTCAAAGTTACATTTGATATTTTAAATTTTTTAGTGAAATGTTATAAAAATTAAATCAAATGGAACATACATGATGAGGGTATCTATGGTATTTAAAAAAATTATTTGAATAAAAATAAAATTTTGTGCAATATTTATAAAAATTAAAATTCAATAGAATTGATTAAAAAATGAGTGAAACTTGTTATTAAGATTTTATATATATATAACAGACAATTTTTTAGAAATGTAGATCATAAATTAATTACATAATTAATTATTTAGCTTATTATAAAGAAGAAATATAAGAAATAAAAAACGAAACGGATCAAAATCATTGGTTACAAAAACATTCCAGATTTAACAAATTACAACATAAAATGGCATAATTAAACTTTGCATTACAATAAGTTGATAAAATACTGAATGTAAAATTAGAATGAGACACTTATTGTATTATCGAATAAAAACTAAAATAAAATACCAGAAAATGAAAATTGAGGCAATCGTTTAAAAATTTCTCCTTAAAGGAGATTTCGCCCCTACTATGATACTTACGGTTTGAATGAGTGTTTACCTCCTAAGATACAATGATCAGCAGTTACTGGTACTAGAAGTGGAAACCAAAAGTGTAACGAACAAAAAAATGTTGAACTCTCTCAAGAAAAATGAACTATCTCAAAAAATTCTAAAGAAAAACGTGAATGCAAGTTTATGCTTTCATGCTTACATGATAAGGAATATCTATCTTTTTATAGGAAGCAGAATCAATAACTGAAGATAATGAAGAGAACAGTAACTCCTGAATAAATATCCATGAGTTAATTATGTAAATCCTACCAGTTACATACATGAAGAGCCTTCAGATTTTATAACTGGTTGTAGTTACAAACCTGAATAGTTAGGCTCTATTTGGAATTAATCTAATTTTTCAATTTTGTCTAAAATTACAGCAAGCCTTGGACCTAGACCCTGGACTTGGCCAATTCGAGCAGTCGGGCAGTCGATGGCGACTCGTGTAGCTTTATTTATGTTATAGCATTTAGCATACTTTCTATTCATATTAATTCAACACCCTAGGGGACTTACTTTCAATAGGTAACCCGAGCAGTAATCAATGACCCTTCATATTCTTCAATAACCAATGTGCAATAACGCACACGACACATCAATCAACAACTTAAAGTGTACACTTTAAAGAACAATTTTAATTCACCTCTAAGCTATTTTTTCACAAATAAATATATCATATTTATTTCATCACCAAAGAGAATATATTGGTATATTCGTATATCCTAATTTAAAATTAGATCCCACAAATAATTCGGTCATACAATATAGAAAAAAAAAAAAAAAAAATTGTATAACACAATTTTGGAGTGACGAACTTTTATAATTTTGGTATGAGCTGAATTTTTTTGATTCTTGGAAATTTGTTTGAGAGCCCAAAAGTAAAACCCTAAAATATGGTAGACTAGTATTCACTCTTGGGCCATGATATACTACGTTGTGTATGTGATAATCTCACGGTTGGGTTGCTTGTCACTTTCTTGTTACAATCGACATTCCCCCAATATGAGAAGGGGGTCGTCTTGAGTTTAAACCAAAAGCATAATTTATTAATTTGCGTATTTCGAACATTTAAAGTCTGGTGGTAACATACTTCAGCACTTAAAATCAAATACATTGAGACCATAATCCATATTTGACAACTATTTAAATTTTAAGTGTAGAAAAATTTGTTATATTAAATGATTTTTTTGGATATTTTGTGACCCAATTATTTGTGAGACCCAATAAAAAATTTGGATATATAAATATACATACTAATGTATTCTTCTTGGTGAGGAGATGAATGTAGTATATTTATTTTTGTAAAATTATTTAAAATGTGAATTAAAATTATTCATTAAAGTATCCACTTGAAAATATTGATTGATGTGTAGTTTAAATTATCCCACATCGATAACCTAAGAAGATGAAAAGTCATTTATTAAAGTTTGAGATACCTCTTGTAGGTGCTCTCTAGGGAGTTGAAAGATATGGACAGAAAGAATGTATTTTGTAACAAATCCAAAATATTCTAAGCCAAACACAACTTAAAGTATATATTGCATGTTTTATAACTTGAGAGGAGTTATAAACTTTAAGGTTGTATTTTCAGGTGTGTAACTGCTAACAGTTACAAAAACTTGAAGACTCTTCAGGTTTTTGTAACTGCATGAACATTATTGCTATCCATTTTTCCCTATAAAAAGGGCATGCATTTCTCAGCATTAAGCATCCATAGGCTGTATTGCATTCTCGTTTTCAGCCGAAAGTTTTCTTCATCTTTCTTGTTCTTATCTTTGAGAGTGTTCTTGAGGGAGTTTTGCATTTTTTACTGTTCACCCGACTTCTGGTTTCTAGTGCTGGTATCAATAACAGTCTGATCGATGTATCTTGAGAGGCAAACGCTCATCCAACCGTAAACACCTAGCGAGAGATAAATCTGCTTTAAGGACAAATCGTCAAACGATTGCCTCAATCTCCTATTCTATATTCATGTTTCTGTTTTTTGTTATTACACAGTAAGTATTTTGTTTTCGTCTGTTTTATTATTATAAAGCAATAATTCTTTTTTCTGATTTTCTATTTTGGATTGTAATTTATTTATTTCTAATGTAATTTGGAATGTTTATGTAACAAAAAAAACAGAATTGTTTCTTCTTTATTTCTATTCTTCAATTAATAATTGATTAAATAATTAATTATTTAATTAAATTTTCACCATAATTTACCAACAATCTTAAAGAAGATTTGTTGAATTCTTTTAAATAATTCTGGTTTTTTGTTTGAAAACATTCCAGCATCAAAGATTTTATATTTTTTGTTTGTGTTTTCTTACAAGAAATATGTCCTCAAATGATGTTGCTATCACTGCTGTTGCGACTACTAATCAAGGTGTTGCACCACCTGCTGTGCTTTACTCATCCTATGCCATTTCCACATGGAGAAAAGTCTAAAAAGTTTAAAAGAAGCTTCTTCAAGAGATGGCAGCAGAAGATATTGTTCTACCTTACAACATTGAACTTGGCAAGATTCTTCCGCGAAGATGCTCCTGCCATGACTGAACGGTCTGACACTCAAACTGTTGTTGTTGTTGATGCATGAAAATATTCTGATTTCCTATGCAAGAACTATATCCTGAATGGATCGAGTAATACACTCTACAATGTGTATTGCTCATTCACGACGGCAAAAGAACTGTAGCAGTAAGATGTACAAAATGGAAGATGTTGGGACTAATCGGAAGATTTCTAGACTACAAAATGGTGGACTTGAGGACAGTCATCAGTAAGACTGAAGAGCTCCAAGTCCTTATGCATAACATTCATGATGAATGAATAACTCTTAGTGAATCATTTCAAGTGGCAGTTGTGATTGAGAAGTTGTCATTATCAAGGGGTGATTTCAAGAATTATCTAAAATATAAACGAAAGGAGATGACTCGTGAAGACGTGGTTCTCAAATTGAGAATCGAAGAAGAACATCAGATCTCTTCTAAACGTGAGGGTTGAAATTCTATGATGTCAAAAGCCCATGTCATATAAACTCACAAGAATAGAAAGCAAACTAAATCAACCTCAAACAAAGAAGCTTCAAACAAAAAGTTCAAGGGTAACTATTATACTTATGGAAAGATGGGACATTGTGCTCATGATTGTCACAAGAGAGTTGTACCGAAAGAAAATAAGCCTAAAAATCAGGCTCAAGTGACTAGAGTGGAACGCCTTACTGATGAGGTTTCCGAGATGAATTTGTTTGCGATTGTATCTGAATTCAACCTCATTGAAAATCCCAAAGAACAGTATTGGATACTACTGTTATCCACCACATATGTTTTTTCACCATTTATCAGCTGGTGAAATCTGGAGATAAGCTCTATATGGGGAACTCTTCAATTTCTAAGGTTGAAGGATAGGGAAAGGTTGTGCTAAAGATGACCTCTAGTAAGGAACTTACTCTTAACAAGGTGCTGCATGTACCAGATATTCGTAAGAATCTGGTTTCTAGGTCGTTGTTAAGTAAGAAGGGTTTCAGACTAGTATTTGAGTATGATAAATTTATATTTACTAAGAGTGGTATGTATGTAGGAAAAGGCTATATGAATGAAGGCATTTTCAAGTTTAATGTGATGACTGTTATCCCAAAGAATAACAATAATAATAAAGTCAGTACTTCTTCTGTTTATATAATTGAGTCTTTGGATGTGTGGTATGGTCGTTTAGGACATGTTAATTATGATATTTTATGTAAATTAATTAATATAAATTTAATTCCTAAATGTCAAGATAATACAAACCACAAATGTAAGATTTGAGTTAAGTCAAAATTGACTCAATTTTCTTTTTATTCAATTGAACGAAAAAGTGAACCTCTAGATTTAGTGCACACAGATATTTGTGATTAAAAATTTGTACAAACTAGAGGAGGGAAAAAATACTTTGTTACTTTTATTGATGATTGTGTAAGATATTGTTATATTTATCTTTTAAGAAATAAAGATGAAACATTAGACATGTTTGTACATTATAACACTAAAGTTGAAAATCAATTTAACAAAAAGATTAAAATGTTGCGTAGTGATAGAGGTTGAGAATATGTTTCACCTTTTAGTGAGTTTTGTGCACAACATGAAATAAACCACCAAACAACATCACCTTATTCGCCTTAGCAAAATAGAGTTGCTAAAAGAAATAACAGAACTTTAAAAGAAATTATGACTCTTTGGAAATAAGTTCTGATCTACCTTAGACCTTGTAGGAAGAGGTTGTTTTAACAGCAAATTTTGTTTTAAATAAATTACCTCACAAGAAATTAGATAAGACCCCTTATGAACTATGTAAAGGAAAAAAGTCTTCATATTCATATTTAAAAGTGTGGGGGTGTCTTGCAAAAGTTATGATTCCTAATCTTAAGCAGATTAAAATAGGACAAAAAATTATTGATTGTGTATTCATTATATATGCAAAAAATAGTAGTGCATATTGATTTTTGATTCATAAATCAAAAATTGAAAATGTACTTGAGAATAGGATTATTGAATCAAGGAATGCGTCATTATTTGAGAATATGTTTCCTTGTAAGACTTTTATTGAGTTGAGTTCTTTAAAGTGAACAAGTAATACTACTTTTAGTAATTCCCAAGAGGAGGAGATTAAAGCTAGACGTAGTAAAAGGACAAAAAATTCTAAATCTTTTGGTCTTGATTTTTATACCTATATAATAGGATATGAATCTCAATCTTTTGGGGAGACTATGTCTGCGCCTGAAGCACCTCTTTGGATAGAGGCTGTGAATATTAAAATTGAGTCCATCCTTCAAAATCATACATGGAAACTAGTGGATCTTCCATCTAGAACGAAACTACTAAAGTGTAAATGGATCTTTAAGAAAAAAAATTGGAAATAGATGGATCAATTGATAAAAATAAAGCAAGACTTGTAGCTAAAGGTTACAAGTAAAGAAAGGGTATAGATTATTTTGATACTTATTTACCAATAACAAGAATCACATCTATAATAATGTTAATAGCAATAGTAGTTATACATAATCTTGAGATACATCAAATGGATGCTACGACGACTTTCTTGAATGATGAATTACATAAAGAAATCTATATAGAACAACGAAAAGAGTTTGTGGTTCTTGGAACATAGAATAAAGTATGTCGACTTATAAAATCCTTATATAGATTAAAGTAAGCACTAAAACAATGGTATGAGAAATTTGAGAATGTTATGTTTTCAAATAATTTGAGATCAATGAATGTGATAAGTATATCTATATTAAGACAACAGAGTCTTGTTATGTTATTGTATGCTTATATTTAGATGACATGCTTATTATTGGTAGTAGTGATAAAATTATAAAATCTACCAAACAAATGTTAACAAATATATTTGAGATAAAGGATTAGGGAAAAGTAGATGTCATTCTTGGAATTAAAATTACAAGAATGTCTGAAGGATTGATCTTATCTCAATCTCATTATATCAAGAAAGTCTTTGAAAAATTTAACAAGGATAACTTTGGTATAACCAAAACACCAATAGATGTTAATCAACCTCTATTTAAAAATACTGGTGAAAGTGTATCTCAATTGGAGTATTCTCGAATAATAGGCAGTTTAATGCACATAATTAATTGTACAAGACCTGATATTGCTTACGCAGTAAGTGAATTAAGTAGGTTCACTAGCAATCCAGGTAGAGAACACTAGAAAGCTATCGTGAGGCTTTTGAGATATTTAAGATATACTCAAAATTATGGTTTGCATTATACAAGATATCCAGCAGTACTTGAAAGGTAGAGTAATGCAAATTGGATATCTGATACTAAAGACACCAAATCCACGACCAGATATGTCTTTATATTAAGAGGAGCTGCAGTGTCGTGGAAATCCTCTAAGCAAACATGTATTACTAGATCCACAATGAAATATGAATTTATTACTTTAGATAAAGTAGGAGAAGAAGCAGAATGGTTTCGACAAATTTTGGAAGATATTCCAATGTGGACTAAGCCTGTGTCAGCTATCTACATGCATTGTGATTGTCAATCAACAATTGGAAGAGCACAGAATAGTATGTATAACGGTAAGTCTCGACATATACGTTGAAGGCATAATACCGTAAGGCAGTTTCTCTCTAATGGAGTTATCTCCATTGATTATATCAAGTCAAAAGATAATATTGCAGATCTATTGACCAAAGGTCTTACACAAGATAGAGTAAACTGTTTATCGAGGGGAATAGGTTTAAAGCCTATTACGAAATAGTCATCATAATGGCAGCCCAACCCAGTTGATTGCAGATTCCAAGATCTAGGTTCAAAAGGACAACTGAATTATGAAGTTGACTGTGGGTGTATCACTGAGTAGATAAATTATATAGCTCATTCCTATGATATAATAGTGAAATCTGCAATATGATTAAGGATAAGTAAAACTTTTAATGATTTCTATATCTTGAAAATTTCAAGTAGGGTATAACAGAATACTCTTTATAGAATATCATCTGAGAGAATGAAAAATGCTAAATTCTCTAGAAGCACACATGAAGTACCAAAGTGTTTAGGGCCAAAATGAACGCAACCATAGAACGGAAAGTGTGTAGAAGATAATTAGGTAGTTTCTATTATTTTGATTTACACAAAAGGCCGAACAGTTCAAAATATCATGTTCATTAGTTGGCCGAGTAAATCCTATGGATTCTTACTAAAGAAGGTTCAAGGCTAAAAACTATCTGTCCTGATATGGTTATTTTATTTTTTAGCTCGCTCGCTCTCTCTCTCTCTCTCTCTCTCTCTCTCTCTCTCTTGTTTTGAGTTGTTATTTCATATGCATATTTATCCGATCAATTTTCATTCATGTAGAGGACTGTTGTATTAAATGATTTTTTGGGTATTTTGTGACCCAATTATTTGTGGGACCCAATAATAAATTGGGATATATATAAATATATTAATATGTTCTCCTTAGTGAGGAGATGAATGTAGTATATTTATTTGTGTAAAATCATTTAAGAGGTGAATTAAAATTATTCAGTAAAGTACCCATTTGAAGACATTAATTGACGTTTAGTGTGGGTTATCCCACATCGGTAACCTAAGAAGATAAAAAGTTATTTATTAAGGCTCGAGATACCTCTTGTAGGTAAGCTCTCTAGGCGTTGAAAGATATGAAGAGAAAGAAAGCTAAAGGCTATAAATAAATAAAATCACACGCGCGCTCCGCCGACCAACTAATCGATCGCTCACCCAATTGGGCCCAGGCCCGAGTCCTAGGCCCTGGGCCTTGGGTCTTGTGGATCTTGGGGAATATTTAACTTCGACTTGGTATGTTTTGTACCAAATTCAAAAAAATTCAAGCCAAACATAGCCTAAAGTATATAATGCAGGTTTTATAACTTGAGAGAAGTTATAAACCTGAAGGTTGTCTTATCAAATATGTAACTGCTGAGAGTTACAAACATCTAAAGACTCTTCAGGTGTATAACTGCATGAACATTATTGTTGCTCATTGCTCCTTATAAAAAGGGCATACATTTCTCAACATTAGGCATCCATAAGCTGCATTGCATTCTTGTTTTCAGTCGAAAGTTTTCTTCCTCTTTCTTGTTCTTGTCTTTGAGAAAGTTCTGCATTTTTTCATGTTCCTCTGGCTTCTAGTTTCTAGTGCTAGTACCAGTAGCAGTCTGATCATTGTATCTTGAGAGGTAGACACTCATCCAACCGTGAGCACCTAGTGAGGAAAAATCTGCTTTAAGGACAAATCATCAAACAATTGCCTCGATCTCTTATTCTGGCATTCCTGTTTCTGTTTTTTGTTAATACACAAAAAGTATTATGTTTCTGTCTGTTTTATTATTATATAGCAATAATGCTTCTTTTTGGTTTTCTATTTTGGATTGTAATTTATTTATAATCTGGAATGTTTCTGTAACAAAAAATTAGAATTGTTTCTTCTTTATTTTTATTCTTCAATTAATAATTGATTAAATAATCAATTGTTTAATTGTTTGGTTAAGTTTTCACCATAATTTAACAACAAATTTTAGTGTTTAATTTTAAGTGTTAAATTTATTAAGTGTTGAGTATATTAAGTATTCAATTTTTTAATATTTTAACTTCAAAATAATTATTTTTCTATAAATTTTTATTCCTAAAATAATTTTTACAACTTTATCTTTATAAAATATTATCTCTCTACAACTTTCTCTCTCTATTTTTTCTCAATATAATATTTTATCCATTTATAATTTTTTGTGTATAGCTTTTTTTGAGATTTTACTGTATAAAATTGATGTAGTCAAAAATTCTCAGTCATGTGTCAAGCTCCACATGTACCAGAAAATCTTTCGTCTTCTTTCTTTACCTGCAAAACCGTGAATTCTAATGGGGGACACCGGTGTGGTGTCAGCCAAAGAACATCCGGTGTAAGAATAAATTAGTCTGAATATAGTGAGAATAAATTGCACACTTCAATCAAAGTCCCTATTACTAGTTACCTTCTTTTTTTTTTATAGGGTGATCTACTTGTTATCTCTTGAATGGAAAAATCATTCAGTTGCTCGTACCTCTCTACCATTACGTACAATAGCCATTATCCCCGTATTTAAGGGAGAATATATGTAACGGTCCCCATTAATCATGGGTTGTTATAGTCAATTCAGACTTATTCTAACGTATATAGGTTTAGACCGAAACTTTGAAATGACTGGTTTCCTCTTTTAGCTTTTGACACCTTGGGTTTATACATACCCAATTATAGGCCTTATTATGTGGCCGCCCATACATTCATATAGATCATTAAATCAGTGTTTGAATCATGGGCTTATGCTGCCCCAGCCCATTTAACAGACGGGTTTACCTGACTTCAATTCGGAGCCCATATAACGAATCCGACCCGTTTAGGATTTCATACCTAGGTCAGTTTGGGGCGGGAGTTTTACACATATCATTTTTCCTCCTGACTTTCACGATGATTCAGACGAAGAGAAACGAAAAATCACTTCTTCTTTGAGTAAGTTCTTTCTTGCATCCCTTCGATTCTCAACATTTTTCTTCGCATTTTGAGTTGCTATTCATTATTTTACAAAACGTCATCAAATCAATCAATTAACTCCATCGAAGCGGGCTCATCGTCAAATCTTACAATGGAACAAACGGCGACTGCCCAAGATCCTTCGCATTTTAACCCTGATATAGATCTAGAGGCAAGTAAGTTCCCAATAGAATGGCTTTCAGTATTTAGGGAACAATATAGTATCCATTTATCAGTGTCGATTAGGGTTCCATCTAAGGATGAACATCCTCAAGATTCCAGAGAAAATGAGGTGTGCCTCTATCTCTGGATGTTTGAGTATGGACTCATTCTTCATTTTTCCTCACTCCTCCGCAATCTTTTTCGCCAAATGGAAATTACTCTAACTCAGCTAACTCCAAATAGTTTTCACCAAATTATGGGAACCATGGTTCTTGCTAGACAAAATGACGTTACCATTTCTGTTGATATAATTAGAAGCATAAGCCAACTCAAATACCTCGCCAAAATCAATAGATATTACCTTTCTATCCCCAAGGAATTTTCGTTTCTTATAGACTTTCCAGCGAAGTTAGAGACTGGCAGCCATGGTACCTCTTCTTTTTTGGAGATTGGGAATTCTCTTCTGAGGAAATGGGATAATCCTCAATGGTGCCAAAACGTTTCAGCTCCCCTAGTAATGATATACCCAACAGTCTATTTCTTATTTAAAATTATGTTGAAGTAATTTTGTTCATATTTATTGATTTATTAAATGCAGGTGACAGCGTTGGTCAGAAACTCGGTCTCACTCCAAGACTTAAAGAAGAATTTAACAAGCTTCTAATCCCCAAAGACAGCTTTTACAGAGAATTAGCATATTGGTCATTCGTCCAACCTTCAATGGATCCAGCTCGTATTCAAGAATTAGCTGAACTTCGTATCAATACCCGGAAAAGAAAAAGGTCGACAAAGAGACTCGCCAAAAAGACTGATCAATCATTATCCCAGCCTCCTTGTAATGTTGCTGGCAGCCTAACCATCCGTCAAGAAATTTCTCATGATGACCCTGTAGTAGCAGTATCGGATAATGACTGCCAACCTCTCATCCTTCGCTGAAGTGGCGTTATTCCTATCGCAGTTCCATCCTTGGTTTGCACCACTGAATAAGCTCAAGATGAACCATCTTCTGCTTCTAGGTCAGCTTCTCTTTCTAGATCAGCTGATATCCCTGCAATAGAACCTTCTGTTGTCGATCCTCCAGTTGTTGATGCTCCCACAGCTAGTCATCAGTCTTTCCCAGTCCATACTTCCAACCAAAGAACCTACCGAAGAATAACTAAATAACAAATGTACCAGCTTATTGATGAATTTGGTCCTTCTGTTCCAGGTCGTCATGCTATTTTCGACAACGCCATTAAATTTCTTTATGACTAATCCTGGGACAAAGGCAAGAAACGAACTGAAGGAAAGAATAAACCTGAAATCTTTCGGATGGTGATCTGTGCCCTTCTCCAGGTATTTACACTATTTTAGTCTATCTTTACTGAGTAATCTGACTGATTGACCTTATCTAATAACAACCTTATCATATTAGTGTATGCGTATGTCCTCCACTCTGGTCAATTGTGTTAAGGACGACAACGAGCTGGATGTCCAACTGATGCACCAAATGACTGAGCTCAGCAAGGTTGAGGCAAAGGTACAAGATTTGGAAAATGAGAAGTTAAGACTTGCCACCGATCTTGCCTTGTCCAGGTCTTCTCAAGAATAGTTCAGAGCTGAATTGCAATCTGCCAATGAACAAATAGAGGCTCTCCAAAAATGTAATGCACTTTTCTGCTCTGAGAATAGCGAGCTTAGGACATCAATCACAATGCTCAAAGAAGAATGCACGCTTCTCAGAGAAGAATCCTGCAACCTTTCAGAGGAACTTGCCTCAGCCTATCTGATAATTGACCAAAAGGATGCCGAGATCAAAGAGAAAGATGCTGCCCTCCAGAGAAATCATGATCAGTTAAAAAAGAAAAAGGTTGCACTTCAAAGGCTTCATTATAAAAAAGAGCAAATGTCTGTTGAGTTGTCTGATGCACAAGAGAAAGCCAAAAAAGACATTGATGACCTCTGGTCTTCTTTCAAGAAAGAATCAAAGAGGCTTTAGAAGGTCGGCTTTGCTTTCTGCCAAAGGCGGGTGTCAAAGAAGTTTCCTGAGGCCGATCTCTCCTTCCTAGATCTTGATGACGAAACAGAAGAAGTAACCGAAGAACATCAAGATTTACCCAGTTCAGCAGATGAGGTGCCAACAGAGAGCTCAACACGGAATGTTGCTCCTGATAATACCAACTGATAACTCAGCCAAACTTTGGTCAAATCAACTAATTGCTGCCGATCTGCACCCTCTTTTTTTATTTGAATTTCATATCTTTTTACCTTTTATCCTCTATTGGTCTGTAATTAACTTTATTAATGATCATATCTTTGATCATCATGACCTGTAACTGAACAGTCATCGCCGTTACAATTTTCAAGATTTTGTGTAATGATTGCAGTACGTTTTTATCAGCGACGTCACTTCCTTATTTAATGTATGCTTTTTTCGATGCTTCAACTATCTTCCCCCATTCCTCTTACTTGACTATTTAAAGGCACCACGGAATCTTTGTACTTTCAAGAAACCCTTCCTTTGATATTCATGGGCTCCACCATATGGATTAACAGCCTATCTGCCTATTTAAGAACCCAAGTTGAGAGACACAACAAGATCGAACTAGAAGAACGCTTTTGTTCTTTGATGCAGATAGCCATAAATGCTAGGGATGAGTATCCACGCCTTCGCTCTATGGAAGAAGCTTCTGCCATTTTTGCTGCCATGGAATCGGGCCATTTCCAAGCCGTATCTCACTATCTTGAAGCGAAAGATGAATTGAAAGATGTTGAAAAGAGCAAGAAAGATCTAGTCGCTAACTTCAACTACTAGAAGCTTTATGCTAATGCTATAAAAGCGAAGAGGGATACACTCCTGAAAAAGAACGAGGAGAAGAGGGAAAAAATTCATGAACTGATCTGAAAACTCAACCAATATGAAGATCATGATTTTTTTCTTTCCAACCCCGACTCGGACGATCTTGACTCTCTTACTTCTGCAGAGTCGGATTGAAGCGCCTCCCACTCAGCCCCGGATAAAGAAGAAGAATAAGAAGAAAAAACTTGTTTTTTTTTTTTTTTTGTAAGAACAGTTTGTATCTGTTCTTCTTTTTTGTTTTTGTAAAAACCCATGTATCATTTCATTTTTTCTTATAATATGAATGGGCTTTTATATAATAATAATAATGCCTCGTCAGCCCTCATTCGTAACAAAATTAGGATACATAACTTAGTTACGAATCGTTGAACAAGCATATGATAGTAGAAGGATAAACTCTGGAATAATACCTAGTCTGCCCTCTATCTGAGTGTTAAACTTAGTGACTTGTTGGGGCACAATACCCGTTTATACTAAACTACTCTGCTTAATTATGAACTAGAAAACTTAAGTGCTTTCTGAGCCAATACACCCTAACAGAATGCTGAGTTGAACTCTGAGTTGAAGAACTCAGTTACTTGTTGGGCTTAGGTGCCTAGTTAAATGCTAAGCTAATGTGCTTAGTTAAATTTTGAGTTAAAAAACGCAGAAGAATACTGGGCTGAGGAGCTCAGTTAAATGCTGAACTAATGTGCTCAGTTTAATTCTGAGTTGAAGCACTCAGTGGTAAACTGGGCTGAGGTGCCCAGTTAAATGCTGAGCTGATGGCTCAGTTAAATTCTGAGTTGAAGAACTCAGTGGTAAGATGGGCTGAGGTGCCCAATTAAATGCTGAGCTGATGTGCTCAATTAAATTCTGAGTTTGAAACACTCAGTTGTAAGTTGGGCTGAGGTGCCTAGTTAAATGTTGAGCTGTTGGCTCAGTTAAATTCTGAGTTGAAGAACTCAGTGGTAAGCTAGGCTGAGGAGCCCAGTTAAATGCTAAGCTGATGTGCTCAGATAAATTCTGAGTTTGAAGCACTCAGTTGTAAGCTGGGCTGAGGTGCCCAATTAAATGCTGAGTTGTTGGCTCAGTTAAATTCTGAGTTGAAAAACTCAGTTGTATGCTGGGCTTAGGTGCCCAGTTAAATGCTAAGTTGTTTGCTCAGTTAAATTCTGAGTTGAAGAACTCAGTTGTAAGCTGGCCTGAGGTGCCCAATTAAATGTTGAACTTTTGGCTCAGTTAAATTCTGAATTGATAAACTCAGTTGTTTGCTGGACTGAGGTGCCCAGTTTTTATGCTAAGCTTTTGGCTCAGTTAAATTCTGAGTTAAAGAACTCAGTTGTAAGCTGGGCTGAGGTGCCCAGTTAAATGCTGAGCTGTTGACTCTGTTAAATTTTGAGTTGAAGAACTCAGTTGTATGTTGGGCTTAGGTGCCCAATTAAATACTGAGCTTTTGGCTTAGTTAAATTATGAGTTAATAAACTCAGTTGTTTGCTAGATTGAGGTGCCCAGTTTTTATGCTGAGCTTTTGGCTCAGTTAAATTCTGAGTTCATAAACTCAGTTAAAAAAAACACAAATCTCATGGAATTAAACAATTATTTCTTTTATTAAAAAATGCATTCAGAAGACAACTTATTTAAAAAGAAAAGGAGATTAAAGATAAAGAACTCATACAAAATACTTCCGCAAATGGGAGACGTTCCAAGGTCTAGGAACTGTAACTCTATCAAGTTCTTTAAGCCAATAAGTTTCTAGTCTATTAACTTTAATAACGCGATAAAGGCCCTCCTAGTTTGGAGCAAGCTTTCCCAAGCGAGCTTCTGGTCAGTGAGGCATTACCTATCAAAGTACCAAGTCTCCAATGGTAAAACTCCTTGGGCGAACTGCATGATTAAATTTGCGCGCCATCTTAGTCTTGTAAGCTGCCATATGCATTAATGCCTTATCACGCTTTTCTTCAAGTTGATCCAATTCCTCTCGTATGCAGCCTTCATTGTTCCTTAAATCAGCAGTAGCAACTCTTCTGGTTGGCACCCCAATCTCAACTGGAATGACAGCTTCAGTTCCATAAGTTAAAGAAAATGGTTTTTCTCCAGTTGTAGATGTCAGGGTATTGCGATAAGCCTATAAAACTCTAGGAAGTTCTTCCACCCATTTGCCTTTAGCATCATCTAGACGTTTTTTTAGTGCCTCTTTAATTGAATGGTTGGTCACCTACGCTTGTCCGTCTGCTTGGGATATGTCAGATTGGATGTTTGATGTTGTATCTTGAGCTCATTGTACATCTAGCCAACTTTTCCTCCATTAAATGGAGTTCCGTTGTCAGATATAAGAATAGCAGGTATGCCAAAACGACAAATGACTTGTTTCCACAAACAATTCTTTACTTTATTTTCATCCACGGTTACAAAAGCCTCCTCTCCAACCCATTTGGTGAAATAGTCTATCACCACCAACAAGTATTTCTTGTTTCCAGGAACTGGAGTAAAAGGACCCAAAACATCCATTCCTCACTGAGCAAACGGCCAAGGACTAGTAATTGGAGTTTGTTGCTGAGCTGGGACCTTGATATTATTAGAGAATCGTTGGCACTTGTCGTACTTTCGTACATATTTTGCTGCATCAGTGCGCATGGTTAGCCAATAATATCCCACTCTCAACACTTTATGAACCAAGGACCTTCTTCCTTGATGATTACCACACACGCCTTCATGTATTTCTTGTAGAACATAACTCGCTTTTTTTTGTCCTAAACACAACAACAAAGGTTGGGAAAAAGATCGCCTACACAATTTATCGTCAGATAACGCATACCTTGACGATTTATAAACAATTTTTCGAGCGGCATCTTTGTCGTCTGGTAATACTCCTTTCTTCAGATACTGAACTATAGAGGTCTTCCAATTAATTTCTTCATCCAGCTGACCTATACATGCACACTGAGGGGTTAGAGTGATCGATGGCTGATCTAGAAACTCAACCAGTTCAGACTTCTGATCTAATCCCAAAGTCGAAGCAAGTACAGACAAAGCATCAGCCTTGGCATTTTCAGTTCTTGGGATGGCTTCAAATTTATAGCTTTGAAACTGGGAAGTGAGATCTTTTACTTTCTCTGCATAGAGGCGTAATTTGTCTCCGTTTATAAGAACAAGTCGTTAACCTGATTAATCACTACTTGAGAATCTGACTTCACTTCCAGATGCTAAGCACCTAACTCCTTGGCAAGAGTTAGCCTGAGAACCACTGCTTCATACTCCACTTCGTTGTTAGAAGCTTGGAAACCTAACTGCACGGCTTTTTCAAGCTAATCTACCTCAGGTGTTTGTATGATTATTCCCACTCCATATCATTTCATGTTTGAGGCTCCATCAACCCATAACTTCCACTGGGCGGTAGAATAGGATGTTATTTCTTCATTCAATGAATGAGTAAATTCAGCAATAAAGTTAGGTAAAGCTTTCCCTTTGATTGTTGTTCTGGGTTTGTACTGGATAAAAAATTGACCCAGCTCAACAGTCCACTTCATTGGACGTCCAGATGCTTCTGGTCTGTGCATTACTGCCCAAAATGGGTATGAAGTCAGCACGGTTACTACATATGCTTGAAAATAGGGCCGGAGCTTCCTAGCAGCAATTCCCAAAGCTAATGCTAGTTTTTACAACTCCATATAATGGGTTTCAGCTGAAACCAACGATTTGCTGACATAGTATACCGGCCTCTGCCCTCCTGCGTGTTCTTGAACCAGTGCAGCATTTACTGCTACAAGGGTTACTACCAAATATAGCTTCAACTCTTCTCTTGTGTATACTTTTGCCAATGTTTCTACTGAGCCCAAGTAATCTTTAATAGATTGAAAAGCATGCTCACAGTCATCATCCCACTGAAAGGTCTTGTTTTCCCTCAAAATTTTGAAGAAGGGAGCACACCTATCAGTAAATTTTGAGATGAATCTGTTTAAAGCCGCCAATCTTCCAATCAACACTTGAACTTCTCGTATAGAAGAAGGGGATTTTAGATTCTTGATAGCTTCTATTTGTCCTGAATCTACTGTAATGCTGAGTTGATTAACTACGAAACCAAGAAACTTGCCGGAAGTGACCCCAAAAGTGCATTTTTCAGGATTCAACTTCATATCGTACCTTCTTAGAACAGAAAAAGCTTCAGCCAAATGGAAGAGATGATCTGTTTACTTAGAACTTTTTACCAGCATATCATCTATATAAACCTCAATGGTGGTCCCAATTTGATCTTGAAAATGCGATTCACCAATCGCTGATAAGTAGCACCTACATTTCTCAAACCGAAAAGCATTACCTTATAACAATAAGTACCATTTGGTGTGATAAATGATGTTCCTTCCTCATCTTACTGATCCATACAGATTTGATTGTAGCCTGAGTAAGCATCCATCATGGACAGGCATTGGTGCCCGACAGCAGCATCAACCATCTTATCAATCCTTGGCATCGGATAACAATCTTTAGGGCATGCTTGATTCAGATCAGTAAAATCCATACACATCCACCATTTTCCATTCTTTTTTATTTACACGAACTGGATTAGCCAACCATCTGGGGTATGTCACTTCCCTGATATGGCCAATAGAAAGCAATTTATTCACTTCAGCTTCAATTACTTGCTCTTTCTCAGGATTGAACGTTCTTCTTTTTTGCTGAACTGGAGAATACGATCTGCAGATGTCCAAATGATGAACAGCAACATCAGTACTTATTCCTTTCATATCAGCCGGCAACCAAGCAAAAATGTCCAAGTTCATTTGAAGCAGTTTCCTGATCTCTGCTTCCTCAGTCTGGCTTAATGATTCGCCAATCAAAAGCTTCTGAGTTCCGTCATTGAAAGTTATCTGTTTAACTTGCTCAGCAAGTTGAATCACACTAGCGTGTTCTCTGAAATCATCAATCTCTCCGGTTGAGTCTACAGGTGGACCTACTTCATAAACTTTCTTTGATTGCTATAAATGAGAGCTTTTGCCCTTCATAGCTATGGAAAAATACTGTCTTGAAGAGGCTTGATCTCCTCTTATAACTGCCACTGAATCTCCTCTGGCATACTTCACACATTGGTGATACGTTGACGCTACAGCTCTCATCGTGTGTAACCATGGATGACCCAGAATGGTATTGTATAGCGATATGGAGTCTATTACTATGAACTCTGTGGCCTTTGTGTAACCTTGCTTCTCCTTATTGGAGGTGACTGACAAAATAATTTTGCCACAAGAAGAAGTAAGCTAACCATTAAATCCTACCATAACAGTCTATGTTGAGCTCACGTTTGAGGTCGGTACTTCCATCTGTTTTAAAGTACTAACAAAGATAATGTTTGTTGATCTTCCATTATCAATCAAGATACATCGGACCTGAAAACTTGAGATCCATAAAAATATGACTAAGGTATCTTCATGAGGGTGAACAATCCCTCTACAATCATCCTCGGAAAAGGTTATAATAGGGCATGGTTTTGTTACCGCCAACGACTCCCCATAATAATGTTCCAACGTCGCTTCACACACCTTTCTTTTTCGTACATGATTGGATTCCCCTGTACTAGGTCTGACTGAATTTATCATAAAGATTACCCCTCAATTTTCTTTAGGATGCTCTTTTTTCCGCTCTCTTTCTCAACATTCTTTACCTCGATTATCATTTCTGGGCCTCTTCTTGTCCCTAGGACGATCTTGCATATAATCCCGCAATTGTCCCAAGTCCGCAAGTCGCCTGATCTCCTTCTGAAGCTCCTAGCAATCATCTGTATTGTGACCATGATCCTTATGGAAATCGCAATACTTAGAGCGATTCTTCTGATTTGACTTAGTGGTCAGTCTGGGAGACCATTGAATTATATCAGACGTATAAATCTCCTGTAGAATCCGTGAGATCGGCATGCGCAATCTAGGAAGGCCTGGCTCCTGGTGAACTGTTGGCCTGGAATTTGAATTCCCTGTTTGGTCTTTACGCCTCTCAGACGTACCAGTTTTTGCCTTGCCAATATCTTTCTCATTTTACCTGAGATGATCACGAAATAACTCCCTGCCTTCTCTAGCCAGTTTTATATCTTCTAACTTCATGTAAGGCTTGGATTTCTCCATCAACTCTGTCATACTCCGAAGGCACTTTTTGGTTAAAGAATCTTGAAATTGGCCAGGACGCAACCCTGATGTAAAAGCATTGATAACAAGGTTTGTATCACAACCTTCAATGTAAGTCAGTTCCTCATTAAACCGGCTTATATACTGACGCAAAGTTTCTCATTTTTCCTAATGCAAAGCTAGCAAGAAATCTGGCCCTTTCATTAACCTCTGACAGGTTATGAAACAGTTGATAAACGTCTTTCCGAACTCATTAAACAACGTTATAGAGTTCTCGGGAAGAAAATACAGCCATTCAAGAGCTGATCCCTTTAGAATGGTCGCAAAAGCTCTGCAAATGGTGGAATCGCTGGAATTATACAAATTCATAACATGTTTGAACTGTCAGATATGCTCCACTAGATCAGTTCTCCCATCGTACTTTTCAAACTTTGTTGGATCGAACCTTTCAGAAAGTGGGATAGCCAGTATTTTCGAGGAGAAGGGCATCTCAGTACCCTTCAATAATGTATCCAGCTCGTCCAGAGGCCGAACTCTCTCAACTTGACTCCTGATCTGTCGATGTGAATCAACAATCTCAGTTTGAATATTGGTCCCTCGTTCTGGTTGATGACTGGCCTCTCCATGGGCAGGCTGTTCTTCATAAGATTAAGGATCAACATATCAGGGAGTTTCTACATCCTCCCTAACTCCATGAGTGCTCATATTGAACTGCGACCTATTGTCAACGATTATGCTAGCCATGTACTTGATAGTTTCTACCATCTCAGCTATTTTCGAGTTAAAAACGTCTATATTTGCATCCATATTTACTGCAACGGATGGCATATCAGACGGAATCTCTTCATGCTGCTACGAACGATCATCTTCGTGTTGTTCCATAGGTGCATCTAGGACTGACGGTGGTGGTAAGTCATTATTCTGACTAGTCACCGATGCCCTAGCTCGTAAGTGCTTCATATCAGCAACGCAGTGTTTTACGTTCGTTTTCCCATAGACGGCGCCAAATGATGTCAAAAATTCTCAGTCACGTGTCAAACTCCACACGTACCAGAAAATCTTTCATCTTTCTTCTTTACCAGCAAAACCGTGAATTCTAATGGGGGACACAGGTGTGGTGTCAGCCAAAGAATCTCCGGCATGAGAACAAATTAATCTGAATATAATAAGAATAAATTGCACACTTCAATTAGAGTCCATATTACGAGTTACCTTCTTTTCTTTTTATAGGGTGATTTGCTTGTTATCTCTTGAATGGAAAAATCATTCAGTTGCCCGTATCTCTCTACCGTTACGTACAATAGCCATTATCCCTGTATTTAAGAGAGAATATCTGTAACGGTTCCCATTAATCATGGGTTGTTACAGTTAATTCAGACTTATTCTAACGTATACAAGTTTAGACCGAAACTCTAAAATGACTGATTTCCTCTTTTGGCTTTTGACACCTTGAGTTTATACATACCCAGTTATAGGGCTTATCATGTGGCCGCCTATACATTCATATAGATCACTAAATCAGTGTTTGAATCATGGGCTTATGCTGCCCCAGCCCATTTAACAGGCGGGTTTAACTAACTTCAATTCGGAGCCCATATAACGAATCCGACCCATTTAGGATTTCATACCTAGGTCAGTTTGAGGGGGGAGTTTTACACACATCAAAAATATTGGTTGGGGTAATTAATATTTTATGGTATTAAGTCATAAGTGCTAAAAAAAAATATGTAAATCACATATCACTTAAAATTTTAAATAATTTTTTGAGTGATGGTTATTTTTAAAATGATTACTTAATTTTATTATCAAATATACTTAATTTGATAAATATTTAATGCATTCAGTTTTAAGTATTTAATTGTGTTATCGAACTGGGCCTAAGTATTTTTAAAATTAAGTAGGTTTAATAACAAAATGAAATAACAACTTAAAATATAAATATTAATTAAAAAATTATTTAAAATTTTAAGTAATATATAACTCAATTATTTTTCTAGCATTTTTCACTTATAACAATGAGATATTTATCTACCATGACCATTTTTCAATATCAATACTACAATTAAAAAATATATATATAAAAACAATTACAAATAGAGAAAGTACTTCATTGAAAGAAAGAAAAATTGAGAGATAAAGTTGTAGAGAAATAAATATTTATGAAAAGAAAGTAGTAAAAATTATTTTTGGGACAACAAATGTGTAGCTAATTTTTTTAAAAATATTAAAAAATAATTAATATTTTCAACATTTAATAAATTCATGACTTACTATTTCAACCCTTAAAATTCACCATTTATAAATTTTCAATACATAACATTTTAGTATTATGAAACAAGTCGTTACTCTACTAATTGGTAAAACAATAATGTGTTTATAAATGAAAAAAAGTTCAATAATTGACTGGTTAAAGAAAGAAATTGGTCCAAAAGCAACTTACACTTCATGAAAGTGGTGGATTTTGACCATTTTAACATTTGCAAGTAAAAATGAGTGTCGCCAGTTGTACCAGTCTGTTCCAAAGGAGTACTATTTTTATCAAGGCTTAGGTCATTTTTTATCATCGCCTAAATTTTAAGTGCCCAAATTTTTTAGTGCAAAAATTTTAGTGCTAGACTCTTAAATTTTAAAAATATCATGTGATGAAATTAAAACTTTAAGAACTGATTTTTAATTGTTGAATTTTTTTTTGTTTATTTAATAAATATAAATTTGAAAATTGAAAATTATTAATTTAGATTATTACCCTTATATTTTAATTTTTATTATATCAAGATAATACAAGAAAAAATTCAAATAAAAATCAAAATGAAAAGTTTAGATCTAAAAATAAAAAAATCTTGATTTTTTACTAAAATCAAGATTTGAAACGGTGAAGATAAAATAGTCTCAACAACAAAATAATAATAAAAAACTAAACCCATTAATTTAAAAAAAATAAGTCAAATCCAATTACCTAAAAATTTTAGATCTACAAAATTAAAATTTTAAGTAACACTTAATTAATCATGTAATATCAATTAAAATTATCAGACAAATTTAATTAAATAAATACTTAATTTGTTTAATTTTTTTGTACTTATTTTGATTATCAAATAATAGTTAATGTAACGTTTCAACGCATCCAAGTAATCTTTGACTATATGTTCTACCTTTAATAGAAAGACAATTGATGAGTTTTGTTCAGATTCATGGCATTTAACTAGGCCCCTTTAAAATCATTACATCTTGAAACGTTCTTCCCAAAATGGATGGATGAACCAACACCTTTGACGTAAAATACATGTTCAATGACTCTTGAAAGTTACACGAGCATTGGCAAGCATGTTCCATGGATGTCCTAAAATCATAGAATGGCCCCTCATGAATAAAAAAGCTGCTTGATCTATCTAGTTCTTTAAAGTAGAGATGACTTTGTCCATCCAAGTTCACACAATGAGATTCATGTGTTGTGGGTGAGAAATCTAGAACCCACTTTTACATTTTAGAGGGGGTAAACTTGTCTCAAAAAGTTGCGTTGACAAGATGTTATTGGGGGGCAAAATCAAGTTAGAGTAGCATTGTTTAGAATCCATTGCGTGTACGAAATTAGTATAGTTCAAATGGTGAGGTTTGAAGTTAGACTAGCATTGTTTAGAATCTATTGCGTGTACGAAAATAGTATAGTTCCAATAACATAGTTGACGAACTTTAGTAAGGTCAGATGTTCAAGTCTATGGAAAAACACTTATTGGGAAGGACAGTCATGCACCTTAAACGAGATTAGTCTCATACCCTATGTGGGTGTGGAGACACTCGTGAGTACCAAAAAAAAAAAAACATTGCGTATAGTGTCTCTTGATATTTCAACGGTGTCACCCCCACATGGAGATTTTAGTGTGTGTTTATGTGTCAAAAGTTTCTTAATTACTTTCCAAAGAAGGTAATGTGGTGGTATTGTTAATATATATGGTTCTTCGTCTATTATGTTAAACCCTAGTCCCACTAGAAAAACTAAATTATAATCTTACCAAGATTACTCTACTCACCTCCTATATATAGACTCCCTGTTTATTTTTGTAGTTGTATATTTCTCATAAATCAATACGAATTTTTAATGTTCTTTTAATATTTTGTCTCTCAGTTATTCTAACATGGCATCAAGAGTCAATTCTTCCTAGACTTCTTCCTACTAAATCTTTTCAAGCATTCTTTCGCAGCACTACCTACAATCTCGTTTTCATCATTTAACATCCTGACACTGTATTAAACATCATCATTAGGCTCGTTTCGTCAAAACAAGTTTAAGACACCAAAATCACCGTCATCGGGGTTCTCATGCGCCCGCACACTCAACCAACCAAACGACCATCGCCGTCAAATCTGTTAACTGCTAGAGGCCTCACCGTCACTCTGATATCAACAACAATCACACCATTACCTTAATCTTGACGATACGAGCTAGACGACACAAAAATCACTGCCAACGTGACTATACGCGCCACCTATAGTCCTACCACTACTATCACCTTCGTTAACTCCTACAAGATTCAACATCAACCCAAATTCAACACATACCATACCATTATAAGCGTCTCTTCGATACAATTCCAATGCCACAAAGATTGCCAAAATAGACATTGTACAAGCCCAAATGCACGTTCCAAAAAAATTGGCCAATCCACTGCGTATTTCACGCGCAACGCCACATCAGCCCTAATTCGTTGCGCCACGTTAGCGATACCTAAGAGCCACATCATTAACATCTAGGTGCCACTTCAACATCAACTGCTACGCCACCGTTACGTTAGTTGTAACGTCACCATCATATCAACTACCACGTCAACGCGACGTCAGTCCTAACTGGGTAAGTTAACGTCACACTAGCACCTACTAGCACACATTCTGCCACGTCACTGGTTTACAATGCTCTATTTTTATTTACCGATTCACCTTTTTTTTACTAGTTCTTGGAGATCTAATACTAGTTCTTCACTAATTGTGGTGTTCCGAATCCACCAGTGGCCTCGGTTTACTCAAACTCAGATTGTACATTATGATTCTCTTTATATTGTTAATTCGACTCATCACGGTGGTTTGATCGATTCAATAGTTCATTAATTGGTTCTTCATGATTATAGACTGATTCGTCGATAATTTCAGCATTCTGAATCCATCTATGGTCTAGATTTTTTCAGATTCATATCATACAATATACTTTGTTACATATTGTTGATCCGATTCAACAACAATATCTAAGGGTTGTTCTTCCTCGACCATTCGTATTGCCAAAAAGGATCTGATCTTGCCTCCACTATTATTACCCTTTCTCTGGGGAATATGGTTTTAATCTTCATAAGATGTCTCTCCGATTATGGTATAAACTTTTTCCCTGCCCTTTCACTTACTATAGGTAACTCTTCTTGGTTTTTTTATTCTGCCTATTGTAATCATATGACTCCTAATCCCAATATCTTTTCATCCAAACTATCCATTATGAATGCTATTACCATTCATACTGTTGATGGTTCTCATATGCATGTTACTCATACCGGTCAGATTTCTACTTCACATCTTTTTATTCCTGACATGTACTTAATTCCAAAACTCACTTTAAATCTCTTATCTGTTGGGCAACTCTTTGAATTGGGACTTGAAGTAATATTTTTTAATAGTGTTTGTCGTGTGTAAGATTCTTGGATAGGAGAAACCCTTCGAACTGGTCGTCAAGTTCGACGTCTATTTGAGATCAACAATTTTCACCTTCCACCTCAACCCCCTCCACCACCACTTCATATCCCTTCAACAACTTATGCAACCTCACCACCACCTCCATCATCATCATCATCATCATGCTCATCATCAGCATCCTCCTTATCACCACCACCGCTACTACCACTATCACTATCATCATCTTCCTCATCATCATCATCATCCTCCTACATTTGGCATTCTAAGTTGGATCACACTTCATCTAGCCGACTCAAAATTCTTATTTCTAGCAATTAATTAGGTTCAGTTCAACATGAGTCCTTTAATTGTATTCATTATCAACTTGCAAAACAACTAATCTTATCTTTTAATGATAGTCAGTATCTTTCTCTTGAATTCTTTGACTTAGTGCCTTTTATTGATTAGGGGCCTTCTCCACATGCAACAATGGGTAGTTATTATTTTTTTGTTATCTTTGTAGACAACTACTCTCGATATACATGGTTATTTAATAAGAAAAATAAATTTGAACTATTCCAAATATACTCTTATTTTTCTTCTATGGTTCAAACCTAATTTTCTCAAAATATTAAAGTTTTTTGCTCAAATATTGTAATGGAATAAAAGGATCATGCCTTCCTCAACCTGCTACACCAAAATAGCACGCTCTCCTACTACTCGTGTTTTGGAACCTCCCAACAAAATGGACAAGTTGAACGCAAATATAGATAGATTCTTGATACAGTTCGTGCCCTCTGCATTTCTTCATCCTGACCTAAGTACTTTTGGGGTGAAGATTGCCTAACGGGAGTATACACTATAAACTGTGTCCCTTCTGCCATAATTCATCATCATACTCCATTTGAGCGTCATTTGAGTAACACTCCCACTTACTCTAAACTCGAAGTCTTTGGTTGTGTTTGCTTTGCTCTTCTCAAACCACATAAACACAATAAGCTGGAACCAAGGGCCTGCCTATATTATTTTCTAGGACATGAAATTGAACATAAAGGATATCGATATTGGGACTCTATCTCTAAAACTCTTCATATCTCTCGCCATGCCATTTTTTTGGGGAATATCAAATATTTTCTTCCTCAAGTTCATTTGATAAATCAACTATTTCTACCTCTATATTCTTTATTGATCCATCTCTTGAGTTATTCCTGATGATGCAGTTTAAAGTACCATTGAGCCCACTCCAGCACCACCAGTTGAACCCACTCCAAAACCACTAACTAAGCCTACCCTAGAACCACCAATTGATCTCACCCTTCCAACTTCATCGATTGTGCCTAAGGATTCTTCTATGTCCGATGATTATGCACCGACTCCTTCTGAGGCCCACCCTCCAAATCGCACTCGTCGTTTTAATAAGGTAACCAATCATCCCCTTATCTCAATGACTATCATAGTTTTTTTTACCCTACTTCATCTACATGAGCCTCAATCTGATAAGGAGCCAATTACAAAAAGAAATGAATGAAGAACTTCAGGCCCTAGCCAAAACTCACACCTGGGATCTTGTTGACCTCTCCCCTAGAAAAACTCCTATTGGATGGAAGTGAGTGTTCATAATCAAAACATTTTTTGATGGTTCTGTTGAATGCTATAAATCTTGACTCATTGCTAAGGAATTTTCTCAAGAATATGGTATCGACTATTGGTAGCACGTGAATACGTCGCTACTTTCATCGCAAGTGTAGGGGTCAAGTTTTAGTATAATGGGAAGAGTAAGAGTTGTCGTATCTATAGGGATTAGTGTAGATTATCGTTGAGTACCGTAATTGTCATAACCTAACTTTATCTAGGCAACAAAAATGTAGTTTTTTTATAATAAATATACTAAATTAATTATCTAATTAAACTAATTAATCTAATATACTAATAAAGTGGTATGACGTTTATGGGAAATTATTGCCTAGTGATTAACTTCATTCACTTAAATGTGGTTGTTTCAATCTAGTTTACATTAACGACGTTCATCCTATTCGACAATCTTGGTATCAAAATCTCATTTACTACCTCTCCCGAGTGTAAAGTGAATGAATATTTGACTTCGCATCAACACTGAAGTCCTCCTCGAGTTTTTATACGACACATGGTTATATGAGTCTCGCCCCAACCTCACGAATTGCACACTTCTAACTCTCTCCCGGGTTATTAGACAGTAGCGTTGTGTTTAAACCCTAGTCCGAATCTGAGATTACCTTTCCTGAGTGTTAAACCCCGTATTTTTAGTATATCATAACTATCATATAAATATGGAATAACGCTAAACACGAACAACCATTAACGAAACATAGATTTTATATAAATGACATTTTCGTGAATTACATCAAGCCCTAGACAATATATGTTTAGCTACACATGGTCGTAGCCCTAAATATAACTAAATACAAGCTAAACATATACAAATATTCAACTAAATCAAGAGATAAAGAGAAAAACGAGGAGGCAAGTTGTTATCCGAAGATCCATAGCTAAAATCGCTCCGAGAACACTTCCTCCTATATCGCGTTGTGATCTTCTATTGGTCGAATGGCCTTGGAGCTCTAAAGACTCCCGAAAACATCTACTTTTTGGTTGGGGAGAAAATGGACGATTGGTGGCCGTAAATAATGTGCTGCCACTTTCACCGCAAGCGTACAGATCAAGTTTTAATATAGTGGATCTTTTAGTTGGGTATCGTATCCACAGGGATTGGTTGAGATTACTATCGAATATCGCGATTATCATAACCTAATTTTATCTAGGCGCTAAAAAATAGAATTTAATTTAATACTAATACTAAACTAAAATACTAATTAAGTTAACTATACAATAAATACTAATTTGAGATTGTTTAGGAGAGTAGATTGCCTAGGGATTAAATTTATTTACTTAAATGCATTTGATTTCGTTTTAGTTAACATTAACGACATTCGGCGTATTCGACAATCTCGGTTTGTAAACTCTCTCGCCACCTCTTCCGAATATAAGACAGGGGAATACGTGACTTCGTGTCAACGCTGAAGTCCCCCTCAACGTCTTAACAACTCTAGGTCACGTGAGTGTCGCCCCAACGTCATTGATTGCATACTTTCTAATGCCCTCCCTAGTCGTTAGATTGTCATGTTATGTTAACCCTAGTCTGAATCTGGGGTTACCTCTCCCGAGTATCAAACCCCGTATTCTCAATATATCTAAACTAGCATATAATCATAGAAAACATGGCAATACAATAAAAATTATAAGGAATAACCATAAACGAAACACAAATTCAACCAAAACTACATTTTCATAAATAATACGTTAATCCCTATTACCATCCATGTTTAACTCATCGCCCTAACCATTTATACAATGTAAAATGAGCTAAACATGCTCAACAACTACCAAAATAAAGAAAACAAAAAGAAGAAACGAGTGACTTAGCCTATATCCAAAGAATTGGCGTGAGAACCATCAAATGATCGCTTTCCTCTTTATCCTCCACCTCGGGTTGAGAGTTTTCCCTCAAAAATCCCTAAACCTAACCCTAAAATATGACCTAAGGCCTTTGGGGCAGAATAAGTTGAAAGAGAGGAGGAGAGAAAGGTATAAATAGGCCAAAAAATATCTCAAAAATATCTCCCACTGTGCAGAGGCGTCTGCCTAGGTGGTTGAATTTCTGCCTAGGCGGAGGTATGTCGGTTAAGGGTTTCGCCTAGGTGGTAGAGTCAGCGGTGGACAAGGAACACATTCTGCTGGATTTCTGTCTAGGCAGAGGATTTCTCTACCTAGGCAAAGGGCTGTCAGTAACTATTTGTCAAATTCTCTACTGGATTTCCGCCTAGGTGAAGGATTCTTCGCCTAGGTGGTGGTCCGTCAGTGGCCTTTGGTCTTTCTCAGCATCTTCACCGCCTAGGCGGTAGGCCTGGTTGCAAAATATTGTTGTCTTGCTTATTTTTCTATCGTTCTCCGACCGTTCTAGATACGAATTGATCGTTTACGCTCCGATTTCATACATTTTCACCCCACGCACCTATTTTAGTACAAAAAGAATAAAAACATATTAAAACATATAAAAATAACTATAAACGTACTCAAAAACTAACAAATTCGGTTTGGAAATATAGGGATAATTTACACCTATCAAATACCCCTAAACTCATAATTTTGCTAGTTCTCGAGCAAAACACCCACACAATACAAGAAAATATAAAAACTAATTACGAAATTAAAAACTAAAAACTAAAAACACTAAAAATAAAAATGTAAGTTTTGATTATCATCTACCGGCCGAAATATTTTTCCCTCATCGGCCCCCAATCCTATCAAGTTCAAGCATAAATCACACCATGTAGTATTCTAGAATTTCAACGCTCAAAAATAGTAAGCGTCATTCTAGATCCCGTTTAAGTGTGTGTGTGTGATTGAACTCAAATATATTACTATCCATTGATTAGATGGGATTATCCCTAAATAAAAATCATGACTAAAACCTTTAAGGTATAGGGAATCCATATGCCTGACCTGGGATCTATGCTCCACTAATGTAAGCTCGGAGGTTCATGAAAATCATTAGGGCTTGGTTCGGTTTTGGAATAATGGTCACGGGTATATTGGAAATACAAAATAGGTTAATCGTCGTTAATTTAATGATACTCGAGGCACATGCTTGGCTCTTTCTCTCTCTCGAAACCCCATAGATATAATTGAAACAACCCCGAACATACGTTTAAGAACGTCGTACTCACTTGTCATGTCAAAAAGAACTGATATTTATTTTTTATTTTATTTTTTATTTTTATTGTTTTTTAACACACCCCCAAACTCATTCGAATTTCTACAATTTTAGGAGTGTGCAAAAATGATTAAGTAACACACTCCAAAACGTATTCAAATTCTTACAACTGTAGGAATGTGCAAAAATATGAACGACAAACGAGTACTCAAATACCAAACCAATTAGAATTTTGGCCTAAACCCAACCGCTCACATCAAGTAGCGAAATACTAACTTGATTCACTGACATTGTGCTTTTAAATCGGCGATATAGGTTTGAACAAAAATCAATCGTCCAGGGTATTTGTTAAGTGTTCAGACTTGAAATGGTTTCTAGGCTTCAACAAGGTAACGAGGGATAATGATATTGCATAGTAGGCTTCAAATGGCTCAAGCGATCAAATGAATACCTAAATCATATCTCCTAAACAACCTCGCCTAGGATTTCGCCTCGAATTTTCCCCAAATCAAGTTCTAGAATCCCTATTGTCATGAAATTGATTGATAGATAATCGATTTCAAATCAAAGAAATAATGCTATATTGAGTTTACGTGCTCGTGCATTTAGGATCTAGAATAATTTTTACTAAGATAATACGTTAAGCACACAGAATCACACATGAATGAGCGTTACGCTCGACCTCAAAACAATCAGGGGATAGAATTATTATCGGGTAAAGGCCCAGATGACGTCAAAACTCAGCACAAAACAATAACTAAACTAAACAATCTAATCCTAAACAAGCATGCACACGATAAAAACAGTAAAATTTAACTAAAAACATAAGCACATACTAAAGTATACTACACATCACCACCAACTCAATACAGGCAATGTCCTAAATGCGCCATCAGCGATCCCAATAACAATATATAGCATGATATTGAATATGGGGGTTTAAAACATATACCTGGGAGGCGAGAGAATCTCGCCTCCGACTCAAATCGACGGAGATGTATCTAACTTATTTGTGACCCTGGGTTGCCTCCCAAGAAGCGCTTGGATTAATGTCCTCAGCTCGACACATGCCCTCAAGACTGGCGAGATTTTGAAATGAAAGGAACACAAGAGTACCTATCGATCTAACATCTTCAAGCATCCTGTAGGAAAATAAAAACAAAAATACCAAGAAATTTATATACAAAAGATATGCCTAGATTAAAATCAAGTTATTTACTCCCAATATCAATAGTAATCCACTTTGCCAACCTATATTAAAATCAATTTATTTACTCCCAATATCAATAGTAATCCACTTTGCCAATCCCCGGCAACGGCGCCAAAAACTTGGTAGCGATTACCAAGAACTGAATTCGCGTAATGACCAATCCTCGGCAATGGCGCCAAAAACTTGGTGGCCGCAAATAATGCGCTATCACTTTCACCGCAAGCGTACGGATCAAGTTTTAGTATAATAGACCTTTCGGTCGGGTATCGTATCCACAGGGATTAGTTGAGATTACTATCGAGTATCGCGATTGTCATAACCTAATTTTATCTAAGCGCTAAAAAATGAAATCTAATTTAATACTAAAATATTAAACTAAAATATTAATTAAGTTAACTATACTATAAATATTAATTTGAGATTGTTTAGGGTAGTAGATTTGTAAAACCTAAATCGTAAAATGTATGTCATAAATAGTTGCATTTTAGAGCATTAGAAAATATTAGGTAAAAATTTTATTAATTAAAAACTCAAATCAAAACTTGGGGGTCAAATTTGCAAATTTAAAAACATTACTCTCAACTTGGGATGCTAATTGCCAATTAAAAATAAAAAAATTGAAAATGTTAGGGATCAAATTACAATTTTAGAAACTTATAAATGTTGAATTAAACTCAAAAAAAAAGACTTTAAGAATGTAGAGGGGGGAAAGAGTAATTTAACAAAAACTTTTTAAAACATATATATATACACACGCATACGCCGTGCGTATGAGACCGCCGGAAAGGAGAGAACGGAGAGACAACGTGATAGGCTAGGAACGATTTCCACCACTTAATCCATGCAATATATACATACTCATTCATGTGCATTGATCAAAAAGCCTCCATCAAATTTGAAATTAGATAAATTCTAGAGAAAGAGGACTGGAGTAAGGGAGGGGTGATCGGAATTTCTTGAATTGGTGTTCCTCTGGCAGGGTGGTCGTGGCTATTACTCGTATGCATGATCGTGGAGGTATCTTCGTCAGTTTTAGGGGAGAGCGAATGTGGTTCGGTCGGTGCAGTGGTTCATCGACGGCGTGACAGTTGCATTTTTAGCATCGTCGATGAGCGGACGTTGGGTTCGGTTGTTCAATTTGTTGATGATCTTTGATCTAGTGAGTACTTATACATATTTATTTGATCATTCTAGTAGGTGTGTGCATGCATGTGTATGTGATCGGCGATAGGATCGTCGGTGGGTTTCGATTTCGTCCGATGGTGGCGTTTCTATGGAGTGTATGTGTTCTGATTCTTGTTTCGTGCAGCGTATGTATGTGTGTGTTGCTTCAACTGCATACGTGAGTGATCGTCGCCACGACGTGGCCGACGGTGTGTGTCACTGCTACGGTGGTGCATGCTTGTGTGCGTCCTCTGTTTCGGTTCAATACGGTAGAATGTGGGTATGTGGGAGTGTTGTTCGAATCGTCGTCCGTCGACCCTCGGCGATTGTGTGTGTGGGCGTTCTGGTTCGGTGTTGTGCCTGTGTGTGTGTTTTACTCAGTTCGGCCGACGACCATGCGAAGAAGTGGGTATGTAAGACATGTATGTATGTGTGCAATGTTTTGATCAGTGTGTATATGCGTGTGCATGGGTGTGTTGCTGAAAACTGTTATGAGTAGCCGGTGCATCGCCGGCAGGGTGGCTGGTCGGCCGGTAGTGGTGTCGGCGGGCGGAGCACAAACAGAAAACAGAAAACAGAAACAGGAAAGAAAGAAAAAAAAAAAAAAAAAGAAGAAGGGGAAAAAAAAAATTGCACAAACCACCCTGATAAGAATTAAAAACCCATTTCGCGGCCCTGAACGATTTGGAATGAATAACGTTTTTTTCGTTAAGTTTATTTTAGTTTATTAAATTAAATTCTAGCATCAAAATTTTGGAACAGGAATAATAAATTTGGGACTGTTCGTATTACTAAATTTTATCCAGTAATTTTTAACGAAATAAAAATTAACCAAAATAGTAATTTTCATAGGTAAAATGTGGGAAATGGAAAATTTTGAAACTTAGGGTCTACATTGCACGATTTGATTATTTTGCATAAAATATTAATTTAGGCCCTATCATTACTAGGTTCGCAAACACCAACATCCCGGTAGGCTTTGAACGGTGCTGTTTTTGTAGCACAAGAAACGAGGTGAGTGTACTGTCTTCTTGCCAAACTATTTTTTGTATTATATATAAGATGATATATGTGTCTGCTTACACTGTACGGTTTCATAAATGATATGGATCAAGTAGGTTTTGGGGATCAGTTGGTAAAATAAATTTTTCAGGGATTTGTGTTGGTTTCTAAAAGAAGACTTAAAAATAATTTTCGTTGGATATGGGTGATTTATATTTCTCCCCGTAAGGGATGTGGATTATATTTCTCCCCGTAAGGGGTGTGGATTATATTTCTCCCCAAAAGAGATGTGGATATTTTGTAGTAAGGCATTTCTATGAATGTTACGGTACCGTTGCAACTCCCGATCGTGAGGTTAAAACAATCACTATGGCTAGCCAGTGTGTGTTGTGGTAGAGTGGTGGTTTGAGATGTGATGTTTATTTATACTAGGTGATTTATTATTTATTATGGTGATCGGTATGATATTTATACTAGATGGTTTTGAAATGGAACTTATATATATTGCTTTATTTTTACAGCATATATTATGAAGACTTTTACAAGCTATGTGACATCTATATACTTATACTTGATCCATATTTAAATGATGTATTATTTAGAATGTATTATTATGTAAAAATATTTTTGTTAAGAAGGCAGTACACTCGCAGGTGAAATAGCTAGGAGTCAGTCCCCTACTGGCACTGGGTAGAGTCCGACAATGGTATAGTGAGGGAGTATTTTGGGAGGTGTTGCCTGAGGCGAACCTAGGAGAGGTTCATTATTGTTTTTATCTTTTTTTGTTATTAAAAATTCAGGGACGGGTGTGTCCCTAGTTAGAGAAGATGTTTATAGCCTAATTTTGTGATTGTATAATTATGATTGTCTGTTGTCGCTTTCTAGTTGGTTTGTCCCTCAGATGATTTCGTGTTGATGTCACGCCGAGCCCATAGATGACGAGTGTCTGGGGTGGGGGTGACAATTTTGGTATCAGAGCCTAGGTTATAGGTTCTGTAGACTTACCCGTGTTTGGAGCGTAAAGAATCATGAGATAGGAAGACGTATCAGTCGTCTAGTCAGTAGGGGACTTTAAGGTAAGGTGTCAGTGGGTGCTTTTGTTACTCGCGTAATAGTTAATTAACGTATATTAATTACTGTTATTTTTTTGGTTGACCTAGTTAGTCATTGAATTGAATTTTATGGCTGATAACAAGTATAGAGGGGGGAGATAAAACCTCTGGGAGTGTGGGACCCCAGGGGCAGGCGGAATCCCCAAGGCAAGTGGAGCCTCAGGAATAGAGAGATAGGGAGTAGGAAAGTTTGCATATTGTGGAATCCCACACGTAGGGTGATATGTTGCAAGGAAGTTTAGACGCGGTCGAAAGAATTTTGCAGGTCGCTGCCCAGCTGACGAAACAGCAAGCAAAGATTATGGAAAGTCAAAGAGCCCAAAGTGATACTGCCATATCTCAGGCAGTACAATCGAAGAGGTTCAAGGAGTTAGACCCTTCGATTTTCACCGGGACGGCGGGTCCAGCTGATGCGGAGAATTGGATTAGAGGTATGGGTCTCGTATTTGAGGCGATGGGGATTGTTAACGATAGTCGAGTTTTCCTTGCCACTTTTCAGCTGAGGGGGAGGCCGAGCATTGGTAGGAAGAAATGAAAAGGTTGATTTCCGGTTGGGGTGAGGAGATCACGTAGGGTCGTTTCGTTGCCGTGTTTAATGAGAAATATCTTCCTAAGTCTTACCGATTCCAGATGGAGAAAGAATTTATAGTGTTGAAGCAAGAAAATATGACAGTTCAGTAGTACGAAGTCAAATTTGATTCTTTATCCCGTTTTGCCCCTGATCTGGTAAAGACGGAAGAGGCAAAATGCAAACGTTTCTAGAAAGGACTTCAATTGGAGATTCTTTCCAAGTTGACAAGCAAGCAGATTAAAAATTATGCAGAGTTGGTGAATACGGCAAAGCTAGTGGAGAGGGATGTGCAGGAAGCCGTCAAGAGTCGAGAGCAGTTCAAGAAGAGCCGATTTGAGTCACCCAGCAGATTTTTGGGTGGCACTTCACGAGGGACGGTATCTCAACCACCAGTTGCTCGGGCCTCATCGTTTGGCCAATCAGTTAGGAGTCGTGGTCCCCGAAAATCATACCCCAGGCAACAACAAAGTGCATCGGAAGCTAGTGTGGGTCCACAAAGGTATGAGAGAAGTCAGCCGATTACTCAAATTGGGGGAAACAGATGTTATCAGTGTGGAGCACCGGGTCATTTAGCTAGAGATTGTCCTAGGAGAGAACTGATATGTTTTCATTATCATGAGTCGGGTCACATATCTACGCATTGTACGAAACTTACTTCTACATTTGTGCCTCCTGCAAGTAGTATGGGTAGTGCGGGTCCTAGCACTGCCCAAGGGATTGGTAGAGGATCTGCCGGAAGACCTCCAACGCGAGGCCGTGTGTTTGCTACTACGCAACAGGATGCTCAGGTGACTCTTGATGTGGTCACAGGTATCATATCTTTATATGCTAGAGATGCTTGTGTACTTATTGATCCCGGGTCTATGTATTCATTTGTTTCAGCAACCTTCATGATGCAAGTAGGCAGATTTCCTATTTCTTTATCATATCGTATTGTTATTTCTACTCTAGTGGGTGAGTCAGTATGGATCGATAGTGTGTATAAAGACAGTCCACTTCAGTTTGGTGAAAGAGAGTTATTGGCAAATCTATTACCCCTGAGTATTCACGATTTCGATATAATACTGGGTATGGATTTGCTATCCGAATATCATGCCACGATGGACTGTTTCAAGAAAGAAGTAATATTTCGAATCTCAGGCGAGCCAGAGTTTGTATTTGCTGGAGATAGAATTATCACTCCTGTCATTTTAATTTTAGTTCTAGAAGCCAAGAAATTATTGAAGAAAGGATGTCAGGGATATCTTGCACACGTGATTGACACCAGTCAAAGAGGAATTCCAGTGGCAAATATTCCAGTAGTCAGAGATTTTTCTGACATATTTTTGGAAGAATTGTCAGGGTTGCCCGTAGATAGGGAGATGGAATTCGCAATCGAGTTACTTCCAGGCACTACCCCTATATCGATTCCACCTTATCGTATGGCACCTACTGAGCTGAGAGAGTTGAAAGTGCAGTTGCAAGATTTATTAGACCGTGGGTTTATCAGGCCCAGTGTCTCCCCATAGGATGCCCCAGTGCTGTTCGTGAAGAAGAAGGATGGCACGTTGAGAATGTGTATTGATTATCGGCAGCTGAATAGGGTGACGGTTCGCAATAAATATCCATTGCCCAGGATTGATGACTTGTTTAACGAGCTCCAGAAAGCTAAAGTATTTTCCAAGATAGATCTTCGATCGGGGTATCACCAATTGAAAGTCAGAGATAGGGACATGGCAAAAATGGCATTCCGTACGAGATATGAACACTATGAATTTCTGGTTATGCCATTTGGATTGACAAATGCCCCTGCTGCTTTCATGGACTTGATGAACCGTATCTTTCAGCCTTATCTGGATCAATTTATTATAGTGTTCATTGATGACATATTGGTCTATTCCCAAAGTAGGGAAGAACATGCGAAGCATCTCCAGATCGTATTGCAGACGTTGCGAGAGAAGCGATTATATGCGAAATTTAGTAAATATGAATTCTGGCTAGATCATATGGTATTTTTAAGGCATGTTATTTCAAGAGATGGTATTCAGGTAGACCCAAAGAAAGTTGAAGTTGTTCTTCAGTGGGAAAGACCGAAAAATATAACTGAAGTTCGAACCTTTTTAGGATTGGAGGGTTATTATCAACGGTTTGTACAAGGATTTTCCATTATAGCTACCCCATTAACTCGATTGACCCGCAAGGAATCCAAATTTGAGTGGACTGATAAATGTGAGCAGAGTTTCCAAGAGTTGAAGAGTAGATTAATATCGGCACCAATACTGTCCCTCCCGTCGGAAGGAGGTGGTTTTGTGATTTATAGTGATGCGTCACACCAAGGGCTAGGATGTGTTTTGATGTAGCATGGTCACATAATCACATATCCATCCCAGCAATTGAAGAACCATGAGCGTAATTACCCGACATACGATTTGGAGTTGACAGCAATTGTGTTCGCCTTGAATATTTGGAGGCACTACCTGTATAGCGAGACATGTGAAATATACACTAACCATCAGAGGTGAAATACTTGTTTACTTAGAAGGAATTAAATCTGAGGCAGAGGCGTTGGATGGAGTTGATCAAGAATTATGATTGCACCATCCACTATCATCCGGGAAAAGCTAATGTTGTAGCAGATGCTTTGAGTCAAAAATCGGCAGGTTTGGTCACACACATTCGAGTCACACATGCTAACTTGTATGCAGAGTTGAGATCGTTGAGAGTTCAGTTAGCGGTTGGTCAGACGGCAGCATTGCTTGCAACCTTGACTTTGAGACTGACATTATTGACCGCATTATTGAAGCTCAAAAGTCAGACGTTTTATTGGAGAGGATTCGGGATGAAGTGAAAAATGGTCACATAACTGATCATCATATCAGGGATAGTGATGAAACTTTGATGTATGGAAATAGGTTGTGTGTGCCTAATGACGTTAATTTGAAAAAGGATATCTTGGAAGAGGCATATAACTCAGCGTACGCGATGCATCCGGGGAGCACCAAAATGTATCGAGATTCGCATGAGCATTATTAGTGGATCAGAATGAAATGGAAAATCACAAAATTTGTTGCCAGGTGCCTTATTTGTCAGCAAGTAAAGATTGAGCATCAACGTCCAGGTGGGTTATTGCAACCTCTACCTATTCCAGAGTGGAAGTGGGAGCATATCACGATGGATTTCGTTTCGGGATTACCCCGTACTCAAAAGGGGTATAATTCTATCTGGGTGATTGTTGATAAGCTTACCAAGTCTGCTAATTTTCTTGCTGTAAAGACGACGTTTTCTCTCAAAAAATATGCCCAATTGTATATTAATGAGATTGTTAGGTTGCATGGCGCACCGATTTCTATAGTGTCGGATAGAGATCCGAGATTTACTTCGAGGTTCTGGCCGAGTCTCCAGACTGCTTTGGGTACCAAGTTGAAATTTAGTACCGCTTTCCATCCTCAGACAGACGGTCAATCAGAGCGTACGATTCAGACGTTGGAGGATATGTTGAGGGGATATGTTCTAGAATTTCCTGGTAACTGGGATGATCATTTGTCGTTGATGGAATTCGCCTACAATAACAGCTACCACTCGGCAATCAAGATGGCTCCATATGAAGCGTTATATGGTAGGAGATGTAGAACCCCAGTTTGTTGAATTGAGGTGGGTGAACGTAAATTGTTGATGTCGGACATAGCCCAGCTGACAGCAGACAAAGTAGAGGTGATTCGAGAAAAATTGAAAATTTCTCAGAGTCGACAGAAGAGTTATATAGACAAGCGCCGACGGGAGTTGGAGTTCGAGGTGGGAGATCATGTGTTCTTGCGTATTTCTCCATGGAAAAGCATAATGAGGTTCAAGAAGAAAGGGAAGTTGAGCCCAAGATACATCGGACCATATGAAATTCTAGAACGAGTTGGCACAATAGCGTATAGACTTGTGTTACCGCCAGAATTATCTCGACTACACGACGTTTTCCATGTATCGATGCTCCGAAAATATGTTCCAGACCCTTCTCATGTGTTGTCTTCGCAGCCGATCGAGTTGGAAACAGATTTGACCTACGTTGAAAAGCCAGTCCAAATCCTAAGCCGTAAAGACCAGGTGTTGCGAACGAAAATGATTCCTTTAGTCAAAGTGTTGTGGCGTAGTCATGCGGTGGAAAAGGTGACATGGGAGCGAGAGGAAGAAATGAAGAACAAATACCCGTATTTGTTCGACTCAGATAAAATTTCGGGACGAAATTTCTTTTAGGAGGGAACAGTTGTAAAACCTAAATCGTAAAACGTACGTCATAAATAGTTGCATTTTAGAGCATTAGAAAATTTTAGGTAAAAATTTTATTGATTAAAAACTCAAATCAAAACTTGGGGGTCAAATTTGCAAATTTAAAAACATTATTCTCAATTTGGGATGCAAATTTCCAATTAAAAATCCAAAATTGAAAATGTTAGGGATCAAATTACAATTTTAGAAACTTATAAATGTTGAATTGAACTCAAAAAGAAGACTTTAAGAAATTAGAGGGGGGAAAGAGTAATTTAACAAAACTTTTTAAAACATATATATATACACACACACACACACACACACACACACACACACACACACACGCATACGCCGTGCGTGTGAGACCGCCAGAAGGGAGAGAACAGAGAGGCAACGTGGTAGGCTAGGAACGATTTCCACCACTTAATCCATGCAATGTATACATACTCATGCATGTGTATTGATCAAAAAGCCTCCATCAAATTTGAAATTAGATAAATTCTAGAGAGAGAGAGAGAGGACCGGAGCAAGGGAGGGGTGATCGAACTTCCTTGAATTGGTGTTCCTCCGGCAGGGTGGTCGTGGCTATTGCTCGTATGCGTGATCGTGGAGGTATTTTTGTCAGTTTCAGGGGAGAGCGAATGTGGTTCGGTCGGTGGGGTGGTTCGTCGACGGCGTGACGGGTGCGTTCTTAGCATCGTCGATGAGCGGACGTTGGGTTCGGTTGTTCAGTTTGTCGACAATCTTTGATCTGGTGAGTACTTATACATATTTATTTGATCATTCTAGTAGGTGTGTGCATGCATGTGTATGTGATCGGCGATAGGATCGCTCGTAGGTTTCGATTTCGTTCGACGGAGTGTATGTGTTTTGATTTTTGTTTCGTGCAGCGTGTGTATGTGTGTGTTGCTTCAACTGCATGCGTGAGTGATCATCGCCACGGCGTGGCCGACGGTGTGTGTCACCGCTACGGCGGTGCATGCTTGTGTGCGTCCTCTGTTTCGGTTTAATACGGTAGAATGTGGGTATGTGGGAGTAATGTTCGAATCGTCGTCCGTTGACCATCGGACGGACGACGTGGGCGTTCTGGTTCAGTGTTGTGCCTGTGTGTATGTTTTACTCAGTTCGGTCGGCGATCGTGCGAAGGAGTAGGTGTGTAAGACAGTGTATGTATGTGTGCAATGTTTTGATCAGTGTGTGTATGCGTGTACATGGGTGTGTTGTTGAAAACTGTTATGAGTAGCCGGTGCGTCGCCAGCAGGGTGGCTGGTTAGCCGGTGGTGGTGTCGGCGGGCGGAGCACAAACAGAAAATAGAAACAGGGAAAAAAAAAAAAAAGGAAGAAGAAGGGGAAAAAAAAAATTGCACAAACTACCCCGATAAGAATTAAAAACCCATTTCGCGCCCCGTGAACGATTTGGAATGAGTAACGTTTTTTTTGTTAAGTTTATTTTAGTTTATTAAATTGAATTCTAGCATCAAAATTTTGGAACCTGAATAATAAATTTGGAACCGTTCATATTACTAAATTTTATACAGTAATTTTTAATGAAATAAAAATTAACCGAAATAGTAATTTTCATAGGTAAAATGTGGGAAATGAAAAATTTCGAAACTTAGGGTCGGCATTGCACGATTTGATTATTTTGCATAAAATATTAATTTAGGCCCTATCATTACTAGGTTCGCAAACGCCAACATCCCGATAGGTTTTGGACGGTGCTGTTTTTGTAGCACAAGAAATGAGGTGAGTGTATTGTCTTCTTGCCAAACTATTTTTTGTATATATATATGATGACATATGTGTCTGCTTACACTGTACGGTTTCATATATGATATGAATCAAGCAGGTTTTTAGGATGAGTTGGTAAAATGAATTTTTCGGGGATTTGTGTTAGTTTCTAAAAGAAGGCTTAAAAATAATTTTCGTTGGATATGGGTGGTTTATATTTCTCCCCAAAAGGGGTGTGGTTTCTCCCCGTAAGGGGTGTGGATTATATTTCTCCCCAAAAGGGGTGTGGATATTTCATAGGAAGGCATTCTTACGAATGTTACGGTACCATTGTAACTCCCAATCGTGAGGTTAAAACGATCACTATGGCTAGCCAGTGTGTGTTGTGATGGAGTGGTGGTTTGAGATGTGATGTTTATTTATACTGGGTGATTTATTATTTATTGTGGTGATCGGTATGATATTTATACTAGATGGTTTTGAAATGGAACTTATATATATTGCTTTATTTTTACTGCATATATTATGAAGACTTTTACAAGTTATGTGAGATCTATATACTTATACTTGATCCATATTTAAATGATGTATTATTTAGAATGTATTATTATGTAAAAATATTTTTATTAAGAAGGCAGTACACTCGCAGGTGAAATAGCTAGGAGTCGGTCCCCTACTGGCACTGGGTAGAGTCCGACAATGGTATAGCGAGGGAGTATTTAGGGAGTATTTTGGGAGGTACTGCCTGAGGCGAACCTAGGAGAGGTTCATTGTTGTTTTTATCTTTTTTTTGTTATTAAAAATTCAGGGACGGGTGTGTCCCTAGTTAGAGAAGATGTTTATAGCCTGATTTTGTGATTGTATAATTATGATTGTCTACTGTCGCTTTCTAGTTGGTTTGTCCCTCAAATGATGTCATGTCGATGTCACACCGGCCCCATAGGTGACGGGTGTCCAGGGTGGGGGGTGACAAGATTGCCTAGGAATTAATTTTATTTACTTAAATGCATTTGATTTCGTTTTAGTTAACATTAACGGCGTTCGGCGTATTCAACAATCTCGGTTCATAAACTCCCTCGCCACCTCTTCTGAGTGTGAGACAGGGGAATACGTGATTTCGTGTCAATGCTGAAGTCCCCCTCAACGTCTTAACGACTCTAGGTCACGTGAGTCTCGCCCCAATGTCATCGATTGCACATTTGCTAACGCCCTCTCGGGTCGTTAGATTGTCATGTTGTGTTAACCCTAGTCCGAATCTGGGGTTACCTCTCCCGAGTGTCAAATCCCATATTCTCAATATATCTAAACTAACATATAATCATAGAAAACACGGCAACACAGTCGAAATTATATGGAACAACCATAAACGAAACACAAATTCAACCAAAACTATATTTTCATAAATAATACGTAAATCTCTATTACAATCCATATTTAACTCATGGCCCTAACCTTTAATACAATGTAAAACGAGCTAAACATGCTCAACAACTACCAAAATAGAGAAAATAGAGAGAAGAAACGAGTGACTTAGCCTATATCCGAAGAATTGGCGCTAGAACCGTCAAATGATCGCTTCCCTCTTCATCCTCCACCTCGGGTTGAGAGCTCTCCCTCAAAAATCCCTAAACCTAACCCTAAAATATGGCATAAGGCCTTTGGGGCAGAAGAAGTCAGAAGAGAAGAAGAGAGAAGGGTATAAATAGGCCAAAAAATATCTCAAAAATATCTCCCACTGTGCAGAGGCGTCCGCCTAGGCGGAGGTATGTCGGTTAAGGGTTTCGCCTAGGCGGTGGAGTCAGCAGTGGACGAGGAACACATTCTGTTGGATTTCTGCCTAGGCAGAGGGGTGTCAGTATCCATCTGTCAAATTCTCTGCTGGATTTCCACCTAGGCGGTGATCCGTCAGTGGCCTTTGGTCTTTCTCTGCATCTTCACCACCTAGGCGGTGGGCCTGGTTGCAAAATCTTGTCGTCTTGTTAATTTTTTCCCATTTCTCCAACCGTTCTCGATACGAATTGATCGTTTACGCTCCAATTTCATACATTTTCACCCCACGTACCTGTTTTAGTACAAAAAAAATAAAAACATATTAAAACATATAAAAATAACTATAAACATACTCAAAAACTAACAAATTCGGTTTGGAAATATAGGAATAATTTACACCTATCAACGATATTTATAGGATTCAAAATATCTCAAAATATCTAAAATATCCTAAAATATCTAGCACCTGACCGCTGCAGCGGTAGGATCACTGCTGCAGCGGTGGATAGGTCGGTAGGATTCTTGGTAGGTAACCGCTGTAGTGGTGGTTTAACCATTGCAGCGGTAGAGCTATTTGCATTTTGACTGCTGCAATGGTGGAGCTTCAGCAAACTCTGTATTTTTACTGCTGCAGCGGCAAATGCAGGCTTTGGATTTGGGCTTTTTGCTCTTTTTCTCCACCATTCTTCCACCGCTTTGATCGTATATGGACCGTTTTAGTCTATTTTCACCCCTAAATACCTAATTTAAGATAAAATAAATAAAAACTTATTAAAACACAATAAAACACTATAAAAATACTCGAAAACTAACATAATCAATTTGAAAATAAATAGATAAATTACACCTATCAAATATCCCCAAACTTAGAATTTTGCTAGTCCTTGAGCAAAACACTCACACTAAAATGAAAAACACAATGAAATAACTAACACAAACAATCTAAACATAGCGATATGCAAGTTTTGAATTCAGCTAACGACCAAAACATTTTCCCTTCAACAACCCCCAAATATTATCGAGTTCAGGAGTAAAAAACATCATGTGATGTTCTAGAATTCCGAGATTCAATAATGGTAAATGTCATTCTAGATCCTTTCAACGTGTATGTGCAAAACTCAATAATATAACTATACAATGACCGGATTGGATTATCCACCAACGAAGCTCACAACATATACCATAAAGGATTAGGATATCTATATGCCTAACTGGGTTCCACTTTCCACTAATGTAGGCTTGGAAGTTCAAAAATATCAATAGGACTTGGTTCGGTTTGGAACATGGCCAAGGGTATATCGGGAATATATAACTGGTTAACTTTGTTAACTTAACGATACCCAAGGCACAACTCTTAGCACATAATCACTCTCAAACCCCCATAGATTAATTTGAAACAACCCTGAACAAACATTTAAAAGACCAACGTACTCACTTGTCAAAAGAAATGGAAATTTAACTATATTTACATATGGTTTCTTTTTTTAACGAACCACACCCCAAACTTATTCGATTATTAAAATTTCACGGGTGTGGTTAAAATAAAAGAAAAATAACCAGTGAGAACTCGAATACCGAACCAATGAAAAGTCAATCCTAAACCCAACCGCTCACTTCAAGTATCATACACAAATGCTAACTTGATTCACTCAAATTGTGTCTTCAATTTAGCGATATAGGTTTGGAAAAAGTTCAATTAGTCAAGTTATTTGTTACGTGTTCATAATTGAAATGGTAAATTGGCTTCGACAAGGTAACGAGGGATAAACATATAGCAAGGTAAGTTTCAAAGGCTCAAGCGATCAAAATGAATGCCTAAATCATATCTCCTGAACTACCTCGCCTAGGATTTCGCCTCAAGTTTCCCCCAATAAAGTTCTAGAATCCTTAAAATTATCATGAATTTGACTAATGGATAATTGACCTCAAATCAATTGAATAGTTATACATTGAGTCTATGTGCTCATGCAAATTAGGATCCACAATAACATTCACCAAAATGATATGCCAAGCACACAGAACACACATGAATGGGCATTACCCTTGACCTCGAAAAACAACCAGGGGATAATATCATCATCGGGTGATGGACCAGATGAACGCAAAACTCAACATGCAACAACAACAACACAAACACATTCTACACTAAACAAACATGCAAACAATTTAACTAAAACTACACAACTAACAAAAATTCAAACATACTAGCATAATGCACATCACCCCCGAACTTAAAATGGGCAGTGTCCAGAATATCCCGAGCATAACTCTCAACATTTGAAATTAATCATGCTGATGAAAGGGGTTTAGAACACGTACCTGGGAGGCAAGACAAGCTCACCTCCGAATGAATTCGACGGTGATGGATATAATTTATTTTTGACTTGGGTTACCTTCCAAGAAGAGCTTAGTTTATAGTCCTCGGCCTGATATGGAGAAGTGCTCATCAAAGAGCGGCTTCCGCCCATAGTAAGTGTCATACAACATTACGTATAGGTCTTGATTCAAAATGCCCTCAAGACTGGCGAGACTTGGCTCTGTTTGGCTCAATCTTTCAACTCAATTCTTCTCTGTATTTTATGCTTGAGGAGCTTAAATGTACTGAGCTGGAAACGAGGTAGGATAGGTGAGCCACATCAGATCCTCATAAATGTGATCGTCTTGGATCGGGGGCAGCATCACCAATTGGAATTCAAACGGTGAAAATCACAACTATTAACATGTGATTCTTCATCACCAATCCATACTTGGGATATCTCACTATTAGCATGATCGTCTTCGATCTCACCCAAGTTCCTCCCACTTGCATTCGGTTCCTCACGGTGGCTTTCACATACGGATATGATATTTGCTTCTCTTAGTGCCACCACGTCTAACTCAGCCTCAACATAGCTGATAAGCTGACCGATTTTCGTCTGAAAAGACGTTACGATCATATCAATTTTGCTGCAGACCGTCTCAATATTATCTAGACGATCCCCGTGCTTGTTGAGTCGATCATGTGTTTCTCGCAAAAACGTCTGAGTCTCCCCCATAACTGTGACGAACATTTCTTCCAAAGTGGGGGAAGACTCCACATCTTGAACCGGAGTATCAATCCATGATGTCGAAGTTTTGGAATAATCCCCCAAACTTTGGTAACTTGGTGAATAATTCCAACTCTGATAATCAAAAGTCACCAATTCCTCTAATGCCCAAAAGGCTTCATCCGCAGTTAGTTTGTAGAAAGAGGTGGTACAGTTTCCTCCTTCCACCCACATTCTGATTGTGGCTTGTAACCTATTAAGGAACTTCAGAAGTTGACAGTCCCTCAGAAAACCATGATTGGGGAACCGAAATAGTAGCTCCTTGTATCAATCCCAAGAACTATAAAACAGCTCGAAATCTCGTTGAAAGAAATGCATCAATGCTTTTTGATTTAGCATCTTCAAGTACCCTGCATGAAAAATAAAAACAAAACTACAAACAAAAAAAAGTTATAAACAAAAAAAATTCCTAAATTAAAATGAAGTTATTTACTCACAATATCAACAACAATCTAAAACACAATTTCCGACAACAGTGCCAAAAACTTGGTAGCGCGTAAACACGTTGCTACTTTTACCGCAAGTATACGGGTCAAGTTTTAGTATAATGGGAAGAGTAAGGATTGTCGAATCCACAAGGATTGGTGTAGATTATCGTTGAGTACCATAATTGTCATAACCTAACTTTATCTGAGAGACAAAAATATAGTTTTTTTATAATAAATATACTAAATTAATTATCTAATTAATCTAATATACTAATATAGTGGTATGACGTTTATGGGAAATTATTGCCTAGGGATTAACTTCGTTCACTTAAACGTGTACGTTTCAATCTAATTTACATTAATGGCATTCATCCTATCCTACAATCTCAGTATCGAAATCTCATTCACTACCTCTCCCAAGTGTAAAGTGAATGAATATGTGACTTCGTGTCAATGTTGAAGTCCCCTTCGAGCATCTATACGACACTTGGTCACATGAATCTCACCCCCAACCTCACGAATTGCACAATTTCTAACTCTCTCCCGAGTTATTAGATCGTCGCGTTGTGTTTAATCGTAGTCCGAATCCAGGGTTACCTCTCCTAAATGTCAAACCCCGTATTCTCATTATATCATAACAATCATATAAACATGGAATAATAGTAAACACAATCGGATAAACACAAACAACTATTAACGAAATATAGATTTTATATAAACGACGTTTTCATGAATTACATCAAACCCTAGACAATATATGTTTAGCTACACATAGCCATAGCCCTAAATACAACTAAATACAAGCTAAACATATACAAACATTCAACCAAATCAAGAGAGAAAGAGATAAACGAGGAGACTAGCCGTTATCTGAAGATTCGTCACTAAAATCGCTCCGAGAACGCTTCCTCCTTCTTCATGTTGTGATCTTTAATTAGTCGAATGGCCTTGAAGCTCTCATGACTCTTGAAAATGTCTACCTTTTGTTTGGGGAGAAGAGGGACGATATTTATAGGATTCAAAATATCTAAAATATCCTAAAATATTCTGAACCTGACTGTTGTAGTTGTGGATAGGTTGGTAGGATTCTTGGCAGGTGACCGCTGCAGTAGTGGTTTGACCGCTGCAGCGGTAGAACTCTCTGCATTTTGACCACTGCAATGATGGAGCTTCAGCAAACTCTCTGTATTTTCACCGCTGCAACAGTGGATGCAGGCTTTGGATTTAGCCTTTTTGCTTTTTTTCTCCACCGTTCTTCCACCGCTTTAATCGTTTATGGACCATTTTAGTCCCTTTTCACCCCAATTATCTAATTTAAGACAAAATGAATAAAAATGTATTAAAACACAATAAAACGCTATAAAAATACTCAAAAACTAACAAAACCAGCTTGGGAATAAATAGATAAATTACACCTATCAACTATGAAAAAATGTTTGCTCCAATTGCTAGACTCACATTTGTCTGTACTCTTCTTGTCGTCGCTGCCATTCATAAATGGACTTTTTTTTCAAATGGATGTTAAGAATGCCTCCCTCAATAGAGACCTTATTGAGGTAGTCTACATGAATATCCCTCATGTCCTAACTGTTCCTTAATACAAAGTTTGTCTCCTTCGTTGTGCTCTATATGGTCTCAAACAAGCTCCCCGTGCTTGGTTTGCAAAATTATGCACTACCATCCACCAGTTTGGGTTCACATCCAGTGTTCATGATTCTGCCTTGTTTATTTTCTAAATTGACAATGACATTATTCTCATTCTACTATATGTGAACTACCTAATCATTACAAGAGATGATCTACAAAGAATCTCTAAACTCAAAAAATTTCTCGGTAGCCAGTTCGAGATGAAAGACCTTATCTTGCTTACTTATTTTCTTTGTCTCAAAGTTTCAACTGGTTCAGATGGTTACTTTCTCTCTACGGACAAATATACATTAACCTTCTTTCCAAGGTAAGCATCATTGACTCTATCACTACCAACACTCCTCTAGAGCCGAATATTAGGCTTACTCCATTAGATGGCTCTCCTTTTCAAGACATCACTCTCTGTCGCCTACTAGTTGGAAGTTTGCTATATATCACTATTACTTGCCCAGATCACGCTATATCGTCCATCAAGTTAGCTAATTATTGTGCAATCCTCGGACCACTCATTACTCGGCTATTCTTCGCATTCTTCGGTATGTCAAGGGAACCTTATTTCATGGATTTCATTTCTCCACCCAGTCCGCTCTCATCTTACAGGCTTATTCTAATGCCGATTGGGCTAGAGATCCCACGGACAGACATTCAATCACGTGAATAAGCCGCTACTTACACTCGCAAGTATACGAGGTCAAAGTTTTAGCATAGTGGATCGGTTACGATCAGGTATCGTGTCCACAGTGAAAGTGTAAATAATTGAGTATCACAATTTACGTAGTCTCATATTATCCTGACGATTCAATTTAATATTTAAATTAAACTAATTAAAACTACTTCTAAGGATTAATTCTAATTACACTAATTAACTAGGGATCGATTTCATTCACTTAGTACCTATTTGGCTTAGTTTAGTTATCAATAACGAATTATTATCACATCCAATAATCTCGGTATCTATAACTCACTCGCGCCCTCTTTTGAGTGAAAAGCGAGCGAATACATGACTTCACGTTGACACCAAAATCCCCCTCGAACGCCTTTCCAAACACATAGTCACATGAGTCTTGACCCAAACTCATGGATTGCATACTCTCCAACTCTCTCTTGGGTTATTGGATCGTCGCTTTATCTCAATACACATTCACCATTTGCAACGATTTCAACAACATACTAACAATATAGCATGCATTTTTGTTTCACACAATTAAACAATCCATATCAACTAAGGTTATCACCAAAAATCAAACCAAAATCCCATAGAAAATGAAAATCGAGAAAAATAGAGGTTTTAGGGGTAGGGCACATTCCAAATTCAATGATTTTTCATATAATCTTGCAAATTAGTCAAATTGTTTCAACAAATATATGAAATTTATAAGCATCAACACTTACTTGTTGAGAAATGGTGGTCCAATCGATTGAAATTTGAAGAAAATTCCACCGTCGACTGTAAACCCTAACTTTTTCGAAAAATGGGGAGGGAAGAAATCAGATTTTTGGAGATGAACTCGTGGTATAAATCACAATTTTTGTAACTAGAAGGATGATATAAAGGGTTTGAAACGGTTTGGAGGGGTTGGGATTAGAGGGATTTGCGTTTTAGAGAGAAGAATGAGAGTTTGTTCTTCGAATGAGCGCTGTTGTTTTAATTTGAACAGACGCATCACCGCCACGGCGGTGGGATAACCGCTGCGGCACTGACAACGCCTTTTCTTAAATGATCTATTGACGTTCCATCGCCACGGTGATGGATTTCGTGCCGCGGTGGTGAGGCGTTTTGCAAAATGAGCCCATCCTGAAGTTTCACCGCCGCGGCGATAGGATTTTCGCCGCGGCAATGGGCTTTTGTTGATTTTTCTTCATTTTACTCAACAAAACTCCACACCACTCATTTCCACTTCGCTATTTCAACGATTTTAAGTACAAAACACAACCCTAACTATCCAAACTCCTAGATTTACCTCCAAACACGCTCTGAGACCATTCTGGCCTCCAAAAAGAATTAAATAAATAGAAAAAATCAGGCAGAATCATACCCTCGTTTTCATATCAAAAAGAATGCGTTTCATATCAAAAAACAATGTGCTTGATTTACCATCCCTAGCTGGACTTTCGTGTTGCTAAACATTTTTCACCAAAATTCCCCAAAGACAAGGAATTTAGGCTCAAATGCTCAGTCGAATCAAGATCATGAATTGAAGTCGGATTTTCCTCTCTGTCCTTATTGTTTTCAATATAAGCTCAATCTCGGGATTGAGAATTAAGAATTCCAATCTTCTTCATCGTTTCCGCACGACTTGATCACACTAACACAATAAACGAAAATAAAAATTAAAAATAAAACAAAATAAATATCAGGATTAATATTCGACCACTTAGTCACAATATCATCTTAAAATTCACACAATCCCTGGCAACGGCGCCAAAAACTTGGTAGCACATAAATAAGCCGCTATTTACACTCGCAAGTATACGAGGTCAAAGTTTTAGAATTGTGGATCGGTTAAGATCGGGTATCGTGTCCACAGGAAAAGTATGAATAATTGAGTATCTCAATTTACGTAGTCTCATATTATCCTGACGATTCAATTTAATATTTAAATTAAACTAATTAAAACTACTCCGAAGGATTAATTCTAATTACACTAATTAACTAGGGATCGATTTCATTCACTTAGTACCTATTTGGCTTAGTTTAGTTATCAATAATGATTATTATCACATCCAATAATCTCAATAACTATAACTCACTCGCTCCTTCTTCCAAGTGAAAAGCGAGCAAATACATAACTTCGCGTTGATGCCGAAGCCCCTCTCGAATGCCTTTCTGAACACATAGTCACGTGAGTCTTGACCCAAACTTATGGATTGTACACTCTTCAACTCTCTCCCGAGTTATTAGATCGTCACGTTGTGTTTAACCCTAGTCCGAATCCAGGGTTACCTCTTCCGAGTGTCAAACCCTGTATTCTCGATTTATCGTAACAAGCATAATAAACATGAAATAATGGTAAACATGATTGGAATTGGATAACAAACCATTAAAATTAACATATATTCAACCAAAAAGGTATTTACATGAATTACATCTAACCCTAACTAATCTCTAACTAAACTAACATGATCTTGGCCATTAGAACATTAAATCAAGAGGAAATCACACTAAAACATTAAGATACAAAGATAGAATAAGGAAAGAAAAATCAAATCTTAAAGTGGAGTAGTCCACTTTCACCAAAGATCGATCTGCTATGGTTCTTCTTCTTCGGCATGTGAATCTTCCTCTTCGATCTCCTTAAGATTGGTCAAGGATCACTTCCTAAACTAATCTATTCTACTCCTAAATTATCTAAGGTGCATGGGATCTCCAAAACATCCAAGAAGTCTTAAGGGAAGTGGGAGAAAAGGTATTAATAGGCACAAGGTTTCAAAATATCTCAAAATATCTATTTTACTGTGCAGAGCCCACGGCCGCGGCAATAGGATCACGGCCGCGGCGGTAGGCTAAGTCGGTTACATTCTAATCGTTCACGGCCGTGGCCGTGGGACTGGCTCCCAACTCTCTGATCTTTTACCGCCGCAACGGTGGGACTTTGTGTATTTTCAGCACTTCTTTGCATTCTCACCACCGCGGCGGATTCCCCATCGCGGCGGTGGCTTCTGTGATCTTGAAATCTTGTTTCTTCAATGTTTCATCATTGTTTTTCTACCGTTTTCGCTCGTTTGTCACTTGTTTGCGTCCCTACACCTGAATTAACTAAAAACAAACTAAAACGCAATTAAATATAAATAAAACACTCGAAAACTACCAAATTTGGTTTAGAAGTAAATAGATATTTTACACCTATTAGCACACAGTACTTAAAAAATTTAGATCGTTCCATTTCAGTCCAATTACATAAATCCATCTATTTTTTGGGCTAAAAGCATTCATATACCAAACACATGAATTTTTAAGGGTATATTGGACATATCACTTCCCCCTTATTTTTTTTCGTTTTCTTTTTTACTCTCTATTTTCTTCATTCATACACATTTCTCTCTCCAAGCAAAATACATCCACTACTTTATTTTTGAATTTTCCTAGCATCTCTTTAGTCATTAGTGATAGGTGTAATTTACCTATCTATTTTCAAACCGAACTTGTTAGCTTTTGAGTATTATTATAGTATTTTGATACATTTTAATAAATTTTAATTTATTTTGTAATAAATCAGGTGTTTGGGCTGAAAATAGATGAAAACAGATCATAAACAATCAAATCGGATCAAGAGCGATGGAAGAACGATAGAAAAAGAGTAAAGAGGCTAAATTTTAGAACCTGCAGCCCACCACCGCGGCGGTCAAAATACAGAAAAGGGCCTAAATTCTCTGTAAATCCACCGCCGCGGTAGTGAAACATCAGAAACTATCTGCTTCTACAGCTGCAGGCACTGCCACAACGGTGACACTGCCGACATACCCACCGCCACAGCGGTGACCCCTGCAGCTGTAAAGTAGTTTTTTTAGATATTTTGGTTCCCTTATCTTCTTCCCTCCTCCCCAATTCGGCCATGAGAGCTCCTAGATACTTAGAAAAAAATTGAGAGTATTTTGGGGAGTGGTCAACCAAATACGAAGGAGAAGAACACAAAGCGAAGAAGAAAAAACGATCTCAGAGCGGTTTTAGCGACGGATCTTCGAAATACGGTTAAGTTCCTTTGTTTCTTTCTTTATTTTCTTAACTTTGGTAGTTTGTTTGGGCATGTTTAGCTCGTTTATCATTGTATATACGGTTATGACCATTAACTAAACATGGATTGTCTAGGGATTAATATAATTTAAATAAAAATGTTGTTTGATTGAATTGTGTTTCTTTAACGGTTGTTCTTCATTATTCAATTGTGTTTACCGTTTTGTCATGTTATATGCTTGTTTGAATATATTGAGAAATTGGAGTTTGATACTTGGGAGAGGTAACCCCAAATTCGGACTAGAATAAACACAATGTCACGATCTAATAACCCCGGAGGGAGTTAAAAAGTGTGCAATCCATGAGTTGGGGCAAGACTCATGTGACCTAGTGTCGTTAAGACGTTGAGGGGGACTTCTTCGTTAACGTGAAGTCACATATTCACTCATCTTACACTTGATAGAGGTGATGAGTGAGTTTACGATACAGATATTGTCGAATAGAATGAACACCATTATTGTAAACTAAACGAAATCAAACACAATTAAATAAATGAAGTTAATCCCTAGATAATTTTTTTCCCTAAACATCTCATATTAGTAGTATAGTATAATTAGTTTAATTAGTTAACTAGATTAGTATTTATTAATTATAAATCATTTTTATCGCCTAAATAAAGTTAAGTTATGATAATCGCGATACTTAGCGATAATCTCAACTAATCCCTGAGGATACGACAACCATAACTATTCCAATCTATACTAAAACTTGACCCATACACTTGCGGTGAAAGTAGCGACGTATTTACGCGCTACTAATTAGCTACCTATAAGCCTAGGTCATCCTTACTAATATATGTATTTATGGGCGTTGATCCATTAGGCTAAACCCTAAACATTGCCTATTCATAGGCATCTTTATACGTATTTAGTATCTTGTAACCTTCGCAAATATCAATACAATTGTCTTATATTCTCTTCTAATATTATGTCTCTTAATTATTCTAGCAACCCCATTCCCCTCCCCCCCTCCCCCCTCTAGAATTTGAATTCTTGTAATGGAAGACAAACCTACAAAAAAATCTGGTAATAGTTTTTCTGGATACCAATGATTTGATCACTATGTGAATGAAATTTAACTTTAAATTTATTAAATCTTCAAATCACCGCAATACAATTTAAGAATATAGCTATTTGCTAAAGTATATTAACATACGTTTATGAATTCAAGCATAGGAGAAAAACATTTATGTTGCGTTTGGTACACGAGATTCGACACGAGATTGGAATGGGAATGGGAATGGGAATGATCATTTCATTCCTATGTTTGGTACATGGGATTGAATTTCATTCACATTATCCAGGATTTCTTAATCCCACAAAACATGAGATTAAACAATTCCAAAATAAATTTGATATTAGTTAATCCTAATTGCATGAGATTAGGTTTTAATCATTCATCGGCCAAAAAAGGCGATCAAACTTTGACCAAATATTGGAATTGGAAGGAAATTTAATTAAATTACTATTTTAAACTTCACAAAGTTAATTGAACGACAATTTTACCTTTTGAATTTCTAACAAATATATTTTTTTTTTCTAATGTTTACACTTTTTTTCCCCCTCTTTCTTCCTCACTACACCATCTTTTTTTATGAGAATCTGATAATGGCAGTCAACACTAGATTCTCTTTTTGTCTCTCTCCCTCACGTCTTATAATTAACCCCCAAGTCTCCATTGGTACCACTACATTGCCCTTGGCCAATAATACTACCACCCACCCCTTGTCCGTTGTCTTCCTCTTCTTCTTCTTCTTCTTCTTCTTCTTCTTCTTTTTCTCTACCTCCTCTTCTTCTTCTGTCTATCTCTCTTCAATATATATATATATTTACCTCTTATTTGAAACTTCATTTGGTTTATATAAGAATATTCTTTATTTAAAAAAATTATATGTTTTTCAAGTGGAGACTTTATTGTACAAATGCATTCCATCCTTGATTTATTCTGAATCTAATCAAATATTGGAATGAAAATGGTCATTCCAATACCATATTTAATCCCTTTGGTCACCAAATATAAGAATGGTAATGATTATTTCATTTCATTATCATACTAATTTCAATCCTATTGTCATTTTATTCTATTTCATTTCATTCCAGCCTACCAAAAGAAACGTTAGAGGTTTATCAAGCATTTGAACCTATTGTAGCCAAATATCGTCATGAGCACAAACCCTAAAACCTAAACGCCGCCAAGAAATTCATGGAATATCAACATCATATTTCTCATTAACTCTTCAATATAATTTCTTGCCGGTAGATATTCATGATACAATCATATGTGGGTGGATGGTAAATTAATATTTTCCCTTCGTAGGTTAATGTGTGATTTGATCAATTAATGTGTCAATCAATTATATTATTAATAAAAGAGTAAGTTAAGGATTTTTCTTTCTTCATTGAAAGAGTCAGTTATGTTTTTTTTTTTTTTTCTATTTTACAGTTAGTACTATAAATTTGTAGATGGCGTATGACTTTTGCAGGAAAGAATAATATATCTCATCTCTATTTGAGGGTCTGATCCCATCAAAGTGGTCACTATTCTTTCTTTCTTTCATTTTGTCTTTTGATAGAATCTATATTTCTACCATTTTGGTATCAAGAGCACAATTTTGGTTTGAGCAAGAATATCTAAAATTAATGTGGAACATGATGAACTACTCAAACAACATAATGTTGCATTGGATAAACATTGAGATAGTATTAATAAACTTCAAACTAATGTTATGGAGACTAATAAGGAGCTTGATATACCCATGGAAATTATATCACATCCAACCAAAGATCGTGAAAGTTCTTCCAATGGCCCATTTGGTTTGTTGAACAAAAAACCACTAGCATTGTGCAATTGTGATATTAATGATAAAAGGATTGGTACTAAAGCTAATATTCATCTGGAAGAACCCTCCACCGTGATCATGAGCTTCCCAGAATAAAAATTGAATTTCCCTAATCGGATAAAAGATCTTATTGGATGGATTTTGCTTGAAGAATGTCTATTTCGCTTCCATCGAATCGGTAAGAACATGAAGGTGTAAGTGACTTCAATCATTCTCAAAGGTAAGACATTCCAATGGTACCACTAGTACAAACCCAATCGAGGTATTCCAACATGGCAAGAATTTGTAGAATTCATTTTAGCCCATCAAGTTTCGACAACGTCCACGGTGAACTTGAAAAAATTCAATGAATGTCATCTATCTTGGAATACCAAGGTAGGTTTGAGTGTTTGTCAAACCAAACTTGTGACATTATCTAAACAACAACTAGTTGGAACTGTTGTCGAAGAATTAAAACCTAAAATTCGACGAAAAGTGAAGGCACATCGATCCTAAACAATTATAGCTACAATATCCTTTAATCGATTACAAGAAGAACATCTAGTTACAGAGGGACGACACCCTATTCGAAATTTCAATCCTAGAGCTAGTGATGTGACAAGGAAGAAGTTACTTCAACCAAATATTTTATCTTGTGATGTTGCTCCAAAACGATTAATAGAGAACGATATCAAGGACCGCAACAAAAAAAAAAAAAAAAAAAAAAAAAAAAAAAGTTCTATATTAGTATTGCAATGAAAAATAGGAACGAGGTCATAACTACAAGCAAACAAGGATTTTGATGATTGAACCAACAGAAGATTCCAATGAACCCGATCTTACTCACAATGACGAAGAATGATGTGATCCACCATTTAGTGATGAACATGATGGAATTTACATGCATGATTTAGCAAGGTACTCTAATCCCAAAACTATTCGTGTTAAAGGCTTTATGAAACAACAACTAGTAACTATTTTAACTGACTCTAGAAGCACTAATAATTTTCTCGATTTAAGGATTGCACAAAAATTGTCTTGCGCCATCAACAAATACTACAAGTTTGAAGTCAAAATGGCACATGGGATATCGTTGACTTGCTTGGGAATATGCTCAAATATTGAAATCTCTTTGCAAAGTCAAAAGGTCACATGTGATCTTTTCTTATTACCATTTAAGGGTTGTAACTTGGTTTTTGGGGCACGATAGTTAAGAACCTCGGAGACATCTCATGGAATTTCTATAAGCTAACAATGCAATTTACTATAAATAAATACAATATGGTCATTCAGGGGAATACAGGCAAGGTTTCTACTGTGACTACACATCGCATAGACCGCATTCTTCGAAAAATTCCAAATTATTTTTCACGCAACTGAAGAAGGGAAGTAATTCTCAAGCTCATTCTCCGAGCCCCAAGATATCAAAATTATTATTTTAGAATTGTCAAAGGTATTTGAAGAACCTAAGGGACATCCACCAAAAAAGACTCATGATCATAGAATACCATTGTTACCCGGAAGTAAACCGGCAATTGTGAGACCCTATCGATATCATCATTTTTAAAAGATAGAGATTAAGAAGATAGTCAAAGAAATGTTTAAGTACGGAATGATCCGACCAAGTGTCAGTCCACATTTTTCTCCAATTTTGCTTGCCCGCAAAAAAAATATGATTTTTAGTGTATGTGTGTTGACTATTAAGTACTCAATAGAAAAATAGTAAAGAAAAAATATCTTATACCAGTAATAGATGAGTTCATTGATGAACTTGGTTAAGAAAAATATTTTTCCAAAGTGGATCTTGATGCAGGGTACCACCAGATTCGGATGCATGAAGATGATACACCTAAAACGAAATTTAGAACACATGACAGAAATTATGAATTCTTAGTGATGTCATTCAGTCTCACCAATGCTCCATCTAGTTTCCAAAGCCTAATGAATGATATCTTTTGGCCACATATTCATAAGTCCATTTTGGTTTTCTTCGATGATATCTTTACTTACAGCTCTTCATGGAAGAAACACTTGATGCATTTACAAACTACTTTGATACTATTATGAGAGAATAATTTATTTGTTCAGAGATTTAAATGCAACTTTGGAAAATAAAAAGTGGAGTATCTCAGTCATATTATGACAAAATATGGCATAGCTGCAAATCCCTCAAAGATCTAAGTTAAGGTAAATTGGCCAACATAAGCCACTATTCATGATTTGAGAGAATTCTTAGGTTTGAAGGGCTATTATCGTAAATTTATAAAAGCCTATGACAAGAATAGTGCACCATTGTTAGCTTTTTTGCGAAAGGAATCATTTAATTGGAATCAATCCATGCATGAGGCCTTTTCTTGACTAAAGAATGTAATGACTACTGTTAGCCTAAACAGGTTCAATTACAAGATCCCTGACTAAATGTGATTTTGACGATAACACCACATTTTACGTTTTAAATGAACTAACAATGATTTTGAGTATAGATTATTCGAGCATCACCGAAACATATCATGGAAGTGAATTCAAATCGAAAAGTGTGATTTAAATTAAAGTAAAAAAAAAAATCGACAATATTCGCGAGATATTGAACTCATAACTCTATAGGATGCACACACACACCGTATGTGAATGAAATTGTGATATACTAATCTTGACATGTCCAATATATCTAAATATCACAATGTGAAGAATGTGTTTAATCATTGTATACTAAAACGGAATAATCACATCTTGATCATAATTACGCAAAATTGAAAATTTACGTTCTTAATATGATCATAAAGTACATTGTATTTTTGGATCATCTAAATATCATAAATATATTTGCTACATATTTTAAAAGTGTTTAGAATGATAAACAGTCATAAATCAAGACCAAAAAATCAAAACAGACGAAAACGGAATGCCGCATAAATTGCAGCATAAGTAGTCGACTACTTATACTGGAAGTAGTCAACTACTTCCAAGCACAATGTTTTCTCTCTCCTACTTTATTTTTGGCTTGTCATTTTGACGTTGTATGCTTGTTCTAATTGTTGTATGATGATTCATATACATTATAATGATTGTTTAACATGTTATCATCATTCAATTTAATCAATAAAATGTTGAATTGAAGAGAATTTTATTAAAATAATTTGAACAAATTAAGTACTCATTTTACTGTTATTTGTCATGAACTCAAATTTGGTTTTACATATCAAATCTTGATTAGAATGCTTAATTCATGTTATGATATGTTAGTATAATGTATCTACATGATATATATATGATTGATTGATATGTTGAATATTATATCTATGATTAATTGACAAATTGGTTCAAAGACTCTAAAATTTTTATTTTTTTCATGTGAAATGCATTCTAAGTGTTCAACCTCTTGAAATGCTTGTATGTGCTCAAATGTATTGTATACATGTATAATATATATGAATGCTCAAATTCATAATCATGTATGTATACAAGTATGTGGCATGTATTTGTCCAGACTAATTAATAGGAACACCTTCAAATAAACAATGATTTAATTTATAGGTGGCGTTTGATAATTTAATTTGATTGTCTCTCATTTAATTGCCCACATATCTTTTCCTTGATTTAATGATCATGTCTTGAGATAAATCCAAATAACTTTCCTACACATTTATTGAGTATTGAATCCATCATATCATGTTCACATGTTTTCTTTATGGAATCAAGGAAATTTGTCAACATTGAAATTTGAATACATGTAATTATTTGAAAAACCATATTGTATTCATTACATCTATGATTTGTGCAACTTGTTGAGATTGCGGTGCAATTAATTATTATGAAAAATGGTTGGAAACAAGACTATCCTAGAGCTATTGGAGATGAGCCTTGCATTTGTGTCTAGACAATGGTGAAGAGGAATTCCAACGGTCACTTTGCTCTCAACTTGAGATATCCTCCATTCATTCTCTACACTTATATAAGGAGGAACATTGCTAGAAGATTCAATCAAGTAACCAACTCACCAAGTATCATTCATTCAATTGAGCTATAAAGATCATAAAGATACTGCTAAAGCTTGCAGGCAAAATTTTGTGCAACATCACTTTCTTTCTTACTTGATTCATATTCTTGAGTGGTTATTGTATTATAGATTCTTGAATTCTTTATCTTGTGAGTGTTAAAGCTCTATTTTGTGAGATTGTGAGAATTTGATTGTAAATCTTGAGTAAAGATTTTGCTCAAGAGAAGATATTTGTGAGTGGAACATATTCACTCTAGATTGTAAAGTCTTAAGATACGAACTTCTCAAGCGGCGACTTTAGACGGTTTGGTCTTTACCCAAAAGAAGATCAAAAATAGTGAAATCCTCGAAGGAGCTCAAGGGAGTAGACTAGACAAAGGATTTTTGTCGAACTACTATAAATACCGATATCAATCTCTCTAACACTACTCTTTACTTTTCTATTTATATTTGTATTTATGATTACTTGTCTGATTTAATATCCATTGTGCACATTACACAATCATATAAACACTTAATTTAAATTAAGTAGAATTAATTAACAAAAATTTGTCAAATCCAATTCACCTCTCCTCTTGCGTAATTCTTGGGCCATCAACTACTACCCCAATCTTGGCACCACCAAACTTTGAAAAATTATTTGTCCTTGTGTATGATGCTTTCGAAATTAGAATCGGTAGAGTCTTAATGCAAAATGGATGATCTTTGGCCTTTACAAGTAAAGCCTTATAACTACTACACCAACAGATGTCAATTTACAATAAGGGTATGATGGACATAATCCATGCAGTCACAAAATAGAGGCCCTATCATATTAGTAAACACTTCCAAAGACGCACTAATTATAAAAAGTCTCAAGTACATTTTGGAGCTACTAAATTCTTCAATGGAGGAACAGCATTGTGTGTCAAAGTTAATGGGATATGACTACAAAACTTTCTACAAGAAAGGCACCGAAAATGTGATGGTTGATGCATTGTCAAGATTACTAGAATAATTTGAATTGATAGCCCTCATTGTCCCGGTTCTAACTGGTCTAGACGATATTCGAAGAGAGTCGGTTGAAGATACAGAGGTTAAAGGAATGATTTCAAAGTTACAGCTTGATACTAGTGTCCTATGCTATTATTACTGGGATGAAAAAAGTTTAAAGTACAAAGGGAGTAATGTGTTAACAACTACTTCTACTCAAAAGCCTTTGCTACGAAAAGAGTTATGTTCTTTCCCTTCTGATGGCCACTCTAGGTATCTTTAAACTTATAAGCTGATCTCTCACCCTTTTTATTGGAAGGTGATATGTAAAGAGGCTAAATAGTTCATGCAAGAATGTGATGTATGTCAAAGGAATAAAGGCAAAACAATGGCCAGTTTAAGACTATTACAACCGTTGTAAATTCCTACCCAAGTTTGGTCTGATATCTCTATGGATTTTTATAGAATAATTGCCATTATCTAAGGGAAATAATATTATATTTATAGTAGTGGACTGTCTTACAAAATATGCTCATTTTTGTCCCTTATCTTACCCAAATACTACCATTTTTGTTGTTAAAGTTTTTGCCGACAATATTTTTCAAGTCACATGACACATGCCTCAATCCTTAGTCAGTGATCAAAATAAGGTGTTCACTATTAATTTTTGGAGGGAACTTTTTCGTCTTAAAGGGACACAACTGTGCATCAGTATTGTGCACCACCCGCAAAAAGATGGTCAAACCGTGGTAGTTAATCGATGCCTCAAAAATTATTTACGATGCTTCACTATTGACAAGCCAAAAGATTGGGTTCATTGTCTACCATGGGCAGAATGGTGGTAAGAAAACGCCTTTCGAGGTTTTGTGCCGCCTCCTTGAAGATAAGGTTGGTTTTGTAGGCATGTATATTGGGTCTTCCAAGACTAAAACACAAGCAGCAGTTGGATAAGGGACTTTTTAAAAATTAAGAGTAAAATAAAGAATCTGCCATCGAAACACACAAAAAAATATTCTACACGGGGTATAAAAATTGTTGAGAAACAAAAACGTTGTTCGGATTTGATCTCAAAATTTATTTTTATTTTTTTCCCCCTGAAATCGTATCAGAAACCGATATCTTGTGCATTTTTTTTTCCCTATTTTTACCTCTAATTGTAAAGTAAATACAGAAACTAGCATCTATTTGCATTGTGATTAAAGAACATATTGGTGAGAAGGTGGTGAGACGACAAAGCGTCTAACTAGCCAATAAAAGTGGTGGATGGTGTGATGGCCATCTCTTTAGTGGTTGACATCATTATATAAAAAAAAAAAATCAACCTTTTCAATTGATCTTGCTCCACAAAAATGCGTTGGCTAACTTAGAGCTTCCCTTAATAGGGTTCCCATTGCATATGTATGTCACTGTCCACGTGTATCCAACTTTGACATGTTTGGCCTGTGTTCATAAATCAAATTTTAAATGTATTCATTTTTCATTTACAACCAAGAAAAAAAAAAAAAAAAAAAATATATATATATATATATATATAAAAGACCATTATATTTTATTACAATAGGATTAGAATTAATATGGTAATAGAATGAAATGATCATTACAATTTCTATGTTTTGTGATAAAAGGGATTACATGTGGTATTGAAATTACATCAAATATTAATATAGTAATTTAATTAAATTTTAAAACTGTATAATAGTTAATTTAATTAGATTTCATTCCAATTCAAATACTTGATTAGTATTTGGTCGCGTTTTTTGCCAATGAATGATTAAAATCTTATTTCATGTAATTAGGATTAACTAATGCTAAGTTTATCTTGGTATTGGTTAATTTCATTTTTTGTGGGATTAAGGAATCCTTAGTAATAGGAATGGAATTTAATTCCATATACCAAATATAGGAATAGAATGATCATTCCCGTGGCCATTCCAATTTCATCTCGAATCCCGTGTACAAAACACACCGTTTAGAGGATTTATACTTAATCTAATGACAAATTAGGCAAGGCCACAAATCCACAACAGCCCACTTATTGAGTCAAAGGCAAGGTACTGCGTCGCAAGCCACTTATTGTGTTAAAGGCAAGGTACTGCGTCGCAAACAATTGGTGAATTCCCAGCTCGAAGAGTACCACACAAAGGCGAAGAAAATACCAAGGCCTACCACTCAGCCAACCACTATGAATTCCACGTGAAAACATGTGGCAATTACCCAGTTGCCCACTTGGCTGGCAAAGATGAAAGATGGGATGGCCTATTCTTTCACATTGATACCCTTAAATAGTCTAATCTTATCTTCTTCTTTTTTCTTTACTTCTTATATAAATAGAGAAGCCCCGTGAATGGCCTATAGATTTGTAACACAAAAATCATATATTCATTCACACCTTATGAGGAAAAGAAGAATGACTACCATGGCCATAGGTAAAAGTTTGAGCTTGGAAGTCGACAAAGATCCTCAACAAAGTAGGGTTTTGGTTGAGGAAATTGATGGGCTTCTTAGGGTTTACAAAGATGGACATGTGGAGAGATCTGAGATTGTCCCATGTGTCACTAGCGAATTGGCCCCCGAGTTTGGTGTGATTTCCAAAGACATTGTTATCGACAAGTTAACAAACATTTGGGTGCGTCTGTACGTACCGAAATGCCATGGGAAACTCCCTTTGCTTCTGTACTTCCATGGCGGTGGATTCTGTGTTGGTTCTGCCGCCTGGAGTTGCTACCACGACTTTCTTGCAAGATTATCAGCTAAAGCCAGTTGTCTGATCGCATCAGTGAATTACCGTTTAGCGCCTGAGAATCCTCTCCCGGCGGCCTACGCCGATGGGTTTAAGGCCCTTATGTGGTTGAAACACGAAGCTACTGGTGGGGGAAGCGAATGGTGGTCAAGCAAATGCAACTTCTCTAGAATCTTCCTTGCCGGAGACAGCGCCGGGGCCAACATAGCCCATAATGTGATGGCCCTGAGGCTATGCCTTACCAACCCGATCAGAGCCATCAATTTAAGTCCCATAACCCTGAAGGGGACCATTTTGATTCAACCCTTTTTCGGAGGAGAGTCAAGGACTTACTCCGAGAAGTACCGCCCGCAACCACCACGATCGCCTCTTACGTTGGCTGCCTCTGACACATATTGGCGGCTCTCGCTGCCGCCAGGGGCAGACCGCGACCATCCATGGTGCAACCCTATGGCAAAAAATGGGGCACAATTGGAGGACTTGAGGCCTTTACCCACTATGGTATGTGTGTCTGAGTTGGATATTTTGAGAGACAGAAACTTGGAGTTATGTTCTTCTTTGGCAACTTGCGGTGGTAAGAAAGTGGAGCATGTGGTGTTCAAAGGAGTTGGGCATGCATTTCAAATCCTAAGTAGAACTGAACTCTCACAAGTCCGCACCCAAGAAATGATATCTCATATCAAGGCCTTTATCTCTAGGTAACCATGTAAGAAAAATATGCATTTTGTGTAGAGAGTTAGTCTATCTTTATGTGGATTTAATTTATTTTTTTATTTTTATTTTTATTTTTATTTTTTTGGGATTTTACGATAAGATATGTTCAAGCCAGTTTACGCGTACCTCGACTAATCGCCTCACCAAGTGATTTTAAAAGTGCACTCCCTCACATTGGACTGGTGCATTCAAGATCAAATTCAAGATTTAATTCCTGAAGTGTTTATCAGGAGAGTCGAACCCTAATTGACAAGAAAATGGACAGCTCCTCTTGTCAACGGGACTAACACCTCTAGTTGTGAATTATTGTAATCAATAGGGAAGTATTTGATTGAAAATCAAACCATAAAATTTTGGGCTATATGTCATTAACCTCTCCTATCATTTTGAACTATACTAGATATTTGCTCTGTCATTTTGCAAATACCAAAGACTTTCTATATATTTTTGCTCAAATACCACTTACCTCCATTTGAACAAAATTGACCTTAGGTTATTTTATTTTTTTTAAATTCATTAACACCCTTATATTTTTAAAATTATATTTTTTAACCTTAATTTTTTAAATAATTATATTTACCTCTCACCACCACCCAACTCCCATCGCCACCGCCACTGCCCAACTCCCACCGCTGCCACCACCCTTCGCCACCACCCAACGCCATTGTCCAACTCCCATCATCACCTCCTGCCGCCACCTCCCACTACCCATCGCCCAACTCCCCTGCCACCACTACCCATTGCCACCACCACCAACTCCCACCACCACCGAAGAGAGAGAGAGAGAGAGAAAAGGGCTAATAAAAGGGTTAACTTTTTATTTTTTATTTTTAATGAAATGGTTAAAAAAATATATATATATATTTTTTAAAATGGGAGTGGGTAGTGGCGGTGGGAGGTGGTGGATGGCAGTGGTGAGAGGTGGCGAAGGGTAGTAGGTGGTGGCGGTGGTAGGAGGTGGTGGTGGGTGGTGGGCGGCGGTGGTGGGAGGTGGCGGCAGGTGGGATAACAATACGAGAAATTTACACTCAGTTAAGGAACCAAGGTGGGAATACTAAATCAATATTTACATTTTGTATCCTTCTTTCACAAAAGTTTAAAAGAGAGAATCAAGAATTTTGGCTAACTCAATCAATCCAAGTTGATTGATTTTATTTTTTCATGGAAACAAAAAATTTGAACTAATTTTAATTACAATAAAAGAAATTTACATTTAGGGGACCCACTCAAGGTGGGAATATTAAATCAATATTTACATTTTTTATCCTTGTTTCCCAAAAGTTTTGAATTTGTGAGAATCAAGAATTTTGGCTAATTCAATCAATCCAAGTTGATTGCTTACACTTTTTCTTAAAATATTTGATGGGATCGATGAAGGAAACAGAAACAAAAATTCTAGATTTGCACAACGAATGACGAAAATTTTGAATTTATTTTAATTTCCTATTTTATTTTTTTTAATCTTGAATCAATTTATGCTAACACAAAATAAAATTAAAGATCCCACTTTAATGAATAGATCTGCTACCTCGACCGTGTGCTTCAATCTTTTTTAGCCGGATGATCTAGAAAAATCAAAATTGAGTAGCACATATAGGAGAGAGAGGGACAGTCGAATTCCATTTTTCTAGGGCCACCCCTGAGCTCTATTTATAGATCCTACAGCTTTGTGCCCTAGTTAACTTTATTTTTTATTTACACTGTGGTCCCCAAACATTTAAACTATTTGGCAGTCTTACCCATCTTATAAAAGACTATACGAACTTTAATTATTCATTTGTGTGTGACCCATTAGGTTCGTATCAAAACCTTGACAGTAGAAATAATTAATTCATTCATTCATTAAAATTGAAATCATTCTGATTTTGTCCATGTAAAAAAACAAGCTATTTCTTTATGGCATATCCATTAACTTTGGTTAACGTCTACCAATATGGCATAACCATATTCAGTTGATAGGAATTTCATCTAAAAAAATCTCCTCAATTGTAATTATCACACTATTCGATCTTTCTATCTTTGTAATCTCAAAAAAACCAATACAGTATGGATTAAAGTCAAAACCCCCAATTCAGTCATATGTATTTGATTAATAATGCGATTGATCTTGTGACAACATTTGGAATCTCATATGAATATCACAATATTTTGGTCAGAGTTTATATTTAAATTACATTAAATTTAATAATATAAAACACATCCCTCGTTGTTGAGGGCGAATTATATCTTACATACTTGAATCCTTACGTACATATTTCATTATACTCAACGAATAACTTAGAAATTTTGTGGCTAGAATAAAACACTAAGTATTATTAAAGTATAGTAACTTGTCTATGTGATTACCCAATACCTAAAGTCTAAAGATCACAAGAAACATCACAATTCAGATATTTCACCTTTGATATTAAGCAAAATTACCATCATTGAATATCAAAGATAATCATATTTAGACCCTTACTACAATTTAGTAATGCTCTTATATTTGTTCTAGTTTCTCAAACTAATGACTTTGAGATTCACCATTCTCAAAGAGAAAACTCCACGAGCTAGTGTAACTAAATCATTAAGTACCAATTTAATAATTTTATACAACTAGGAATATGAAGGATATTAGTTATCAAAATGTCTAGGATCACACTATTATTCTTGCAATTATATCTTTATCTATGTAGACCTTGAATGTTAAGTAGAATGTGTACCTATTTAATATGATTAAATCGGAGAAAAAACAAAGATATTTGATAGTTCGATATTCTCAATTATTCCTAGTAGGTATGGGATTATTGAAAAGGGTCTTCAACAATCTAGACTAACTTGATCCAATATTCTCTCTTTAATAATGGTGAGTCTCAATCCATTAGTATGAAGTACTGAAACATCTGTAAGGGGACTCACTAAGTTGAAGTAAGAGACCGAACATGATCATCCTTAATATTTTATATGGTAGGTTTGCTTGAGTCAAAATATGATATCTAAGGTGTGGTTATGTTCCATGAACGTTTGACCTTGAGGTATTGTATATTACATATATGGGTTGCTATACTTTGATGATACTAAGTGTTGTTCTCTAACCACTTCAAATGTATTCATTGGGTAAAGTGGAACATAATGAGAATATATATACAAGTATCCAAGATGGGATCTATCACTCTTAGCAAAAAGAGACAACCCATGTGATTCGCTTTAATATAATTCATCCAAGCCTCTGGTCAGACCAGTGCGATGATTGGAATGAGATTCCAATCAGGTATCATAAGGAATTACATTTTTAATCAAATAAATATGATTGGACTAGGGGTTTTGGACTTAACTGTATCTTATTGGTCCATTCGAGGACCGTAAACACAACAATTTGACTACCCAAGAAAATAATTTTGCAATTTTTGTTTATTTATTTATTATATTTTATTTTGATTATTCCATTTTGGAAAAAAAATGAGTTTGAAAAAAGAAAGAAGAAAAAGAAAAGAAAAGATAAAGAAGAGAAGAAAGAAAAGAAAAAGAAAAAAAAAATAGGGTGCGCGCCATGAGAAAAGGGAAGAAATCCCCCCCTCCTCCCCTTTTTTTTGTGTGGACAACTGTCCACACATGAATAGGGAGCGCGCAATGTGCCCCCTATCTGGGTTTGATATTAAAAAAAATTGCAAAAATAGAACAAATAAGTGGTAGCAAGGGTTAGGATTTTTAGGGTTTTAATGTTTTTTCACTCACTAAATTTCGCTATAAGTAGAACATTATTTCTCATTTGTTACCGGAAGGGGAAAAATTGAGAGAGAAACCCACTTGGGGGGAGAAATTTTTGAGAGAAAACTTGGAGAAAGAAATTTGAGGAGAAAATTTTTGAAAAAAAAATCAACTTGAGGAGCCACCCTATGTTTGTAAGAAATTTCGTTAGGCAAGGTACGTTTTCTTTAAGAGTTAATCTTCTTTATTTTTATTTATCTTCTTTTCATCTCTTAGGCCTTCTCCACGACCATTTTTTTCTTTTGTAATAAGATTTTTTTTTTTTGAAAAAGTAATAATAAATATTGTTGCGATAATTAAGTAGACGAATTGCTTTATAGATCTGAAGAAATGCCGTAAGAATACAATGGTTTTGAATAGACAGAATCCATTTGTTGACGCAACGAAATGTTGCTAAACAAAAAAAGAGGGAAAAAATAATAAATATTCTTGCGATAATTAACTAGATAGATTGCTTTATAGATTCGACGAAATACTGTAAGGATACAATATCTTTGAGTATAGTTCTTGTTGATTTATATTTTGCCATTTTTTTCTCATATTATTTCTCTAAAAACATTCTAAAGTGAAAAAATAAAGAAAAGTAATAAATAAATCTTGTTCATTCCCTTAAACTTGAAAAAATAAGAACATTGTATTCAAAAATAAAATAAAAGACTTAAAACCCAAAAGTAAGGGCGCGTGTTCTCGATTTCTCAACATATGTGAAATTTTAAGACAGTGAATTTAGGAAGACATTTTCCTTAGTTGGATTTTAAGTTCGGCTAAGTAGGCAAAAAACAAATAAAAAGAAAAAGAATAATTTAAAAAAAAAAAAAAACTTTGTGCATTCACATCAAGTTCAACTTAATATTTTCCAAACTTTATCCTAAAAAAGTATAAATCTTTCAAAATTGTGTTTGTGAGAACCAAATGCTTTTTCAAAAAATATAGTTTTGTTCCCCCACCCCCACCCCCACCCCCACCCCACACACACAAACACAAAAAACAAAAAAAGAAAAAAAGAAATCACTCCCAAAAAAATCTTCAAAAATCACTTGTCTTTCCTAAAAAAATTAATTTCTAAAAAAAGAGTTTTCGAATTTTTGTTTTTGAAAAAACAAATTCCTAAAAAATCATTTTCTAAAAATGAGCCATAAAAAATCTTTTAGTCTTCAAATATTTTAATTTCTTAAAATCAATATGCATTAAATATCCAACTTAGCCAAATATTAAAATTCACCATGTTAAATTGCCCGGAGATCATACTTGTTAAATCTCTTCATATTTTATAAGAGGTCATATTGAGAATATTTCAAAATACCAAAAAATTATCCCACATTGATTTGAAAAATGCCAAAAAAAAAAAAAAATGAGTTTCATAATATAAAGAAAAGTATTTTCGAAATAAAATAAAATATTCAGACATATAGTAATTGAATCTAATTGGACATAAGGTACTAATTTCGGACAGTTGTCTTGGAGTGCATAACACATTCTCCCAACGTAACCGACCATCAAACTCTTTTAAATTATTCTTTGGTTTAACTGTGTCTTTGGAGTCAAATTTACTAAGAACTTTTTAAATTATTTTTTTCTAAAAAAAATCGGTGACCTAGCACACTAATCAAACCCAAGACTAGGTGGCGATTCCTTGTTTCTTAAAATGGTCTACTTTTCTGAGAAAATCGATGCTTTAAAAAAATCATTCTCTTTATACTTTACTATCTCATACATCTTTAAAACTTCAAAAAAGCAAGGCGCTCCAGCTGGCGACTCCACTAAAGGATAGTTAGAGAGTGGAACCTAAAATGTCCAAATAATTCTAAATAATTCAAATCCAATTGTTATATTTTATTTTGTTATCTTTTTCTTTTATTTTTTAGATAATCATGAGTTGAAATGGGTTTTCTTTTTTGTACACATTTCTATTTCCCCTTCCCCATATTTCTTTTTGTACATATATCTACTAGTTTTATACCCGCACAACATGCGAATTTTTAAAAATTAAACTAAAATTTATGTTAATAGTATTTAAAATTTAACTATTAACTTCAGAGTGTTGTTTTTTTTAATTTCATGTTTAATAATATTTTTTAAAAAAAGAAATAATACATTTAAGGAAAAATATAACTTTAAATCACTCTCATTTGTTTTTATTGATTTAATCTCTCAATTTCATTCATCTCTTCAATAATACAAGGGTATATATATATATAGTTTGATTCTAGGGCATCCCTAGAATCAAGTCATTATACAAATCATCTCCCTAATTACAGAATCTAAATTAAGAAAGTATAATCACATACAATTTCAGCTTTATTTAACACTCCCTCTCAAATTGATACATGGATGTCCCACATGCCCTATTGGTCTAAAAATTTTAAGAATAATAGATTTGAGACTGCTTTGATAAGGATGTCAGCCAATTAATCCTCTGATCGAATCTTAGGTAATTCCACAATCTTTCCATCCAACTTTTCCTTAATGAAAAATCTGTCGACCTCGACATGCTTTGTGCAGTCATGTTTATGCACGATGTCACATGCTACTTTATTATCACAAAATAGTCAAATAGGTTGCCCAGATAGATAACCCAGATCCTATAAAATGAGACTCAGTCATAATATCTTACAAAGTACATTTATCAAACCTCTTAATTCAGCTTTTGTACTTGAGCGAGTTACAATATTTTGTTTCTTACTTTTCCATGTCACAAGGTTACCTCCTAGAAAGGTAAAGTATCCCGAAGTAGACCGCATGTCACCCATATCACCAACCCAATCAGCATCAGTAGACGCCTCTATGCTTTGATGGTCTGTGTTTTTCATAAATAATACTTTTTTTCCGAGAGCAGATTTTAGGTACCTCAAAATGCGAATAACTGCATTCATATATTGTTCTCCAGGATTATGCATAAACTGGCTAACAATACTCAATGCATAAGTCAGATCTAGTCTAGTATAAGATAAGTACAACAATCTCCCTACAAATCTTTGGTAGCCTTTGTCAACTGATACCTGATTAGGCTCAACACATAGCTTTAGACCTTCTTTCACTGGTGTATCAACTGATTGACATATTGATATATTTGTCTCTCGTAATAAACCTAGAACATATTTTATTTAAGACAAAACTATCCCTATATTAGATCGAGATACTTCAATTCCAAGAAAATATTTCAGAGGGCCTAGATCTTTCATTTTAAATTATTTGGACAACTAATTTTGCAAGACTTTCCTTTCATTAGGATCATTCTCTGTAATTATCATATCATCCACATATACAATGAGCGCAGTTATCTTACCTTACTACCTTTTAAGGAAAAAAATATGATCTGAGTTACTTTGATGGTAGCCAAAGGCTATCATAGATTTTGTGAACCTTCCAAACCATGCTCTAGGAGACTTCTTCAGCCCATACAATGATTTATTTAGTCTGCAAACCTTCCGACTGTGTCTTTTGGGTATCATGCATCCCTGTGGAAGATCCATGTAGACTTCTTCAGATAATTCACCATGTAAAAAAGGCATTTTTCACATCAAATTGTTGTAAGGGTCAATCCAAGTTTGCAGCTAAAGATAGTAGAACATGAATTGTGTTGATTTTGGCTACAGGTGCAAATGTTTGTGTGTAATCAATCTCGTAGGTTTGAGTGTATCCCTTTGATACCGATCTCGCTTTAAAGCGTTCAATTGTGCCATCAGCCTTGTACTTCAAGTGTAAATCCACTGATATCCATCTGATTTCTTTCCTGGGGGAGGATCAACTAGTTCCCATGTTTTATTTTTTTCTAGAGATTTCATCTCCTCGGTCATAGTTGCTTTCCACCTAAGATCAAATAAGGCTTCATACACACTGTTAGGAATAGATACAACAGATAATTAATTCACGAATGATATGTTTGTTACTGACAAACGATGGTTGGACACATAATGACTCATAAGATACTTTACTTTACTAGAGAGTTTAGGTTCATATGTGGATTTAGGAATGCCTCTTGTGTGGCGTTGTGGTAACTGTCTTATAACTGGCTTATGAACATCTTTAGTAAGCGATTGGTGTGATATGTCGACTGGGGATGGAGATATATTTTCATGAACCTTGGTTTCTAGCTAAGTTGGAGTATGATCCACCTCTTTAGTTATTTGGTTCTCATCACTAGTTTGATCTAATAATACAATTCACTCATTTTCTCATTTACTCTAGTCAGTGAGTCATTACCACTAAAATCCAATGTCATATTAGTTATCTCCAAGTTGCCCACATCATGGTATCGCAATCTAGACTTTGAATTTCCTTTTAGTACTCCCCCTGAAATTTATATTTGGAGAAGTACATGTATCTTCACGGAAAACAACATCCATAGTGATAAATAGTTGACATGTTGGAAGATGATAACATCGATATCCTTCTTGATGCGTTGCAAACCCAATAAAAATGCATCTCGATGCTTGAGGAGTTAACTTGGTGCGTTCATACTTGTGTAGATATACAAACACCACACATTCAAAGACATAAGGAGTTAAACTTGAGATAGTTTGAGCAACAATCTTATCATTAAGAGTTTGGAATGGTATTTTAAAATTGAGGGTGCTGGAAGGTACCCGATTGATTAAATAAGCTGCAGAAGTTAAAGCTTTTCCCCAATAAGACAAAGGCATATGGGCTTCAATTAGCAAAGTTCGAATAACTACCAATAAGTGTCTATCTTTTCACTCGGGCACCCTGTTCTGTTGAGGCGTGGTGGAACAAGTAGTGTGATGGATCATTCCTTGTACTTCCAAATAATGTTAAAATTCAATACTTTGATATTCTCCACCATTGTCACTATGAAGAATTTAGATCTTTCTATTATACTAAGTTTCAATCCTTTTATGGAACTTTTAGAATATCGAGTTCACTTCACTTTTAGATTTCATCAAGAAAAATCCATGTCATCCTGATACAATCATCAATAAACATTACAAGTCAACGTGACCTACCCAAAGTATTAACTTTCTATGGACCCTAGACATCGAAATGAATAATCATAACTGGAAGTAGACTTTTATTTAATCGTAATGGAAAAAAAAAACACGATTGCTTTTCACAAATTCACAAGTATCACAATAAAAAAAACATCAACATCTGTAAATAAATTGGAAAATAATCTTTTGAGATATCCAAATGAAGCATGCCCAAGCCATAGATGCCTCAACCATATTTTGTTTCTTTTTTGTCTTCAGAACCACACACTACCAGAGTTTATCATAGGTTTTAAGTACTCTTTGATTCTAAGTCCAAGTAATACAGCTCCCCCGTCTAATACCACAATCAATCTTCATCCTTGTTTTGATGTCCTTAAACACACAAAAATCAGTCTAAAAGATTACAACACAATATAAAGTAATGGTTATTTGAGAAACTAACAAAATATTATAATCTAAAGATGGAACTACTAAGACTGAATCTAAATTTAATGTATTAATGAGAGTCAAAGATCATTCCCCAATAACTGAGGTCGAAGTTCCATTTGCAGTAGAGACAAAGTTTTTGGTAGAGTGATTGAGTACTGAGAGCTGTCTAAAATCATATCATGTGATTTATTGTACTACAATCAATTACCCATGCATTATTCAAAACAAATGTTGAAATATTTAAAACCTTACCACCATTGTCTCAGCTATTACCAATGTCGAGGCCTTGTCAGTGATTTCATCTTCCATTTTTGTTTGAGCCACTGCTGCAATGGAAGGCTTTTGGTGATTTTTCTTTACGCGACTAGGATCCTACGATTCTAGATAGCCCACCAGTTCAAAACAACCACTTTTCGTATGGCCAATCTTATGGCAATGAGTGCACTTATATGAAGACTTGTCAACACCCTGTTATTTAAAATTTAAATTTAAAACAGTTGGGGATTAATGTGTTAATTTCAATTTGACTTTAAAAAAAATACGGATTAATATAGAATTTAAAATTTTACTTTTAATAGTTTTAGGGTTTGATAAACATCTATAAAATTTCTTAGGACTACAAAGGTAATTAATTGTCTTAGGGATTAATGTGTAATTAGAAAAAAAAAATCTCTTTACCCTTATCAATGATAGATTGAGGCGGTGATGATCTAACCTTATTAAATAAATCAGAGAAAAAAAAAAAAAAAAAGAGCCAAGAACAAAGTACAGAGGGGTAAACGGCAATTAACCCTTAAAAAATTTATCTCCTCCTTTATTGTAAGGATAGAAAGAGAGAAAGTAGGCTTAGATCAATTTTTTTGGACCTGAAAAGGAAGTGATGACTCCATTGCTACAACAACACGAGTAGCCTTACCAAGATACGATTTTTTTAGTGGCGACACCGATTACATAGATATTTCGACGGTAGCCTAATAGCAGTGTGATTACCGAGGTGAGTGTATTGTCTTCTATGTAAATTGTCAAATTATATTTTCGTACTAAAATGAAGAAAAAAAAAGGTTTATTAAAATTGATTATTTTATAACGTTATGCGGATCAAGTAAATTTTTAAAGATGAAAATTGGTTTTTTTATTATCCGATTATACCATAGTTGTATTCTGGTCAAGAGGGAATGTCTTGCAAGATATCGATATATGTTGTTACCTGTCAGGCAAGTCCTGCATGGTGGATATATATTGTTACATGTCAGGCAAGTCCTGTAGGGTGGTTACTCTTACCATTGGATATGTTAAATGGCTCTGGGACTAATAGCCACCTTGGATGGCACAGTCGTATAGATTACAGTACCGTTGTAATTTCCGATCATGAGGTGAAACGATCTTATGGCTAATAGGAAATATATGTGCGGTATTTTATTATATATCAAAATAATTTGATTGGTTGGTTTCAATGTATTAGTTTTTTGTGATGATAGTTGTGGAATTTTATTGCGGCTTAGTGTGCAGATATCTATTATATCTTGAAAAATGGTATTTGATAAATATGTTTGATCCATGTAAATTATTTTTATATTATGAAAACAGTACACTGATAAAATATTTGGTCTCAAGTGCGCAGCTAGAGACGGGTTCACTATTAGCACAAGGTAAAGTCAGAGGAGGTAGTGAGTTTTATTTTGGAGGCTGTCAGAACAGTTGTTAGGAGTGAGTGGTTGAAATATTTTTGTAATCTTATTACAAAATAGACGGCTTTATATAAAAAGCTAAAATTTTAAATTAGAAAAATATATTATTATTATTATTATTATTATTATTATTATTATTATTATTATTATTATTATTATTATTATTATTATTATTATTATTATTTTATCAGAGTGGCGCAGCGGAAGCGTGGTGGAGTGGTTTGTCTTTTCGCTTTATTTCTCCTTGGGAGAGCCCTAGGAAATCAGGTCGTTACATGAACCCCCATGCAAACATTCACCTAAAACAAATCAAGAATATGTGGGGGGGGGGGGGGGGGAAATTAACAAAACCAAAATAAATCTAACAAAATTGCATGAACATTCACCAAAACTCAAATGAACATTTGTTAAGCCACACACTGGGATCAACATTCAGATATGGGGTTTTTTTCATGAACACAACTAGATCTAGAAAATCCAGAATTTTTCATATCTGAAAATAAAGAGAGAGAAAGCACGGCGATGGTGACCACAAGCACCGACAATGAGCACAACGAGACGCGGCAGCAACGGTTCACGATCTCTGATCTCAAATCGAAAATTTTCCAAAGAGAGAAAGCACATGAATGGCAGTGGTGGCAAACATGAACACAACGGTAGCGGTGGCGAAAACAGTAGCGACCACAAGCACGAATACGACAGCGGTGGCTACAAGGGTCAACGACCGATCATTCCCTTGGGACAGCGGCTCCCCAAGGTGGCCATCGAAACCTGTGTGGCCCCGAACGTGGTTCTTGCTGGTCAAGTCATAGTCTTGATGAAAATCTCAGCAATATCACTGTTGGATTCTTTGGGTTGAGACTTGAATGGAGATGGCAACAAGATCATTGAGGTATGAGTTTTTGCGTTGGGATCTCAACAAACATGATATTGTAGTTTGTTCCAAATTCCAATGTTCAAGAGAACTGCATATTCATGATGCTTGGTCTTCACCCAAAGGTTTGGAATTTAGGGTTTGATAAATAGAGATACGGAGAGGTCGACTAGGAATGTTAGGGTTGGTTGATTTAGGGTTTCTTTGGTTATATATATAGAAGGGCAAATATGTCACTTTACTATCTACAAAGGATTAAATATTAACAATATTTTGATAGAGAATTAAATAATACCATTTTTGCTTTAAAGGGTTATTGAGGAGAGAAGTGTGAAATTTGAGTTAAACATTAAAAAACCAACAATGTATCATAGCGCAATATTAGAAAATGAAACAGACCATTAATTCGACAATACAAATTAGTGTATTATTATAGCCTCGCCATATTGGACGAAGAATGGTGTTCCCCCTACAACTAGGGATGGTTATAGGCCGAGCTCGGGCCGAACTTTGCATAGGGTATAACAAGCACTTGCTAGGCCCGAGCCCAGCCTGGCCCTATGACCAGGCCCTAATATTTTGCCCAAACCTAGCCCTATGGCCCGCCCGACCCTATAACACTAAACCATTAGATCTACTCTACCGAAGCATTAACATAACACTACAGTCAAAACTATAAGGACCAACCAACCATTGAAACATTTCAAGAGTAAAAACTTACTTTTGTATCTAGATGTTGTGTCGGGGAATTCTGTAACCAAGCCATCAACTCCAACTCCGGTGAACATAACACTAAACAGCTGCGAAGCAAGGCAAAAGCAGGGGGAAGCACATCTCCATTATGAGGCTTGAACAATTAGGGTTAAACAAACCCTTATCAATAACATGGGAATCCGACCACCGCCGACCGTCGCCATCCAGATCTGACCATCGATGAGCTTTGTCGTCATCGCTGACCAGCGTTGAGGGATAGATCTGGGCACGACCGACTGGAGAGTGATAGATTTGTGCACCATGATCGTTGCTGACCAACGCCGAATGACAATCACCAACCACCGTTGAACGTCGCCATCCAGATCCAACCACCTCGAATGTAACCTCCCTCAAATTCGACCACCGCGACATTAATGATGGAGATACGCGGCGTTGGCGAGGAATAAAGCTTGATGATGGCGACGGCTCAGAGATACTATCATCGGGAGGGAGAGAGAGATGGTTTCTGGAGGGGCCGGCAAAAAAAAAATACCCTTACAGCTTGAGTGAGTGAGTAAGAGAGAGAGAGAGAAAGAAATAAGCAAAGTGTGTAAAGTGAGACAGAGATAGAGAGAGAGAGAAGCAGAGTGTGTAAAGTGAGACAGAGATAGAAAGAGAGAGAGAGAGAAGCAGAGTGTCAGCACAACAGCGGCGGGGAGAGGCAAATGAATCTCATTAGAGTTAGTGAATGTGCGTGTGTGTGTGTGTGTGTATATAATTTTTTTTTAATTATTCTTCGGGTCGGACCTAAAATATTTTAGCTTTACCCAAGCCTGGACCTAAAATTAATCGGGCCCTAAAACCTAGGCCCAAGCTCTGTCCATGGGCTCAAAGCCATATCCCAAGCCCTAAAAAAATAGGGTCGAGCTATTCAGGCTGAGCAGGCCCCCGAGCCCATGACCACCCATGCCTGCAATGTCAACACAGACGGATATATGGGACCCCGCTAAAAAACCAGAATGGCCTATATCGCATATGCCATCTATGCAAATGCAAAAACAATAAACCAAACTCTATTACAATCCTATTGAAAACATTTGACAATATGGACAAGTCTTTTGGGTTTTGGCACTTTGTACCCTTTAAGTTTGACCGTTATTTTGGTCCCTATAGTATAAATTTGAACACATGACACCATAAAATTTCGTAATGATCTCACTTCAGACCAAATCAATAGTTTTATAAAATTTTGGGTGATAAATTGTCACCCGCCTTGCACCCAACTATGTTTTAGAAAATCTTAAGGGTATTTTCATCCTCTTTCTTTGTCCTTTATAGTTTTTTTCATAAAAATAGTTGTGTTTGTGTGTGTGTATATATATATATTTATATATATTATGATAATTCTATATTTTTACATATGAGAATTTGGATAGAAAGGAGAAGATGAGGGAAAAAAGGAAAAAAATAAAAATGCGCATAAAGTCTCTAAAAAGTGTCACAAGCACAAGTGATTACTCCTTATTCAAAATTGTAATAGGGATAATGACTTGAATTATAGTGAGATGATTAAGAAACTTTAAGGTGTTATATATTCAAATTGTAACCATGAGGACCAGAGTAAGATTTTGATCAAACTTCAAGGATACAAAGTATTAAAACCCCGTTTAAAAATAAGATAACACTGAAATAAATATTTATGTTTCAAGATCCAACATTCCAACAAAACTTACACTCTATACCAATCCCAAATTTACAATATATACCCTTACTAAAATAATTTCATTTTCAATAAAATAACCTAGGATTTTAAAATATACCAACATCGAAGAAAGGATTCAGAGTCAAGGAGGATTTTAGCTATGGATGATGGACACGTTGAACATAATTAGAAAAGCAGAATAGCAAGAAAGAGAGTGAGATAAGCACTCAAGAATTAAAGAAGAAATTATCTCTTCATTATATGAAATTACAGATAGCAGAAAGTTTATATATACACAACACAGAGAATATAGATACCACAGAATCTGAACTAAATTCTAACATAATATTAACTTGGATTGTAACAGAAAACTAATAAACTTAACAGCTTAGTTTGTTATTCTAACACTTCCCCTCAAACTGAGCTATAAGTTTGATATTGAAAGCTTTTGTCTTAATCTCTAAAAGTGCAGTGCAGAGAGAGGTTTTGTAAGAACATCTGCAATTTGATCATGTGACAGTATGTGATTAACAACAAGCTTGTTTTCCATTACCTTCTCTCGAACAAAATACAGGTCTAACTCTACATGCTTAGTGCGAGAGTGAAGGACTGGATTAGAAAACAAAGTTATCGTGCTTAAGTTGTCAAACCATATGATTAGAGATCTAGCTTGTTTTATCTGCAACTCTTCTAGTGCAGATTGAATCCACAATACTTCAGATGTTGCGTTAGCTAAACTCCTATATTCTGCCTCTATACTAGACCTTGATACTGATTGTTGTTTCTTAGCACACCATGAGATTGGATTGGATTCTAAGAATACGTAGAACCCTGTTGTTGATATTCAATCATCAGGATCACTTCCTCAATCTGAGTCAGAAAATCCAGTGATTCCGAGTTGAGAAGACCTTTTCAAATTCAGACCCATGTCAATGGTTCCTTTTAGGTATCTTAAGATAAATTTCACTGCCTTAAAGTGTGTGTCTAATGGATTATGCATAAACTGACACACTTTATCGACAACAAAGGCAATCTCAGGTCTTATAATAGTGATGTCTTGCATGGCTCCGGATATACTTCTATAATCTTGTGGATTAACAATTGGATCTCCGGTTTGTTCCGATAACTTGAGTCCACTAACAATGGGTGTGGGTAATGGATTAGTTTGATCCATTTTACTCTTCTTCAACAGGTCTTGAATATATCTCTTTTGACTTAATAGCAATCCTTGATTTGTTTAATGAACCTCCATTACAAGAAAGTAGCTGAGATGTCCTAGGTCCTTGAGAGAGAATTCTGCATTCAGATATAAGGTAAGCTATTGTATTTCTTTGTTATTGTTACCTATAATTATAATATCTTCCATGTAAACCAAGATAATGATGTTAGATGTTTTGTGAACTTAACAAACATTTTCTGGTCTGCACGAGATGTATTAAAACCAAGTCTATTTAGAAAGCTTCGAAGTTTGTCGAACCAGACTCGTGGTGCTTGCAGACCGTAAAGAGCCTTTTTAAGCTTGCACACAAGTTTCTACCCATGCTGCCATTTCTCAAAGCCTAGTAGTTGTTCTATAAAGACATCTTCATACTGCCCTTCATTCAAGAACGCATTATTGACGTCCAGTTGCTTTATCTTCCAACCTCGAGCTAGAGTTATGGTGAGCACAATTCTAATTGAAGTTGGCTTCACTATTGAACGAAACATTTCATTAAAATCAAACCCTGTCATTTGAGAATAACCCTTTGCAACAAGGCGAGCCTTGTACCTAGAAATGCTTCCATTAGGATTGCGTTTAATTTTGAATAACCAACCAACCGGTTTTCTGTCGGATGGAGGAACAACAAGAGTCCATGTGCCATTTTTTATCAGTGAAGTATATTCTTGTTGAACTACTTTTTTCCAACAATCGTGCTTGAGAGCTTCTTTGATAGAAGCAGGTTCATGTTTAGTCAAGTTAACTATATATGCCTTTGGCTTGAATATTCCAACCTTGGCACAAGTAATCATAGGATGATATTTGAATTTTGAGTTGTTAAACAAGATTGCACTGAGGAAATAGGTTCGGTTGTTGGTTGATTCATGTACTCACTGTTTTGTTGAATTTCATAAATGGGCTAATTTGGGTTGTATGACTTTATGTAATTGGTATTGGAAATTGGGTCAGATATAGGCTCAATAGATGATTGAGTCACTTGAGTTTCAGTAGTGTCAATGTTTTGAGAGGTAGGAGGCAAAACAACGGGTATAAAATGGAGAGGTAATTGGGTGTTGGACTAAGAAGATGAGGAACAAGTTGATGATGAATAATCATTTTGAGCAAATGGAAATAGTTAAAATGGAAATAGTTCTTCATTAAGTAGCGCATGTCTGGATATATAAGTTCTACCATCTTTAGTTAAACACTTATAACCTTTGTGTTGTGTGCTATATCCAATAAAAGTGCATGGTGAGGACTTGAACTCTAATTTGTGATTATTGTATGGTCTCAGGTAAGGAAAACATTGGCATCCAAATACCCTTAAGAAAAAATAATCAGAAGGAGATTTGAACAATACCGCAGTTAGTGATTTCTGATGAAGAATTGTTGTAAGCAACTGGTTGATCAAAAAGACTGCGCTAGTAAATACTTCAGACCAGTACCTAAGTGGCATGAATGCCTAAGCCAAAAGAGTAAGTCCAAGATCTACTATGTGCCTATGCTTGCGTTCCACTATACCATTCTGTTCTGAGGTGTGTGGACAAGTATTTCGAAAAATTATGCATAATTCTTGTAGAAGTGTAGACAATTTTCTATATTCCCCTACCCAATCTGTTTATAGAGCTTTTAGTTTGGTGTTTAATTGTAGTTCAGCTTAGGCTTTGAAGTGTAAAAAGGCTTGATAGGTTTTAGATTTTGCTAAGAAAATATATCCAAGTGTATCTTGAAAACGCATCTACAAATGAGACATAATATTTGTGGCTGCTAGTGGATGAAATGGGTGTAGGTCCCCAAAGGTCAGACTCTACAAGTTCAAGAGGGGCTTTGTACACTGTTTTGGAATGTGGGAAGGGTAACTTGTGTATTTTTCCTAACTTGCAAGTTGTGCAAAAACTTGGGATGTTACTGGTTGAGGAATTATTGTTGTGTTAGGTGAGAACATTGGATAGAATTTGAGATATAGGTGTCCCAACCTGCGATGCTAGATATCAACTATATGTGAACACTTTGAATCAAAACTTGTTTTATTATTGGGCACATTGCAAGGAACATTATTTGAATTGAGTACAACTTGAGACTTAGCAGAACTAATATTGGAAACTAGAACATTGTTCTTGTTTCTAGGTAACTGGTCTTTAGCAATATCAGCAGCAGCAACACTTTGTTTTGGGATGTTGAACCTATACAGTCCTTCATGCAGCTCCCCTTGAAATATTGTTTTATTGGAGTTTCGATCCTTAACAAGACAATAGGAAGGGTGAAATTCAAAGAAAGTAGTATTGTCTTTTGCAAATTGTGATACTGAAAGCAAGTTCTTGGTGATATGTGGTACATGAAGTAGATTTATGAGTTTGAGAATGTGTGAATTTGAAAGAAAAGAATAATCACCAATGTAAGAGAAGTGCAAACATTTTCCATTGCCCATATGAATTTTATTCTTACCAAGATATTTTGTACCATAGGCTAGGTTATTGAAGTCATTGGTCACATGATTAGTTGCTCCTGGGTCAGGATACCAATTGCTATCACCTACCACTTCTGGAGTTGCCATTATTGCTGCCATGTTGGAGTTAGAATTCTTCTGATTCCCAATAGAATTGTTGTTTCCTTGGAAAGAGATATCAAACCGATAGTAACATTTGAGAACTGTGCGTCCAATTTTCCCACATAGCTAACACTAAACCTTATTGTTATTGTTGAAGAATCTACCTCTTCCTCTACCACGACCTTGATTGTCTCTCTTGCCATAGTTGTTTTAACCTTCTCTGTTTTTATTTGCATTTGAGTTCCATATTTTCTTTGGTTGTGTTGCCATATTTGCAGACATGGAGTCTGTAATGATATCATTTTGTAAAGTTCTGGTCTCAACTGCAAGAAGTAAAGCAGAAGCAATTTTCAAAGAGTATGATTCTTCTCTCGAGGTAAGGACAGCAATTATAGGCTTATATTCATTGCCTAATCTAGTAAGAACAGAAAGAATTTCATCCTCTTCAGAAATCTTTTGTCCACATGCAGCTAGTAAATCACAAATTGTTTTCATTTTTATCAAATAATCACGCATTGCAAGACTCCCTTTCTTCTGAGTCTGTAACTATAATTTGTAATGCATGATTTTCATAGATGATTAAGAGATGTAAAGTTGTTCAATGGATTCAATGGAGCTCCATATTTCATTAGCAGATTCACAACCTACTAGACGTGGCTATATTCCAGAGTTTATCAAAGAGAGTAGCCACAATGCCAGAAGTTGATCTTGACGCCGATTCATAACAAACTCATGATTGATAGTTGAGTTGTCACTTGTATCAAAAATGAATTTATGTTGAACTTCCTGAGAATTGAACACAAATCCTTCTAGGCCATAGCCTCTGACTGCAATTAGGATTTGTTGTTTTCAAAGAAGATGATTGTTATCATCAAGCTTGACTGTCACAAGCTGAATCGCTGGAGTTTGCAGCGAAAGGCATGAGATTGATGGAAAAGAAGGAGACATTGAACTTCCTCCAGCAACTTTAATTGACGGAGATGCCGCCATTGAAGGATTTTAGTCTGTGGAGACGACTCTGTTGCCATGCGTGAGCAAAAGGCTCTGGATACCATATTAGAAAAGCAGAATAGAAAGAGAGAGAGAGAGAGAGAAAAAAAAGCACTCAAGAATTGAAGAAAAAATGATCTCTTCATTATAAGAAATTACAAATAGCAAAAAGTCTACATATATAGACAACACAGAGAATAAAGATACAACAAAATCTAAAGTAAATTTTAACAGAATATTGACTTGGATTGTAACATAAAGTTAAACAGGTTAGTTTGTTATTCTAACAAACATGAAGATGATTCGGAGGCAATAGAGGTTGAATTTGGCTTTGGAGAAAGAAAAAGAAGAAAAGAGAAGAGGAACTTTTGAAGACAGCAGCTACTTCAAACTTCTGGACACCGGTTATAAGATGCAGAAAATAATATTATGAATAGTTTCAAGAATTGATATTTTTCAAATCAATGGAAAGCTATCTTCGCCATCTCTATTGAGGATAACGTTTTAAGGTTACTTGAAAAATTAAATGGGGAATGCACCATTTAGTCCTAAAATACAAAAGAAATTACCAAATACTCCCATCATTTTTTTTTTGCACTAATAAGTCCTTTTGTCTTTTTATGACCAAAATACCCCTCACATGGATGTTGAATGTAACATCAAAATTATTAATTTTTTTATTTTTTATTTTTTTTGTTTTATTTTTATTTTTTTATGCTATTTTTTTCTGACCAAAATACCCTTCATGTGGATGTTGAATGTAACATTCGGTGTTGAATGTAACATCAATTGTTTGTTTGTTTGTTTTTTTGTTTTTTTTTTTAATGCTATTTTTTTCTAACCAAAATGCCCCTCATGTGGATATTGAATGTAACATTTAACACCTGTGAGTGTTGAATGTAACATCAACTGTGTTTTTTTTTTTTTTTTTTTAATGTTATTTTTTTCTGACCAAAATGCCCCTCATGTGGATGTTGAATGTCCCTCATGTGGATGTTGAATGTAACATTCAACACCTGTGGATGTTGAATGCCCCTTATGTGGATGTTGAATATAACATTCAACATGTGAATATTGAATGTAACATCAACTGTTTTTATTTTTTTTTAATGTTATTTTTTTCTAATCAAAATACCCCTCATGTGGATGTTGAATGTAACATCAACTGACAAAGGTGATACACCAATTTGACGATCTTCCTTCTCAATGTGAAACTCATGGGAGGGCATTTCGGTAAACTCAATCCTCACCATTTTTTAAATGGGACTAATTGGTGCAAGAAAAGGTGTTGATGGGACTAATTGGTACAAAAAAAACGTGTTGACGGGACTAATCGGTGCAAAGAAAAATCGATGGGTGTAGGTGGTAAATAATTTCTTTTTTTGGGATTAATAGGTAATTTTCCCAAATTAAATCCCCAGTTACCCTAAACATAGAAAGCCAAACTTAACCTGCGGTTTGATGATTATCCTCATAATTAGTGAATTTTGTTTTACAATTATCATTGTCTTGTCTTCATCATGCAAAGGTCACAAGGATTAAAATTCACGTAATGAGGTCGCTGTTATAAATGACGATGTTTATATTTTACTCTCAAAAAATTTGTTTCCATTACGTTTTAAATTTTCTTTTCTTTTTAGTCTAAAATTTCAAAAATAAAAGTCACCATTGCTAATGCTGACTTTAAAATTTAATTTCATTATTTTATAGGCTATTTTTACTAAAGTCGCATTCATCTATAAGCCGGACTCCTCGACTAAAAAAGTTCATAAGTTGAGAATTAAAAAAAAAAGTAAATATAAAATAACTTAATTATTTTATATTTTTTTAATTCAAATTTAATATTTAAGGATTGAAAAATATTTTCTTTCTCTTACTTTCTATATCTACTTCTATTTTTTATTAATAAAATTAAAATTAAAATAAATTCTAAGTTTTTGTTAATTTTATATAACATTTTAAGCATATTTCATTAAGGTAAATTAAAAATTAAAAAAAATATTTTCTACACTATTATAAGTGAAAATGAGTAAAATATAATTTTTTAAAATATAAATGAGATAAAATGAAATATAATGAAGGATAAGAATAGAGGACAACTAACCTTTAAATTTTTATACAAGGACAAAAAATCTTATATTTTAGGTCCTCATTTTTAACGGCCTGTTTTGTGTAGTTTTTCTTTTTTTAAATATATATATATATATATATATATATATTATTACTTCTATTTTTATATTTTTCACATATTATTGATAAATATTTTTTTAATAATTTTCTTAAAATATTATTCAAACAATTTCTTATCATTTTCAAAAATTAAACCAACCACTACCTACCTAAATGTTTGTAGGATGGTCTTTGGGCCTCTCTTAGTCACAAAAATTAACTCAAGAGGTGAAATTTTCTCTTACACTTATCACCTGACCACTAGCCCATTTCACGTCCAACATGAAAAAAATCTAACAATCTCCTCCTCACACATCGGACCTTTGGTCGGTTAGCTCTCGATCAGTCTCTCTCTTTGTGACTATTAAGTCAGAGTTATTGTAACTTGGACTTTGATACCAGTATAAGATGGTCTTTAGGTCTCTCTTAGTTCCAAGAGTTAACTCAATAGGTGAGATTTTCCCTCACATTTATAACCTCACCACCAAACTATACTATTTTTCCATGTGATTGAACTCACTCGCTAATGCTATACTATTTTTCCATGTGATTGAACTCACTCGCTAATGCCTTTCACGTAAATGAGTGGGGGTTGGGTTGAAGTACTTTTACCTGAGATTGGTGGCACGCCCCCAACGAACCCCCAACCACCACAAACACCCTTAATTTCACCCGTTGCATGCTTCCACTCTTCTCTCTATGGAAAATCTGTACTTTTAGTTCAGATTTGCAACTTTGAAATATTCCTTTTTTAAAATATATATGTAAAATCAATATTTAATCAAACATGTTTCATTTTATAGAAATTATTAGGGTTTTTCGGGTTTGAATGTACTATATTAATTTTTTTATAAATATAAAAAATTATTAAAAATTGACCAATTAAATGTGAATATAAAATTTAAAGGGTGAAAAAAACAATTTAACTCAACCGTCTCGAAAATTGGGTGTGAAAAATTGGGCTTGAATTAAATTATAAAATAATTCTATCTATTAATTTGTATCAAAATCAATCTCAATAATTAAATAAAAGTAATATTTCAATTTCAAATAATCGGACTTTGATACCGTTAAAATAGAGACAAAAGATATATGAGATGTCAATTTATTTAATACAACTACCCACTTACACATTGATTAGTGATAAAATATAACTAATGAATTTTAGATTATTTCTCGTAAGAAAATATATTTTGAAATTTTTATTTTAAAAAATAGAAAAAAAAAATATTTTTAAAATACAAACCCAAGAGATCCTAATATAGAATTTTGTTTTTTTCTTTTTTCTTTTTTTTTTTCTAATAATGAAATGAATTAAGTGATAGTAGAGTACAACTCTACATGCATAAATCCTAGTGAAGTACAACTACGCAATGGCGTTCTTCTCATTTTCAGTATTATTTGTGCCTATAAATAGGGAGCTTACTCTCATTTGATTTCGCAAAGCATTGAAGGTTCATTCCTTACAACTTGCAAGATACGTCTCTATATATAATCTCTATAGTTTCATCATTACTTTGGTATGAAGGAAGAACCCGAAGAAGAGGAACAAGAAGCCACTTATGGAACATTCTGGTAACCACTATCCTTAATATGAAATTACTCTTTATTTTCTTTTCTTTTGGTTCTTAAAATTTTGTTGATGTTTTTTTTTTTAATTATTACTATACACAATTATATATAATATGTTGGGTTTATCTGACATCGGATGTGGAAAGGGTTAGTGGTCATATTATAAGTGTGAGAGAAAATCTCATTTCATGAGTTACCTTATGAGGTTGAGAGATACCCAAAACCACTCTTACAGTGATTTCAAAACCCAAGTCATAACAACTCTAACCGAACAACCACAAAAGGAGAAACTAGTCGAAAATTAATTAACCAAAGGCCCGATGTGTGAAAAAGAGATTGTTGGGTTTATCCCACATCAGATGTGAAAGATGTTGGTGGTTAGGTTATAAGTGTAAAGAAAAAACTCACCTCTTGAACTAACTTTTGGGGTAACATGGCTAACTAATTTATCATCTCAACCAATTATTAATTATAATTCAAATGCAATTAAATATTTTGGAGTGTTAATGAGACTTTTTTATTTAAACTCTAACCTCGAGAAGTAGTTGGAACAACACAATCGTATTTAAAATTCAGTACTAAAACCTATAAATATGCATTTTCCTTTTTATCTCATATCTTGCTTCATTTTGTCCTCTCTATTTTAAAAATTTATATTTTACTTCCTTCTACTTTTAAATTTGAAAAACTATTTTTTTTCCTTTTATTAAATCTAAATAAATATGCTAAAAATTGGATAAAATTAAAATTTTCATGTAAATTTTATCTAAAATATACCAAAAAAAAATTATTTTTTTTCTTTTTAAAAAAAAAATAGAATTAGATAGAGAAAAAAGGCTATAGAGAAAATATGTTAGTTTTTCTCATTTATTACATTTAAATATTAAATTTAAATTACACAATACATAAAATAAATTCATTATATATAAGTGTGTATCTGAATAAAATGTGAGTTTCTCTCTTTAGTTTAGAATTGAAGGATGTGAGTTGAAAGTTTTTAAAGTAAATGGATTAAAATGAAAACGGACGAACGAATAAGTGGGTAAAAAGAAATTAACCCCAAAAAAGTTTTTGACTGGCTATTTTTCTTTTTCATTTTTCAGGAGAATGCAAAGAATCTCCATTTGGAATACACATTTGAGCAAGAAAAAGAACGCCTTTTAGTTTGCGGAATGAATACCACGATGGCCGCCAATACAACCTCAACCTCGGACCTTCACCGGGTACGAGGAAGGTGTCGGGGACCTTTACCTCAACCTCAACCTAATAATCATGAAATTATTAAGGCCAGGACCTGTCCGTGTGTGGACTACTCTATGTCTACAATCGAAGGGACGAATTAGGTTAACACCACAAGCATGTTGCGTCTTTGAGTGGAGGATATTGTGCAATTCCACATCGAGAGTATTTGAAAAGGTTGTCTAATATAAATGACCATGTGGGCTACTACTGTTACCTTGACCTAAATATTTGAGTTACGCTGTCTCAATCCAAGTTATTACGCTAGTGGGTCGCATAAGGCGTTACAGTTCAAGAACCCTTTTATTTTCTTTTGTTCCTAAATTGCCCTTTATAAAACATTAGTTCTATAGAGTCTATACTACATAAAAGAGAATCAATGATTTAATTACAATGTTATGTACAAATCTTCAAAGGTAGCTACTGTTGTTGTGTTATGGAATTGTTTTGACCATCTTCATGAGTAACATTGCTATCGAACTCTTGAACTTCAAGAATTTCGACTCTTCGGTTCATTTTCTTCTTTAACTTGACAGCCACATCTGCTGGCCTAAATCTCCCACACACGATCACCCTGCATTGTTGCTTCTCGATCGAGTTCGTCTCTATTTCTTCATTCATCGTATCAAAAATATGTAAGTGTTTCTATTAATACTAATTTATTTTTGTTCCTAGAAAACCCGAAACAGAAAGAAAGAAAATACATATGTAAGAGAAACTATTTTTGTTCTGCTAGTGGAAATTTAATTAAAAAATCAGGAGATGGAACTGAAACAGATTCTATATTTTTGTTTTTGTTTCCAGAAAAAAAAAAATCGAATGAAATCAAAATAACAAAAACATATTTGTTCTTAAAATATGAGAACAAAAGAGAGACAACCCCCCCCCCCCCCTCCATCGGCTTTTTGTTTACTTTCTCAGGTTTCTGGGATATAAATAAATAAAATAAAACACTAATCAGTAATCAAATACCACCTAGCCAAGCGACACCAGATTTTATTTTTTAAGAAAAATTATTATTATCATTTTATGTGTTGAATCCCACGTCGCTTATAGTACCTAATCCTAAGCTATATATAAAGTTTAGGGCAAATTTCATCTTACAAGACTTCTTTTATGAGTGAGTTAGGCCCATTGGATTTCTACATGGTATCAAAGTCATTTTGTTTGATGTTGAGCGTGTTGAATTCCTCATCGATGTTAGACCCCCCCCAATATCCGTTTGCAATAATTTGTCAAAAAAAAAAATTATTGTGTGTGACGGGCGTGCTGAATCCCACTTCGATATTGCACCCTTCCCCCGATATCCGTTCGTACTGGTTTGTCAAAAGTCCACCCTACACGTGTTGAACCCCACATCGCTTGTCTTACCTGATCCTAAGCTATATATAAAATCTAAGGCAATACTTATCTTACAAGGCGTCTTTTGAAAGTGAGTTAGGCCCGGATTTCTACAATTTGGGTTAATTGATTCAATGTCCTATTCGACATTACACTTTTAATGTGAGTACCATCAATTTCCACAATTAATTAATAATCCCATGGTTGATCATCGTTGATTGGCATTGACCTCTGTTGACCGTCACCAGAATCCACTATCTGTCACCGGCAATCCCCTTCCGCCACCACCACCCATTTTTTTAATGAAAAGTTTGTAACTAAAGTTTTTCGTAGTGATTTTGGAACTTTTTACTTTTTAGTTACAATTCACCATAAAACTACTAATTAAGTCCAAAAAAAATAAAGATGGGACACAATTGTAAAGATAAGTACAAAAAGGGGATCCCTGACTGAGTTGCCCTTTTTTTTCCTTTTAATTTTGCTCCATAAAAATTAGAACACAAGAAAAAGAACAAAAAACTGAAGAAAAACAAAATGTTCCCATTTTGCTTCTTTTTTGGGGGGGTCAAAACTTTCAGCAAGGAAATAAATGATGAAGGAAAAATGTGTTCTGTTTTTCTCTTTTCTGTTGAACATTGTAGAAAAACCCGTGGGCCTAACTCACTCTCAAAAGACACCTTGAAAGACGAGGATTACCCTGGACTTTATATACAGCTCAAGATCAGGTAATAAAAAACAAAGCAAACGGCAGCTTGATTCTTAATGGATAAAGAAATCTTTACCTTTCATATTGAGAATGATTCTCCTGAGTTTCCTGCAGCAAGCGTTGCAGTCTATATTCATCCTCATCACCATGCAATAAACCTGCCATCTTCAATAGAGTTTTCTTCTGTCAGAATCTAATACCTTAATTTGACCCAAAACAAAACGCAGTTTGAGAGTTCCCACCTGTCCTGACATGAATTTCGGTGCTCAAACAGATTTGATTTTGATTTTTTGCACCAAAAAGAGAAAATCTGGATTTTATATTTTCTTCTGTTTCCCTCAAATGAATGACAATGAAATTTCCAAATGGTTTATATTTCTACTCTTCAAAAAGGCAACCCTTTTTATGTTGCTTAGGAATCTGATTCTAATGATGTCTTGTTTTGGTTGTTGCCCTCAACCTATCTTTGCCTTGAATCTTTTAATCTAATGATGATGTCTCTGGGCTAAGGGAAGCATAGCTGACATTTTAAATCATCTCTTTTTCTTGCTCACAAAGGTTCATATTTCCCATTTCTTGTTAATGAAGATTGTGGTTGTGTACCAATTATCGGAGGGTTCATGTGGTAATATATATTCGTGCACTAAGGTGGCGTTTGGTTAGTATTTCTATTTTTCTGTTTCTACTTCTAAAAAACTGGGATATGATGGGATAAAAATTTTGTTTCCGTTCTGAAATATTCTGTTCTAGTCACCTTTTGTTACTGAAGTAGGGAGCAAAGTGCAACCACATTCAAATTTCAAGTGTCCGAAGTGTAATTTAACCTTTTCCTTATCCATTCCATTAAGTAAATCATGTGATTACCTCCCTATTCCGTCAATTGGGCCAATACGATACAAAAAGTAAACTTCAAAGAGCAATTTGCAAAATTGAAATATGAAGGAGCAAAGGGGGCACATCTAAACTTTAGATATGCAAAGTGCAATTTACCCAAATAAAACCTTGCTAAGCTCCCAAAAGATGGTAGTTCGGTTGGCAAGTTGAGATACCCATTTCTTTGTCAAACAGGGTTCGATTTTCCTGAAGAATATTTTAACAATTAAATCTTAAATTTAATCTCCAATGCACCAAGTTGTTGTGGGGGAATACGCCTTTACGATCACCTGGTGCATAAACTCGCCCAGACAAAACTTTAAAAAAATAAAAAATAAAAAAATAAACCTTGCTAAGAGTCTGCGTTAAATGATACTTCCCCAACAACACACTCTTAAATGCGATGTACAAGAGCATCACTAGAAATAAACACACACATTTCCATGTTTTTTCTTGGCATTCAATTCAACTAACAGATTAAACAAGTTTTCATTACTGAAGCAGAACACAAAAAAACCAGATAATTTACATATATAATTATATATTTCGTGGGTAAATGCCTACAAATATAAGAACATGGATACATAGATGTTTATAACCAATTTTTGTATATTTTTACTGTTTTTTATTTTTGTGGTCAGCAATGAGACAGGAAGAGCGAAATAGGCGTGTGATCATGGTGGATTTGTTCAGCGGCCTGCATACAACATTAGCTTGAGGATATCTGCAAGTCAGCGTCACTTTCTTCTCCAACACATTCACCTCCACAGATTCCGTCTCTCCTGAAAAAAAATCAAATATCACTCTTTCAATCTATTGAAATTGTTCGTTAAAGTCAAATTAAACCAAAGGCAGAATCCATTGTGGCGTTTGTTTAGTGTTTTTGTTCCATATTTCTGTTTCTGTTCCAGAAAACTTGGAATAGAAACAGAAATTTGAGAACAATAATGTTCTAATCTCAGAAATTTGTTCTAAAAAATCAGGGAACGGAACAGGATCAAATTTTTTTGTTCCCCACTTTTGGAAAACATAAGAAAAAACAGAAACACTCAACTAAAGTGAATGACTACACAGAAGAAAAGGTCTAGATTAGAATCAGGGACTGGAGCTCTCATTAATGAAAAAAAAATATTAAATGAATATTTAACGATAAAATATAATTGTTAAATTTTTTCAAGAAAAAAATTAATAATCATAGTAGAGGCACAATTGATATCTTTTAAAATATAAGAATTAAAGTAGAATTTTCCAAGTTGAGACTTGACTCTTGAGAGAGGACCGAGTCCCCTCACGCCATATGCCGGTTCCTCCCTGATTAGAATCCAAGAAAAGCATAAACAAAAAGAAAGCTGACAGACCAATAAACAAAAAACAAAAAAGTAGTTTCATTTAGACAATTAATTAAAACAGAAGGTGGCATTTGTTTACTGTTTCGATTTGCAGAAAACATGGAACAGAAACAGAAACACAAATCTGTGAAAAAATTTGTCCTGTTCTCAGATATTTGCTCTAAAAATCTAGGAGCAGAAAAAAACATTTTTTTTTGTTCTAATTTTTCTGTTTCTGCTTCAAAATTTGTGCAAGTCACATAGATTCCAAGGGAGGGGTAAAAATAAAATAAGCCAAAACATTTTGAGGGGGCCTAAAACCTTTCGTGGTTGGGCACATGATGCATGAAATCAAACTTAAGCGAAAGCGCCCTACTTTGCAAAAATACTCTGCGAGTTAAAACTGTTTCTACATCATTCAGAAAAAACAAAAGAGAAACACATCTATGACGTAGGCCGACACGAATGAAACAGCAAATTTACTGGTGGTGAAGAGACGGCCCAAAAGAGGAAAAAAAATAATATTAGTTGATCCAACTCCCCCTACTCTATTAGAAGCAGCAAGAGGAAATACCATTTCTTTCTCTTTTATTTTTTTATTCATTTTTTTCTTTTTTTGGGAGGGGGGGGGGAGGAAATACAAGTTGTGCATAATTGACAAATCATTGACATCATATCTATATTCGGCCAAACTCACACTTGAAGCACTTTAGAGGCCAGCCTGTGCCCCCAAAAAGTTGGCACCGATGGCATCTTGGGGAACGCAATTACATGATACCTATTGTCGCGTTTAGGTAAGTGGCATTTGATATTGTTTTTGTTTCTATTCCCAGAGCAATAGAAATAGATATTTTGGGAACAATTGTGTCCTATTCCCATAAATTTGTTCTAAAAATCTGGGAGTAGAACAGAAACAGATTTTTCCCCATATTTCTATTTATGTTCCGCTTTTGTGGGAATGGAAACAAAATCTAGAACACAATCATTCAACAAATGGAACCCTCATTTTTTTTTCTGTTTAACTTTTTTCATGTTCTAAAAAATGTTAGAATAAAAAAAAAAATTCTTTCGATTCTATTCCCAGAATTTTAGAACAAACTTCTTATAAGGAAACATAAATAAAATTCCTTTTTTTTTAAATGTTCCAAGTTTTGGTGAACCTACCAATGTTTATGCACTCGCTATTTCAGTACATGAAGTGATCTAACATCATTAATGCCGAAAGGCGAAAAACTCATTAAATGTGTCCTAACACCATCAAATAATTGTAAACGGCATCCTATGTTATGTCCACTAGGAAACATTTCTTAGAATTCCAACCCCACTTCTTTTGGCATCAACTGTGGCCCTAAACAAATGGACCACATAAAGGCAGAAATCACCAAAAAGGAAAAAAGAAAAAGCATATTGAATAGTACCCCTTTTTTCTCAAGAGAACTCACCATTCATTCTGGAGATGATGTGCGCTATCCTCTTCTGGCACCGCACGCATCTAAAATCAGCTAAGAAAACAACTTCCTGAACCTGCCATTAACAGTAAGAAAACGCCCGTTTTCCATAAGCAAACAATTTTAAAAACACCAATTTGTAGAAACACAAAAGAACACTCTCACAGGAATTTCACCAAACACCTAGGGTGCAACAGATACGCGCGAGAGAGAGGGAACTTACTAGAGGAATTGACAATGCTTCAACAGAGGCAAGAGTAGGAAGAGGAACTAGCTTAGTATCCGATTTACCAGGTACAACCGTGGAGAATTTTTTGATATTCGGATCATCCAAAGACATGCTTCTTCAATGAGAATTTCACCTCAAAACAGAAACATTTCTTCCATGTGATGAAGCGATAATGTTCAAAATCTCACCACCCAAATTGAGCGATAATGAGAGAGAGTGTGAGTCCGGGAAGGATTGTGGGAAAAGCTTCTTATGGAGTGGCAGAGCAAACCCTGGTTTCGGAAATGCTTCATTTTTGTCGGAGAGGTGTTGGAACGTAAGAGGGGAAGCTGAAAAAGTCTATCGAGTTGACAAAGATGCCTCGTGCGCGGAAGCAGCCCCACAAGTGTGCTGTATTGAACGTTTCTTTCGCGCAATTGTTCAAGGAGCTGTTGCTTGTTAGGCCCTTAACATGTGGTTCTAACGTCTTTTTTTTTTTTTTCACTATAACGTTATATCCTTGTCCATGAAAATATTTATTTACTTATTTGGTCATAAAAATTGAGTTTTCACATTTAAGCATCCAATTATATAATTATATATATCAGATGATAACTCAAGGACTCTTGGCGATTATTTATTTTGTCTTTATAGTGAAAGGCCTAATATTCAAAAAAAAAATTCATTTTTGTAAAAAAAAAAAATAAATAAATAAATTTAAAAAAATTACCTAATAAGCCTAAAAGTAATTACCTATTACCAATAAATATCAATTAGTGTACAATAAACCAAGAACTCTCATACGGCAGTTTTCACGAACCGTTTAATCCTAAATTCAAAAATCTTTGATTGTCAGATTACAAATTTATCTTTCGCGAGTTTATAGGGATTAGAAATTTTCATATTTAACAAATTCATTTTATTAAAATCAAAATAACTAATGTTGTACACATTTTTTTATAATCTAATTATATATTTAGATTCGTCTAAATATGATCTACAAAACGATATCAAATTCACATTTTTTTTTCATTAATTTCAGTTTTTACATTCATGTTATATTCAACATGGTATTTCCAGAATATTTAGTTTTCATATTTCATTTTACATTCAACATAATACTTCTAGAATTTTCAGTTTTCACATATTACATTTAACATTAAAATCATTTTTATCAGTTATATTACATTCAACACGCATATAATTTGTTCAATTATCAACATTAATTAATGTTAATTTCTATTAGATTGGATGTTATATTCAACATTCACGGGGAACACAAAATATGGTGATGTTAATAATATATTCAACATAACTGAATGTTACATTCAACATTAGGTTTCACAATAATTTTAAGATGTTACACGTAACATTTACATAAAATACGATTAACATCTCCAAAAAAAAATATTTAATATCTCATTTTAAAGAGGACGATCCCCCAATAATTATTGAGTAAAAAAATAAATTTTCAATAATAGGTTCATAATAAAATCTCATATTTCATTTTCAACTTTTTTTATTGGAAGATACCAAATTTGTTTTCACATTTTTAGGAATAATAAAAAACTGAAAGTAATGTAAAGAATGTAATTGCTTATTAATAAGGAGTAAATAAGATCTGTGAATCCCTAAAAGTAGTGATCGGTACAAAATAAAACAAACAGGTATAATCGGTAATTAAAACTTCAAAAAAAGAGTATCCAGTCACCGCCCAAAAAAAATATCACATTAATAAAACATAGTAAAATTACTTAAAAGTATACAAAGATATTTGTTGGGTGTTTATTAGACCCAAAGTGTAAATTGGATAAGTTAAAAAGGAGAAATTATTGTAGATTCTAGTATTCCCTATTGATTTTTGGTGATATAATCATTATTTGATCTACAAATAATGGAGAAATTATATTAAAATTAGGATTAAAAAAAATCTCCAATCTTAGATTACAAAATGCCATTTTATTCGAATAAAAATTGTTAATTTAATAAAATATAAAATTATGGGTTTAATTTACAAAATGTCATTTTGTTACATTTTTTAGGGTTATCTACTTGTCAATGATATGAAGGTAACCCCATATAAAATTAATGATAACTTGGTGGCTTAGTACAAATGAATGATATCAAAATGAGTTTGATTAATAAGCATATGAATATGATGATGTAATTCATTCCATTTTCCACCTTTTGCCCCCTAACCTTATCACGAGTTTGAATATTGACCAAATAAAACTATTTAGATGAATAGACTTGCAATTAAAAAGATTGTGAGGATCAAGGATAAGAAAATTTATCCTACAAAGAAAAGTGGATGATGATTTATATATATTCAAAAATATTATCTTAACAATAAAACTAGTAACATTTCCGTACAAGTTTATTGTTATTTTTTATTTATAAATTAAAAAACACATAATAATATATGTTAAAGATTCAAAATATATACATCCAGATAATTCAATTTAAATTTAGTATCTAAGAATTGTTAACTAATCCCCTAAAAAAATGCAAATAATATGTACAATATTTTTGGATTTTTTATTTTTAGTTTATAAATTTCAAAAACAAATCTTTTCCCTATGCCATACCAATATAACCTCACATTTTTTTACTTATTAAAAGCCATTAATACTAATACTCCTAAAGTATCCATCTTCTCATGTACCACAAATTTATTGGAGTTTATTCATAGTGAAAAGGTCTAAACTCGATCACTTCTTGATTTCTACTGCAATTCATTACCTATAGGAATTTTTTGTGTACAGTTCACAAACTTAAATATTTAGCCTATACAGTTCACGAAATTAAAGATTTACTCCATATAGTCTACATGTTATAATAATTTTTCTAAAATTCAAAATTATTAAACTATATAAAAATCAATATAATTTTTCCAAATGAAAAATTACAATAACTTTTCATAAAATTACTTTACATTTTGTGTTTCCAAAAAAAAATAGGATTTATTATGTCAATGAAAAAAAACACTTAGGTGGCATTTGGTTATTGTTCCCACTTTTCTGAACCCAACTGGAATGAGTTGGGTTGAGTTGAATTGGGTTGGATTGAGAATTTTGGGAATAGAATTATTTTTGGTAACGACAATTTTTGTTTTGTGCTGAGAACAGAATGTGTTTGGTAACGATTTTATCCTAAAACTAATATTTTTTTTATTTTTTATTTTTTTTGTGTTTGGCGGCGGTGGCGGTGGTGTCAGACGGCGGGGGTGGCCGGACGGGCGGCGGACGGTTGCTGGAGGTGGACGCCAGCGGCGCAGACGGTTGCCGGAGGTGGCCGGCGTCAGCGGAGGTCGTCGGAGGTGGCCAGAGACGGCAGTCGATCGCTGGACGGTGGCATCAGCGGCGGAGGTGGCCAGCGACGGTCACTAGAGGTGGACGCCGGCAGTGTAGACGGTTGCCGGAGATGGCAGGAGACGGCGGTCGGTCGGCGGACGGCGGCGGGTGGTGGTGGTCAGCCGGCAGATGAAGACGAAAGTTGAGAATTTTGGGATGAATTTTTTGGGTAAAACTTTTTTTTTCCTGGTTTCTTTAGAATTTTGAAAATCAATTCCTATTTTTTGGGTTGGGTTGAGTTTTGTATTTGCCAAACGGGTTCCCAAAAATCAAACCCAAAATTTTTGGATTGAGTTTGGTTGAGAACACCGACCAAACGGGGCCTTAATAACCTTCCATTGCATGATATTGATTGGAAATGAGCCTTTCGTTTTATTTTCGCAAATTACAAAAACAATTAACAAAAATTATGAAAAGTTATTTGTTTTGATTTTGAAAAAAAAAATTATTAATAATGCGTTAACAATTAAAAAATAAAACTGATGATTCATAATATTTACACGTTACAAAGCATCGTCATTGACACCCTAAAAAATGAGGGAAGAAAAAGCTAGAAATGGGGTGATTCCACTGCATTCAAAACTGCTGTGTATGATTTTTGCATTACAAAGTGGACCCAAAAAAGGCCTATTGCCTGACTCTCATATACAACATATGTGAAGGAGCCACTCCCTGAAAAAATACTAATAGAACCCTAAACACAAAAACATATACATTTCAAACCAACAGAATTGGTTTTTTCAGCTGGACATAATCAAGCTTGGCATGGCAGAAACAACCGACGAACAGAAGAGAGAATCACCAGTGCAGTTATTACCATTATCGTGATTGATTTCCATCCCCGTCAGAGCAGAAAACCGTTCTTGGGTCCCACAATGAAATTTCCGGACAGAATGCCTATGTCTCTTCTTCTTCCCCGACCATTTCCACTTCGATTCAGACAGCAAATTGCCTTCGGGACTAGATCGGGACTCATCATTCGGTAATAACCAATCTTCAAATTTAATGGGATCCAGTTTGTCATCGGGATGGTATTCAGTTTCGGTCTCTTCCAATCCAAGGGCAGACAATATTGAGGGCACCAATTCAGGTTTTTCCTTCTTATCATTCCACCCATTTTCCATCCACTCTTGAGAATATCTCAAGTTGCTGTTCCTAAAGACTGAATCTCGCTTTTCTCCTGGTTCGATAAAAGTTTTAATAGTATCAATTAATAATTTCATTCAGGAAAGTATACGTACTATAAAAATAACGGTCAAATGGTACCCGAGTTTATTATAATGAAACGAAAGGAAAGTTAGAAACAAACCTGGGAAATAAACACGGTACTCATCTTCAGACTCTATCAGTACTACAATGCCTTCCCACCATGCATCATGCCACCAAACATCCACAATTGTTCCAACATTAAAAACCAAAGAAACAAGGCCTTTGCTGGACAACGGTGATGGCCTAATGGTTTTCCTTCCAAAAGTCCTAAGGTCCAATTCATCAAAGACAGCAGCAACCTTCGAAGCCAAAACCCATTCCTACAAGATCAAATAGCTTAAACTTGTCAAAAGGAAAAGCAATTGTTAAGGTGGTGTTTGGTTAGTGATCCCGTCTCTATTTTCCTAAAAAACTGGTAACAGAAAATCTATTTTATGTTCTGTTCCCAGAAAAATATAAGCAAAATATCTATTCCTACAAGATCAAATAGCTAATGTAGCTAAAAAGGGGCTGTGAAAAAATTATATAAAAAAAAACAATTGACACAATGGACGCGTTTGGCAGCATTTCTTTTAACAGAGAGAAAAATATAAGGTTAAAGATCTCTTATTAGTAAAATGAGCAAAATCAATTAAAAGCATCACTTGTTGTATACTTGTATCCTTACCTCTAGATTTTTAGTTTCGTCATCAGCATCCTTTACATCTTGATACCTCACTTTCACTTTCTCCTTGCTCCTCTTCACAATCTGTGCTCTAAACCAGCACCCTCTGAGTCCACTATCCTCGGATAGCACTTCGACTTGAGAACCTACAGTCAAATACTCTGGATGCTTCTGCAAAAATACGAAATTCCCATATAAAGGTTCATCCAAACAACCCTCTTTAGAACCAACAACACTGTCTCCAAGATTTTGCATGTCCAAACACGAATCCTGCATCTCTTGTTTATCATATTCTTTTGATCGGCGTAGCCTCTTCTTCGGCCTGGTTCCAACAGTATCTTTAACATGTCCTTCCACCTTTTGATCATGATTGGCTTGTAGAAATTTTGAAGAGGAAACGGTGGAGGGAATGTATTTGAGTATATCTTGATCCCCGTAGCCTTTTAGTTGAGTCATGTCAAAAGGCTTGACATCATCATTGTCAAAAAGCCTGTGGCAAACGAATGGTTCCAACTGAGTGTGTTTTGCCACATTCAAAAATTTCTCATAATGCTGGGGAGCAAGGACAGTGGCTAAACCATCTACACATTCAATACTCAGATCTTGACGACAAAGAGAAAAGAAGATCTCTTTGTCATTATAATTGAGAGGCAAAGTAATACCAACCTCGTCAATTTTGTGAAACCAACGTACCACAACCATCTTGTTGCCTCTGGAATCTTCATACATATCATCTAAATAAGCGATGAGTCTTTTATCTTCCTCAGCCAAAACATATACAAAGTCATGAACCTGGAAAGGAATTAAAAATAGCATGTTACAAACTAAATCATTTTCACAGAAATTAACATGACTTGTATAAAAAACCCCAAAAGGGTAGGACAAAGTTGGATGATATCAAAGTAAATAACTTCCATTACTTACAGAAATTTTGACTCCATTACGACTAAATGATTGGTAATGCATCCGCCTTTTCCTGCAATATGGCGAACCTAACCATAAAAATTCTGTTGTCCACTGACCAGCTTTTTTCAAACGCATACCCTGAAGAAGAAAAATAACATTCAGACGTTATTTACTCCAGCCCTAATATAACCAGCAAGCTTCGAGAAGGCATAGAACTTGTTGAAAATAAGATTTAACATTGATACCTTTGTTGTTTCTTCATCCAACTCATGACCATGACTATCCGAAGAATGACCCAATGATTGAGATGATTGATGGGAATGGAAGTCTGCAATAGAAACGATAATTAAAAAAAATGCACACTATTTTAAAGAACAGCTGATGTAGATTCCGAATTATAAGGATCAATATCAGAGTAACTATTCCAAAAGTTAGTACTTTGTCATTAGCGTCTCTAATGATTTGGCCATCATTAATCCATGTATCAAATACATATAGAAATCTACCCTTAGCATTCCCGTTCTGTACTGAAAAGCGACCAAATAGTACAAAAGTGGCACAGGGAATTCCTAGTATATATAATCAAACAATAGTAACTGACAAATACTACAACGGAGCCTTGTCCCGTGTACCAATTAAGTAGGGTCAACTACACGAATTTGTACGCACCAATCATCTAATGGTAACTAGAATTAATAATGTATCATAACACCCTATATAGAGAATGAAGAATTGGGACGGTTCCAGCAGGTACACCATAGATTTATGTGTTTAAAGTATAAACAACACCTAAAAAAAGATGTTGGGAAGGAGACGGAAAAAGCAAATTAGATATCAACCTAAATTATGGGCATAGAACATCTGAAGCTCTCAACCAGCAATAGAAATTGACTATATATTCCTGCAGCTCGGATCATCATTATATCCCTGAGATTATCAGGTTGAGGATAATCGAAACTGCATATCAAGAAAATAAAAGGAAAATAAAAAACAAAATGGCAAACAAGAAAGTGCACTTTCCTATCTTTATTTCCTTCCAAATATCATGTATCACATCAAATGATCAAACAAAGCACAAAAAAATTATTAAAGGGGAGATAAATTTATCATTTTCCAAATGAATTCGTGTAGTTGTGATCATTTCCTTTATATATTATGTAAGTTAAAAATTTCAGAAGAAAGAGAGATGGGATTTCAACTGTTTCTGTATCTTCATAGTTCGAAGATTGAAAAAAGATCCAAATACAGTTCTATAAATATTAACTAAATCAAATTAAAAGAATAAATAAGAAAAATCCAAATTAACAATAATCTGAAATTTATCATGTTCCAAATGAATTAGTTGTGAATTAATTTCCCTCATATTTTATGTAATTTAAAAAATTCAGAGAGAAATGATGGGGTTTCAATTGTTTTCCTGTATCTTCATAGTTCGAAGGGAAAAAATCCAAATAAGACTCTGTAAGTATTAACCTAAATAATAGGAATAGGAATAAATAAGAAAATCATAATGAAAATTAATAAATTCTAAAATTATTATTTCACAAATAAATCTCCCCAAAAGGGCAGCTGGACAAACCCTTAATTTCACACAAAAGCAAATAATCTTAACACTTAAATGGTTTGTTATGTACTCAGAAAAAAATTAGCTGACATCAAAGGATCGTGTTTGATGCAAGATTAAGAAAAATGATATGAAGGAAGATGGACGCGTGAAAAACCATCGTGCGGACATTAATATTAGACACGATTGATGCACCCTCATAGATTAACAGCATGAAGAAGCCAATAGACTTATTCAGGAGAAAGAATTCAAGATGGAGCTCACAACTGACAAATTATCATGAAGAAGCAGCCACCACCTACACCAAGATTTAGGCCAGAAACTGACCCATTAGATAGAAAAAGGTGCATGGGAGGAAGGTGGATTCGGCGTGCTTCTTCTCGACCTAACCCAGAAACGAAACCTAAAAAGAAGGAAGCAAACGATTAACGAAGGTCAAGATGAATAACAGGATTAGAGAAAACATATAAAAATAGATAATTTATACCAACATACATCTGCACAAAAAAGGCCAATCATATGGAAGAGTAACAGGAAAAATAGAAAACTCCACAACATATCCCCGTAAATCAAGAAAATTCGAAAAAACTCCGAAGGAAAAAAAATCAAAAGTAATTCCCAACAAAAGCAACAAGATGGATGTAAGATGAATCGTAAGGTACCTGGGACAATGGAATTCAACAAATCAATGACATCTCTTCTCGATCTCAGCCTCGACAGCGACGGAGAATTGAGGAACGACAGCAAGGAACGGTTGCGAATCGCGTAGCGATATGACATGGGCTTCAAACTCTTCTCTTTACCTACAACAGCCAGATCTGAGGTCCCATCCTTCCGCTTCAGATAGTAACGGACCTCTCTCCTCCCTCTATCGTTCAATTCATGCAACTCTTCCCAATTCACGAACCCAGATGGCGTCGCCACCGCCCACGATCTCTCCATGCGTTGGTTCTTCGAGGAAAATTTTGTTCCGAAACGATAGCGCGGAGCCGAGAATTGATGAAGGAGAACGGAAAATGGGAAAATTTTGAAACTGGCAGAAGATTTTAAGTAAGGGGAATCCTAGGGTTTCGAGATGAGGATGGAGATGGACGGCGAGGATTTATTCAGGCGGTAACGCAGAGGAAAGTCATTGGAAATCGCGATTCGTGTCTGGGGATTATTTTGGTTTTCCTTAAGTACCCCTGGACTGTTGCGTTTATTACTCGATCTGCCGTTCACGTATTGTGCGTTGCCTCGCGGAATGGTGGACGAGGTCCGAGTGAAAGATTCCTTTGGGGGCGGGGCGGCAATAGGCCACTCAAACCCCGATGCGATGGGCTACCCGAAGCCTGTAGGCCTATCCCGGCCTGATCCGAAGTCCGAAACCAAAAATTTGCAAATTTTAATATATGATATATATTTTGTTATATCACTATCAATAACAATGATACCAATACGAGTTGGCTCAAGTGGAAGGATTTAACTTCCCTTAAGCAACGTCTAGAGATCGAATTTGGAGGTTGTGTATGGAGAGTACTTTGTTGGGAGAGGTGCCCGCTTCGACGCCCGACCGTACCTCGAGGAATTAGTCTTCGCCGATCGTGGTGCGGGGATACCCTGGTTTACACCTAAAAAAAAAAGTAACAATGATAATTTTTTAAAGGTAAAATATAATAAAAATAACAATGTTATATATATCGAAAATGCCAAAAATGGGATCGTCAAATTCTTGAGATTCGGAATGTGATCTTGTTTAAGTTAGGTTTTTGCAAAACAGTATATCGTGGGTCAATCTGTCAACACTGCACCTCTAGTGTGAGAATCAGTAGATCTTTGTGAAATGTTTCGACAGAGTAACAACAAAGAATTAATCAACCTATATGGCTAGATCCCCCTTGTAGTATTTATGGGAGATGAAAAACTTATTTGATAAGTTTTTCATAAATCGTGGTTAATCCCCATTAATACTCTGGAATTACTGGGATATGGAAATAATAGACCGTTATATATGAATCGTAATCGTTCATTCCATATATAGAAGACAATTGTAATGGATCCCGTGCACAGGATACATCCCAAAATAGGAGTAAAACAATGCTATTCTCGGTAGTCCCGAGGATGGATTCATAACGGAACTGAGCTTATGGCCTCGGCTAAGGTGTCTTCTCCCTGGCATTTTCATATCATAAATTTTTTTTGGGTACTGGGTAATATCCGCAATTACCAGTTGTTGAATTTGGGTTCACATGCTTGATACTTGAATTTATTCTTATGCGTGGCAACATTTGGAGTTGGTGGGAAATATCTATCATTATATGCCCCGTATTTTCGAGCCCCGATGATGAATGGGAGTTGAGAATATATATTTATTAGCTAAGATCCCGAGGATGTTTCTTAGGAAAACCTAGTAGCCATGTCGCTTTATTTTTACCACCCAATATGATTTTTGAAAAGTCTAGGCGATTTGGGTTTCGTGTCAAAACTTGCCATGCATTAAATGCATGGCAGACATGACAAGAAGTGTCTTGTTAACTCTTAGGTGGCGGCTGGTAGTCCTTGTCATGAAAATCCCCTCCTATTTAAGCAAAGGGTACCCATTATTGGACCCTTTGGCAATCCTTAAGCTCTTGGGCTTTTTACTCAAAGAGATTCTGTGAGTTTTTTTGGGATGGTTTATCTTGATTCTGATAAGATCTTACGTTTTTTATCCTTCCATTCTTGACCATTTTCAATTTTCTTCATTTCAATCCCTGTTATTTTAGTGCGGGTTTGTTGTTCCTTTTTCTTTATTACTTCGTTGTTTTATGGCGATCCTTGTTCCCTTTTTTTCTTTTTCTTTTTTAGTTGTCTTTCCTTGCGACACCTACTAAGCCTAGTTCTCGTATTATGGCCAATTGGTTTGGCCTTGAGTCTAATGAAAAGGTTGAGCTAATTGTTCTTACCAACTCGGCTCCCCAAGCTGGTAAAAGGATTGGGTTCTCTGTAAGGCCCAACCCTTCTGATAGTATTAAGCCTTCTAGGGCTCAAGATGATGTACCCCAACCCATGTCCCTTGCTCATGTTGAGGGAGTCCATCTTTCTCTTCTTACCTCGGGACTTGCTTGTCGTAGGCCTCCACAAGATCCCATCGATCCAAGATTATGGGAGTATAATGAGTAAGGCTTAGTTAATTGACCTCCAAGAGAGGTGTCACTTCTCCAACTTCGTGGAGATGTCATTTCCGACGAAAGGCATCCACTGGGTACATGATTTGTACCCAGATAAAAATTTCTTTTTTTAAGATACAGTAGATGGGGGGGAGCCCAATGTCCCCTACCCATCTTCATTGGGGAGATTCTAAATCGATTCGACATTTATCATCCCCAGTGAAGGATATTATATCTATGTGAATGCAATGGAATACAAAATTTTTAATAAAAAAATTTTCATAAATAATTTCTAAATTTGAATCAATCTATGATAGTAGGAAATAATAGATAAACAAAAAGAATAAATCATATTTAAACTTCATACCTCTTTCGTTGCTTCAACCTTATAGTTTATAGTTCTCGATGCGTGATTTGAGAAAGCTCTTCCAATAGTAGCATCAACAGATCTTCATACAAGTAACGATCTCCAAATAATGGCACAAGTATCCCGTCTCTAACATCATCCACACGAAGAAATACATTTGAATGGTATCTACTGATTATCTAAGAATTATATTCTAAGTCAATAAATCTAGGGTAGGTTCGATTTAATTCTAGGTAGTAGTAAAAATAGATATAGAAATCGAGGGAAGAAATAAGCAATCCTAGACATTCTAGGAGTAGCCGAAATTATGCTGAAGAGAGGCAGTCATAAATAGATTTTTTTCTTATAAATATTGTCCGTGGTTAAAAATCCCGGACCCCTTTTTCCCTATTTGAACTTTGAACCCTATACTTTTAAACAATTTAGCCTGACTACCCTTTTTTTCAAGGACTATTCAAACTTCATTCTCTATTATGTGTAATAGATTACTTTGTATCAAAAGTTGGACGGTTAAAAATAATTAATTAATTAATTATTCAATTAAAGTTGGAACAATTTCAATTTTTGCCTTTGTGAAAAGTACTTCTTTATGAAATCTCCAACAACTATGAATCACGTTTACCCACATATCATAGTTATATCCGTTGATAAGAATCATCAAAGAACTCACCCAGATATAATTATTGCACAATTCGATCCCTTTTATTTCTATGTCCTGAAAGAACCAATAGGACGAGATAAAGTCAAACCTCTTAATCTAATCATATGATCCTAATCCATGATTTATTTTATGATATCAATTAGAATCTCATTCTAATCATCATACTGTTTTGGCCAAAGACTTCAAGTAAATCATATTCGATCACATAGGACAATTTTATTTTTGCTAAAGGGCAATATATCTTTTCTTACATACTCAAATAACCATATGTTTGTTCCTTTAAGAATACTTAAAAGTTTCATGTATAGGAGCAACACTTAGTATTATCAAAATATAGGAGCACATACATATTGACAAACAGTATCTCCAGTCAAAAGATCACATGTACTATTACAACTTAGATATTCTATTTTGACCTTGAGCAATATTGCCCGCATAAAATATCAAGTACGGTCACGGTCAAGCACTCGTTACCACTTAACAAATTCCCTTGTGGTTGTTTCAATATCTCATACCAATAGATTTGAGATTTACCATTCTTAATTAAGAAAACACGCACAAGCTAATCTATTCAAATTCATAAGTATCAATTAATAATCCTACGACCAGGAACATTTTAGGATATTCAAGTGGCATTTGATTAACATTTCTGCTTTTTTATTTCTACTCCTAATAAAATGAGATTAGAGTTCTGTTTTTGTTCTACAGTATTCTGAGAACAAAATAACGTTTGTTAATGAAAATTATTCTTAAAATATTTTTATAATTTCTCAAAATAAAAACAAAAAAATATGAGTGGTTGTAATTAACTGCTTGGATTATTATTTTTGTGTGTGTGTGTGTGATAGAAAGAGAAATTAGATGAGAGAAGAAGATGAAAATGTGTGGTGATGGTGGTGGCCGACATAATGGTGATGGTGGGCGGCGTGGTTAATGGTTGGCACGTTAATGACCATCGTGGGTGGTGGCCGATGTGGGTAGTGGTTGGCATGGTGGTAGCCAATGTGGGTGGTGACCTGCGTGGATGGTGGCTGGTTGGTGATGGTCGTCGTAGTGGTAGCCGACATGGTCAATAGGAATCACAATTTTTTAGTTCCTCAAATTCTTAAAAAAATTGGAATTTCTCCAAAACTTTTGAGAAAATTTGGGAACAAAATTGTGTTTATCAAACACATTTTTTGTAATTAATCCCAAAATTCTGGGAGTAAGAACATAAATTAGGAAGCGAAAACACTAAACAGCAGGGCCTCAATTCCCAACATATTCTCACTCCTTTTTAATCCCATAAAAAGTTAAGCAATATATCCAAGAAGTCTTGATAGTTATATAATACATAAATAGTGATATGTAACATACCAAGTTGGTATGTGAAAATATCAAGTTTGCGCTTTTTGATTAATAAATTACTTGAGATTATTTAACATATAGTAAGGGGTTGTTTGGTTAAGAATTCGAGTAGTATCTTGAATTTTTCCTCTCTTTTTTTCCCTTTTAACAATACAAATCAAGAATACTTTACTGTTGGAATTTAATCCCTATAGATCTGAATCTATAATACCTAAATCAACATGTCAAATCACCAAGAGTTCTAATGTACACGTAAATTACATACCTAAATCCATTACGATCAATTAACTACCAATGCGGAATTTTACGACCATTGATCACAAGAAGGACACAGATTGAGCGGATACATGGTCTTCCTCAACCAAATCTCTGAATTTCCTCAATGGGATTCGCGATTCACTTCTACATAAGGAGAAGTGAGCCGTCAAGACGATTTGGTATTATTAGGGACCATAACTCTAATATTATGTATTTATATGACATGATTAGGGTTCCCATAAATCCCCTAATCACCGCAATAATTTTTGGTATCTATACATTTAACCCACATCTTTTGAGTAGTCTACGGGTTTACCCAAATTAATTAGATCACTTAATTTTAGCGTATTAAATTTAAATAGCAAATATAATTGTGTTAATAATATGTTGCCCAAAATTAGATTAGGAAATAAAATTTTCTAATAATCTCTCACTTGGGCTACATATTATTCCTGAAACAATTATATCACAAAATTCATTAGGCGCTGATAGGTGAAATTTATCTATCTATTTTCAAATCGAATTTGGTAGTTTTTGAGTATTCTTGTAATATTTTAATTCATTTTTATTTGTTTTTATTTATTTTTGTTCAAAACAGAAGTTAGGAGCAAAAACGGTCGAAAAACGAGAAAATCGATGGAAAAATGATGAAGTGTTAAAGCAGTAGTTTCACCGCTGCAACGGTGAAACAATAGAGAGTTCAAATATTTTTGATCACTCACCGCTGCAGCGATGAGATCCACCACTATAGCGGTGAAAGGGCAGAAAGCCTATCGACATGCCCACCATTGTAGTGGTCAATGGCCAGTTGTTTTAAATATTTTCTAGATATTTTGTTTTTGTTCCTAGTCCGTTCCTACTTTTGATAGAGCATATTGGGAGTGTTTTTTAGTGTTCTAAGAAGCTCTCAACCAACCAAAGAGAAGGAACACAATTGGAGAAGAGGAAACAAGATAAGAGCGATTTTTACGGACGCCACCTTCAAATAACGGTTATTCTCCTTTGTTTCTCTCTTTATTCTTAACTTGTTTTTGGTTGTTGAACATGTATATATGGATTATTGTTGAATATATGGTTATGTCCAAGAGCTAAACATTGATTATCTATGAGATTGATGTAGTTTACTAATATACGTTGTTTGAGTAAATCATATTTCGTTAACGGTTGTTTATCTTTATTCGATAGTGTTTACAGTTGTTTTACCTCCATAATATGTTTATTATGATCTTGTGGTTGATTTGAGAATATGGGATTTGACCCTTGTGAGAGATAACTCTGAATTCATATTAGGGTTTAAACACAACGTGACGATCTAATGACGCTGGAGAGCATTAGAAAGTATGCAATCCGTGAGGTTGGGGCGAGACTCATGTGACCAAGTGTCGTATAAATGCTCAAGGGGGACTTCAGCGTTGACGCGAAATTACATATTCATTCATTTTACACTCGGGAGAGGTAGTAATTGAGTTTTTGATACCTAGATTGTCGGATAGATTTGAATACCGTTAATGTAAATTAGATTGGATCAAACACGTATAAGTTGGAAGACCCCGATCTTTGATATACATCTAATTTAAAGTCGCGTTTTAAAATGTTTTGGAAGTATTGGGGTGGATGGTGTAAATTAATTTTGTGGATTAAAATTTTAGGAATCAAATTGTAATTTTTCAAAATATTAAAATGAGAATGGGTATAATTAAAATTTTAAATAAAAAAGGGGGAGGATTGTGTAAATTCTATATATTATTATATACATAGATAGATAGATAGGAGTGGTGGAAATGAGGGCCACTTGGCCGGCCCTCATTTGTCATCATATATATATATATACACATTCATAAGAGAGAAAAGGAGAAGGATCGAGAAAAATCGAGAAGAGAGAGAGAAAGTGACGGAGAAAGAGAGATCCGCTGGTTGGTTATGTTGTCGATCGTGTGGGGTTCGCCGGCGGTGACTTGTAGGTTTCGTTGTGTGTATGTGCTGCGTGTATGTGTGTGTTGTGCGTGCTTGCTTTGTTTGTGTTCCCTTGTTTCCTGTTTCTGTTTTGGTGAGGATGTGTGTGCATGGGTTCCGATGGCGGTGTGCGTGTGGGTGTGTATTATGTGTGCTTAGTGTGTGTGTGTGGGTGATCACGGACCGAGTGTGTGTATGTGCCGGCGGTGTGGGTTTTGATAATTTCTGGCAGTGGAAAGTTAAAGAGAAAGAGATGTCGGTTGTGTGGGTGTCGTTGTGTGTGTTGGTGTGTGTGCATGTTTCCTGTGTGGGAGTGGTTGCTCGGTCTTGTATGGGGGTGTGCTCTACGCTGCCAACTGTGTGCAAGTGTGTGTGTGTTGTGCTCTGTTTTCGGTTTGGGCAGGTGAGTAGCGTGTGTGATCGGCGCTGCTATATGTGTGTGTGTGTTCGTTACAGTATGTGTTGTGTGTGTAGGTGGGCTATTGGTAGTGGTGAGTGCCGGAGTTGAGTTGGTAAGGTGAGAGAGAGAAAGTGTGGCAGCTGAAAAACCCAAAACAGAGCAAAGAGAAAGATGATCGTCCGCCTAGGCGGTGACGGTTTTGCCTAGGCGGTGGAACATCAGGAACTAAAATTTCGCAAGTTCGCCTAGGCGGTGGCCGTTTCGCTTAGGCGGTGGGTAACAATAAGTAAAAATTAAAGAATTCGTGAGGAGATCGACAACCGATTCGGAGCGGGTAACATTTCTCGTTAAAATTTCATGATTTTTTAATTTAATTACTAGCGTCGAAGTTGTCGAAATGATGGAAAACAAATAATGAGATCGTTTATAATAACAAAGTTTATATATAGTAAACCGTAACGAAGCGATACTAGTTGAATAGTTATTTTTCGTAATAAAATATGGGAAATAGGAAATTAAGGAGATTAGGATTTCATGGCGTGATTAGTTTGTTTTATACAAAAATATTAATTTAGGCCCTGTCACCGTTAGGTTCGCAGGCACCGGAATTCGGATAGGGGATAGTCGGTTAAAGTTTACGAAAGCGGATATCGAGGTGAGTGTACTGTCTTCTTGCCAAACTATTTTTATATATAAATATGTGTGTAAAATGATTTTACTTGGACTGTATGATTTTATAAATGATATGGATCAAGCAGGTTTTTGGTGAGTTGAGGAAATTGATTTTCGTTAAACTATGGTGGTGTTAAAAGGAAGTCGAAAAATGATTTTCGTTGGTTTTGGTGGTTTTAAAAGAGAGTGGATAATATTTGGTTTTCTAAATAAAATAAAGGGGAAAAATGGTTTCGTTGAAATTAGACAGTTTTCAAACAAAGGTGAAAAATATGATTTTTGGATTTAAAAGTTGGTTTTGAGAAAACGAGGTGGACATTGGTGTTTTTTACGGTATTGATGAGATGGTGATTTATATTATGGTCTGTCCGGAGGGTGGTCCGGCAGATGGATATTATTTTGTGATTGATGATGATATTATTGAGTTGACTATGCCATAGTTTATGTCATGTCCAGAGGGTAGTCCAGCAGGTGGTGATTTATATTATGTCATGTCTGGAGGGTGGTCTAGCAGGTGGTGATTTATATTTGGTGATCGATATTATGTGGTGATTTATATTATGGCCTCCGGAGACATTCTGTAGGCAGTGATCTGCGCAGTTAGGTCCGTTAGGAAGGCATATCCTACGGATGGTTACAGTACCGTTGCAACTCCCGATCGTGAGGTTAAAACGATCACTATGGCTTAGCCGGTGGGTATGTGGTTGAGATGTGTGGTTGAGATATGGTGTTTTACTTATATTGGGTGCTTTATTATTTATTATGGTGATGGATATGATTTTATACTAGATAGATTTGAATGAAATTTATTTATATCGCTTTATTTTCACTGCTTATATACTAGAGATTTTACAAGTTATGTGGTGTTTATATACTTACGCTTGATTCATTTAGATGTTATTGAATGAATTACTATTATTGTAAAATGTGTTTACTAAGAAGACAGTACACTCGCAGATGAAATAGTTAGGAGTTGGTCTGTCCCCTACTGGCGCTAGATAGAGTTATGCAGGTCGTGCATTGAAGTCATTTGAGAGGAAATATAATGAGGTGGGATGTCAGAGGTGAATCTAAGAGAAGTTTATAGGGTTCGTTTGGGTGTTCTTATTTGGGACAATGTATTTTCTATCATATTAAATTTTGTATATGTTGTACAGATGAATAGTTTGTATATTGTCGAATTATGGTTGGTTATTCGGTTAGTGATGTCATGTTGTCATCACGTCGGCCTCACGATGACGGGTGTCCGGGGTGGGGTGTAACATAAGTACATGAAGTTAATCCTTAAATAATCTATTCCCATATAATATATTTAGTATTATAGTTTAATTAATTGTTAATTTAGTATATTATTTATAAAAATAAAAATCCAATTTTTTATCGCCTAAATAAAGTTCAGTTATGATAATCATGGTACTCAACGACCATCTAATTCAATCCCTATGGATACGACAACCCTTCTCATTCATTATTCTATAAAACTTAACCCGTACACTTGTGGTGAAAGTAGCGACGTAATATTTCTCTACCAGACGCGCATCTGTATGTTATTTATCTTTAGACTTCTTCTTAAACAATTTGGTCCATCTCATATACTAACAATTGAATTACCGCAACTTATATCATAATACAGTCGTGACTGAACCACAATGATCACCATACCAATACACTCAATGACATAGATCAAATGTAGATGAGTAGCATGGAAATTACATGCAATGTGATATCAGACATGCCTATTTCCAACTGGTCCAACTTCAGTCTTTAATGAGATCAATCCTTAATCTTTTTATCCTTATGTTAAACCACAATTAGAAAGAATACATTTAGAGTAAATAAAATTTAATATATCAACTTTATTCTGCAGAAATAAAATATATGTATCTAATAAAATAACATTCAACAAACACAAACTCCTACTAAACCAGTACATCATCAGATAAAACCACATTCATACGAGCAGTATGCTCATGAAATACCTTAGGTGGCAAACCTTTAGGGAGCAGATCGGAAATCATGGAGTTTGTTCCCATATGTTTTATAGATATTATCTTACTCTAAATTCTCTCTTTAGCATCTAAAAACTTTATCGGAATTAGAATACCCAATGATCTACAAATGATCTGTCTTTCGATAAGTGAGCATATAATATTTGTTTTCTGTAAATATCTCATAACCCATTTGGCTGGTTTCCAACAATTCATCCCAGGATTACTTAAGTATCTATCCAACATTCCAAATATAAACGCTAAATCCGAACGCATACATACTTGAGCGCACACAAAACTCCCTACTGTCGACACTTATTCTTAGGGCATTGAGTAAGACTAAACATGTCTCCTTTAGTGACAAAAGTATTTTCTAGTGCACAATATTTCATGTCAAATCTAGCAAGCACCTTATCGATATAACTCTTTTGTGATAACCCAAGGATACCCCGAAAGTGATCTTGGTGTATCTTTATTTCTAATACAAAAGAGGCGTCCCCAAGATAAGTTAGAAATCTCTTTGTTTCGTGCAATAATCCTATATCGTTGCTAGTCATTCGTATGTTATTGACATATAGCACTAGAAAAATGAATTTACTCCCACTGAACTTGTGGTATACACAATCATCAACTGTATTTACCTCAAAACCATATGAGACAATGATTTGATAAAATTTGTGACACTATTGATGGGAAGCTTGTTTAAAACCATAGATGGAATTCTTCAACTTGCAAACCATAGACTTTCGATTACTTGATACAAAGCTTTCTGGTTGCACCATATACATAGTTTTTTTAATGTCTCTATTGAGAAACATAGTCTTTACATTCATATGATGTAGCTCTAGATCAAAACGAGCCATCAATGTCATTATAGTTCTAAAAGAGTCTTTCGAAGATACCGGAGAGAAAGTCTTTTTATAGTCTATGTCATCCTTTTGAGTAAAGCCTTTGGTAACTAGACGAGCTTTATATCTCTCGATGTTACCCTTTGAATCCCTCTTGGTTTTAAATATCCATTTATAGCCAATGGGCTTTACACCTTCAGGTAACTCAACGAGATCTCAAACGTTATTGTCATTCATAGAATTCAACTCATCCTTCATGCCATCAATCCATTTTGAGAGTTAGAACTGCACATAGCTTGACAGAAGTTGATTGGGTCATCTTTTCTTAAATCAATGCCCTCCTCATGTTCTTGGAGAAAGACGATATATTCATTTAAAATTGCATTTCTCATTTCCCTAGTGGATCTCCTTAATGACATTTCTTGAGCCTATTGAGTTTGTTCCATAGGTTGTGTTTTAGGAAGAATCTTATTGTTGTCTTGTTCTGGAATAATGTTAAGAATAGGAGCCTGAGCCTGGACATCATTATCTAGAGCCAGAACAATATCTTGAACAACGGTAGGTATAGAGACCTGATCACCGTCAATAACATGTTCCCCTTCGAAGAAGGCTGTGTCTTGAGCAGCAATAGGTACAGAGACCTGATCACCGTCAATAGAAGATTCTTCTTCAAAGACAACATTCCTTATGTTTTCTTCCCCCTCAAATTCAACACCTTTGAGGAATCTGGCATTTTCCGTTTCAAAGAAAGATCTTGCTGTGGGATTGTAAAACTTAAATTCTCTTGATGGTTCAGTGTACCCAACAAAGCAACAACTAATTATTCTTGAGTCCAGTTTTATTTTATTTGGCTTGTAAGGCCTTACCTCAGCTGGACAACCCTAAACGTATAAATGCCTTATGCTAGGTTTTGCGCCTAGCCACAGTTCATAAGGGGTTTTAGCTACCGCTTTACTTGGTACCCTGTTCAGGATATATGTTGCAGTCTTAAGTACTTCTTCCCAGAGTGATTCTGGTAAAGAAGAATGAATTATCATACTTCTTATCATGTCTTTAAGCATTCTGTTTCGTCTCTCAACAACATCGTTTATGCCAGGTTTGCCTGGCATGGTGTACTATGGGACGGTTTTTGCATTTCTCTAGGAATTTAGCAAAGGGTCCTAGATGTTATTTTCCTGATCCGTCAAATCTCCCATAGTATTCACCACGGTCCGATTTGACAGCCTTAATTTTATTTCCAAGTTGAAGTTCAACTTCAGCTTGAAAGACTTAAGTATATTCAAGGATTAAGACTTCTCATGAATTAAATATAGGTACCCATAATGAGAGTAGTCGTCTATAAATGTAATAAAATATTGTTGTCCATTCCAAGATACTATAGGGAATGGTCTGCAGTATGTATTAGTTCTAAGACCCTGGAACTCCTATTGGCTCTAAATTTTCTTATGTTTGTCTGTTTCCCCTTTATACGTTCAATACAAACTTTGAAATTTATTAAATTAAGGGGATCAAGAATTCCGTCAGAAACAAACGTCTCTATTCTCTGTTTAGAGATATGTCCTAGACGCTTGTGCCAAAGTATGGCGGACTTCTCATTAGTTAATTTGCGTATTGTACCACAATTAGTTGCCTGCAAGATTTCATTATGTGAAGCAATAGTATTCAAAAACTATAGATTATCAATTAAAGAACCAGTTGTAATAATATTTGAATCTCTAAAAAGACTAGGTTATTATTTCCAAATGAACAAGAAAAATCAAATTTATGAAAAGTAGAAATAGAAACCAAATATTGTCTAAATAACGATATTACATATGTCATTCAAATCCAAGAAGTAACCAGTTCTTAAGGATAATCTAAACATACCTATTGCCTTAATAACAACTGTTTCACCACTGCCCACATAGATGAATCTTTCAGCATCAATTGGCTTTCGGCTCCACATACAACCCTGCATAGATACACTTACATGAGCAGTAGCATCAGAAACTACCCACCAAATATGACTATGTACAGAAGCTAAATTAACCTCTAAATAAACTAAAGTAAGAAGCATACCCTTCTTTACATGCCATATGACGTGTTTGGAATACTCTATTTTCACATGTCCAGCTTTCTTGAAGAAGAAACAAGTAAATTCTTGATCTTGATTCTTTTACAATTTGGACTGTCATGTTCAAACTGTAGTTTCTTGACCTTTATCTCTTTATCGTTTCTTACCTTTAGAGGTAGTGGCTCAATGAGCACATTCTGTCATTTCTTGTTTAATTCTTTTCTTCTTCTTGCACACAGTCAGATATAAGCTCATTAAGAGTCCATTTATTCTTTTAAGTATTATAACTCATCATAAACTGACTGTATTGTGCTTGAAGTGAAGTGTGTACTAAATGCACGAGTTAGTCCTTAGATAACTCTAACTTTAGTGCCTTTAATTTCGAAGCGACATTGGACATTTCCATAATGTACTCTCTTTCGTTCCCTTTTCCTTTATACTTTATCGAGACAAGATTAGCTAAAAGTATACTTGTCTCTGCCTCTTCGTTATTTACAAAACGTTTTTCTATTTCTTCAGAGAACGTCTCAGCAGTTACCTCATCGGATATACTACTCCCGAATGTTTTCGGAACACTGTGTTTGATCATCATAAGACTTATGCGATTAGAACGGTCGCACCTTTCATATTCCCTTTTAGCCTCGGGGAAACTTTTTTCAGTGAGAGGTGAAGGTTGTTCTTTCCTTAACGCAAAGTCAAGATCCACGCAATCGAGAACAATTGAAATGTTCTCTCTCGAATCCCTAAGGTTCATGCTGTTAAGTACTGGAATGGAATTTATGTTAGCAGTAATAGTAGCAGTAACTAAACATAAAATAAAATAAATAAGCAGACATACAAGCATGTCATAAAATAATAAAATAAGACATGAATAATTAATTTAAATTGGGGACTCATCTCAAGATACCTAGCACAATATTAATTCCTAACTTTTGGATAAAGAAATTAACTGTAATTGGTACTCTTAGTGCAAGAATCAAATGTTGATAATAGTTCATGTCAAACAATAAGCCTTTCTTTGGACCGACTTATTGTTCATATGGAAACTTGATAATCATCACACATTTATTCCTGCAGGTATGTTTATTATTTGGCCAAACAATAACATTCATTTGAATCGATTATTGATTGTATAAATAATAACCATACTAATGTCAAAACAATGTCTATTATTAGTTAAATGATAACCTTCATTTTGGCTGGTTATGGTTTGCATAAATAACAAACATCAATGTTTATTTTTCAGCCAAACAATAGTCTTCCTTTGAGCCGGCTATTGCTCGCATAAATAATAAACATTATATCTCAATATCCCAACATAAAATAAACTATACAACAAAGATTACTTTGGTAACATATTATTTTATTTTAAGATATAAGATTATGTTAGTTGATCGTCCTCATGATTCGTTGATCGAATGTAGTGCAACGAGTTAAAGTTTTTCGACGTTGGGGTATTCAATCGGTCAACTGGTCCTTAAAATTCGGAACCGAACCTATCCTTAAGCAGTCGGTTGACCGACCATGAAGGTCCAGTCGACCGATCGGTCATCCTAGAAACAATTCGAATCTTGAATTAGTCGGTCGACCGACCGAAAAGGTTCGGTCGACCAAATTAGGTAACCTTGGCATCCTGTATCGATCGGTTGACCGACCATAAAAGGGTCAGTTGACCGATCAATCAAAATCCAAAAAGAGCATCCTGAATCAGTCGGTCGACTGACCACGAATGGTCAGTGGACCGATCAATCCAGAACCAAAAATGCCCTTTTACTGAATCGGTTGGCCAATTCCTAAGAATCAATTGATCGATTCAAACCTAATTCAACTAGATTCGATTTCAATCCCAATTTTGACCATGATTCAATCTGATTTTTGGAAAAATTCAAAACATAAAAATTATATATCTCGTTTTTATCTTTTCATAGAATTTTGAATCACCCTAATCAGAGTTTATATGAGAAAGTTATGGCTAAAATACGAACGCCTATCAAAACTGTCCGAACCCTCTCTGCACGGGTCGATTGACCGACCAAGAAGGGTCGGTTGACCGACCTATTCAGATCTGGTTTGAATCTTATGTTTCTACAACAAAAACGCCACAAAAAAATCCAAAAATTGGACTTTTTCTTTCTTTAGATTCGTAATATTTAGCAAGAAATCACATAAATCATGCAAAACACATAAAAACCTCAATGTTTCTTCCCATTATTTTCTCAAATAATCAAACTTTAACGGAGAAAACATAAATCCTAAAATTCTACGAACTTGAAAAACTCAAGAACCCTAATGATTCAACATGAATAAGGCTCTGATACCACTTGTTGGATTTAATCCCTATAGATCTGAATCTATAATACCTAAATTAATATGTCAAATTACCAAGAGTTCTAATGTGCACGTAAATTATATACCTGAATTCATTACGATCAGTTAACTACCGATGCAAAATTCTGCGACAATCGATCACAAGAAGAACACGGATCGAACGGGTACGCGGTCTTCCTCAACCAAATCTACGGAGTTCCTCAATGAGATTCGCGATTCACTTCCACATGGGGAGAAGTAAGCCGTCAAGATGATTTGGTATTATTGGGGATCTTAACCCTAATATTATATCTTTATATGGTGTGATTTGAGTTCCCATAATGCCCTAATCACCTCAACAGTTTTCGGTATCTACACATTTAACCCATATTCTTTTGAGTAGTCTACGGGCTTACCCAAATTAATTAGATCACTTAATTTTAGTCCATTAAATTTAAATAACAAATATATTTGTGTTAATAATATGTTGCCCAAAATTAGAATAGGAAGTAAAATTTCCTAACATTTACAAGACATTTTTTTTCAATATTCAATCTACCGTATCATTACTAATATTAATTTGTAAATTTTAATTTTAGCTTTTTTTCTTTATATCTTTATTTTTTAATGTTATTTTACAAATTTTCTTCACACATTCACGCAACAAACACTCTATTTTTCAACATCATATTTTAATTAATCACGGTTTTTACTTTTCAAAAATTTAACATATTATTAATATTTTCAAATTTTGAAGATATTGTTTTCGAAAATTCAACCAAATAAGCCTTTAAAATTCCAAAATTTTCCTATTTCCCATGTTTGCTTTCGTTCATTATTTTCTTAAAAGCGAAAAAAAAATATAAAAAAATAATAAAAAAAGGGAAACACTAAGGTTGTGTTTGGATAAGGTATTTGTAGGAGGGATTTCAAAATCCTCTTTTGACAAATCCCTTGTTTGGGTAAGGGATAGAGGGATTTGCCAAATCTTTTTGGGGGTGAAATGAAGGATTTCGAAATCCTTTTGGGAGAGCTTGCATTTCCCAAATCCTTCCTCGCCGGTTCGTCGTCTCTTCTTCGTCGTGTTCACCAAAATATAGCCGTCGCCGATTACTTCGTCGTCTTCCTCACATCTTTGTCGTCTTCCTCGTTTCGAAATAGGGTTCAAAAACGAAATCAAAACTGATTTCATAATCGAAATCGAACCCGATTTAAGTTTCGAAATCGATTTCAAATATATTCTTGGATTTGTTCTTGGATTCGAATATGTTCTTGGATTTCAAAAACGAAATGGATTTCGATTTCGTTTTTCAATTTTCGATTTGTTCTTGGATTTCAGCATATGTTGGGCTTGCTTTCTTCTTGCTTTTTTGCATTTGTTTTTTTTGTTTTTTGTTTTTCAGAAATAGGATGAAAAATAGAACAAAAAATTCAAACAACAGATTTGTGAAATGAAGGGATTTCAAAATCCAGGATTTTGAAATCCCTTCATTTCACAAATCTCTTGGATTTATCAAATACCTTACCCAAATGCAACTTAAAACAAACACCACTGAGGTTCCGTAAATAGAACTGAAATTAGAAATTGTTTGGTTTTTGTACACTTCTTGTTGTTCATATGAGGTTTTTTTTGTCTTCTCTCTCAATAGATATAAGAAAGAGTGTTTTGTTTCCTTTTGATTAATCTCTCCATGCATGTATTATTTCCTTCTGATAAATCTTTCTCACAAAAAAAGAGTATGCATTGTTTCCTTTTGATTAATCTATATCTTTATGCATTGTTTCCTTCCGATTAATCTGTCTCTTACTCTGCATGCTCTCTCTCACACATATAGAGAAATAGTATGCATTGTTTCATTTTGATTTTTCTTGTACTTTTTAATGTCTCAATTCTGTTTCTTTTGTATTTTTTTACCGTGTAACGTGTAACTTAACTAGAAAAGAGAATCTATCAGAAACTCTATGTAGGTATAAGTAGTTTGTCTGTTTGTTATCTAATGTTTTGAAATGTCTCTGCGCTTTATACCTAAACTGTCTTATAAGATATTTTTTTTTTTTGGGATAAAGACTTTTTTAGTCCCTGACAAATGGTTCGGGTGTCCAATTGACCCTTAACTTTTGCAATTCAACACATTTGCCCTTGACATTTCAAAATCGTTCCAAATTGACTTCTGAAGCAGATTCCGTTAAGTCAACTAATGGTCAACGTTTCATTAAGGGTATTTTAGTCTTTTTATTCAATGGAGTTAATTTTGAAAAGTCATCTAAACTTAAGGGGTCAAAATATTTTTTTCTTTTAACTTTGTCTCTTCTTCTTATTAGAAAAATTACACCATTTCTAATTTATTTTTCCGCAATACAATTTCTAATTTTTTTTTTAATATTATGTTTATTCTAAACCAATTTTGTGTAAGCCACCGTTTGATAACACTTTTCTTAATTAATTTTTTGTTTTTACATGAAAAAATAATTAAAAATATAAGCATCATTTGTTTTGCTCTTTAAAAAAAGCACTCTTAAAAATCAAGAAAATAAAATTACTTAAGGCAAAAAATTAATTGTTCATTTCTTCAATTCTCATAGTTCAATAGATTGATGAACTACGACCTCTATACCCAAATTTTCTTAACCCTCTAAGAAATTATTTTCAGTTAAGAAATTGTTTATATAGATGACAAAGACATCATCACTACCTTATTAAACACATTTTTTATTTTCACTTTTGTTTTTAAGTAGAAGTATTCTTTACTCAATTAACCATTTTAATTAAAATAAAAAAAGTACTTACAGAAGATTTTGGTACCGAATGGTACCTATAAATGACACTCTTTTATACACAACGGTTTAGACAAATCAATAACACAATATATACTTTATATATCTAACCAATATAATTTCAAAAAATCAGCAGGTTGTAAAAAATAAAACATACATACAAATCTAAAAAAATAAATAGAAACAATGTGTGTTCTATTATATGAACGAAAAAAATACATTAATCTCAAACAACAAATCGAAACCACAATTGAAAAATCATTAAACTAATCAAACCCTAAACCACAATCGAAATCGAAATCTTAAACCCTAATCGAAATCGAACTCTAAACCCAATTGAAATCGAAACCCTATTTCAATTTCGAAATCGAAACCTATAAGTAGATGAAATCGATGATGACGGCAACAAGACGAAGAACACTATTGAAATCGATTTCGAAATCGAAACTCCGATTATGAAATCAAATGTTTCGATTTCAAAATCGAAATCGAAATAGAGAAGAAGACAAAGACAACGCAGGTGAACGAACTAAGGTTTCGATTTCGAAATTGAAACCGAAATCGAAACCTAGTTTCGAAATTGATTTCAAAATTGAATCGAAATAGAGAAGAAGACGACGAACGTGATGGAGAAGACGACAACAAAGACGACGCAGGTGAACGAAGGATCGGAGCACGCGTCGCCAACGTGGCGGAGGGATCAAAGGTGCCATTGGCGAGGGAAGAAGGGAGGCGTTGGCGGCGGTGAGGGAGAGCAGCGACGGAGACTTGTGAGAGGTGGTGGCAGTGGTGGAAATGGCTACGGTGGTTGCTCAGGAGAAGACGACGGTGGAGTGGTGGAGTTTGGGGGCGATAGTGCAGAGGAAGAAGAAGACCTAAAAAAAAATTAAAGAAAAAAACATATTTTGCTCCTTAAGTTTAACAAAATATGTAAATAGATTCCATTCAATTAGTAAGAATGAAATGACGCATGTACCCTTGCCTAAACGTCATGTGCTTATCACATGACTTTTTCCATCCACTTTTTTCAAATTTTACTAATGGAACCCGACTCAAGGGCCAATTTGGAATGATTTTGAAATGTCAAGGGCAAATGTATCAAGTTACAAAAATTAGGGGTCAATTAGACACTCAAGCCATTTGTCAAGGACCAAAAATATTTTTATCCCTATTTTTTTTTAGTTATTTTTTGTTTTACCCAAGTGATAAACAATGAGAAAAATGTGAATGGATTGGTTGAAACTCTAATGAGTAAAACTCTTTTGCATAAGATTTGAAGAATGATATGGGTATAAAAAAAGAACCATTCGAACGAATTTGAAATGTGGTTTTTAAATGCTATTGAAATTACAAATTAGAATTTTGGATTCATTTTTTTATACTCTAGATCCAAGCTTGAAATTTGACGACGGGAGATGACCGAAAGAGAGAATCGAAGAATCCTCAAGTATCTACATATTATATTTTGGATTCGTGTTATTTTATCCTTTTTTCCCCTAATAGTTTTGATTTGAAATTTTAATTTTTTTTTCCTTTTTCAACTGTTTGGAATTTTAAATCTTAAATTTTGGGTACAATTGTTTTGATAATGAATTATCTCAACTCATTGATATTGTTTGTCTTGAAATTTTGTAAGTGTTGTTCATATTTTTCACATGAACGTGTTCAAGATTATTCATTTAACATATGATTTGTATAGGTTCATTATTAATTTAACTTTTATTTTTTTTTCCTTGATGTATTTACATAGATTTGTTTAGATTTAATAACTCATTAATGTATTTTTTATAGATTCGCTCTTTATTTAATATGTATTAGTTTTAGACCCGCATAATATGCGGGTCTAAAAAATAATAATATTAATATATATTTTTTATTTGAATATTACACATATGACAATTGATCATTTAATTTTATATTTCATTTATCTTATGAAAGTATGGGAAAAAATTAATGTTGAAAAATAAAAATAAAATTGATTTATCTAATACATTTCCAATTATGTTTTTTTTTATTACTTTTAGGATCAAATGAAGATTTTTTTTTGAGTAGTTTACTACTGAATTTTTTAAATTTAAAATTACTCTAAAAATTAAATATTTTTATTTATGAAATTTAGTTACACTTTATATATAAGTTGTTTAATTTAGTTTTTTTTTTTTTTAATTGTTTGGTGGAGATTTTATAAAGTAATTGTAATTATAATTATAATTATTTTTTGAAATTAAAATAATTGTGATTTTATTATTATTATTTTGTGAAGTTTCACCAAAAGACTTGAAAGAGACTTATTAGTGAAAAAAAAAAAAGTTAAAAACTTAGTAAAAGGAGATAATTGTGGATTTTATTTATTTATTTATGGTGGAGTTTCACCAAAAGACTTGAAGGATGCTTCAAAGATGAAAAGAAAAATAAAATAAAAACAAGGATTTTTTAATTAGACATCCAATTTTATACTTGATATTTGAATGGGCCCCAAACACTTCAGCCCATAACATTAAACACCCAAACAATTAGTTTAATTTTGAGAAAACCCCATTTTTGAAACCCACAAGTCTCACGCACCATTGTTCTTGCATTTGCTATTTAGGTATTTTTGGAAATTGGAATCAAGCTAATTAAGGCAAATCCAAAGCAATCAAACCTTTGAAGCTATGAAAATGGAAGATTTCGAAACTTCAATTACCATATCCCATCCCTGTAATCGCAACGGAGGTGAGGGCGAAGGCGAGGACGGTGGTCGGAAAATCCCTAAATCCCGAAACCTCTTCCCACGTCGGCCGGCGGTAACGACGGCGACGACAGCAACTTCAGGGACGGGAGCAAGGTCGGCGACGAAGGCAGCAACTTCGGCGGCGGCAGAGATTTTGGTGGCGACGGCAGCGAATTGGGTGGCGACGACAGAAACTTCAGCGACAGGAACAACTTCGGGGACGACGACAGCAAATTCGGCGACGGCAGCGATTTCGGCAGCGACGACAGCGATTTCGGTGGCGACGGCAACAGATCGAACAGCCTGGTTGAGTAGTAACGCAAGCGGCAAGACACACAGGTTCATATCTGTAATCAATTTACTGTTCATCCCATTTTGGTGATTTTGAAAAATTAGGAACATAAAACAAATACCATTTTCTCGATTTTTGCTTTTGATACTGGTTGGATTATTTTTTTGAAATCATGAACACCATATTATTTATTATTAGTCTATATACATATTCACAGTGTTTATTTTGGTTTCCCCTGTTTTTAGAATAAATCACTAGAATCATTGAGATTAATTTAGTTGCAATTTTTTGTTAGTTTGTGAGCTTGATTATGAGAATATTTAACTTAGTTATTCGGCCAAGATATAGCTATCCGTAGCATAGCCCAAACGCGCTCGCACGTGAACATATTAATGTGCAGTATATAATTTGGTTCAATATTGCTATACAGTTATAATTCACTGAATTTTTACGGTTCAGTTATAATTGGTTGAATTTTTTGTTGAATAATTGAATGATTGGAATGTTGTTGTACAGTTATAATTGACGAATTGATTCAATGTTGTTGTACAGTTATATTTGATTGAATTTTTTGTTGAATACATTGACTGAGTGGGAATGTTACTTTACAGTTATAATTGACGAATTGGTTCAATGTTGTTGTACAGTTATAATTGTCTGAATATTTACTGAACAATTATAATTGAATTATTTTTACTGCACACATATTACATGAATTGAATATTGATGTGCATTTTAATCAGTTGTATAGTTGTTGTGCAACTTACAATTGGGTATTTGTTTTTGGCATTTTTACTTTTTTTTTTGTGGGGTTTTTTGTTACTTTAAACGGGGCTATATGAATGAATATTTACTGCACAATTACAATCAGTTGAATAATTGATATACAACTTATAATTGGTTAATTGTTACGATATACATTTATAATTGTTGAATATATTCTTATCTTGATCAGGAAATGGAAAATTGGACGACCATACTTGTGGCTAAACACATGGGGACTACACACGTTTTTTATATTGATGACACTTCAACCATTGAGGATCTATTTGACCGTGTGTGTGATAAGTATTCGGGGTTGCGCATGAGGAATTTCAAGTTGTCTTATTCAATCCCCAACCACCCTAATTGTTATTTAGGAGATATAGAGTCATTATGTAATCTTTGAAAGATTTCAAAAAGTCTTAAATTGGAATGTATTGACTTATCTATACAGTTGATGCAAGTTGGACAGAGTAGCGGAAATGCAGTAGGATCTAGCACTGAATATTATAGCGAAAACCCATGGAGCGACGAAGATGAAAGTGTGTTGGTACCATACTGCCCAAACAAGTCGACAACAATGTCTGCTGATTGGAGGTATTTAATTCGTGATGTAGGGCAAGTTTTTAAAGGTGGGGTTAATGATTTTAGAGATTGCTTGGTAAAATATTCCATTAAAATTGGTTTTAAATTTGATTACCATAAGAACGAACCATCTCGCGTTGTTGCATACTGCGCATATAAAGATGAGCGGGGATGTGAATGGTTCGTACGTGCGAGCATTGATAGTAAGAATGGATTTTTTTACATCAAGAAAATAAACAATATTCACACATGCGGTGCTGCATTCCGTACCAGAAAAAATGGTAGGCTTAATTCCCAAGTTGTGTCGAGTTGTATAAAAAACACTTTAAAAGTTCAACCACTAAAACATCCTATTGACGTCGTCAAAGAATTTAAAAATAACTATGGATTGGACATAAGTTATCACCATGCATGGTGGGGGGTTGAAAAGGCGAGAGAAGATTTTTATGGGGATTATCGTAGTGGTTATGACGAGTTGAGATGGTATAAGGAAGCATGCATTGAGACACACCCCGGAACACGTTTCGAAATTGAATATGATATGAGTACTGGTTGTTTTAACCGACTGTTTGTTTTATTTGGGGCTAGCATAGTTAATTTTAAATATGTACGACCTTTGCTATTTCTTGACAGAACGTTTCTGAAAGCAAAATATAAAGGCACCTTGCTTGGGGCAACCGGCAAAGATGGTAATAACGGTAAGCTGGGTAAAAATTCTAGTTATTTTTTGACGTGTTATATCTAACGTAATTTTTAATGTACAGCGACTACTGTATTTATTATTGTCGTTTGTGATCATATTTTCCAACGCACAGTAAATAACGCAATCTGAATGATTAAAGTTTTGTCATTTTCTAACAGGTATATATCCGTTAGCTTTTGGAATCGTTGACTCTGAAACGGAAGTCCACTAGGAATGGTTTCTAAATCAACTAGTTAACGTTATCCCACCAGGACGAGTCATGACATTCATATCTGATCGACATGCTGGATTAATAAAAGCTGTGAAAAAGGTATTCCCAAATGCATTCCATTCATTTTGTGTGAACCACTTAACAATGAATTTGAAGGAAAAAATTGGAGCTCGGTCACCAGTGGTAAAACAACGGTTGATTTGGTTGTTCCGGGAGTGTTGCAGAGCAAAAACAGAGTTCGACTTTTATACATTATTGGCTGAACTAAAAACCGAGGGATCCAAGTATATTTCTGATTGGGTGGATGATTTGCCGCGAGAGAATTGGACAAACGCGTTCTTCAAAGGTCGAAGATATGGTGAATTGACATCCAATGCTACAGAGACATTCAATGCATGGATTGCGGAAGCCAGACATCTACCAATTCACAAAGTTGTTGATCGGATCCGTGTTGACCTAATGGATCAACGGACAAAACGACGAAACACGGCGTCAGGGATAAAGAATATTCTTTGTGAGACAATCGAGAGACAAATGCTAAAAAGATTGGAAGAATGCAGGGCATGGGTGGTGTGCGAATCCGCGAATGGAGTTTTTGAAGTTCAATCGGACCCTTCTGTACTTGTAGACTTAAAAAATCGAACATGTTCTTGTTTCGATTGGAGGGACAATGGGATACCGTGTTCACACGCTTGCGCTGCTATTACAAAGACCGGTGAAGATTTGAACTCATATGTAGAGGATTACTTCCATATGTCATTTTATCGTCTAAGTTACGAGGATGGAATTTTTTGCTGTGCCAACTGCAGGAAAAAAAGAGACTAAACAAGAAGACATTTTAATACTACCACCAGTTACCAAACGACCTAGAGGACGACCGAAGAAAACGAGGATCCCATCAAAGGGAGAGTTCAAGAAAGGAACATTGAAGTGTAGTCGTTGCGGTGGGAAAGGACACAACAGGAAAACATGCAAAGAACCCATTTGAGATGACATCATTGATTAGACTTTCATTATATTTTTTGGAGCAACAATTTCTATTTATTTTTGAAAAATTCAACATTTTTTGTGGATGTTTTCATGACTAGAATCGTTTTATCAATACGATTCATTTTTCTAGTTTGTTATGTTAAGTTAATGTTTTGGTTATATTCTTTAAGTAAATCAAACATGAAGTAATAGATGAATATTAATTCACAGTAATGTTTATTGATGCGAAATAATTAATACACAGTAATTTGTTATTCAACTCTATTTCCAGAAGACCCCCATAGATAGATGTGCATCCATATCTGGTGAAATTAGGATATTTCTCCACTAACTATATTTTCATTGTAAACCTCTATTTTCATGTAGGAAAATAGTGGGCTTTGGGGCATGCCATCTCTACTCTTTCTTCCCTCGGGCTATCTATGATGTATTATTATTTTACAAACTATTAATAGACAATGTAATACAAATGGTGTAAAATATTTATTTGCGTGATTTTTTTACACATTATAAATTGTGGGAGTAACTATATTTGACTTAAACATTTCATGCATGAAGTTGATTACGTAACAAGAAATACACCCACACATCGAGATTAGTCATGAACCACATCCATCATAAAATGTCAAAATTTTTAGAAATCATCAAAATCGTTTAATCAAAATAATATGAAAAATGAATTAAACATTTTGTCCACAAACCCACCCCGCTCAACTGTTCTGTGCATAAAATGAATCAAAAGCCCAACAACCATGTTTGTCATTTATAATGTCCTTGATAAGATCCGCTCTTTCCAACGTTGCTATTCTGGCTTTGCGTTCACGGTTGACGTTTTCTCGTTGCCCAAGGACGAACTGCCTCATTATATACGTAACAATTACTCCACAGTCAGGTCTGCCAAAAAAAAAAGTACAAATTTCTAGTATGATATCGCATATTCTTACAAACCTAATACAAATCAAAATACAAACTTACCGATCAACCCTTTGCTGAGGCGTGTCATAAACTGGTTCCAAAGTGATCGATCAGTCTTGTGTAGAAGCGCTTGACGACGTCGCATACCGAGTGAAATAGTTGTTGACATAGTCCACCTATATTTAGCAAACAATGAAATTACCAGTTAAAATGAAACAAATAATAATAGTAAATTAATGTAAGCGAGTACATTTGTCATGTAGGATTATTATTGTAAACTCATAATCAATTAAATAGTAACATATCTAAAATCTTACTATAAGTTTGGCGCTCTCTAAATGCGGATCATGTGAATTCAGACTATACAACGAGTTGTAGTGATTTAATGTCCCATGCTCCATCTCGAAAGCAAGTAATGTCCAATGCGATGGTGTAGATCTCCTACCAGGAGTGTTTATTGGGAACATTATCGTCTCGTATTTCCCAGCAACACCTATATTGAATTGTTTGTCCATTTGCCCCCGAATGATTCCCTCTTTATTTTCTTTGATGTACGTCTATCATCAAAATCAGCACAAAATTTAATATACACTCAAAGACTACAATTACAAATGTGCCAAAATATTAAAAGTTCCAAAACCGGGTCAAAGGAAGTTACCCAAGAAAGACTAGGCATTACAAACACTCTGTGGGGAGCATTAACATTTGAAATGCCATTAAAAATTTCTATCTGGTGATGGTGTATTATCTCGGCAAACGTATCTATCACCTACAACAGAACGAGGCCAACAAAAAATCACGTTTATGTGTTCATTAAAATACATGACATCCAATATATTTTCTTACCCTACTAGATAATTGTTCTCCTTTAAGGAGATCGATAATGTCGCCAAAACGGATGACAACGAAGCCATCCAATCCAATCCATGATAAGTCACTGCAGGACGAAAAATTAAATCAAAAAAATGAATAGGGAATTTAAGAAAAAGTACAAATTGATTCAAAGTTAATATAACGAATACATACGCATCATTATGTGTTTCATGTATGGATTTTATTTTATCCCAATCACTTTCGTCTAGTAATTTGGCCACCACGCATTTTTTTTTGCTAGGAAGTTTTTCGGGTTTCCTTCTAGTCATTCGATGTATCAACGGGATCTCATCCACATCAATCACTACCTGAACACATCCTTTCTTACTTTGCTTTTTAACCCTCTCATACACGAAATCTGACTTTCGTGCAGGTTTTCTTTTTTGCCGTTTAATCTCCCTTACCATAGAAGTTTGCAGTTCGGCATGTTCAAGAGTTTTAATACTTGGAGATGTAACTATTTCGGCAACGGATTTTTTTTCCCGTAATTGTTCCGCATCAATGATGGTCGTCTGTTCCGCCAAATCATCTAATTGTTTCATCAACGATGTTATCAACTCGTCACGAGTTTTCAACTCAGATCGAAGATGGACATTCTCCGCAACCAACTCACTATTTCGATTCAACGAACACTCCAATTCCTTCTTGATTTCAGTGACCTCGTCGAGGGGTTGTTGCTCGGGGGGAGGGAAGCCAGCTGATGTTGTCATTGGTTGGACCCCGAATACATACAACTCTTCCATAGTTGATGGCACCAGATCGTCAAAGATTATCTGAAACAGTTGAACACGCAACTTAAAGTAACAATCTTATAAAACACGTAATTATTGATGCACTTTTTAAAAAAAACTATTCTATTTTAAAAGAAACCATGCAATTATCGATGCACATTAAATGTCTCTGTGCAGTAACATTTCTTACTTATAATTTATTCACATAATAATCAACCATTTTTTTTGCTCTTGTTTTTTCAAGCTTCAAACTTTTTTTCTGTTTTTTTTTTTTTAAAGATTTGATAATTGAAGTTCAATTTTGAAAAGAGGGGGTTAACAAAACCGTTGTTATTCAGTCATATAAACACACCCACAAAACATGATCAAGCTCATGGTGGAATAACATTAATAGTCAATATGCAGTAACATTCATAAAATTGCATGATTGGCGAACCCATTTTGTTAAACAAACATAAATCAAAAATCAAATTTGGACAATATCTTCTTGTTTGGGACAATAGCATTGCTATAGGTAAAAGATCATGACTTTCACCCTCAAAACTTGAAAAAATTTTCCGATCAAAAATGGTCACACCATGTTATTATGTTGATGCGGTAGAAATAAGAGGATCAAAAGTCCCCTTATTCGGCAAACAACACTTTTACCCTGATTTGATAAGAAATCAATTCAGATCCTACAAATTTTATACTATTGTAATTTACATAAATTTCTCTTTAAAAAGCCACTTGAATCCGCTCTCTACTACGTCCACTAAAATCATGGTGGAATAACATTAATAGTCAATATACAGTAACATTCTTATACATGACATAACACACGTAAATTTTGCTATGCAGTAAAATTCTATTAAATTATACAACCACCCAATTAATGACATACATATAATATTTCAAAGATACAATTGGCACTTACCTGATCTTCACTGAGTTCATTCACCCCATGCAACACGTTCTTTAAAGAAGACAAATTCCAACGGGTGAATCGAGGAATGCCGATCCAACTGACATCACCGCTCACTGACATAGCTTGGTGATTGTAGTCTGGTTCTAACAAGGTTGAACGCTCGCAAAACATATACTACGAGTAATAACATATACAAATTAGAAAAAATTATTACATCAACAAACAGGAATATATACAACATTTGCCATTGCACCTATAAACAACTTACCAATATAGCGATGATGCATCCACGAATCGCGTATGGTTTGTCAATGTTATTAAGGATGGAGTCATTTACCCCCCTAGCAATAGCATCAGCCCATGCATATTCAGACATTGTACTCAAGTCCTCTACCATTTGCACAAACGACCATCCTATATTTGTACCAGTAGTTGCAAAAAAACAAGTCACAAAAGCGTACAAACACATCAACCTTACAACATCCTCAACGTCATCGTGCTCATTCCGCTCAATAATCGTGTCGATCGTCTGTAATATCACTCTCGTTGAGACTTGGTCCACTCCAGCAAAACGTCGTTGAACAAATGGACTCATAATCTTCTTCGCATACGTGTGTTCAACTACTTTGGTTCCATTTTTTATTCCAAAGAATAAGGATATATCTCTCGAACTCAAAGAAATACTCTTACCACCAAACACAAAAGCTTTCCTGCCTCTGCCCAATACGCAAGACAATAAAAAAATGTTCAGAAAATTATAGTTAGACAGTAAATATCATTGCAACTTAAATTATCGATATGATAAGTAACAATTTTTACCGATTATAATACTTCAAAAGCGCAAATATGTCCTGGTCACTTTTAGTGCATTGTTGGACCACGACATTGCCGTCAACGAATGCCTTAAAGAAAGGCCAAAGTGGAGTGGACGACATCACATCAATGTGTGCAGGACGGAACTTCCTTCGATTTTTTCCCATCAAATCACAGAAACTACGCAAATTACATCGATACTACTTACCCCTAGATTGAATATTGGATATTGGATTGTTGTCGGAAGCACCCGCCATTACCTGAGAAACAATCCCGTTGTCGGTCAAAAATTCAAAATCTTAAAAATTAACAATGTACAGGACGTATATATATTTATGTATGTGTATATCCACACACGAATGCTATATCAGCTCACGTATGCGTGTCTCCATCATTGTAGATTCAGTGGAGGTTCTCATGATATAAACAATTAAGTGATTATAGCCTTTTGATTGTGAATGTGTTGATTTGATTTCGTCGTTTTTGTGTGATTCGCTATTAGGTGGTAAGCTAGTGTACCAGACCACGAAGAAGAGGGCCAGTGGACCTAAATGTCCAGTTACCGGAAAGAGAATCCAAGGGGTATATTTTCCTCATAAATTTTTAGCCAACATTGGTGATTTTTTATGATTTAGTTGAGATATTTGAGCATGTCAGTTTTTCATGTTAGTGTAATTATTTCTGCCTATTTCCTATTGTCAGATCTACAACTAAAATTGTAAGTATTTAATAGTTTATCGTATTATTACCGCCGTTTAATGATGGATGCAAAGTTGCTGAGAGGAAACATTCATGGCAGTACTTCTATATGTTGGTGCTCCTTTCATGATCATAGGGTCTGTAAATTGTTACATTACCTACTGTTTGCATTTTCCAAGTGCCTATTTGGATCTTCTTCTCAATGCAAATGTGCTCTCTGACCTCTGGAGATGCTTGAAATATTATTGTAAGATAACTTGGGTGTTTTTTGTATTTGTGGAAGAAGATTACCTTATTGTAATATAATACCCATCACTAATTTTATATTTCGGAGGCTAGAATTTTCAGGTGAAATGGTAACTTCATTATTGTTGGGTCTTCTTATAATTTTTAGCGCACATGACAACCCAAAGTCAATAACACAACAACCAATATATGATTATTAAGGTGCATTCACATTCTCAACAGCAAAAATTCTAATTCTGGTTTCTCCACATTCCTAACCCTAATTTTGAATTAAACTCCAATCAACAACCAAGCGACAATCAGAATTTTGGTATTCGAGATGGCCGAAATATGAACAATGCAGAGGGAGGAGATGAATTTTTGCTATGCATTAACATTCCTAATCACCTAAATTCAAGAACACAACAAACAATATGTAATTGTTACTGTGCAGTCAAAAATTCAAAACCAAACCAGATTCTTGCTAATGTTACTGTGCAGGATCAAATAAAACCCTAGACAATCCTACAACTTAAATCAAGATGAAACTTACAAAAATGGGTACCGACGGCTTCAAATTGACGGCGACGGCGGCTTTATTTCAAAGGCGGCGACGCTTGAACGGAGAAGGTGAGGTGAGATCGAGCTACTGTTGCGGCGACGACAGAACACCAACGTGTCGGCGCCGATAACAGCGACAACGATGATTACGGTTGGCGACGGCTACGACTTCGGTATGCGACGGCGACGGCTACGGTAGGCGGCGATGGCACACACACTCCTCCGTGATAACTGCACACAGCGGCGAACTGCACACAACGGCGAACGGGTTGGGGACGAAATTAGGGCTTGCGATTTTTTTGGGGAAGAAGCTGAATATAAACTTTCTATACCAAGATTCTGAGAATGAATAAGAGGATGGAAGGTTCGAATATGGAATTTTGAGAAAGAACACATACCATATAGCATCACCTTCCACGCGCCTCTCCTTCGTGGTTGAAACTCACGGCTTTGGTTGGGGTTTTCCCTAAAATAAGAGGTTGAATGGGTATATTACTAATATAATAGTGGGCTTTGGGGCCCATATTAAATTGCCCTAAAAACAAATATAAGAGCTTAGGAAGAGGTGGTAATAATTAATTAAGAATAGAAAAAACAAAACAAAAATAAAAATTCACCAAAATGCTTGAAAGATGAATTCTCCAACCTTATTAAAATCTTCTATCTCCTTCCACTTTTAAGTATTAGTATTAGATTATTTTTTTTAATGTAGTATAGATTTTGTTCACTTTTTGAATCACTTCTTTTCCAATTTGAAGAAAAACATGAACATTTTCCGTTAGTATCATTCCACTTTTCTTTATCTTTTCTTAATTTAATATATGATTTGTTATGTGATGTTGATCCGATTGACAACAAAATTTGTTATGGATGGCAGCAAAATGGCACTATGGCTTAATTTGAATTGAAAACGGAGTATATTTTATTTAATGGTTTTTTTCCTCTTCATTATTGTTTTCTGTTCCTAAAAGTGTGGGAATATCAGCAAAAAAAATCAAATAGTGTGAGCCATTATGTTCTCTGTTTTATCGTTTTTTTTGTTTTTTGTGTTCAATATTTTTTATTTTTTATTTATTCTATTATTCAATTTTATTTTATTTTATTTTTTATCAACGTTTGTCTATTTTTTCCCTATTTTTTGAAGTAAAAATAAAGACCTCATAAAAATGCTTAAGGATTTTATATCTAATGAAAAGGTTTATTAGGTAGTTTTATGAACTAATTAATTATTTTTTGTATCTCAAATGTTTGTGGTCAAAATAGAAGGTTGGAATTGAGATTTTGTGGGTCATTTTAATTGAGAAATCATCTCATGGAAGGGAGCGTGACCATGATGAAAAAAATTATTGTTATGCTCCCAAATTTTTTGGAAATAGGTCGTGATACTCAATTTTTAAAAGATTTTTTGAATTATTATAATTGTTGAGTGTTTTCTAAATTATTAGAATTTGGGGGAAATGAACATACATATTCTAGCTCATTAGCCAACGTATTTGTAGCCGACGAGTGATGGTTCCAATTTTAGTTTACATTGTGTCTATTGTCCTACTTTTGTTGATCAATTAATCTATCTATCCATCTATCTATCTATCTATCTATATCCATGTATCTATCTATCTATCCATCTATCTATCTATATATATATATATGTAATATTTTATTTTTTAATTAGATTTAAGTTTTGCTGGTCCTATTTTAGCAATGTCTTGAGCGAGTTAGGTATTAGACTTAAATGCAATTAGATTATTTTTTGCAAATTATTTTTCTTTTATCCATGACTTCAGGCACATGCTACACGTTAGTTGATATATAAAAAAAAAATATATTTTATAGATATATACAAAGAATCTTTATATAAAGAGAGACTATAATTTTTCTAGTAAAATTAAGATTTGGTTAACTTAGTGGTCTAAGCTTATATACATAGTATTAACAGCAGCGAAAACATACGTTATCAATTTATATAATAAATTGCTTCCACCACGTCAATTTCACATTTGCCCAGATTCAAAATCTCTATTTCTCACAAGAAAATATAGTTACATGACTGCTAGAGTACTAGGCTAAGAGACTTTTTTAAATGTATAATCTTTTGAATTTAAATTTTGAAAATTTTGGTAGGAGCACACCTAAAAATGGCGTGCTTATAAACTCCTTGAGCTCAAATTTTTTTTTTTTTTGGGGAGAAACAACAAAATAGAAAGAAAGACAAAAACTAAAAACTACGCAAACAAGTCTCGTTCTTCAAATTGATTATGAGGAGTCGTTCCAATTCCTCTGTGAATTTCTCAAATAAGACTCTTTTCGCGTAATTTTTAGGTTGTTTGTTTTCTCTTTTCCCTCTTAAAAGGGGAAAAAAAAAAAAAACAATATTTTTGAGCTCTAGAAGTTTTTAAGCTCAAAAATGTTGTTGCAGTTAAATAAAAACTCCCCCTTACATTAAATATTTCACATTCCATAATTGTTTCAAGTTACAAATTCAAAACATTCAAATAAATTAGTTCATACCCGCCCTATACGTGGAATATTGAGTTATTTATTTACGCAGTTTATTTTTTTTTTTAATGCATATAATTTATTATTTAATTCAAATTGTTTATTTTATTAATGCATAACTTAATTAAATTATAGTCTAAATATGTCTATTTAAATTTTATTATTTAAGTTTATTATAAATTTATTAATTCAATTATAATTGAAAAGATAATGTATTATTAAATTATATATTAATTTTACTATGCAATAGGATATGTTTTTACCAAACTCACGAAAAGAGAGAAAAATATGGTCTTGTCTCTCATTCATTCTCAAACTTAAACTTCGGCTTTTAGTATATAAAACTAATTTAGACATGTGCTATGTACGGAATATTGAGTTCTTTATTTACAAAATTCAATTTTTTTAATACATATGATTTATTGTTTAATTTGAATTGTTTATCTTATTAATCTATAACTTAAGTACATTGTAGTTTAAATATGTCTATTTGAATTTTATCTTATTAATCTATAACTTAAGTACATTGTAGTTTAAATATGTCTATTTGAATTTTTTTGTTTAACTCTATTGTAAATTTTATTATTTCAACTATAAATGAAAGGATAATGTATTAAATGTATTATTAAATATCCATTACGCAATAGTATTTGTTTTTGTCAAATTCACGAAAAGTGAGAAAAAATTATGTTTTTGTCCCTCATTCATTCTTAAAATATAGGTCTCCGCTTTTAGTATATAATATTAGATTAATTTATATAGATTGACAACTACTAAATGGAAGGGTTTTACCGAAAGAGATAGATCTTTTATTTGAGAGAATTTTAAACTCCATCGTTGAAAATTTCCCTTAAATCTTTAACATAAAGGTAGATCTTTAGAATGAAAACTAACAAACTATAACTCAAGTGGTAAGATCCACGTGAGTTAAAGTAGTTGAGGGACTTTTGTAAGGTTAGGGGTTTGATCTTATGAAAAAATACTTGTTAGGAAAGATAATCATACACCTCGAACGAGATTAGTCTCACACTCTGTGGCTGTGGGGACACTCGTGAGTATCAACAACAACAATTAAGTCTTTTTCTTACTTAAAGAGGGTCAACTACATGAATCCGTTTACGCCATAATGAACGATCAAGAATCATCCTCTTAGTTAGGTTCAATGTTATTAAATCAGTTCTAATAGCCTTGTCTTAAGTATTCTTAGATCTACTTCTCCTTCTAATAGTCTCCACACTTGAATTAAATTGTATTTTTTGATTGGTGTTTCTATGAGTCTTTTCTGCACATGTCCAAATCACCGTGGGTACATAACAAAACAAAAAAAAAAAAAAAAAAAAAGAAAAAAGGGGGAAAAATTTAAAATTTAAAATTTTATCAAATTTTATGTATTTTTATTTGTTATCATTATTGAATTTTAATTTTTCAATTCAAATTCCAAAATCAGTCCAAGCTGTCCAACGAACTCCAACTTAACACTGCGGACTGCTCAAAGCCTCCAACTACCCTTTCTTCCTCGTCTTCTCCGCCCCTTTCGATATCTCTCTCCTATACATAATTTCTCAGACAGATCAACCAGAAATCTTCGTCTATCTCACAGTTCAATACCCTCCCTCTCCGACCCTCAATGGCTTCGTTCCTCCAATCTAGGGTTCCTGCATTCTCATTATCCTCTTCTATTTCCTCTTCCACCACCCTCCCATGGCGCCCCTCCGCCGCATTTCCCTCCAAGCCCCGCCGAAGAGCAGCCGTCGTCCGGGCCAAGGTCCGGGAGATCTTCATGCCGGCTCTTAGCTCCACCATGACCGAGGGAAAGATCGTCTCCTGGATAAAGTCCGAGGGCGACGTCCTCTCCAAGGGCGAGTCCGTTGTGGTTGTCGAGTCCGATAAAGCTGACATGGATGTAGAGACCTTCTACGATGGAATTCTCGCTGCAATTGTTGTTGGAGAGGGAGGGACTGCCCCTGTTGGTGCTCCGATTGGGCTATTAGCAGAAACTGAAGCGGACATCGCGGAAGCCAAGGCGAAGGCAGCTAATTCTTCTGCCACAGCTGCTTCCGCTCCTCCACCTCCTGCTCCCGCACCTGAAATTGCTACTTCCGCTCCATTGCCTGCTGCTTCGGCTCCTCCACCTGCTCCGGCGGCAGCGGAGGGACCAAGAAAGATTGTGGCGACGCCCTATGCTAAGAAGCTTGCGAAGCAGCACAAGGTTGACATTAACAAGACGGTGGGGACGGGGCCCTTTGGGCGGATAACGCCTGAGGATATTGAGAAAGCTGCCGGAATTGCACCATCAAAGACAAATGTTGCAGCCAATGTAGCTCTGGCTTCTGCAATGGCCGCTGCTCCCTCTCCCTCATCCCCTAAGCCCGCTTCACCTGCTAGCTTTCCTCAGATCCCAGGCTCAACAGTAGTCCCATTTACAACAATGCAAACTGCCGTATCAAAGAATATGTTGGAGAGTCTGTCTGTGCCAACATTCCGTGTGGGATATCCCGTGACAACTGATGCACTGGATGCTCTATATAAGAAGGTGCATATATTGGAAATAATTTTGTTCCCGTTTTGAATTATCTGATTGTTAACATTGCATTGCCTTTTTATAGCGCTATTTTGATTAGTTTTAGGAACGTGGAATTTTGATATAGGTTATGAATCTTATGATGTCTTGGAAACTGAACAGGTAAAGCCGAAGGGTGTTACTATGACGGCATTGTTAGCTAAGGCTGTGGCAATGGCGCTTGTCCAGCACCCAGTTTTGAATGCCGGTTGTAAAGATGGAAAGAGTTTTACATATAATAGTAGTATAAATATTGCAGTTGCTGTGGCAATCAATGGTGGTTTAATAACTCCTGTTCTTCAGGATGCTGATAAGGTATGTGTTTTGCTCATTCTTATTTCTGTTTTTAAGATTAGAATCAGGTTTTGACATGTTTGTACTTTGGCGCAGTTGGATCTTTATCTGTTGTCTCAGAAATGGAAGGAATTAGTTGAGAAAGCTCGCGCAAAGCAACTTCAGCCCCATGAATACAATTCAGGTTTTGATTATTGTTTTTGGTGGCATTGAATGTGGTCCAATGATGTTCTTTAAGGAAGTTTATGAAAATGAGGTGTTCTATGCGTGCATACAGGGACTTTCACTCTGTCCAATTTGGGCATGTTTGGAGTGGACAGATTTGATGCTATTCTTCCTCCAGGCCAGGTCAGTAATAAGTAGAAGGCCTCTAGGCTAGTCTTAATTATAAGGGTCTCTATTCCTTTGCAACATTGTTGATATTTCCTGATAACTTGTGAATAATGTTCAGGGGGCTATTATGGCTGTTGGCGCATCAAAGCCTACAGTTGTAGCGGATGCAGATGGATTCTTCAGTGTTAAAAGTAAAATGCTGGTAAGTTTACTTTCTAGTGGTTATGGATATAAGTTTCTTGCCTTCTTAAGTAGTGTGTTACTCTAAAAGGTAGTTACAAAAAGGTTATGGGCTTTATTGAATTTTTTCAATCTCTAGGTTTTATTTCTTCAATCTAACGAGTACTGATCTGGTAGAACTTTTTCGATTTCCAGATTCACGTAAGAGTTCTGTATACGGAGTATAATTTATGGTTTTCACCCATCTTTGCATTTCTAGGTCATAGTATCTACCATGTTTGACTCTTCCCCTGATTTCTATCTAAATTGTCAAGTATGACATCACTCATTAGTATTGATTGGCCAATCTTGAAAGATAAGAATCCGGTAGGTGATTTATTTGGCAATTGAAGCTAGCTCATCTCCATACTTTAGCTGCTGGGTGCATAGATTAAATTATATAGATGTTTTACCCAAAAAAATGATAGGTACCCCAAAAAATAATAATGTAAAAATCAAGTGGAAGCTTCTGCAAAATGTATTATTGTAGAAATACTAAGAAACTGACATTATGTTTAAGGAAGGACCTTTCATGGATCTCCTACATGCCTTCCGTAATGACTAAGATGGACTGCTCCTTGCTCAGATTACTCATGAACATACAAGTCCACGTTAGATCTGTATTTTTCTATGCTTGATTGTTATTTTTTCGATTGATCTTGCATCCCAAATTTGCTTACGGTTTAAAGGATATATATATTCATACATGTTTGGTTGGTAATTGGTATTAGTCAATATATATATATATAACTCAGCCATTACCAAAATGGCTTCTTCTTCCCAAGGCACCTTAGCTTAGCAATAGGTCGGCTTTTCTTGTATAACTCATCATTTAGCAATACATTTAGCAGTTGTATGTGTTATATTATATATTTTTTACACACACTTGCAGGTGCCCTATGCCTAATGACACTTCACAATATAAAACACTTTTGGGATTTTAGAATTAATTTACGAATTCTATACTTTAAGAAAAATAATAGTATTAATAATTAATTGGTATAATAATTTAATGGTTCCTATGTTTTATGATCTTTTGAGTTAGTTAATTGATTTTGATTCGGAAAAATGATTGATTTGGTTGCATTTGAATTTAAAGTGATGTGATGGTTTTTGAGAATATCCTTTTTTTTTTTTTTTCAATTGGGCTTTTTAGATACCTTGGATAAAAGGTAAAAGAAGTCTTGACCTTTCTTTTGAAAAGTGTTTTGAGCGAGGGGTTATATCACTTTTAGATAAATATTAACCGTTTTATTGAGGATATACTTATAGATGTGATGGGCAAGGGTTCCTGACATCCTTATAGCTAGGCAAGGGTTACTAACATATATACATCTATTAATCGACTAACATATATATATATATATATATGCCTTGGCCCGTTACGTTACTCAGGACCTAATACTCCGAATGGTAATTGTTGTCTATATATGGGCATGTTTGTGCATTTCAGTATCTTGTAGGCTTGACATATCTCAATACAATTGTCTCATATTCTTGCCCAATACTCTGCCTCTCAATTATTCTGACACGGTATCAAGAGCTAATTTTTTCTGACTCTGTTTCTATTAATTTTTGCAATCCCAAAGCCAAATCTTTTCCTCCGCTGCTGCTGTTGCCTTTAACATTTGTATCATAATTCATCAACCCAAAACAAAATCCGAAACCACCACCAGAATCCTCTTGAAATGACGGGTCCAATGCCACCAAAGCAAAACCAAACAACATCATCATGCATCCTCAAGCGCCTCGAGAAGGTTTAGTGCCGCTGTAATCTTTGATGAGCTCTACAACCCCCATCCGTCCTACCATCAACACCAGCCCCACACCAAAATCCACTTTCCGTGACAAAGATAATGCCACTAAATTCAGCTCAATATTGCACGTGCCCCCACGCAGGACCTGAAGATCCAACAACTGCGCCACAACTTTTCCACGTGCTGGTCCTACCATGTCAGCCCTAGAGACGTCATCTGCTATGTGACGGCCAAGTCAACTTAGGCCGCCACATCATCGCGTATGTTAGCACTACATCACCTTCCACGCCTCATGGTACTAGTCACGTCGTGCAGCTCTGACAGGTCAGCAGATCCATCACGTCATTTCAACGATCCACATCATCACGCAACTTGCCACGTCATCTTCATGTCTAATCATCATCATCGCCACGTCAACCCTAATCATCTAGCCTTGCGATGCCATCCTGTTCCATCACGTCTGCAGCCCACATCATAGGCTATCTGCCACATCATCTTGCCTCTTCATTGCCACATCATCCCTAGTCAATGGAAAGCATTAACCGATCTAGTCCTGGTTCAAATGGTTTTTTGGTTGACTCACCACTTTTCTGACTGGTTCTTCATATTTTGATATTGGTTATTGGCTCATTTCAGTATTTTGAATCTGTTTGTGGCCTCCTTCAAATTTTGATCGTATATTATACTTCTCTTTATGTTGTTGATTCGGTTCACCACGTTCTTTTAACTAATTCAAGGGTTTGTTGATCAGTTTTTCAATACCTAAGACCTGTTCTTTGGTAATTTTGACCTCCTGATTGCATCCATAGGCTTCGTTTTTTCAGATTCATATCAGACAATATACCTTCTTTTATATTGTTGATCTGGTTCGAAGGCGTTGTCCAAGATTTGTTCTTGCTGTTCCTGCTGACAGTAAGGGTTTTAATCCTGCCTCCACCATTGTTTCCATGTCTATTGGGGATTTAGTTTCACTCGTCAAATGTTTTCTCTAATTCCGTTACAAACTCTTACTTTTTTCCCACTTATTACATGTAATTCTTCTTGGTTTTTTAATTTTGCATGTTGCAACTATATGACTTCTAATTCCAATATATTCTCGTCAAACTATCTGCTGTGAATGCTCATTCAATTCATATTGCTGATGGTTCTCATATACGTGTGAGTAATACTAGTCAAATTTTCACTTCACATCTTTATATTTGTAATCCGTATTTAGTATCAAAACTTAGTTAAATCTTTCATCTATTGGGCATCTGTGAATTGGGCCTTGAAGTAATATTTTTTTACCATTGATTGTTGTGTGCACGATCCCCGGACAAGAAAAATTCTTGGACTAGTCGTAAAATTGGACGTCTATGAGCTCAGTAGTCTCCACCTTCAAAATCAATCTCCTCCATTTTAGCTTAGTAGTCTCCAACTTTAAAAATCAATCTCCTCCACCACCACCCTCTAGCCCTTCATGAACTTGTGCAACAATACCATTATCACCACCATCGTAATGCCACCACCACCACCACCATCACCGGATTCATGTTCTCTTAGCCTTTAGCTCTCTCGGTTAGGTCATGCATCCAACGGACATGTCCGCACTTTAGCCTCTAGTGGCAAATTAAGATCTGTTTATACTGAGCAGCTCGACTACCTTCCGTGTCAGCAAGTCAAAAAACATGACTTAGTCTCTATTGCACCCTCTTGACCTAGTTTATTGTGATATTTGGGCAGACTTACCTTCTGCCAGAATGGGAGGATCCAAATATTTTGTCATATTTGTCGACGACGACTTACCTTGGCTATACCTTATGCATAAGCTTTTCGAATTACCTCAATTCTACTCCGATTTTGCTGCCATGGTTCAAACTCTTTTTTTTTTTTGCATTTATGACCAGGTTTCTATGGAGGTGGATGGTAACTTATGGAGCCATTGTTTAGTTCAATTCTTAAGAGAGTGAAAAGAGTCTCAACCTTAAGTTAGATAAATTGAACTTGTGCAGATCTATAAAATCCCACATGTTTCTAAGGATTTTATTTATTATCTCATAGTATGTGGGAAGCATTTGGATGATGAACGACTTGATCACAAAATTATATTTCCTTGCCATAGTTTGTAAATGGATGCACGAGAGGAACTAGGATGCAATACTCCAGGCTCTAGCATTCACGATCCCTCTCCATCCATCTCTAGCTCTGCAGGTAGGTGGTCCCTAACACTGATTCTCAACGCCACTCTCTTCTTCCTAGGGGCTTTCCTTCCCTTGCACTAAATTGAGGGACTCTTTGTCTTGGAATTAAGGGAATGTCTACAAATCTGATAGGCCCCAGATACGTTTTACTTATTCCAGGCGTAGGGGACAAGTCGGGCAGTAGGGCTAGGGCAGGAGGAATCTGTTATCAATTGGTATAAAGAGCACGTACCTGGGTGCTGCTGTGCGCTCGATCTATTTATCATCTTTTGTAACATTTCATCGCTTCTACTTTTCTTTTTCATCGATTCCATTATGTTATTGTTTGGTTCAATTCTCTCCGATCGAATCTTGCTTGTCCATTTTCGTTTTTTGGTTTTCTGGTTAGTGATTCAATTCGCATATCCAAGTGTTACCTGGGTATATGGCGGCCAAGAATGTGGGTCCGCGTATGGACGCAGTGGAGGAAGTCGTCGGTTCCTTGAAAGAGGAAGTGCAAAATCTAACCCAGCGTGTTGATCAGCTCATCAGGCTTCAAGAGGAATCAACTCAAATAGCTTCGATATCGTCGTCTGGCAGGGTGACGGAGGCCGTGGTTCTCAGCCCGATGGTGGGAGTATCGCATGCAGCTAACGACAACAACCATTCCTCTGGTTCGCACCTTGATTTTTGATTTCGAAAATTGGAATTACCAATGTTCGATGGCATCAATCCCGACGGATGGATCCTAAAAGCTGAACGATACTTCACCCACCACCGTTTCACGAGTGAAGAGAAAATCGAAGCAGCAGTCATCTACTTCGAAGGAGATGCGTTGCTGTGGTATCAACGGGAGAACAAGCGTCGTACCATCATTTTGTGGGAAGAATTGAAGATACTGTTGCTGAAACAGTTTCAATCAACTCACATGGGGTCGCTACACGAACAGTGGTTGGCCTTGGAGCAGATCGGCGATGTTCATGAATATCGTCGAAGCTTCATAGAGTTGTCGGCACCACTGGACAATGTACCAAATGAGCTAGCTTTGGGACACTTCATCAATGGGCTTAAACCTGAAATAAAGGCTGAACTTAGGGTGTTGGAGCCATGTAATCTGGGTCGGGCCATGGAATTAGCCCAACGAATTGAAGAAAAGATGTTAGCCCAATTTGCCAATCCCAATGTCCCAAAACAGCCTGCTGAAGCCTTTAAATCCAACCAATATTTAGGGCCAGCAATTTGGCCCGGCCTACTGCTCTAGCAGGGGGATTTCGATCATTCGTGGTTGGTAGCGCTTCTGGAGCTAAACCGTATGGGGAAGTGCGAAGATTGACGAACTTTGAATTACAAAAGAAATGAGAAAGAGGACTGTATTATCTATGTGACGATAAATGGTCGCCTGGGCATAAATGCAAAAGCAAGGAATTGAGTGTTTTGGTTACCCAGGAAATGGAAGACGACTTGGAGGACACCGAGGAGCAGCTGGAACACGATGGATCAGTGTTAGAAACTGCTGAATTGTCTCCAATTGCGGAAGTTTCGCTAAATTCTGTAGCTGGTCTTACTTCGCCAAAGACTATGAAGGTGGAAGGGCTGATTGGGGATCAACGAGTGGTGACCCTAGTGGATGGTGGGGCCACACAATTTTATATCCACAGCTCTGGTTGAGAAACTAAAGTTACCAATTACAGCCACAGAAGCTTATTGAGTGACCATTGGTACGGGAGAAGCTGTTAAAGGAGAAGGCGTGTGTAAGGACGTTCATTTGCAACTTCAAGGAATCAATATTGTGGAAGAATTTCTGCCCTTGGGATTGAGAAGTTCTGATGTTATTTGGGAATTCAATGGCTTCAAATGCTGGGCATGACGTATACAAATTGGAAGAGACAAGTTATGAAATTCCGATTGGGCAATGATACAGTCACACTGCGAGGAGATCCTTTGTTGGGAAAGACCTTGGTGTCTTTAATGGCCATGATGCGTACTTTGAAACGTGAAGGGTCCGGCATTTTAGTAGAGTTGAATCCACTCTCTATGGAATTGGAGGAAGTAACAGACACGCCGGCGTTTGTGCAGCCCGTCTTATCCAAATATGATCAGGTTTTTTGTCTGCCAGCGGGGTTACCACTAGCACGGGGATGAGAACACTCCATCGTCCTTAAGGACGGCACATCTCCAATCAGTGTGAGACCTTACAGGTACCCTCAGGTCCAAAAGGACGAGATCGAGAAGCTCATTAAGGAGATGCTGACTGTTGTGATTATTCAAGTGAGTACGAGCCCATTTTCTAGTCCACTGCTATTGGTCAAGAAAAAATACGGGAGCTGGAGGTTATCTGTGGATTATAAGACTTTAAATAAACCATCGTACCTGACAAAATTTCCAATCCTAGTCATTGATGAGTTATTGGACCAACTTCATGGGGCTCGAGTTTTATCCCAGCTAGACCTAAGTCTGGTTATCACCAGATTCGAGTCAAGGATGCTGATGTGCCAAAGATTGCCTTTCGAACACTTGAAGGACATTACGAGTTTCTGGTGATGCCTTTTGGGCTTACAAATGCATCAGCCACTTTCTAATCCTTGATGAACGAGGTATTCTGACCCTGCCTTCGAAAATTTGTATTGGTATTTTTCGATGACATATTAGTGTATAGCCCGACGGAGGAGTTACATGTGGAGAATTTTCCAAAGTATTGGAGCTGCTGTAGCTCAATAGTCTATATGCCAACCGCAAGAAGTGTGAGTTTGGTAAAACCCAACTCGCTTATTTGGGGCACATAATATCAGGAGATGGGGTGGCAGTTGACCCATGTAAGGTTTAGATCAATGCTATCTTGGCCCACGCCTAATACCCTTAGGGAGCTTCGTGGGTTTTTGGGGCTAACGGGGTATTACAGGAAGTTCGTTTTTGGCTATGGGAAGATAGCTCGGCCATTGACTGAGCAACTTAAAGAAGATAAGTTTGGGTGGAGTGTTGAGGCAGAAGGGGCTTTTCAAGAACTAAAACGCGCTATGACTCTAGTGCCTGTGTTGGCTATGCTCGATTTTACTCAGCCTTTTACTATTGAGACGGACGCATCTGGTTTCGGCTTAGGGGCGGTGCTACTCCAAGGGTAGCGTCCAATAGCTTTTTATAGCCACACTCTTGGGCCTCAAGCATGTCTAAAAATCTATCTATGGAAAGGAGCTAATGGCGATTGTGTTTGTGGTATTGAAGTGGCAGCCTTACTTCTTGGGTCGCAAGTTCATAGTTAGAACTGACTGACAAAGCCTAAATTTTTTATTGGAACAACTGCTGGTGGGTACTGAACACCAAAAGTGGATCACCAAATTGATGAGTTATAATTTTGTTATCCAGTACAAATCGGGGGCTTGTAACAAGGTAGCAGACGCTCTATCTCGTATTTCGGACCGCATTTCTTGCAACCAACTAGCTATACCTCAGTGGCAGCATTGGGAAAGCTTATGGCTAGAATTGGAGGCTGATGCCTTCTTGCAAAAGTTACGGACATATATCACCACTGGTTAGGTCATTCATGCGTGTTTTTCGGTTGAAAATGGGGTGCTGTACTACAAGAGCAGGTTAATCGTTTCCTAGAAATCTCAGTTAATTGCGGTGATTATTGCTGAGTTTCATGGTTCTCCTTTGGGTGATTATTCGGGTGAAACGAAAACCTATCAGCGGATTGCGGTGGAGGTGTATTAGTTGGGCATGAAGAAAGATATCAAGTACGTGCATGAATGCGAAGTGTGCCAACGAAACAAACACTTGACAACTTCACCGGCAAGACTCTTACAACCTATTCCTTTTCCAGCGCAAGTATGAGATGAGTTGATGATGGATTTTATCGAAGGGTTACCTCGCTCAGATGCTTGGGACACTATCTTGGTCGTGGTAGACCAGTTGAGCAAGTACACGCATTTTGTGGGGCTTAAACACCCCTTTACTACTGTTTCTATTGTTGGCATTTTTATGAAAGAGGTGGTCCGGTTACATGGCGTTCCAAAATCCATAATCTCTGATCGTGATAAAATCTTCATGAGTCAGTTTTGGTAAGAATTATTCAGATTGCACGAAACTACGTTGACAAGGAGCATCGCTTACCATCCTCAAACCGATGGACAGTCGGAGGTGGTCAATAGGTGCTTGGAAACATACCACCGTTGCTTTGTGTCCGAGAAACCATGCTGTTGGTTCTGTTGGTTAGCATGGGCTGAATATTGGTACAACACAACCGTTCACTCCGCCACTTGTTGTACTCCTTTCTGTGCACTATATCGGAGAGATCCACCATCGATTCTTCGTTATGAAAAGGGGTCCACATCGGTGTCTGCGGTCGATGAATTGTTGGAGGATAGGGATGCTATTTTGGATGATTTGAGGATGCACTTGCTCTGTGCACAATAGCCAATGAAGGCGTGAGTGGATGGGAAAAGAAGCAATGAAAAGTTTTCTGTGGGGGACTTAGTTTTTCTCAAGCTGCGCCCTTGTAGGCAGCGTTTTTCTCAAGCTGCGCCCTTGTAGGCAGCGTTCTCTTGCTCAACGACGAAATGAGAAGTTAGTAGCTCGCTATTATGGGCCTTTCCAAATCCTTTAGCGTATTGGGCAGGTCACATATAAGCTGGAGCTTCCATCGTCCGCAACTTTACATCCTGTTTTTCATGTCTCTTAGCTGTGCCGTGCTAAGGGAGTCTCCAACTCTTCCCCTGTTATTCCACACAACTTTCCTCGGACTTGGAGTTGTCGTTTTTGAAGCGCTACTTGGAGTACGTCCCAAACGGAATGGCGGCCCGGGGGAGCTAGAAGTATTGTTACACTGGAAATCTTTACATCCTTTTGAAGCCACTTGGGAAGATTACCACTCTATATTACGGCAGTTTCCGAATTTTCACCTTGAGGGTAAGGTGAAAGTTTGGGTGGAGGGTAATGATAGGCCCCAGATACGTTTTACTTATTCGAAGTGCTGGGGGCAAGTCGGGCAGTAGGGCAGGAGGAATCTCAGGTTATTGGGGGTAGGGAATATTTGTTAGATTCTATGTAATTCTGTTAGGTTAATTAGTTAGGCTTTGGGGGCGGGAAAGTCGATATAAGGAGTGTAGAGAAGAGAGAGGAGGGTAGGTAATTTCTTTATGAATTTGAGCGTTGCTCTTGATGAGAGTACCAAGTCTCTCGAAAACTTGGTAAGTGTTTGATGTAATTTCATTTCTATTTCGGTATTCAGCAAAGCTTTCCATTCCATTTGCTAGTTAGAGCATATCAAAATCATGCACTGGTAACATGTAGAGTCTTGACAAAACATCTAACACAACTAAAGAGAATTCAACCCCCAAAAAAAAAAAAAAAAAAAAAAAAAAAGGCAAAAGAACGTGCTAGAAAATTGGACGACTAAAACCAGAGTTAAAGCTTAAGACGTTCAAACCAGAGTTACCTAGTTCCCGATGCCCAAATGTGACCACGAACTGGTTCCTGCGTACCAGATCGTTGTTCTCTGGCGAACGGGATTGCTAAATTTGGCAAACCAAGAAGAGAATATGGAGAAGGTCACTGGTAAACCTTGCATGTGAGGTTGAGTTTTACAATTTCTTATAATTCATGTGTTTGTTTTATGTGAACTGAAGAAATTGCTTGGTACTTCTATCTATATTTTCATTTATTTAAGTGTCGATTGAACCAAAGTGAACCATGAACTGAAAAGAGGAACCATGAAACTCGAACTCGTACCATGAACTTAAGCAGCACGCCTTCTTGGTAACATTGGTTCAAACTTAGAAGTCTGAAACTTGATTAATACCAATCTGATATGAGAATTCAAATAACAAAAACAGATGAATAAAAAAAATGAACAAAACAAGATAGAATTCATAACTAGCAGGCGTTCTTTTCGGCAACTGTGCAAAAAACATGGTTGGTTCAAATCTCAACACTTGTATACAGACAAGTGTTTTACCACTTGGGTGAGTGTCGTATACCTTAGCAATAACTACTTAATTTGCTCCACCATGTTGAATTGGATTTTGTGTTTTTGATACCTAAATTAATTTATCAATCTAAGGTTTTTATTTCAGTATGTGTGCTCCCATTATTGATTGATATGCGGTGAATTCATGGAAATATACTCTAAATTCATGGAAGTAAACACAAGAATGTCCCGAGAGATGACACAATTTGGTGGCTAATAGTATGATTTATTTAATGCTAGGTACAACATATCTACTCTAGTTTATTTCATAAGTTGTCAACTTCTGGTATAAATCATCTTAGTTTCAGGAATACTATATAAATTATTCAAATTTTTAGATTCTCACGCCCTCAATTACATGAATTAGGCACTGAGACGAGAATAAAATTATATGCATTATTGTTTTCTACCAAAATTGGGCAATGTATAATATTATTCAAATAACAACATTTTATAAAATAGAAATGCAAAATCTAACAATTAAATTCATGAATTGATGTGTGCAAATCAAATAAAAGAAAACACACTAACTACATCTCTAGAGATTACATCACTAACCTAGAGAGTAAGCCCCCTTTGGTCAGTGTTTCTGATCCTGATTCTTGTTTCCACTCTCAGAATTTTGGAATTGATGTACAGAAACGCATTTGGTAACACGTTTCTGTTTCCATCCCATCCCAAAATGTTGGGATTGATTCCTAATTTCCCTAAGAATATGAGAATAAAAAAATTGTTGATTCTTTTCATTCTCACTCCTTTCATTCTCTGTTTTTGTTCTCTGAGGAAACGATTTCAGAATAATGTCATTATCAAACTGATAGATCAAAACGGCTAACCACGACTATGAAGAATTTAGGAACAAAACTATAAGGAAATGAGATGAAATTCACTAACTCAATGACTGAGAAATACAAGAAAACAGAACAGTAAACGCTCTAGGATTTCGAGAGCCTAGTCTCTCCCAATTCACTCTCAATTTTCCGATGTCAAGCTTCAAGCCTTTACCTACTATTTATTCACTTCAAACTAACAAACACTCTTAACAAACTCTTCTAACAAACTCACTCACTAACTAAACAACTAACTAAACAACTAATCTAGAGAGGATTAGAACTTTCTTAAGCCTTTACTAACTAATTGGTCTATCACAAACGTGATTCTGTTCCCAGAAAGTAATAGAATTATGTAGTTATTAAACGTGTTTCTGTTCCCAGAAAGAAACATAATTCTCATTCCATTCCATCCGATCCCATCCCAATTTTTTGAGTGGGATGGGAAAAGTAGAAATACTTGCCAAACGCCACCTAAATTGCTCATATAGGGAAGAGACGGGGATCAAGTGAAATCCCAACAAACAAGTACCGACATTGGACTGATGTTTTTTTCCCCCTCTATTTTCTCCAGGTGAATGTCACTGCTGATCACAGAATCGTCTATGGTGCTGACTTGGCAGCTTTCCTTCAGACTTTCTCAAAGATCATTGAGAACCCGGATACCCTGACGATGTAGGTGAGATACGATTTAAAGCCTGATCATGGAAACGGAAACGACGCTGTTGAAAAAATGTGTGGCCAAGGAAGAAAGATACCGTAGTTTCAGGCAATTTCCTCTTTGCGCCTTTCCCTTTCTTTTTCTTTTTTATTTGTGTTTTTCTTTGCGAAGTTGATTTAGGTGATAGTTTGATGCCATCTGGGCAGTTTTTGAAACAGGAAAAATAAAATCTATCAGAGAAATTCAATTGATTTGGTGAGAAATAGTTTGTAAGTCGGACGATTGACTTTCCTAAATTAATTTGGGTGAGGAATGGAGGAGATCTGATGTGGGAATAGAAGGTATATGAATCTAATGGAGAGGTCTGTTTGTTGTGTTAGTGCCCTCTTGTAGAAAGGACCGAAGGAGAAATGGTTTTGATTTGGTGGAGTCATGGGTATTTTATGATTTGGATTTTTTTTTTTATTCAGAGCAAGTGATCTAATGGACCTGGTAGAGTACCAATCTACCGGTTTATTTATCCAAAATTTAACTGAATAATATTAAGGATGTTTTGTTAGTGGGTCTCTTATTTTATTCATAATTTTAAAAAAGTCACATTGTAATATTTTTTTTGTCACGTGCATTAAAAAAAAGCTAAATGCTCAATATACGCGTTTGGACTCTACACTTACATGTATTTAATTTGTGTGTGAAATGTTTGTTAGTTGTAACAAATAAAATACATGTAATACAAGTACATATAATTTGTAAGTTACATGTGTGTAACTTACATGTAATTTGTAAGTTATATGTATTTACGTGTAACTAATATTATGTATACAATAAAGTTACATGTAATTTATAATTATTAATTTGTAATTAATTTTAGTTATATGTAACTAATATTCGCTATATTACGAATTTATTCACCAAGTTCTCTTTACTCTCCAAACGCAATGTGTGGGCATATGCGGAACAAATACGGAACCAAAATTAATTTAAGGGACTAAATCAAAATTTATCTTTTTAAGGGGATTAATAACATATTACACTTGGTATTTGGGACTAATTGCTAATTATCTCTAATATTAATTGTATTGATTAATTCCATTTAAAAAAAGGTCCATAATGTTCCCTGCAAATTCAAAATTATATCTTTGGAAATATTTCTTTCCAGTTGAATTTGATTAGTTTACCCTATTCCTTTTTTAAACATATCAATTTGTCATTCAATTTATTCGCGATTTATTATTTCATATTAAATTTTTAAGAATTTACACGGATTTGCTATATTAACATTATCGCATTCACATCAAACTCCTTGTATTGGAAAAACATATGGATGCATGTTGAATTCAACATTTAAGTATTGTGTTACATTTAATATTATTAACTACATCTATATGATTAGTGATGGTGTTTGTGACGATGCCGCGTTTATATTCAATCTTTATCTATTCGTATATATATGTATATTTTTGTTGTAGAATTTAAGATTTTTTTGAATATGACACAATATTGAATTCAACACAATACTTTCTATGTGGAGTTCAACAGTATATGTCATTGGTCAATCTAATTATTAAAAAAATCAAATTGAAGTATGATAGTTTTCATGTTTTTTAATATGAAAAAAAATAAAAAAAATCATTGATTTGAATATAAATGAAAAAATAAGTTGAAATATCAATAAGTTCATGGATCAATCTAATTATAGAAAAAAATTAATTGAAGCAAAATTATGAACTAAGATTGCTTTCGTGTTTTTGATTCTAAAAATAAATGATTGATTTGAATATAAATAGAAAGATAAGTTAAAATATTAGTCAGTTCGTAACTCTATATTTTTAATGATTTTAAATGCAAAATTGTAACGCAGGAAAAATAATGATAGATTGTGATACGATGATTGCTTTGATGATTCATACATACATTTAGATTTATTATAAACACAACTTCAAAACAATATCCATTTGCATGTATATATTTTGTTGTATAATTTAATATTTGTTTAATTCATCATGATAATGAATTCCATGTTGATTTTAAAAATATAGTTCAACATATTTTTTTTTATATATATATTTTTTTTCATTTAATTACATTCAACATTTTTTTTTACAATAATAACACAATAGATTTATTAACTTTTGTTGGAGTATCATGTTGAATTCAACACGAATGTAAAAACTATGAAAATTTAGAAATAATGTATTGAATCCAATATGAATGTGAAAACTATGAAAAATCGGAAGTAACATATTGAATTCAATATGAATGTGAAAATTGATGAAAAAAAATAGTGAATGTAATATTTTTTTTAAAATTTTATTCTGATGAATCTGAATTATAAAAAAAATGATGGATGTAATATCTTTTTGAAGATCTTATTCAGATGAATATGAATATATAATTAAATCATGAAAAAATGTGCAAACCGATAGTTATTTCGGATTTAATAAAATAATTTTAATTTAGTACCACCCCTATTTTTTAGAAAATTATATATTAGGTAAGTGGTCATATCCATAAATTCAGGAACTTGATTGATATTACAATGGTAAATTTTATCGAATCTTTACAAAAGATTGGAATGTAACCTTGGCACCTCAATAGGAGCCTAGGGTAATCACTCATTTTTTTACTGTAACGGCGGAACGGTGAGTTTTTATTGTAAGAAATGAGAGTAATGATAGACTGAATGGAAAATCTATAAAATAAATTATGACAATTTTTTAAAAATGTTTTTTCATTAAGGATTGCGATTGATTGAAGGAAATTGATAAATGAATTTAGATTATAAAAGCTAGGAGGAGCAAAAATTTCAACTCAAACATTTCAAACCCTCACTTCACTTCTGAAGAGGTTGAAAAGTACCTTTTAATTTTCACATTTATGTTTGATTGACTATTTTTTATTATTTTATTTAACCTTTTTATGTTAAAAATTCGATATAATATTTTGGCATGGGAATTCCCTACTATATGTTATTTTTTTTTTTGGTAGAAAAAGAAACAACACAAAAACTAGCAACCAAGCGGGGGGCTATCCGCTTTCATATCCGCAACCATCAAGCCTCTGATATCCTCCGGAGGTTCCTCTAGGTAGTGAAGCTCTGATCTACTGTTCGCTCCCATACGTGTAAGGTAGTCCGCACAGTAGTTGCCTTCTCTCCTGATAGCTCTGATCTCCAAATCATGGTTATCAAAAATAAATTTGCATTCCATAATCCAATCTCTTAGAAGGTGAGTATCCGGGCAGTCTCCCTTGATAAGATCCACAGCTTCTTGGGAGTCAGTCTCGACCATCACCTTTGTGTAGCCTTTCGAAATCACCAGGCAGAGGCCCATATGTATCGTTCTTAATTCCGCCTCCAAGCTCGTGCATGAATGAAGGTGTCCAAAGAAACCAATTTGCCACGCCCCATCCATGTTCCTGATAAGCCCGCCAACACCGCCTCTCACTGGGTTTCCGAAAGCGCTCCCATCAGTATTAAGTTTGAAATTACCTGCAAGAGGAGGGGACCAATTAAATTCAGAAATCATACTGTTGCCATTATGGAATTTTGAAGGGCGAAACGCTTCCAACATTTCCTTCGAGTAACGGAAAATCTTGGAAACAACCACAAAAGGGTCTTGGGTGATCCCTTCAATGGCCTCTTTGTTTCGATCCTTCCAAATACCCCATAAAATGGCAACAAATAAGTAAAGAAATGAGGGTTTGACAACTTGTCCTTTGATGAATTTCGAGATCCAGCTTTGAATGCCCAAATCTCGATCATGTATGAAAACATTTTTATCAAAAAACATGGACCACACGTGCCAAGCCTTTGGGCAGAGCTTGAGAACATGATCAATGGTTTCAATAGCTCCATTGCATCTCTTACATATGGCCGAAACATCAACAGACCATCTAGCTCTCAATTCATTAGTTAGCAATCGTTTGTGAAATTTTTTTCATAGAAAGAATTTCAAAGCTTCCAAATCCAACTACCTGAATCATCTAGAATATCGGCAACCCTTAGGTCCAATCTTTGTTGGAGTTCATCATTGTCCAAAGAACCATTCCCGCACCACCAATTATTCCAAAGGTTAACATTGACACAATTACCAATTTTTCATTTAAGAACTTTGGCTAAACCCAAAAACCCTACTATATGTTAATGTAATGAACGTCTACTGCGAGAAACATCCGTAGGCTTTTTAGACAAACCACATAGCACTTCTATTGGGAAATGGATGATGTGAATTTACGCCAAAGAATATTGGTTGTTATAACTTAAAGGCGAAGTTAGATTTTTGTTCATATAATTAATTCATTATAATAATTTTTTCAGAAGTTCAAAGTTATTGTATAATATGAAAATCACTATAATTTTTTTATATAAAAAATTATAGTGATTTTTATGACATTTAATAATTTTGAATTTTTGATAAAATTATTGCAATTCTAAAAAAATTAGAGTAGGAGTGATTTACATGAATAGTAAATTGTACATTTTGGGTCATAAGAAAAAAAATCCCAAGTTAAACACCAAATGTGCATAAAGAACATTCTTCATGGTAAATAAAAATTCTCCATTTTGAATTAAGACCACAATGAATTTTTGCTCTAAGTAAAAATAAAAAAATAAAAAAATAAAAAAATAAAAAAGGAAATACAAAAAAGATTTTTTATTATTTAGTCATAAATAGTAGATTCTATAGAAAAAACTGTCAATGGCTCAATATAAGTTTTTAGTCCATAACGAATGTTCACTAAATAGTCCTCACATTTTCTTAAACCATTGTCCTTATATGTTATCTAATTTATAGTTGATGCTGCTCTCTGTAAAAAGTGGTCAAACGTTATTAATAACCCACTAATTATGAAATGAAACATCAACCAAAAATGCATTTCGTGAATATTCACAATTGATAAAATTCATAAAAACCATATTATTTTGATCTATGTTTTATCCTTTTTATTTTGATATTTATACTAATTATTTTTGAGTAAAAAATTTAATAAGTGAATATTCACTAAATTAATTACTCCCAACAAATGTGATTTATTTTAGTGAACATTCAAAAAATCAAAGGAAAAATACCAAAAAGTCTAGTTAAAAGACTAAATCTACCATATGGCCCCACAACTTTTATTTTGCACATAATAGTCTTGCATAATGTGCTATTTGTTACCAAATAGTCGCTTTTTCTAAACCTGACTTTTTGGTTGGATGGTTTTAACCTTTGGTGTATATATATATATGGCCATTTGAAACACTGACTCTTCTATAAGTGTTTCCATATTGTGAAAGAGTTTCCGTTGAGCTCACATCAAGATTTTGACTCGACGAAGACTTCGCATCAAGATTCTGACTCAACGAACACCTCGCAGCAAGATTTTCGACTGCATGAACACGAAGTAAAAGGTGGAACATCCTTTTTTGGCAAGAACGAATGGGAAGCAATTGCATGTAAGTAATTCAAACTTTTTATGTTGTATTTATGATCGTTTTTCTGAGTTTTGATAATGTAGTAGATCGATATTATTGAGTAGACCTGATGGATAGGATTTTAAGAACTGATTAAAACCTAATTAGAACTGTAGATTGATTTTATTGAGTAGATCCATATATAGATCGTTTGTGTTGTAGCATATTGAAGAGGAAAATTAGGTTATGAGAAGAGGATAGTAAACAATATATAATTGATCGACACGTTTATTAAAAGACATGTTGATTTTTCAAGATTCTAATGGAGTGGATCAATATTTGAATTGATTGCAACAGTGTGATGTTGAATATAACATGATATTATATTCAACATAATGCATGAGTTGAAAGAGATTTGAGGTAGATTTGAATTTGATTGTTTGAGTAATATGCAAATTCTAATGGCGTGGATCAAGATTCATTTGATTGTAATAATGTGACGTTGAATATAACATGTTGTTATTTTTTAATATGATGTATTAATTTGGGAAGAGTTTGTAGTGGTATTTAATTTTGATTGTTTGAATTTTGTAGATATTTTGTGTATTTGGGTCGTTTGTATCGTAGCACATTCAATAATCTAACTGTGTAGATGATATGAGATTTTTTTTAATTTTTTTTTCCCGTGTTTTATGATAATATAAGATGTTGAATATAACACCGTGTTGATTTATCGTATCCATTTTCCCCACACAGTGATAGTGAGAATGTCGGCATCATTTGCTGTACTATATAAGTACGATGGTGTTACATCAATTTTATGTCTTGACGGGGAAAATGTTATAGGGATTGTTATTGAAAGAATAGTGGAAAGATGGCCAGAAATGTCGGATGGAAAGTTTTCCACGACATATGCTCTTCTAGGCCACCCATAATGCATATTATCAGGTCAGAACAATTATTTAGAAATGATTTTTCTTGTTGGACACATGAAGATTAATATTCTGGAAATTAATGGGGCGAGGATGGACAACAATGATGTGGGATCTAGCCTTGCATTATCGACTGCAATTGTAACTTTTACAATTATTTCAAGTGGAGATACAAATGATGAATTGGATTATATAGGAAGTCATGGTGATATGTTGTCAAAGAATGACAATAAACTAGTATTATCAGCTGAATGGGTGAAGGGGATTCAAGAGGAGGGTCAGAAATTTAGGGGTGGAACAAATGAGTTTAGAATGGTCCTTAGAAAATATACAATAGAGGTGGGATTTAATCTTCATTACATGAAAAATGATAAGACGCGTATAACAATAGCGTGTTCGTTACGAAAGTTGAAGGGTTGCCCGTGATTTGTCCATGGAAAGGCGAGACCTGAAAATGGATTTTTTTACATACTCAATTTGATAAATGAACATACGTGTGGTGTTGCATTCTGAACATTGAAGAACAAAAAAATGAGATCAGACGTTATATCTAGCTGTTTGATAGATGAGATGCGTGAAAAACTAAAAACGAGACCTATTGATATGGTTCAAACGTTTAAAAAATAATATGGTGTTGAGATAACATACCGTCACGAGTGGATTACTGTGGAAAAGGCTAGAAGCAGTGTATTTGGATTACGACACGAGCTTAGGCCATTTCAAACGTGTTTTTGTGGAATTCGATGCATGCATATATGATTTCAATTACTGTAGTCCTATCATATTTTTAGACGGCACATTTCTCGCGGGGCGTTACAAAGGAACTTTACTGGAAGCATGCACAAAAGATGAGAATCAAGGTAAGTAATGAGATATTTTAAATCATGTTATATTCAACAAATAATATGTTATATTGAAGATATTGTTGGCCCAGTGAGCTACCCAAGAGGGAGGGTGAATTGGGTAGATAAAAAATTATAAGAGAAAATACTTCAAAAAATCCAAATAATTAATTTTAATCCTAAATTAATTATTATCTTTATATCACAGCGGAAATATAATATCAACTAGGTGCACACCAAACAACAAAAATAAATAATGAAAAATAGCAGCACACCAGAAATTTATATTGGTTCACCAAGCTACTCTTGGCTAATCTAGTCCCCCGAGCTCTACGGAAAGTCGCACCCACTAAACTCAAGATTCCTTTAAAGCTAGGAACCAAACCCTCACAAAGATTTTTTTTGCAGGCTCAGAATCAACCTTTACAAATTCCTTTTCTCAAGCTCAAGAATAACCTCTGTTTTTTATAAGCTCAAGAATAACCTAATTCTTTTTGTACCTTAGGTTAAAGAATCAAAACCTCACAAACACTCAAAATATCCTTTAACCGGTAAGGATTGAACTGTTACAAAATTGCTCACAAATCAATTCAATCAAGGAAGAATTACTATCTCAATCTCTTTACAGGAAGAGACTGAAACCAGCTACCCTTAGATTTAATACTTCCAATAGTATTCAATCTGTCACCCAACTCACCAATTACAAATTGATAAGTGATTTTTTTCACTCGGAGCTTCTACCACTCCAGATAAATTAGAACTCAATTAATATCCCAAAACTAGTGATAGAAAATGTCACATCCCACCCTGGACACCCATCACTGTGGGACCGGTGTGACATCGACACAATCTCACTAGAATCACAAACACTAGAAATAACCATGTACATGCATACCGACGTATCAGAAACATATATATATATATACTCCCGAATTCGGGAAACATCAGTCCCTAAAAAATGTTGTAACGATAAAGATATAACATCTAGACCTCTCGGTGTTCACCTCTAGTAGCACTCCCACGATACTCTTTTCCTATCGCACCTTCGGAATAAACCTATTGCCAGTAGGGGACGGACGCCTAGTTAATGCACCTGCGAGTGTACTGCCTTTTTAGTAAAAATATTTTAAAATAATAAATCATTCTACAACAGCTAAATGGATCAAGCGTAAGTATGTAGACAACGCGTAACTAGTAAAATTCTCCATAATATAAGCAGTGGAAATAAACCCATAAGTATAAGTTTCATCCAAATCCATCTAATATAAAATTATACCAATCACCAGAATAAATAATAAATTACCCAATATAAGTAAAATACCACATCTCAAACACACACACTGGCCAGCCCTAGTGATCGTTTTAACCTCACGATCGGGAGTTTGCAACGGTACCGTACCATCCGTAGGATATGCCTTCCTACGAACACCCATTACTCCGCTGAAGCGGATAATCACTGTGCAGTATAAACGTCTAACATCACTCTGCCGAAACAGATAAACATCACTCCGCCGAAGCGGATAACCTCACTCTACCGAAACAGATAAATACTATGGCATCGTCAAATCAAATATAGCATCATCGAATCACAACTCAATAAATATCGTCTACTCAACCTCGTCAAATTACCACGTCTATCTCTTTTCCTCAAAACCAACTTCTAAATCCAAAAATCATATTTCACACTTTCTTTTAAAGAAAACGTCTGATTTTATCAAAACCACTTTTTCACCCTTTATTTTTAGAAAACCAGGTATTTTTAGAAAAACAGATGTTTTCTATTCTCTTTTAAAAACACCGTCTGATTTCACCAAATCCAACAAAAAATTATTTTCAACTTCATTTCGAAAACTATCGAAATCTTCCGAAAATCCAGTTTACCAACTTACCCAAATCCGGCTTGATCCATATCATTTATAAATTCATACAGTTTCAGTAAATACATATTTCATCATATATATACATAGAAAAATAGTTTGGCAAGAAGACAATACACTCACCTGATAATTTGTTCTCAAAAGCTCCTCCGACTATCCGCTACTGATCCTTCGACAAATGTGAACCTATTCGTGACAGGGCTTAAATTAATATTATAGAGAAAAAATAACCTACTCGTCCAAATGCAAGCCCTACATTTCGAAATTTCCCATTCCCTTCATTTTATTATGTAAAGTTATTATTCGGTTAATTTCGCTTCGTTGATAATTACTTTACGCATTTGTTAATATGGACGATGACAACATTTATTAGAATTAACGATTGCAAAATTATAATCCCATTTGCTAATAATTCCATTTAATGAAAATAGTAGTCGATTTAGATTTTTACTTGTTCCGAAACATCCATCGGCCGCAAGATGGATTTTGAATTTTATTGGGGTTGTTTATGTAATTTCTCTCTCTTTTTTTTTTTTTTTTCCTTTGCTGTTTTGCGTTTCTGCTTTCTATTCCGGTTTGGGTTTCGCCGCCGATGAAGCCCCGCCATCCTACCAACCGAACACACACACCACCGGACAACCGAACACACACACTTCCACGTCTACCCCCATTTACACCTACCGTCTGCCCACCCGACATACACACCGTAACACACACACACACACACACACACACACGCTGCTCTCTCTCTCTAACTATATACTCCACTTCGGCGTTGGACGGATACCCACCACTGACCGAAAGAACCGCCGGACCAGTAACCCACATCACCGGAGATATTAAACAACACACACATATAACGACCCACATGCATACCCACACGAAATTGCCGACGCCCCACCGGCTGATCAACACACACACACACACTTGTTGTCGAACACACACACCAATGACACTGAAGAACACACATTTTTACATGTACCGACAACGATTGAACGGCCAACTGGACATATCCTCACGCTGACCGACATCACCGGAATAATCGAGCAGCACCGTCGGCGACGGCTTGCTCTCTCTCTTCTTTCGTTTTTTTTTTTTTTTTTTTTTTTTTTTTTTTTTTTTTTTTTTTTTTTTTTTTTTTCTGTTTTCCCCCTACCACGAACGGACGGCGACGATCACTGAATAACACACACATACCGTACACACACCGAAACGCATGTTGAATAATCGATTGAAGCACCCCCTCTGCCGGCCGGCCAACGACACCACCGACACATACACTGCCGAACAGAGCAGACGAACCGCATACTCCTTCATCGATCGCACCCATACACGACGCTCCTACCCACATCTTACCGGAAGAACACACCACTCCGGCGACAACAATGGTGACGATCCCACCCACGCTGACCCACTTCCTCGTGTTCCCATTTTTCTTCCTTCCTTCTGAATTCTCTCGAAGCTATGGTATATATATATATATATATATATATATAGGCACAATAGTGGGATGAGATCATCTACCCATATATTTATGTATATTATTATTTTAATTTATATTACATAAATCTTGCCCTCAATTTTTGTTAAGTTATTAATTAACCCAAACCTGAAATTAATATTTTGGAAATTGCTAATTAATCCCTAAAGTTTTAAATCAAATTAGGAATGACACATTTTACCTCATTATTTTCTAGATGTTCAAAAATGTAACTAATGATTATGCGTATGCAACGATCCGGGTTTTACAGAAAAGTGAGATATTTAAAATCTGATTGAAGAAAAAATAGGATAACACGTAATCAGATTCCTTCAAGAAATTGTTTCAAAAATAATTTTCAACAAAAAATCAGAAAATAATTTCAAATATCAAATTCCAAATATAATCAAGCAATACTAAATAGAAAGTAATTTGGAAAGATCTCACCCGGATTCTACCGAATAAATAATGATTAGCAATGTAACTTCAAATCGGTGATCAACAATAATTTTCTTCAATATCTCAAGAATGATTTTCAAGACAATTCTCACAAAACTCTCAGTATGATAACTCTTAGAAAGAACAAGAGCTCAATAGCTCAGAATGATTGATATCTCATCACTCTTTGAAGTGAAAAACGCAGGTCTATTTAAAAAGGAATAAAATAAGCTCTCCAACAGTTAGTTCCCACTTGTTATGATATTTAATTGCTCTTATAGACCCCTTATATCATTAAAACTTCATCCTGGTTCACATCACCTAATTATGGTTTTTAAACCTCTTAATTAAGTCCCCCAAATATTTTTCAATTACAATTAAATAGAATAGAAAGAATTACGTGTACTAAATTAAAAAATATTCAAACTTAATGAACCATATCTATAGGGATATCATAATATATGTTGTATATCTCAAATAACATTAAAGCCCTAATATATCTCGTGAATCTTAACCATAAAATGGCTAGTAACGGCTACTTTTAGAATAAAATCCGAAATTTCACAAAATCCTGAAACAGTGCCATAAGTCGACTGACCAAGGATCACCAATCGATCGCTCGATTCAAGATGTAGCCAAGCCAAAAATGCATCGCCCATTGGTTAACCTATCTGTCGACCTAGAGATTCAGAGAGTTTTACTTCTGGGCACAGGTCGACCTCCCTGTCGACTGATCGATTCAAAGAGTTCACTATTTAAGCGCAAGTCGACTTATCAGTCGACAAACTAATGCTGGAACACTTCTCCCAATTCAATTTTAATTCATTCTCATCGATGTTTTTGCTCCTTTAACTGATTTCTTTTCTTGGTTAGCTCCACTAAATACTTAAGTTTAATTTTAATTAATTATCAATATTTCTTTTTCAATTTCACATTGGAGAAAATAATTTAACTAATTAGGATCCTATAAAAAACACACATATTTATAAAAATCATTTAAAAAAGGTTTTGTGTTTTGTGTGATCCTAATTAGGATATTAAGAGTTAAAATTTAATTTGAGTTGTTTTTCCTAAATTCTTCAAATTCTTCAACCTCTTAATCCTTCATCATCTTTGTCATAATATTTTAACATTTATTCATTACTTGTCATCATATCTTCATCATTAGAACTAATAAATTGAAACACTTAATCAAACCATTAGTTCTACAAAAAACATCAACCTTTAATTGTCTATCAAAATCTTAGAATCAACAATCTCTCCCTTTTTGATGATGATAATTAATTTTGATATTTTATTCATAACAATAATATAACCACACTCCCCTTTAATCCGAGGACAGGTTTTATAACTCATTAAAGCATAGTTATTAATGAATATAATCATAAGATATTCAACAAAGCACAAATTTCAAAATATAATAAACTCGCCCTTAAGATATTCAACAAAATATCAACTAATTCTCCCCCTTTGTCATCTCAAAAAAAAAAAAAAAATTGGGGAAGGGGGAACACAAAAACATCACTATTCTAAGCAAATGATATAAACTTTAATTTTCCGTTAGAGATTTAGTGAGTATACTAACAAGCTAATTGAAACTATCAAAATCTTCAATATCATCTTTTAAATATGACTTCTAGTAGATCTTATATATTATAAAGATATCACATATAAGTATGTAAGCTTCTTTTTTTTATTTTTATAAACATGCAATAATTCTAAGACAACAAGAGAACATGTAAACCAACACAGGTCTTAGAATTTCATACCAACTCATTTAAGCTTAATTTCTTACTCATGGCATGGTCTCTAGAAATCACATGACTTTCATCTTTAGGTGTTAAAGACGTAAATTTTTACTTTACTCCCTGTCATGTGTTTAGAACAGCCACTTCATAGGAACAATTTGTCCTTGCAAATAGATGTTTATTTGATAATCTGCAAGAAGCATCTCAAAGAGTTCCTTGGTGGTATCCAATCTAAGTGGGTCCGATCTTATTAGTTGGGATAATTTTAGTTCCCTTGGGAATCCAAACTTGCCTGCAACTAGATATTCTTGAAAAACATTTACTAATAGTACACCCCATAATATTACATTTAAAATATCTAACAAGATCCTTGGTTTCAGAAAAAAATTTATGAAAACGCTTTTGCTTAAGATTTTTTTGAAATCCAATACCGGCTTTATCAAAGATACCGCCTGAACTTCCCAAAAGCATTTTCAAATTATTCTCACCGCCGGTGAATTTGAGAACTATTGAATATAAATTCATCATCTTGGATTTTAATTCAACGTTTTCAGATTCATAATCCACCACTTGCTTGTTTAATGTGTTAATTGTACTTTGAAGGACATTAATTTTTGTACATTGAATTTTATAATCATGCGAAAGTTTTTTTTATAAACATCAAATAATTTATCAAAATCTAAATGGCAAGAACTTGGACATTTCGGTACCTCAAATTCAGTGGCCATCAAAGCAAGCATAGACGAGTCATTACTGCTCGATTTTTCTGAGCTACTTGACTCCGAGTCATCTCATGTGACTTTTGTTGACTTTTTCGTACTCTTCTTCAAATTTTTTTTTGTCTTTCTTCAGCTCGGGGCATTCGGTTTGGAGGTGATCAGTCTTATGATAGTTGTAGCATTCCACATTGTTCATGTTGAACTTTCTTGTCCCGCAGAATGTACGCCGAGTCATTCTTCTAAAATTCTTTGTGAGAAGCTCCACATCTTTCTCCTGCTCACTGTCAAGACTTTCATGATCACTGTCACCCTCTTCTTCAATTTTCTAAGCTTTTAGCGCCAAGAATTTTCTCTTGCTATTTCCGGTGTTATTCTCATATCCTTTAATCGCCGTTTCATGAGTCATCAAATTACCTATGAGATCATCAATTTCGTATTTTCCAAGATCCTTAGCTTCCTCAATTGTCGTCACCTCTGACTCCCATACTTTTGTTAAAGATCTTAGGACCATTCGAATTCTATCCTCCATGGAATATAACTTTCCAATTTGACTCAAGTGATTGAAAATGTCGTTAAAGCGAGTATACATCTCATGAATAGATTCAGTTTCTTCTATTATGAACAATTCAAATTTTCTCATAAGAGCGTTGATTTTTGATTGCTTCACTTGACTTGTCCCTTCGTGGGTAACTTGTAGCTTTTTCCATATCTCCTTTTCAAATTTACAACCTGAAACTCTAGAATATTCATCTAACGAGCAAAATAACATGAATAACCTGAGAGTTTATAGAGAGTTTCTGCTTATCAGAAGTAGTTAGCTGTTCCTTCTTCTTCTCGACTCCGTTTTCCATTGGAACAAACGGACCATCCTCGATTGTTAGCCACACATCGCAATTTGTATTCTGAAGGAAGGTTATCATTCTGTTTTTCCAGAATGAATAATTTTCACCTGCAAACAGCGGTGGTCGGTGCATAGACTGCCCCTCAGCTAGTGTGCCTATTACGTGCGCCATGTGATTTTTGTTAGCTAAGTGTGTCAAGCTAAACCAGTTTTGATGCCAATTATTGGCTTAGTGAACTACCCAAGAGTGGGGCGAATTGGGTAGTATTAAAATATTATCAGAATAATAATAACATTTCAAAAATTCAAACAATTAATTTTATCCAAAAACTAATTATTATATTTATAACAACAGATATGTGTTATCAATTAGGTGTACACCAAACAACAATATAAGTAAAATAAATAAAGCAACACACCATGATATATCCTGGTTCATCAAACTATTCTTGGCTAATCCAGTCATCCGAGTCTCACGGAGATTTGCACCCACTAAACTCAAAATCCCTTTAAAGGTTGGAACCAAACCCTCACAAATATTCTTTTCATAGGCTCAGAATCAACCTTTACAAATTCTTTTTCCTAGGCTCAAGAATAACCTCTACTTTTTATAGGTTCAAGAATAACATAATTCTATTACAGTGAGAATCACAACCTAATTTTTTTAATACCTTAGGCTCAAGAATCAAAATCTCACAAAAACACTCCACCTATTATTTTCCCAGGTAATGATAGAACCTTTACAAAATCACCCACAAATTCAATCAAGGAAGAATTAACACCTAATATTTTTATACCTTAGGCAAATATCAAAACTTCAATCTCTTTGCTGGAAGAGATTGTGACCAACTATCCTTGATTAGACACTCCCAGTAGTATCTAATCCAATACTCAACTCACCAATTACAAGAAATTGATAAGTTCTTTCTACTCAGAGCTTCTACCACCTCAGATAAATTAGAACTCAATTAATATCTCAAAACTATTGATAGAAAAGTGAGATACTCAAAATCTGATATTAAACAAAAATTGGGTAGCACGTAATTGAGCACTTAATCAGATTTCTTCAAGAAATTGTTTCAAAAATATTTTTCAATAAAAAATCAGAAAACAATTTCAAAGATCAAATTCCAAATATAATCAAGCAATAATTAATAGAAAGTAATTTGGAAAGATCTCACTTGAATTCCACCGAAAGAATAATGATTAGAGATAATAATGAAACTTCATATCGGTAGCAACAATAATCCACAGCAAATAATTATCAAGAATAACTCTTAGAAAAGATCTCACAATTCAGTCGGTACGATAACTCTTAGAAAGCTCAAAGGTTGAATAGCTCACAATAATTCTCTTGATATATCACTCTTTAATGTGAAAAACGCAGGTCTGTATAGAAGGGAATAAAATAATCTCTCCAATGGCTAGTTCCTACTTATTATGATATTTATTTGCTTTTATAGACCCCTTATATCATTAAGACTTCATCCTGATTTAAATTACTTAATTATGACTTTTAAACTTCTCAATTAAGTCCCATAAATATTTCTCAATCACAATTAAATAGGATAGAAAGAATTACATGTACTAAATTGAGAAAAATTCAAACTTAATGAAATCATAATATATGTTGCATATCTCAAATAACATCAAATCCATAATATATCTTGTGAATCTTAACCATAAAACGGCTAGTAACAGCTATTATTAGAATAAAATTTAGAATTCCACAAAATCCTGAAACAGTGCCTTAAGTCGACTGACCAAGGATCACCGGTCGATCGCTCGATTCAGGATGTAGCCAAGCCAAAAATCCATCGCTCATCGGTCGACCTATCTGTTGATCTAGAGATTCAAAGAGTTTCATTTCTGGTCATAGGTCGACCTCCTTGTCAACTTATCGATTTAGAGAGTTCACCATTTAAGCTCAGGTCGACCGAGAGATTCAACAACTTCATATTAAATGCATCGATCGACTTACCTGTCAACTTACCAATGTTGGAATCCTCTCTTTAATTCATTTTGAATTCATTTTCATTGACATTTTTGCCCCTTTAACTAATTTCTTTTCTTAGTTAGCTCCACTAAATACTTAAGTTCAATTTTAGTCAATTATCTTTATTTCTTTTTCAATTTTACATAGGAGCAAATAATTTAACTAATTAGGATACTATAAAAAATACACATATTTATAAAAATCATTTTGTGTCATGTGTGATCCTAATTGGGATATTAAGAGTTGAAATTTAACCTGAGTTGTTTTTTCTAGGTTATTCAAATTCTTCAACCTCTTAATCCTTCATCATCTTTATCATTATCTTTTATCATCCATTCATTACTTGTCATCATGTCTTCATCATTGGAACTAATAAACTGAAACACTCAATTAAACCGTTAGTTTTACAAAAAATATCAACATTTAATTGTTCATCAAAATCTTAGGATCAACAGAATATACAATATGTTATATTCAACATGATTTCTGTCTGGCAGGAGTGCTTTCTTTGGGAGTTAAAAAAATTATGAATCCAAGTCGGGTAATAATGTTTATATCAAACCGTCACAAGGAAATTGTAGAAGAAATACGTAAGGTGTTTCCCGATTGTCACCACGAATATTGCTTGGTTCATTTGAAATTGAATTTAAGGGCAGCAATGTCTGGAATGAATACAACATGGAGGGAGACAATGATCTACATGTTAAATGGCTTAGCATATGCGCACAACATGGATGTGTACATGATGCTGTATGATCAAATAATGGTAGTGGGTGGTGAAAAAGTTCAAAGGTTCATGAACGAGTTACCAGCCTTGAATTTTAGTAATGTATTTTTTAGGGGAAAACGTTATGGGGAGATGTCGTCAAACTTAACAGAGTGTTTCAATTCTTGGATAACTGATTATCGATATTTGCCTGCAATTTTATTGATTGATAAGATTAGGGTACAATGGATGGAAGTGATGATGGAGGCAAGAGAATTTTCTAAACGGATGAAGGGTGAGATAACACCGTATTGAATATAAGGTTTTGATGAACAAGTAAGTATTGATATTTTTGGTGGAACTAATAGTTTTATTGAGTGTTTCAGATTTATAGTTCCATGCATTTAAGTAAGCAGAATATTTGAGAAAGAGTGCAAGATGAACATGATGGGGATATGAAGAGTTTTGAAGACACTGAAGAAAAATAGGTGAAAATAACTCTTTACATTTATACTCTTAATGTAACTCAAATTAAGATCATAGAAGACACTTAAAATGAGTTAATTTTATGTGTATCATGATAAGAAGCGATAAGTTTAATATCCTAAAATGAGATATTGTATGTACTCCTTATGTGAAATGATTTTGATAATTGACCAAATTGAAAAATGTGTTTTAAAGCATAAAAAATTGTGTTTTCGGGTCAATTTAGTTAACTGAGTAAAACAATGGGTTAACTAATTAAAACAGTGAGTTTTGAGAGTTAAAACAGAGTTCTACTGATTCAATCGGTCAACTGGGAAAATCAATCGGTCAACCGTTTGAAACAGTAGCTGAAATGGGTAAGAAAGTGAGCACACTGATCCAATCGGTCAACCGAATGAATTGGTAGATGAAATGGAGAGAATTGGGTGCCCACTGATCGGATTGGTCAACCGATAGGGCTTAAAGCCAACGGCTACATCGAGCCTTGGTACTGGGCAGTCGGTCGAGGGCAGGGTTCGATCAACTGACTGGTCCAGTTAGTATTTTGATTGATTTGATCTCTTGGTAAAAAACTATCCATTTTTTTAATGATTTCAAGAGAGGAATTTTGAGGATTTGAGTGATATTGAAATATATATGACTTACTATATGATCCCTATTGATTTGGTCCTGATATTTTGATATTCTCTTAATTAAAGTGATTTAATACTTCCTACTTTTATGAATTTCGATTTAAAAATATTTTAAGGATCAAAATGAGATTTCCTAAGAACATTTTTAAATAAAAATATATTTTTCGAACATATATGATATATGGGGTCTTGAGGTGTTATTTAATGACATAGTATTTGAAAAGTAGCCTTTATAAGATATTTTTGAAATTCCTATATTTAAACTTGCGAATTTTGAGTTTAAATATTGCTATTTTGGTGGAGAATATATGGGGTCAAATATACGGGAGAGATTTATGGAATTTCGTTTGACCTTTTACGATTTAGTTCATATTCTTAAATATAATTATTTCTATACTTTCATTGACTTAAATTAAATTATTTTTGGGACTAAATTGAGAGCTTTAAAAGTTATATTGTTGGTCAAATATAGCCGTTATAAATCTATATAATATATGGGGTCCATATGTGTCATTTATTGACATAACATTTGAAAATTAGCTGTTGGAGGGCTTGTTATTGGTTTAGTAATATAGATATTTAGGAATTAAGTTTGTAACATCAAGAACAATCAGTTTGAGCTTTTATAAGAGTGAGATTTATGTTGATATTTTTACGAAAGATTTTATTTAAGTTTTTGATCTAAAGCGCTAGCTGTTTGGTGTCACCGATTTGGATTCTAATTGCAATTCAATCATTGTTTTCGGTGTTTTCTCGATAAAACCCTACCAAGTTATATTATTTGCTTTAATGTTATATTTATCTTGAGTTATTGGTTTAGGATTGTTAGAAAAATTATTTCTGAACTTAAAAGCCTGAAAATCTTTTAAAGTGTTTTTTAGTTGTTTATCTGATTACGTGCTAAATTTGTGTTACTCATATTATTTATTAATCAGATTTGAATTGCCTCACATTATATCTATAACGTAGTAATTCTTCGGGACATTAATTGAGTATATTAGTATTGAGGTGGTAGAAGCTCCTTATGGGAAGAAACTTATATTTTTTTTTGTATTTGTGAGTTTGAATAGATTAGACACGTTTGGGACAGTGTCTAATCAGGGTAGCTAGGTTTTGATATTTTTCTTACAAAAAAAATAAAAATAAAATAAAATTAGAGCTTTGTCCTGCAAAAAAGTTAGGTTATTCTTTTCCCTTGAAAATAATTAGGTTTTGATTCATCTTGCAATTAAATTAGTTTTGAGTGATTTGTAAAGGTTAATTCTTCCCTGTGAAAATGATAAGTGAAAAAGAGTTAGATTTTTCTTTAGCCTGGTAAAAAAGATAGGGTTCATCTTTAACCCGTGAAAGAGGTAAATTGTAAAAGTTGATTGTGTTTGTAAAAGAATCGTAAGTTGTAAGGGTTTGATTCTTACTTGGTAAAAGAATATGAGGTTTAGTGGATTGCAAATCTCCGTGGAGCTTAGGGGACTGGACGTAGCCAGGACTAGCTTGACCGAATCAGGATAAATTATTGTGTACTGCATTGATTTATTTTCAATCTTGTGTTTGGGTGTGCACTTAGTATTAAGCACATATCTGTTGCGTATAAAGATAATAATCTATTTAGGAAAATTGATTATTTTTATTTAAATAAATTAATTGTTTGAATTTGGTAACTACTTAATTCACCATCTCTTGGGTAGCTCTTTAGGCCACAACACCGTATTGGGATAACAAAATGGATGAAATGATAAGTGAAGGAAGTGGAATGTAAGTCTTTCGGAAAACGGTGTTTTTGAAGTAAGTTCCTCCGTATCAATATTGGTGAACACTATAGAGATAACATGTTCTTGTCGCCAATGGAAGTTAAAGGGATTTTCGTGTGACCATGCAAGCACCTCGTTACAACGCAGTGGATTTTTTATATATTCATATATTGAGGATTATTTCCACATGTCATTCTATCAAGAGACATGTAAGACCCGATGTTTGCATGTGCATATTCCTAGTTGCATTTTAGAACATTTAGAAAAAGAACGGGGTGCATTGTGCTATTTACTATCTACTTTAAAAAAGTTGGAGATTATGGTGACATTTAAAGGTTTGATTGTTAAAATTTTTGGGGTTATTACGGTATTTAAAAGTTTAATTTAAAAAAATAAAAAAATAATATTTAGGGGGTCAATTGCCATTTTTAAATACTAATTTAAGTTTGGGTTTAAATTAAATTTTAAAAAGTTAAGGGGGGGATTTTATGTAATTTTAGCACTTACTAGATGATCCAAAAAAAAAAAAGTTGAAAACCAAGGAAAAGAAAGGATAAAATCAAGGAAAATGCGGATAAAAGATGACCCACGTGTCTTGATCATGCACCAAAAGAAAAAAAAAAGAGGAAAAGTGGGAATGTGCACACACACACACACACACACATATTACCACTGTATATTCCTATAGGTATTCGGCTGGAAAAAAGGAACAAACCATATAAGAAAAAAAAGGGGGGAAAGAACCAGGAACTTGTTAGAACAAGTTTTCCTATTTTATTTTCTAGGTATATATATATATATATATATATATATATATATACATACATACATACATATATGTAGGCGTGTGTATGTATACACACACACACACACATATATATTATTAAAAATAAAATATATTACACGTTTAATTCATGTGATTATTTATACAGACAAGTATACATGTATATTTATATATAAAAAATATATACGTGAGTTCGAGAAATATAGTAGGTGTAAATATATCAAATTTGCGAAGAATACAAATTAAAATAGAAATTGTAAATTTCATTAAACGACAATTTTTAATATTTCGTCGACTAATAAAATTTTTAACAGTCGATTAATATTTTTCTACAAATTAAATTATTAAAGCAAAATTTTTGTAATCATTACTATAATAATTTTCGTACAGTTAATATTGACATAGAAAATTGGACGTATAATAATTTTGTATAATAAAAATTTGGGGAATGAGAAAGTCTGTATTTTAGGGCCACGCATTGCATAGTAGATTTATTTTAAATAAATTATTAATTTAGGCCATTCGCTGTTAGGTTCACAGGCGACGCCACCCGCGTAGTATTTCGGAGACAGTGTTTTTGGGTAGTGCGGAAATCGAGGTGAATGTACTGTCTTCTATGTAAATTGAAAAATTATATTTTTGTATAAATTGTGGAAAAAAAATATTTATAAAAATGGATAGTTCTATAACTTATGTGGATCAAGTAAATTTTTAAAGGTGAAAAGTTGATTTTATTATCCGACTATGCCATAGTTGTCTTCTTGTCAGAAGAGCATGTCCTACGAGATGTGGATTAGCTGTCAGGCAAGACCTGCAGGGTGGATATATATTGTTACCTATCAGGCAAGTCCTGCAAGTAGATATTTGTTGTTACCTGTCAGGCAAGTCCTGCATGGTAGATATTTGTTACCTGTCAGGTAAGTCCTGTAGGGTAAATATATGTAGACCTGTCAGGAGTGTAAATCCTGCGGGTGGCTGCCCCTACTATTAGGGATATTAAATGGCCCTAACACTGATAATCACTTTAGATTGCACAGTTGTACAGGTTACGATACCGTTGTAACTCTCGATCGTGGGGTAAAACGATCCTAATGGCTAGTAGGAAATATGAGTGCAGTATTTTATTATTTGTCAAAATATTTGAATTGGTTGATTTAAATATATTATTTTATTGCAATGATGACAGTGGAATTTTATCCCGGCATGATATGCGGTTATATTATATTATATTTTGAAAATTGGTATTTGATAATTATACTTGATCCATGAGATGATTTTATATTATGAAGACAATACATCGATAAAATATTTGGTTTCAGGTGCTGTAGTTAGGAGTGGGTCCACTACTGGCACTAGGTAGAGTCAGGAGGTGGTGCCGTTTTGTAAGGTTGATTGGACAGATGTGAACCGTGGAAGGTTCAATTTTTTTTTTTTTTGTAATTTTGTTGTAAATATTTGGGACAGATGTATTCCTAAATTTGGAAATTGGTAAATATATTTTTTTGAAAAATAAATAAATATAGTAGTCTATCTATCTATCTATCTATCTATATGTATATATGTATATTTGTTGATCGGTCAGGGGTAACGTCAAGTCGACATCACGCCCGACCTCGGGCGATGGGGGCCTGGGGAGGGGTGTGACAATTTTTGGTATCAGAGCTTAGGTTATAGATTCTGTAGACGTTCCAGATTGTCTAGTTAGTAGTGGACCATGAGATAGGGTGTCGATAGGTGGGTTCGGCACGTGAGTGGTAGTTATTTTATTGAATTAAATAATATATTTACGTCATGCACTGTTGTTTGCCTGGTTGTCCCAGTTGCTTATTAAATTTTAATTTAGATCTTGATTATGGAGCGTGAAAATGAAATTACTAGGAGTACTGGGCCCTAGAAGAAGAGGGATAGGACACAATAAATCTTGAATGCCATCGAGTGAATTTTACAGGCTGCTGCGCAATTGACAGAATAGCAGACAAAGATGGTGGAATGTTAGAAGGGCCAAATCGACACAACTACTTCTTAGGCGATACTCCTAAAAATATTCAAGGAATTGGACCCCCCAACTTTTACAGGAACTGTAGGTCCTGCTAATGCTGAAAATTGGTTGAGGAGCATAGGGCACGTATTCGAGGCAATGAGAATTACCGATGATAGTTGAGTTCCTCTTGCCACCTTCTAGTTGAAAGGAGAGGCCGAACATTGGTGGGAGGAAATGAAGAAGTTAATTTAAGTTCCAGGTGAGAAGATTTCTTGGGATCGATTCGTTGTGGTGCTTAATGAAAAATATTTTCCTGATTCCTATCGGTTCCAGATGGAGTGGGAATTCATATTACTGAAATATGGGAAGATGACCGTTCTGCAGTATGAAATCAAATTTGATGCCCTGTCCCGATTTGCTCCTGATTTTGGTGAAAACAGAAGAGGCAAGATGTAGACGATTCCAGAAAAAAATTGATCTAGAAATACGTTCTAGGTTAATGGGCAGACAGATCAAAAGTTATGCAGAATTGGTAAACGTGACGAAATTAATAGAGCAGGATGTACGAGAAGCAGCCGACAACCGTGAGCAATATAAAAAGAGTAGATTCGAGTCACCTAACAGATATCTAGGTGGCATTTCTCGAGGAGCTGTAGTTCGATCGCCACTTGCTCGGGCCCCATCAACCGATCAATCCGCTAGGAGCCGAGGTCAAAGACAATCATACTCTGAGCGACAGTAGAATGTATCTGGACGGAGTTTTGGCTAGCAAGGACAAGGTAGGAGTCAAGTGGTTAGTCGAGTCGGGATACCTATATGTTATCAATGTGGATCATCAGATCATTTTTCTAGGGACTGTGCCATGGGAGACCCAATATGTTTTCTTTGTCATGAGCTGGGTCACATATCTCCGAATTATCCAAAATTTGCTGTTACATCTACACTTTCTACGAGCAGTGTTCAGGGGCGTGGTAGAGGATCAGCCGGTAGACCTCCGACTCGAAGTCGTGTATTTTCTACTACTAGGCAGGATGCCCAGGCTACCCCAGATGTGGTTACAAGTATCATATCTTTATATGATAGAGATGCACGTATACGTATTTATTCCAATTCTACTAATTCATTTGTTTTGGCGACCTTTATGATGTATGTAGACAAATTTCCTACTTCGCTGTTATATAATATTATTATCTCTACTTCTATGGGTGAGTTCGTGTTGATAGATAGTGCTTATAAAGATAGTTTGCTTCGTATTGGTGATAGAGAATTGTCGGTGGATCTATTACCCCTGAGTATTTATGATTTTTATGTGATACTGGGTATGAATTTGCTATTTGGCTATTGATAGGTGTAAAAAATCTATCTATTTCTAAACCGGATTTGTTAGTTTTCAAGCGTTTTAGTTATATTTAATTGTGTTTTAGTGTAGAACAGGGAAAGGACGTCAAAGGGCGAGAAACAAGTGAATAAGGTGGAGAAACGGTGAACAAAATGTGCAAAATAGGGTTTCGGTGAATGAAGACCACCGCCTAGGCGGAAAAGAGGCAGAATGTTGGAGAGCTGAAGGCCTGAACCACCGCCTAGGTGAGAAAACCACCGCATAGGCGAGAAAAGATCAGAATGATGTGCTAGCAGCCACCGCCTAGGCGGAGAAACCATCGCCTAGGCGAAAATCCAACAGAAACTTAACCGACTTAAGTCCACCACCTAAGCGGTGAACCACCACTTAGGCGGTGACACTCTGTACATAAATATTTATTTTCAGATATTTTGAAGATATTTCCAAACCTTACTTATTTTACCCTTCTCTCCACCAAACCTCAAAAACCCTTAGACATGAGAGGAGGCTCCGGTTGACATTTGGAGAGTTCCTTCCACCTTAGTTAGGTTTAGGTAATTTAGGAAGTAGATTAGATTAGTTTAGGAGGTGTTCTTGGCCAACCCCGGAAGAACTAGAAGAGGAAGTTCATCAACGGAGAAAGAAGCTCGAGAGGATTGTTCTTTGGCGAAAGTGGACTACTCCACTTTGAGATTTGACTTTTCTTCCATTGTTTCCATCTTTGTATTTAATGTTTATTGTTGATAATGATGATCTCCTCTTGATTTAATGTTGTATTGGCTAAGAACATGTTAGTGTAATTTAGAGATTAGTTAGGGAAAGGTGTAGTTGTGTAAATACTCGTTTGGTTTAATATACGTTTCTTTAACGGTTGTTGCTTTTAAGTCCTATTGTTTTTATCATTTGATGACGATCTTAATATGCTTGTAATGGTATTAGGGTTGGATTTGAGAATCTAGGGTTTGACACTCGGGAGAGGTAACCCTGGATTCGGACTAGGGTAAACACATCCTTATGACCTAACGACCCGGGAGGGCGTTAATTAGTATGAAATCGATGACGTTGGGTCAAGACTCATGCGGCCTAGAGTCGTTAAGACATTGAGGGGGACCTCTTCGTTGACACGTAGTCGCATATTCCCTCGTCTTACACTCGGAAGAGGTGGCGGAGGAGTTTACGAACCCAGATTATCGGATACCTAAAATCCATTATTGTTAACTAAACAAAATAAAACGTGTATTAAGTGAACGAAATCAATCCCTAATTAATCAACCTAGTTAGAATTAACCCACTAATTGTAGTTTAACTTAGTTTAATTTCAATTTATGTCTTCCGTCGTCAGGATAACATAAGATTACATCAATTGCAGTATTCAATTCAATTATTCACACTTTTCTCTGTGGGAACGATATCCGATCTTCAAAGATCCACTATATTAAAACTTTAGACCTCGTATACTTGCGAGCGTAAGTAGGCGTGCACATTTTGCGCCCCTACCAGCTATCATGCTACAGTGGATTGTTTTAAAAAGGAAGTTATTTTTCGAGTTGCAGGCGAGCCAAAGTTTGTATTTTCGGGGGATAGAATCATCACCCCTATCAGTTTGATTTCAGTCTTAGAGCCCAGGAAATTATTAAATAAGGGATGCCAATGATACCTCGCGCATGTGATTGACACCAGTTAAAATGAGGTACATGTGGCAATATCCCAGTGGTTAGGGGTTTTTTCGACGTATTTCCAGAAGAATTGCCAGGGTTTCCAGTGGATAGGAAAATTGAATTCACTATTGAGTTACTCCCAGGAACTTCTTCTATATCAATTCCACCCTATCGTATGGTGCGTACCGGGCTAAAGGAACTGAAGATTCAGTTGCAAGATCTGTTGGACTGTGGGTTTATCAGACCTAGTGTTTCTCCGTGGGGAGCCCCAGTGTTATTCGTAAAAAAAAGGATGGCACGCTGAGGATGTGTATTAATTACAGGCAGTTCAATAAGGTGACGGTTAGTAATAAATACTCGTTACCAGGAATTGATGATTTGTTCGATTAGTTGCAGAAGGCCAGGGTATTTTCCAAAATAGATCTTCGATCATGATATCATCAGCTGAAAGTCAGAGACAGTGAAGTGTCGAAAATGACATTTCGTACGAGGTATGACCATTATGAATTTCTAGTTTTGCTGTTTGGATAAACGAATGCTCCTGTTACCTTTATGGATTTAATGAATCGGATCTTCCAGCCTTACTTAGATCATTTTATTATCGTGTTCATTGATGATATATTGACCTATTCCAAAAATAAAGAAGAACATGCGGAGCATCTCAAGATTGTGTTGCAAACTTTGCGAGAAAAGCAGTTGTATGCAAAATTCAGTAAATGTGAGTTTTGGTTGGATAGAGTTGTATTCTTGGGGCATGTTATCTCAAGGGTTGGTGTTCAAGTTGACCCAAAGAAAGTCGAAGCCGTTGTGTAATGGGAAAGATTAAAAAGTGCGACTGAGGTTCGAAGCTTCTTGGGATTGGCGGGTTATTATTGTCGGTTTGTACAGGAATTTTCTGTTATAACTGTCCCATTGACTCGATTAGCCCGCAAGGAATCTAAATTCGAGTGGACCAACAAATGTGAACACAGTTTCCAGGAGCTGAAAAATAGATTGATATCTGCGTCAATACTTTCTCTCCCCACTGAAGGCAGTGGCTTTGTGATCTACAGTGATACTTCACACCAAGGGTTAGGATGTGTACTGATGTAACATGGTCACGTGATTGCATATGCCTCCCAACAATTAAAGAATCATTAGCATAACTACCCGACACATGATTTGGAGTTGGCAGCAATTGTGTTTGCCTTGAAACTTTGGAGACATTATGTAAGACCCCGATTTCCTAGAGACAAATAGTTTTGGTTGCATTTTTATAATATTTCAAAAATAGCAGGGAGGATTTTGAAAACAAAGATGTAATTTAAAAAAAGTTTAGGGGACCAAATGGTAAACTTTCAAAAACATTAAAATAAAAATTTGTTTTAATTCATAAACTTAACTAAAATGAAGGGGGTTTAAGTGCAATTATATATACGTACTATAAGAGTAGTGGTGGAGATGAGGATCGGGCCCCTAAGACCCTAACTTCCGCGCATGTATAGTTATTAGCCGCATTTTAACATTTAGAAAAAAATGGGGTAGGGTGTGTTATTTTGAAATAAAGGGGTGGATTTATGATTTTAAGAAAAAAATTAAAAACTTGGATGGGGATTTAAATAAAGAACTTAAAGGAATTAGGGGGTGGTTAATGTAAATAGGAGATATATATATATATACACACACACGAGAACCGTCGGTGGGAGCTAGAGATGTAGAGAACTGGACGGAGGCTTTGACGTGGCAAGCTAGGATCAAACGCAACCACCCAATTCATGCAATTCACTCATGTAAGAAGGATCGAGAAGAAAGAAAACAGAAGGAAATCCGAGAAAAATAGAGAAAAGAGAGAGAGAGAGAGGAGAAGGTTTTGTCGTCGCCGGCGGTGTGTTCAGTCCGGTCGTGTATGGGTGTGCGTCGCCATCGTTGTGTGAGGGTTAGGTCGCCGGCAGTCGACGACAATAAGGGAGAGAGAGAGAAGTCATCGGCGGTCGGCTGAACTAGGAATCAAAAACAGAAAAAGAAAGAAGAAACAGAGGAGAGAGAAAGGTTGGTCCGGCGGTCTGAGGATGGTTCGTCGGCGGTGAGCGTTTCGGTCAGCCGTTCAGCGCGCGTGTGTGTGCATGTGAGTTCGGTTTATTGTCGGTTGTGGGTTGCCGGCGTGGGTTATCGGTAGTTCGCTACGGAGGTGCGGAATCGTCGCCGTCCGTCGCTGACGTTCGGTGAGTGGGTGTGTATTGTCGTGTGTGCTTCGGCAGTATGTGGGTGTGTGTCATGTTCATGGACGTGATCGGTGTAGGGTGGCCGGCGATGGCGTGAGTGATCGTTGAAGGTGGTCGGATGGCGAGGAGAGAGAGAGGGGCGGCCGAGCAGAATCAAAACAGAAAAAAACGGGAAAAAAAAAAGAAAAAGAAAAAAAAATAGGGGAAATTGCAGAAACCGCCCCATGAAAATCCAAAACCCATCGTGTGGTTGGCAAATGTTTCGGAAACAGGTAAAACTTCAATCGATTATTAATTATCGTTAAATTAAATTTTAATTAGTGTTACAAATCCTAAAATCATAATAATTTCCTGACGATTAATTAATTTTAGGTACGTGGTACATAAAATTAGTAACGATTCGGTATATAAGGTCTGCATTACATGATTAGGATATTTTAGATAAGATATTAATTTAGACTCTGCCACTATTAGGTTCGCAGGCACTGGCGTCTAGATAGAGTGCGGTCAGTGTCAGTTTTGCAAAACGGATATCGAGGTGAGTGTACTGTCTTCTTGCCAAACTATTTTTCTATGAATATATATGATGAAATATGTGATTATTTAAACTGTATGAATAAATGATATGGATCAAGCAGGATTTGAATGAGTTGGTAAATTGGATTTCGATAGTTTTCAAAAAGAAAGTTGAAAATGAATTTCTGCTGGATTTGGTGGAATTAGACTGTGTTTTTAAAAGGAGAATAGGAAACATCTATTTTTCTAAAAATGCCTGGTTTCCTAAAAACAAAAAGGGGGAAAAGTAGTTTTAATAAAATCGGACGTTTTCTTTAAAAGAAAGTGTGAAATATGATTTTTGGATTTAAAAGTTGGTTTTGAAGAAAAGAGGTAGACGTGGTGATTAGACAATATTTATTGAGTTGTGATTCGATAACGCTGTATTTGATTTTGACGATGCCATGGTTGTTCTCCCCGTAAGGGGTGTGGATTATATTTCTCCCGGTAAGGGGTGTGGATTATATTTCTCTCCAAAAAGGGGTGTGGATATTTCGTAGGACGGCATTCCTATGAATGTTACGATACCGTTGCAACTTCAATCGTGAGGTTAAAACGATCATTATGGCTAGCCAGTGTGTGTGTTGTGGTGGAGTGGGGTGTTTAAGATGTGTGTTTGAGGTGTGTGTTTGAGATGTGGTATTTTACTTATATTGGATGATTTATTATTTATTATGGTGATCGGTATGATTTTATACTAGATGGAACTTATCTATATCGCTTAATTTTCACTGGTTATATATTTATGCTTGATTCATATTTAATTATGGTAATATTTAGAATGTGTCATTATTTTAAAAAAAATGTTTTACTAAGAAGGCAGTACACTCGCAGGTACAACAGTTATGAGTCAGTCCCCTACTGGCACTAGGTAGAGCTATGTGATGGAGTCATATAGGCGCTCGATAGAAGCTGTCAAAGGCGAACCTATAAAAGGTTCATGGATAAATACTTTCAGTTCATAATAACGGGATGGGCGTGTCCCCCATAATAGATGTTTGTATTATTAAGTGTATGTATAGTTTATTTCATTAGTTTAGTTGGGATTTTGGTGATGTCATGTTGTAGTCAAGCCAGCCTCGGGATGACGGGTGTCCGGGACGAGTTGTGACACATTATCTGTATGGCGAGACTTGCAAGATATACACTGACCACAAGAGTTTGAAATATTTATTTACTCAGAAGGAACTAAATCTGAGACAGAGACGTCAGATAGAGTTAATTAAGGATTATGACTGCACTAATCCCCTATCATCTTGGAAAGGCCAATGTTGCAGCAGATGCGTTGAGTCAAAAATTGGTAGCTTCAATTTCACATCTTCAAGTTGTTCACACTAACCTATATGCTGAGCTGAGATCTTTACGAGTCCAGTTGGTGGTTGGTCAGACGGCAGCGTTGCTTGCGACTTTGACTTTGAGACCGACATTGATCAACCGTATTATAGAAGCGCAGAAGTCAGATGCCCAATTGGAGAAGATCAGAGATGAAGTAAAGAATCGTCACAGAGCCGACTATTGCATCTGGGATAATGTTGAAGCCTTGATGTTTGAAAATCGATTATGTATGCCTAATAATGCCAATATAAAGGAAGATATTCTGGAGGAAGTACACAACTCTGCATATGCAATACACCCAGGCTGTACCAAAATGTATCAAAATTTACGAGAACACAATTGGTGGAATGCAATAAAACAAAAAATTATCAAATTTGTTACCAGGTGTCTCGTTTGTCAGTAAGTCAAGATTGAGCACCAACATCTAGGTGGATTATTGCGGCCTCTCCAGAGTGGAAATGAGAACATATTACGATGGGTTTTGTTTCGGGATTACGCTGCACTAAAAAATGACATAATTCTATCTGGGTGATTGTTGATAGGCTCACCAAGTCTGCTCATTTTTTGGTTGTAAAGACAACGTACTCCCTGGACAAGTATGCGAAACTATATATTGACGAGATTGTCCAATTACACGGTGTGCCGGTTTCCATAGTGTCGGATAGAGATCCAAGATTTATTTTGAAGTTCTGGTTGAGTCTTCAAGCTGCTATGGGTACCAAGTTAAAATTCAACACAACTTTCCATCCTCAGACTGACGGCCAATCAGAGCGTACGATTCAAACATTGGAGGATATGTTGAGGGGTTGTGTGCTAGAATTTCCTGGTAGCTGGGATAATCATTTGACGTTGATGGAGTTTGCTTATAACAATAACTATCATTCGACAATCGAGATGGCACCATATGAAGCCTTGTATGGTAGGAGATGCAGAACTCTAGTCTGTTGGACTGAAGTGGGAGAACAAAAATTATTGATGCCGGATATAGCCTAGATGATGGCGGACAAGGTGAAAGTGATTCAGGAAAGACTGAAGACTACTCAGAGTCGGTAGAAGAGCTATACTGATAAGCGTACGCGTGAGTTGGAATTTGAAGTGAGCGATTATGTGTTTTTGCGTATATCCCCGTAGAAGGGCATAATGAGATTTGGGAAAAAGGAAAAGCTAAGTCCGAGGTATATCAGGCCATACGAGATTCTAGAACCAGTTGGCACAGTGGCCTATCGACTAGCCGAACCCCAGAATTGTCTAGATTATATGATTTTTTCCATGTGTCAATGCTTAGAAAATATGTGCTAGATCTTTCGCATGTGTTGACTTCGCAACCAATTGAATTGAAAGAAGACTTGACATACGTTGAGGAGTCAGTCTAGATATTAAACTGTAAAGATCAAGTGTTGCGGACGAAAACGATTCCATTGGTAAAAGTGCTATGGCATAGTCACTCGGTGGAGGAAGCGACGTGAGAGCAAGAAAATGAGATGAGGAATAAATATCCGCATTTATTCGTTCAAGGTAACTAAAATTTCGGGACAAAATTTCTTTGAGGGGGGAAGGGTTGTAAGACCCGATGTTTGCATGTGCATATTCCTAGTTGCATTTTAGAACATTTAGAAAAAGAATGGGGTGCAATGTGCTATTTACTATTTGCTTTAAAAAAATTGGGGATTATGGTGACATTTAAAGGTTTGGCTGTTAAAATTTTAGGGGTTATTATGGTATTTAAAAGTTTAATTTAAAAATAAAAATAAAATAATAATATTTAGGGGCTCAATTGCCATTTTTTAAATACTAATTTAAGTTTGGGTTTAAATTAAATGTTAAAAAGTTAAGTTTTTTTTTTTTTTTTTTTACTAGATGATCCAAAAAAAAAATGAAAACCAAGGAAAAGAAAGGATAAAATCAAGGAAAATGTGGATAAAAGAGGACCCACGTGTCTTGATCATGCACCAAAAGAAAAAAAAAGAGGAAAAGTGGGAATGTGTACACACACACACACACACATATTACTACTATATATTTTGTTGATCCTAAGATTTTGAATGACAATTAAAGGTAATATTTTTGGTGGACCTAACGGTTTGATAAAGTATTTCAGTTTATTAGTTTCAAACGATGAAGATATGATGACAAAGATGTTGAATGATTAAGAGGTTGAAGAATTTGAAGAATCTAGGGAAAACAACTTAGGTTAAATTTCAACTCTTAATATCTCAATTAGGATTACACACGACACAAAAATATTTTTGAATGATTTTTATAAATATGTGTTTTTTTTAATAGGATCCTAATTAGCTAAATTATTTGCTCCTATATATAAATTGAAAAATAAATATTTATAATTGATTAAAATTGAATTTAAGTATTTAGTGGAGTTAACCAAGAAAAGAAATTGGTTAAAGAGGCGAAAACGTCAATAAAAATGGATTAAAAACGAATTGAGAGAAGTGTTTCAACATCTATAAGTCGACAGGTAAGTCAACCAGAGCATAGAAGAAAAAGTCTCTGTATCTCTCGGTCGATAGGTAGGTCGACCTGTGCTGAAATATGAACTCTCTGTATCTATAAGTCGACAGGGCAGTCGACCTGTGATAAGAAATGGAACTCTCTGAATCGTTAGGTTGACAGATAGATCGACTGATGGGCACAAAATTCTTGGCTTGGCTATATCATGAATCGATCGGTCGACAGGCGATCTTGGTTGGTCGACTTATGGGACTGTTTTAGGATATTATGGAATTTTGGATTTTATTCTGAAAGTAGCTGTTACTAGCCATTTTTTGGTTAGGATTCACGATAGATTTTAGGGATTTAATGTTATTTGAGATATGCAACATATATTATGATATCCTTATAGATATGGTTCATTAAGTTTGAATATTTTCAAATTGGTACACGTAATACTTTCTATCATATTTAATTGTGATTGAAAAATATTTGGGGGACTTAATTGAGAAGTTTTAAAATTATAATTAAGTGATTTGAACCAGAATGAAGTCTTAATGATATAAGGGATCTATAAGAGCAATTAAGTGTCATAACAAATGGGAACTAGTCGTTAGAGAGCTTATTTTAATCCCATTTATATAGACCTGCGTTTTTCATATTAGAGAGAGAGATCAAGAGTATTATACTGAGCTTTTCTAAGAGAAATCATATTGAGAATTGTGAGAGCTTTTCTAAGAGTCATTCTTGAGAATTATTTTATGTGAATCATTACTGCTACCGAATCTGAAGTGACATTGCTATAATTTTTCTTTCGGTGGATTCCGGGTGAGATCTTTCCAAATTACTTTCTATTTAGTATTGCTTGATTATATTTGGAATTTGATATTTAGAAATTGTTTTCTGATTTTTTATTGAAAAATATTTTAAAAACAATTTCTTGAATCAATCTGATTACGTGCTCAATTAAGTGCTACCCATTTTTGTTTAAAATTAGATTTTGAATATCTCACTTTTCTATCACTAGTTTTTGGATATTAATTGAGTTCTAATTTATCTGAGGTGATAGAAGCTCTGAGTGATAAAAAAATTATTTGTCAATTTTTAATTGGTGAGTTGAGTGACGGATTGAATACTGTTGGGAGTATTTAATCTAAGGGTAGCTGGTTTCAGTTTCTTCCTGTAAAGAGATTGAGATAGTAATTCTTCTTGAATTGAATTGTTTTGTGAGAATTTTTTAATGGTTTAATTCTTACCAGAAAAAAAAGATATTTGGAGTGTTTGAGAGGTTTTGATTCTTTAGCCTTTGTTTTAAAATGAATTAGGTTATTCTTGAGCCTGTAAAAAGTAGAGGTTATTCCTAAGCCTTTGAAAATGAATTTGTAAAGGTTGATTCTGAGTCTGTAAAAGAATCTTTGTGAGGGTTTGGTTCCTACCTTTAAATGGATCTTGAGTTTAGAGCGTGTGACTCTCCGTGAGGCTCAAAGGACTGAATTAACCAAGAGTAGCTTGGTGAACCAGTATAAATTTCTGGTATGCTGCTATCTTTACATTATTTATTTTTGTTATTTAGTGTGCACCTAGTTAATTTCATATTTCCGATGTGATATAAAGATAATAATTAATTTAGAATTAAAATGAATTATTTGGATTATTAAAGTATTTTTTCTCTGATAATTTTTTTATCTACCCAATTCACCCCTTCTTGGGTAGTTCACTGGGCCAACATATTCCTATAGGTATTCGGCTGGAAAAAAGGAACAAACCATACAAGAAAAAAAAAAGGGCAAAAGAACCAGGAACTTGTTGGAATAAGTTTTCCTATTTTCATTTCCAGGTATATATATATATATATATTTATATAAATAAAATATATCATATGTTTAATTCATGTGATTATTTATACGGACAAATATACATATATATTTATGTTAAAAATATATACGTGTGTTCGAGAAATATAGTAGGTGTAAATATATCAAATTTGTGAAAGAATACAAATTAAAATAGAAATTATAAATTTCATTAAACGACAATTTTTAATATTTTGTCGACTAATAAAAATTTTAACAGTTGATTAATATTTTTCGATAAATTAAATTATTAACGCGAAATTTTTATAATCGTTACTATAATAATTTTCGTACAGTTCATATTGACATAGAAAATTAGATGTATAATAATTTCGTATAATAAAAAATTTGGGGAATGAGAAAGTATGCATTTTAGGGTCACGCATTGCATAGTAAATTTATTTTAAATAAATTATTAATTTAGGTCCTATCGCTGTTAGGTTCACAAGCGACGCCGCTCGCGTAGTATTTCAGTGACAGTGTTTTTGGGTAGCGCAGAAATCGAGATGAATGTACTGTCTTCTATGTAAATTAAAAAACTATATTTTTGTATAAATTGTGAAAAAAAAATATTTATTGAAATGGACAGTTCTATAACTTATGTGGATCAAGTAAATTTTTAAAGGTGGAAAGTGGATTTTATTATCCGACTATACTATTGTTGTCTTCTCGTTAAGAGTCATGCGAGATGTGGATTACCTGTCAGGCAAGATCTGCAGGGTGGATATAAGACCTCAATTGTAGCACATACGTCATTTTAATTGCATTTTAGAGTAACTGGAAAAATTCGGGGTGAAATTGGGTCAATTAAAATTCAAATTAAAAATTTAGGGGTCAATTCACAAATTTAGAAACATTAAATCCAAACTTTGGGAGGTAGATTGACATTTAACTTTTAATTAAAACTTTTAGAGGTGAAATTGTAATTTAAGAAATTCTTAAAAGTGGACTTAGACTAAAATGAATATTTTAAGAAGTTAGGGGGAGAAAAGAGTAATTTAACAAAAGTTTATTTTAATTATACATATGTGTGTGTGTGCGCGCGCGCATATATGTGTGTGTGATCGTGAGCTCAATCAGCCGGAAGGAGAGAGAGGAGCAGGCAACGTGACAGGAGGAGCTCAATGCTTAGACTACTAATTACATGCATATAAATTTTTGTTCATGCATGTAATGATCACCAAAATCTCAAAGAGGAAGAAAAGATTCAGAAAATCTAGAGAGAGAGATCCGGCGGTCAGGGGGTGGTGAGATCCAACGAGTGTGGGTGTGAGTGAGTGAGTTCAGTTGTTGGTCGATTGTTGGTGGTGCCGACGGTGTGATGTTCCGTTCGTTGTTGATGGTGTGGAGTGCCGATGGGGTGATCGTCACTGTTTTGCTGTGGGTTGCCGTCGGCTAGTTCGGTGGTGGGCTGTTTAGCAGCCGGCGGTGGTGTGCTGAGTCGATGGTGAGCTTTTGGTGACCGTTGTCGACGCTGTTATGTGTGTGTGTCATTGATTGTGTGTGAGTGTGTGAGAGTCGACGGTGTGTGTTGGTTGTCTCTCCGATTGCTCAACCGACGATCGAGTAAGTGTGTGTTGTGTGTGCATTCTGCTCTGTTCAGTTTTTCTATTTTCTGTGTTGTGCAGCGTGTGTGTGTGTGTTTTTTCGTTCTGTCCAACGGTGGTGGTCAGCAGTGTATATGTGTGCGTCGTTCGTCGGTTTGTTTTTGTTCGATTGTGTGTGTGTTGTTCGGTTGTTCGTTCTAACGTTGTGAGTATGTGTGCGACTGTGTTTTCTGAGCATCGACGTGGTGCGTGTGTGGTGTTCGTTGACTTTGTTCGATCGGTGGTGTCTGTCGTGTCCGACGGCAGGTGTAAATGGGTGGATGTGTTTGTATTTTGTCCGGTGTCAACGGCGGTGAGTGTGTGCGTGGTGTAAGGTCGCCGGCAATCGGGGACAGTAAGAAGAGAGATGAAGGACCAACTGGAATTGAAGTGGTGTAGAAAAATAGGAAACAGAACGGGAAAAAGGAAAAGAAAGAAGAAGGGGAAAAAAAAAAAGAAAAAAAGAAGAAACTACACAAATAACCCCAACAAATTCAAAATTCGTCTCGCGACCCATGAACGATTCGGAATGGGTAACGTTTTTCGTTAAGTTTATTTTAGTTTTGTTAAATTAAATTCTAGCATAAAAATATTTAACCGGAATAATAAATTTAGGACTGTTCGTATTACAAATTTTATGTAGTAATTTTTATTGAAAATGAAAAATTAACCGAATAATAATTTTATATAATAAAATGTGGAGACAGGAAAATTGTGAAACTTAGGGCCTACAGTGCTTGATTAGGTTATTTTTGCATAAAATATTAATTTAGACCCTGTCACTATTAGGTTCATAAGCACCGGAGTCTTGGTAGGAAGTAGTTAGTGAAAGTTTTGCGGAGCGGATAGTTAGGTGAGTGTACTGTCTTTTGCCAAACTATATATATATATATATATGATAAAAAATGGTTATAGTTGAATTAAATGATTTCAAAATGATATGAATCAAGCAGGTTTCTGAGTGAGTTGAGAAAATGGAAGTTCGATAAATTGTGTTGATTTCGAAAGGAAGTTGAAAATGGTTTTTCGCTAAAATTTGGTTGTTTTAAAATAGAGCGAAAAATACTTGATTTTCTAAAAATAAAGGGTGGAAAAATAGTTTTGGTGAAATCAGATGTTTTTTTTTTAAAAAAAAATTAGAAATATGATTTTGGATTAAAAATCAGTTTTGCAAATAGAGGGTGATGTTTGAGATTTGATGATGTTGATTAGACGATGTTATTGATTTGTCATTTGATGATGACGTTATTGATTAGGATGATGCCATAGTATTTATCTGTTTCGGCAGAGTGATGTGATCTGCTTCGGCGGAGTGATATTTATTTGCTTCGGCAGAGTGATGTTAAACGTTTATACTGCGCAGTGATTATCCGCTTCGGCGGAGTGATGGTTGTTTGTAGGAAGGCATATCCTACGGATGGTACGGTACCGTTGCAAACTTCCGATCGTGGAATTAAAACGATCACTAGAGCTGACCAGTGTGTGTTTGAGTTGTGTGCTTAAAAATTGTGTTTGAGATGTGTGCTTGAGATATAGTGTTTTATGTATATTGGTTGATTTGATATTTATTATCATGGTGATTAGTATGATTTTTATATTAGTTGGATTTGAATGGAACTTAATTATGTCACTTTATTTTTCCTACTTTTATACTGGGGATTTTATGAGCTATGTGGTATTTATAAACTTATGCTTGATCCATTTAGATGTTATAGAATGAGTTTTTATTATTAAAGATGTTTTTACTAAGAAGGCAGTACACTCGCAGGTGAGGCAGCTAGGAGTCGGTGCCCTACTAGCACTAGGTAGGGTCCTACGATGGAGTCGTGTGAAGGGTTGAGATGAGCTTTCTGAGGTGAACCTGTGAGGGATTCATTGTATTATATTTTGCTGTTAGTATATTTGGGGAACGGGTGTGTTCCCATAACAGAAATATGTATAATTTTATATTGATGATTATTTATATATATATGTGCATATTGTCGTATAATAGATGGTTGGTTGATTATTTTCGGTGATGTTATGATGTTGTCACGCCAACCCGGGATGTTGGGATTTCGGGACGAGTCATGACAGTAGATATATATTGTTGCCTGTCAAGCAAGTTCTGCAGGGTAGATATTTGTTGTTATTTGTCAGATAAATCCTGTAGGGTTGATATATGTTGACCTGTCAGGAGTGTAAATCTTGCGGGTGGCTGCCCCTACCATTGGGGATATTAAATGGCTCTGGCATTGATAGTCACTTTAGATGACACAGTTGTACAAATTACGGTACTGTCATAACTCCTGATCATGAAGTGAAACGATCCTATGGCTAGTGAAAAATATGAGTGCGGTATTTTGTTATATGTCAAAATGTTTGGATTGGTTGATTTAAATACATTATCTTATTGCAATGATGACAGTGGAATTTTATCCCAGCATGATATGCGGTTATATTATACTAGATTTTGAAAAGTGGTAGTTGACAATTATACTTGAATGATGAAATGATTTTATATTATGAAGATAGTACACTGATAAAATTTTTGGTTTTAGGTGCCGCAGCTAGGAGTGGGTCCACTACTGGAACTAGGTAGAGTCATGAGGTGGTGTTGTTTTAGAAGGTTGACTGGACAGATGTGAACCGTGGAAGGTTCAATTTTTTGTGGTTTTGTTGTAAATATTTGGGATAAGTGTATTCCCAAATTTTGAAATGGGTAAATATATTTTTTTGGAAAAAGAAAATATAGCAGTGCATATATATATATATATATGTATGTATGTATGTATATATATATATATATATATATATATATATGTATGTATGTATGTATATATGTTGATAGTTCAGGTAACGTCAAGTCGACGTCACGCTCGACCTCGGGCGATAGGGGCTTGGGGAGGGGTGTGACAAGACATATTCAAAAGGTATACAGAAAATCCAGTACCAACAATGGAGCAGCCAGTAGATTTCGAGAATGAAATAGTAATAATTCCTCGATGACAAAAAATAACGTGGACAAACTAGAAAAATAAGAATCCAGTAGAGAGGGAAAATAAAATAAAGAAATGTGGTTGGTGTGAGAAATATGGACAATACAATAGAAAAACTTGCAAGACTGTGTTGATGTAGAAGATTTGTGTTTTTTTACGGTTTTTTTTAGATTACATTTTTTAATTTATTTGGTTCATTTGTAAAAGTGGCACATTTAATTCATTAATTTTGATAGATTTTTGTTTTATTTTGAACATTGCAAATAGCCGTGTTATATTCAACATAAAGTCTTGTTATATTCAGCACATCATATATTCTTTTTATAATGAACATAAACCAAAAAAGTTAGATAATTAATGGTTATATTTAACATACAAATTTTGTAGTCAACAAAAATATGGTGGTGCTATATTTAACACCATTATTTGTAGACAACAAAAAGAGGAAGCATTTAATATATTGGAATACACACACACCAAAAAAAAAAAAAAAAACCAAACAAAAAACATGTGGTAGTTGTCTTGTAGTAAAAAAAAAAAAATCAACCAAATGTAGTATGAAATATTGTATCTGAGATATGAACAATAACAACAACAAAAATGATTGTCTTTGATTTTTGGTATTCATTGTTCCGGGTTTTGCTGGCATGCCAAACATGGGTCAAGGGTCCAAATTCTTGCTCCATCATTCAAAAAACTATGGACAATCTTTCTCTTTCCGATCTAAAGTTGCTAATGTCCATGTTTGTTTTGATTTCTAAACCATTGCATATTTATGTCATAACATGGATCACTGATATCCCACAATCAATTATATCAATAGATTTTAAGAGACCATTAGTTTGGTATATATATATTAGTAACAACTTGATAAGACGAAGACAATATTCCTTACTCAGAAATTCCTTGATCAGGGACATCTTGCATGTTGACGACATCTACCGTTTTTGATTGAGCGGTCTTTAACTTTTTTGTGAGGAGCACATCAACATATTTTGCCTACATTTTTATGGATTGGATGATTAGCATGTTGAATATAACACGATCTGGTGTTATATTCAACACGACCTCTTCTTATTTGCTGCGTTATATTCTTTTGACCAAGATATATGTTTAATTGCAATAAAAGAAATATAAAAAATATGAATAAAAAATAAAAACACAAAATATACTACATGAGTAGGTTTACCATCAATTTTGAATTTTTTATAGAATTGATCCACCATGATAGGGCCCCTTAAGTTTATTGAGATGTAATCCAGATATTATCAACTCAACCATAGACCAACAATGTCCAATGACAGTTTGATCTAATTGACCCCTATGTGTTGATGGGGAAGTGGATAAACCTTACGTCACCTGAAAAATGCCAAAATAATGTATGGCTCCAATATTTTTTTCAAGAATTCAGTGTTATTTGTTGATACCCACATCTAAAAAACCAAATATAGATGGATAAAAAGTGTATAAGTAAGATCAGAATCAATTTGAAAATAACAAAAAAATACAAGTTATCACTTACCCAACAACCACTATTTACAAAGGCAGACTGTGCTTGATGATCGGTGCCCAATAATTTCATATGCTGTGTTAGGGCATGTTGATCATTCCATAACATTTTTGCGCATGCATTAATAACCTGTGGAAAAATATATTTGAGTTATATATATGTGTTGAATATAACACATATGGTGATTAAATGAATATAACAATTTTTTGTAATAAAAAAATTGATAAACTACTTACGAAATTCATTATTTGTCTTTGGGTAAGGACATCAATAAAATCAACCATTGAAACTTGTGCCATTAACCATTCTCCTCCCCAAACATATGCACAATGTTTTTCTTCTAGAAAGTGTAAGAATAACAAAATAGAGTGTGTAATAATAAACATATATATTTTGTGAGATATATAGGTGATGTACCTTGAACCTTCCTTCTCTAATATAAAAAGAATTTTATTCCAATCATCTTCGGCAATGTATGCCCTAACGGGACAATTTCTTGGGGACAATATTTGTGATTTGTCACCAGATTTTTCAGTTTTACCTTTTTCAACAGCAGAAGCAGAAATAGGGGCAAGGGTCGATATAATGTTAGCGGAAGGAGCGGATGTAACATTGGTAGGACAAGGTAATTGAACAAGCAAAGGTTGGCGTGCAACATGGGCGCGTGTTCACTTAATTGGACGTTCGTATTCATATATTGAGTTTCCCTTACCTTTAGTTTGTTTGCGTTTGGCTTTCACCCCTTTAGCAATTGAACTTGGTGTCATTAGATTATGTATAAAGTGTATAACTCTTTTTTTTTTTGGGGGGGAGGGGGGGGGGGACGGCAATAAATCTGTGTCTTTTGAAAACTGTGTTGTCTTATCCTATTGCTCCTCATTAATCTTATCTCTGTTCACGCATTTGCATTTGGTAAAACTCATTGATGCTTTAAATTGTCTCATTATGTTTTGAGTTTATTTCTTCTGATTAAGTAACTGAATGCACGTCAGTTTCTAACAACACTTCTTCCAATTGCTTGTTCTCTCCAACTAGCCTTTCTTCTTGAGTCACAACATGGACTCCAATCTCCAATAGCATGTCATCTAGGCGCCTTCATTCAACATTCAATTCATGGATCACTCTTTGTAATCTTTCAATTTTTTTCTTCATTTTCCTTCGAAACTCCCGTTTTTTCTCCTTGACGTGTCGATATTTCTCTCTTAACCTTATATTTTCTTCCATCAATTCCTTCATATTTGTTGTTTGAGCAGAAACATCGCCCTAAAAATCTTGACTAATTCTTAGGTTAAAAAATGGAATCTCATCCATTTTTTGCTTGCCCTTATTGACTGGCTACACATCCATTTTCATCTTGCCCTTATCAACAAGCTTTTCATCAACATCAACATTTTCTAGAAGGGCAATCCCCATCTGCTTTTTCTCAATTTTTTCTTCCAATTCATTGACAATAATTTGCAAAACAACAGATAGTTTTTTTTATATATGATGTATATAAATGATAAATGCGATGCTGAATATAACACAACACATATTACTATTTGAATATAACACAATTTGATATTGAATATAATACAACACACATTGGCCTGTTAAATATAACACAAATATAACTGAGTTAAATGTAACATAATGTTCAAGATATATTCAACACAGACATTCATAGTTTTGCGTACCTCTTCTGGCCGTAGTTCAGACAACTGTCGCGTGTTGATTGTAAGTGATAGTTGTACCATATCCTATGTCGCCTACTTTGGCACAAGGGTGTTACGAGTTGGTGAACACTCGATCAAGGTTGTATGCTCGCAAAGCCAAAATTGATTTGAAATAAAATTAGTAGGGAAGACAATTTTTTTAAGAGAGAAGTATGGCGTCAATAAATAGGAAAAAAACATACTTGTAATGCAACAGCACAACCTGTGATGGACGATGGGTTCTGGTAACCCGTTTCGATTGATGACATCAACATTCCAGGTTTTTTCTCAGCCCAAGCGAAACTAGACATCATATCAAGGTATTCTACCATGACTAGGTCAGAGAAACGACTGGCTTGTCACCTGTTTGCTAGAAAATATGTCGTCAAAAGTTGGACGTGTATAAGATGTACTACGTCTTCATGATTATCTTTTGTATTTCCAAAAAGAGCTTATCTTATATTTTCTTCACCTCTACAATACTAAGTTTGCTATCATTGATACCGCGGTAAGTTAAAAATGAATTTTTACCCTTCCTCGCATACCTCCTAGCAATTTGTACACTACCCGAGGTAACCTAAATATCAGTTGGACATCACTGACTCGGAATGAGACATAGGAGTTCAATTTTAAATGCTTTCCTTGTATGGTTGTATGATCGAATGATAAATGTAATGAAGTTGTCCAATTTGTAAAAATTGTTTGGACTCATAAATTGATCCATTAAGGCATTTATGGTGTGCCAAAACAGAGTTTTTCGCAAGAGGGTTTTGTGCACATTATTCATCTCAAGTGTCTCAATCAACCAATATGTTTGCAAAAGGTTTGACCTATACCGAACTGCAACTTGACCTTTAACGCCACAGTGTACTGAAAGAAAATGTGAAAAAAAACACACATTAATAACTCCTATTGAAGTGCAAATTTAAACAATCGCATAGTAGGGTTGAAAAGTGCAATACCAAGTGATGACACAACAACTAGTTGCAAATCAGGGTTAGTGGTTCTTTCTAAAGCTTTTTCTTTATTTGATGGTGAAGCAACCTTGGGTTGGGTTGATTCTGGACGTGCATACAATAGGAAATTACAAAACAAGCATTCAATTTTTTCTATTTGTTAATGTTATATTTTAAAATTTTATGAATGGTGTAGGACAATTTCTTTTGTTTACCATTAGGTTGCAAGAAGGGTAGTCTGGAAATAATTTGATATGTGTCTCTTGAAAATGTTGAATTAAACACTGATGAAACCTATTTTTTTGTGAGGATTTTCTTGGGATGTATGTTGAATGCAACACGAGTTTGTGTTATATTCAACACACACAAAAACACAACACACTATTAAGAATACATGTGCTGTGTTACATTCAACACAAGAACAGGTAACATGTTTTTTTTTTTTTTTTTTGTGATTATATACACATACAAACGAAAATGATAAAAGTACATTCGTTTGATGTATTCGTGGACTCTGACATTGTTCGTTCTCTTTGATTTTCGTTGTCTATGGTAAGAAAATGCAAGATGTATTGATCAGCATGCATGAACAAAATTACAAAACGAAAGGAACATAAAAATCGAGATGTTTGAAACGATTCAAACCATTTTTAGAAAAAACAACATTTTTTGATAAACTCATTTTTGGAAAATGAGGAGTCCTGAACAGAACTTATGAATTGTAAACATAATTATCAACAAAAATTTGAAAAGGGGAAGTGTACAACTTTCATTTTCTTCACAAGTAATAGACGAAAACAGAATTTTGCTACGATTTTTATACGAAAAACCAACCTGAGTTGGGGACGATTATGGGATTAGAAGCTGTGTTTGGGTTCTTCATTTTGAATGCTTTTCTTGTGGTAACCATTTTGTCGTATTTGTAGAGTAAGAGGAGAGCATGAAATGTAGATTAAACTTATATAACTTTCATTAATTTGGTTACAATTTATTTTCTTGTATTTTGATTTTATTTGATTTTAGATTTTTAAAAAAATTTACCCATTACTTCTATTGTTGAGTAAACAGAGAAACTCGTATTTTATTCAAACTAATATAAAATAAAAGAAAAATTATATTTTAAACCCGGACACATTTCTATGTGGTCCAATAATTATGTTTTGTTTCACTTTAAACCCTCTAAGTATGAATGTGATTTTAAATGGTCATTCTATTAATTTTTTTGTCCAAATTGGACAAATTAGGGTAAAAATTGTAAATTTATATTTTTATAATTTTTTTTTTCTCTTTTTTCTTTTCTCTTTCTTTTTTCTACTTTGTTGTCTTCTTCACCAACACTGAACCTGCCAGACTCGCTCCCCCACCGTCATCGAACCAAACCCCCTGCCCCGCTGTTGTTGAACCATGCCCCTCTCTCTTAGCGTGTGTAACCACCATCTTCATCGAAGAATCTATAGATACATATAGTAGATATATATATAGAGAAACTTTCAGAGAGAGAGAGAGAGAGAGAGAATCATTCTAATGTCTGCGTAATCCCCCCTTCCAACGATATTTCTTATTGCAACATCAGAAGAGATCTTGAAACCCTAGCTTCTTTTTCGACGACAAGGGATCACAATTCATACAATTCTCGTGGTCCTCAGAGAAGGATTTTGATTTCTAGAACTTTGGTGCTTAGGAAACCTCCTCCTCCTTGCAGATGAAACCCAAGGAAGCATAGCAGTCATCTAAACAATTTACATTTTGAACCCTCCCAAAGTTTTTTCTCTAATCAGTTAATGGTGATTTGTGTGGAGTTCTTATGCTCTGTTTTTCTTTGCTTCGTCCTTAAATCAGAGAATGTGAAGGAAGAAAGAGATTCATTCAAGAAAAATTATTGAATTCTGTAGAGAGAGACATTCGGAGACTGAGAAGGACCCTCCTACGGTGGTGGAGATGGCGTGAGATGGTCGGTGAAGAGGCTCAACAAAGAAAGAGAAATAAGAAAAGGAAAAAAAAAAAAAAAAAACAATAAAATTTTTAAAAAATATAAAATTACAGTTTTACCCCTAATTCTATCCAATTTGGACTGAAAATTTAGTAAAACTTTTTAAAACCATGTTCATACTTACAAGGTTTAAACTGAAACGCAACCAAGTTATTAGACCAAATAAAAATGTGTTAATATTTAGAGGGTCTAAAATGAAATTTGCCCTAAAATAAATTGTTTGACTTATATTTTTCACAATAGATTAAATTAATGAAAATTATATCATTTTAATTTACATTTCATCCTCTTTTTTATATCCATATTTTGATTTGTTTTTCAGTAAAAAAAAAGTTACTTAGTGAATGGTCACTGAATTAATTACCCCCAACAATTGTGACTTATTTTAGTCAATATTCACTAAATCAATCCATTGACTCAACTAAAATATTACTTAGTAAATGTTCACTTAGACAATTTTATTATTTATTATTTGTTTATTTTGAATTTTGTAAAGACTTTCCAACCATTTGTAAACTATTTTTAGTGAACATTCATTTTTTTCCACTCAAAATTAATTAATATGGATATCAAAACAAAAAACATAAATTGTAGATTAAACTTGTATAACTTTTATGAATTTAATCCATTGTGAACATTCACAAAACAAGTTTGTTTGTTGGTGGTTATTTTCATAATTAGTGAGTTGTTAAACAAATGACATTGACAATTTTCAGTGATCATTAATTTTTTATTTTTTCAACAAAACTAATCAATATGGATATCAAAATAAAGAATATAAATTGTAGATTAAAATAGTATAATGTTCATGAATTTAATTCATTGTGAACATTTAGGAAATGATTTTTTTTTTTTGTAGGTGTTTATTTTGTATAGGTCTTTAATGACATTTGACCATTGTTTTTTTACAAAAAATGACATCAATTGTAAATTAGATGAAAAATAGAGACAATTATTAAAAAAATAATGACTTTTTCGTGAATGAACTTTAATATTAAAAATTTATATTTAGCCATTCAATTATATATATATGATGAGGGAAAATTCGATTGGATCTAAAGTGTGTCTGTTGGCCCAAAAAGCTACCCAAGAAGGAATGAATTGGGTAGTACTAAAATTAAACAATTTAGTCATTTAAATACAAATAATCAATTTTTTTTTTAAATCAATTATTATCTTGATACGCAACAAAATGTGTTTACTTCTAAATGCACACGCAATTACAATATAAAAAAAATAAGTAATGCAACACACAATAATATATCCTGGTTCGGTAAGCTACTCTTACCTACATCCAGTCCCCCAAACCCCAAACTCCATGGAGATTCGCAATCCGATAAACCCCTGATTTTTTTCTCTAGTAGGAACCAAACCCTTACAATCACGATTCTTTTCATAGGCTCATAATCAACTTTTATAACTATTTTTTTCACTGGTTCAAGAAAAACCTTATCTTTTTACCAAGATCAAGACTAACCTAATTCTATTACAGGAAGAATCAAAATCTAATTTTTTTAACAGGCTAAAGATTAAACCTACCACTCTCTCACACTTTTATACTTATCCTTTTTGCAGGTTTAGGAAGAATCTTTACAATCACATAATTCTATTACCGGAAGAATCAAAACCTAATTCTTTTCAAAGGAAAAGAATAACCTAAACTTTTTGTAGGACAAAGATCAAACTCTAATTTTTTTCATAGGAAAAAGATTGAAACCTAACTACCCTGACTAGATATTGTTCCAAACGTGTCTAATCATCTCAAACTCACAAGTACAAAAAATATGAGTTTCTTCCCACAAGGAGCTTCTACCATCTCAATACAAATATACTCAATTAATGTCCGAAATAATTATTACGTGATAGATACAATTTGAGACAATTCAAATCTGATTAATAAATAATGTGGGTAGCACAAATTTAGCACGTAATCAGATAAACAGACAAAAAATCATTTAAAAAGATTTTCAGGCTTTTAAGTTCAAAAACGAATTTTCTAACAATCCTATTCCAAGCAATCAATATAAATAAAATTTTAAAAATCAATTAATAAAGCTTGGATAGATCTCACCAGAAAAACACTGAAGGCAATGACAATGTAGCAAGTAAAACTCAAATTGGTGACGCCAAACAACAAGCTCTTTAGATAAAGAACTTATAGCAAATCTCTCATAAAAATATCAGTGTAAATCTCACTCTTATAAAATCTAAAACCTATTGTTCTTGATGTGTTAAACTCAATTCCCACAAGTCTATATTAATAAACTAATAACTAGCTCTCCAATGACTAGTTTTTTAAAGATATGTTATAAAATGACACTCTAAGACTCAATTTATCATTACCTTTCATTTCAGGTATATTCCACTTAAAAATATCTTTTGAATCTCTCATTTAAATTCATAAAATTATTCTCAATTTAAAATCATAGAGATATGAAGTATTAATTTATTTAAATTATGAGAATCTCAAAATCTATGGACCATATCAATAGGGATTGTTGGCTAGGGTTTTGGTAACAATTATCTCGTGGCGGAAGCCCATGTATGGGTCAAGTCATAGTCGAATGTCGTGGGCGCTTGTGTGTGCTGAATGTATTATAAGGCCAGAGACCACACCTTATTACGTTCAAATTGAACTAACTCTTCTTGCATCACGGTAATCCAAGATACATCAGTTAACGCCTGATTAATATTCTTAGGTTCAATTGAGATAGAAAAACAAGATTAATTATATCTCTAAGAAAAGATCTTGTACTTACGTCTTTTTCAAAATTTTCAATAATTTTTTATCGAATGTCCCGATATTATCTTTATAGCACGTGGTCAAGTTGTCTCCTCGCCTTTAGACTTATAATTCTTTGAAAATTGTGGTTTATTTGTCGCATCAACTCCTTGGTTTTGATTATTTTGTGTACACCTTCGGCCTAGAAGTATTTATGAAGACGATTTTCATTTAGCATTGGTTTGGCCATTTCCTGAAGCGTTCGGTTTTTCCTCTCCACAACACCGTTTTGTTGTGGTGTTCTCTGGCATATTTTTCATAACTCACATGACTTTCGTCTTCAGGTGTCAAAGACGTAATTTCAGAATTTATCTCATATCACATGCTGAGAACAACCTTTTCTTGGGAATATTTTGTCCTTGCTCATATATGTTTATTTGATAACCTATAAGAAGCACCTCAAAAAGTTCCTAGATGGTACCCATTCTACACGAGTCCAATTTTGTTAGTTGGATCCTCCTTCGTTCCTTTCGGAATTCATATTTGCTTATATTTAGATCTTTTAAAAAAATATTTGTTAAAGGTATGCCCCATAATGTTACAGTTAAAACATTTTACAACTTTCTTAGTTTCGAAAAAGAATTTTTGAAATCTATTTTACTTGACATTTTTTTGAAAATCAAGACCAGCTTTATCGAAAACACCTTTAGAATTTCTTAAAAGTATTTTTAATTATTTTCACCATTTGTAAACTTGAGAGAAATATAATCTAAATCCGTAAATTTGGATTTTAATTCATTGTTTTCCTTTTCTAAATCACATGAAATAATTTTGGAAATCTATTTTTTAAAATCGGTGTTTTCGGCCTCAAAATTTTCAATACGTTTGTTTAATTGATCACTGTACTTTGTAGAGTATTAATTTGAAAACACTAATTCTTATAATTATGCAAGAGTTCTTAATAAATATAAAATAACTCATCAAAATCCAGAGGACAAGAACTAAAACATTCAGTTACCTCAACCTCATTGGCAATTAGGGCGAACGTCGGAGTTTCCTCATCATCGCTCGATGCTTCGAAACTACTGGAATCCGTATCATCCAACCTTTATTTCATAGATCTCTTTTTCCTTTTTAACTTTCTTTATGATTCATCCTCATATTGTCGCATAGCCGTCTCGTGGGTCATCAAATTGCCGATGAGTTCATCGATAGTACATTTGGTGAGATCTTTAGCTTCTTTGATTGAGATCACTTTCGATTCTTAGATTTTGGTTAATGATATCAAAATATTTTGTACTTTTTTCTCTATGGAATACGACTTTCCAAGCTAATCAATATTTTTTCATACGTTGGTGAATCTAACATACATTTTTGAGATTGTTTCTGCATCACCCAGTTTGAACACTTTGAATTGATAAATGTAGGCATTTATTTGGATTGCTTTACTTGATCAGTTCCCTCATATGTAGTTTTCAATGTGTCCCGTGTTTCTTTTGCTGATCCACAACTTGAAACTTTACTGTACTCATTTGCATCTAAAGAACAAAACAGAATGTTAATAGCATGAGAATTAATAGAAAGTTTCTGTTTATCAAAGGAACTCAGTTGTTCCTTCTTCTTAATTACTCACAGGCGCAAGAAGAACCCTAACTTTTTACCAAGATCAAGACTAACCTAATTCTATTACAGAAAGAATCAAAACCTAATCATTTTAATAGGCTAAAGATCAAACCTACTATTCCCTTACACTTTTATACTTATCCTTTCGCAGGCTTAGGAAGAACCTTTACAATCACTCAATTCTACTATCGGAAGAATCAAAATCTAATTCTTTTCAAGGAAAAAGAATAACCTAACTTTTTTGGAGAACAAAGATGAAACCCTAATATTTTTCACAAGAAAAAGATTGAAACCTAACTACCTTGACTAGTCACCGTCCCAAATTTATCTAATCCTCTTAAACTCACAAATACAAATAATATGAGTTTTTTCCTACAAGGAGTTTCTACCACCTCGATACGAATATACTCAATTAATATCCTGAATAATTACTACGTGATAAATATAATGTGTGGTAATTCAAATCTAATTAATAAATAATGTGGGCAACACAAATTTAGCACGTAATCAAATAAACATACAAAAATCGCTTAAAAAGATTTTCAAGCTTTTAAGTTCAAAAATAATTTTTCTAACAATCCTATGCAAGGCAATCAATATAAATAAAACTTTAAAAATCACTTAATAAAGCTTAGATAGATCTCACAGGAAAAACACTGAAGGCAATGACAATGCAGCAAGTAGAACTCAAATCGGTGACGCTAAACAACAAGCTTTTTAGATTAGGAACTTATAGCAAATCTCTCATAAAAATCTCAGTGTAAATCTCACTCTTATAAAAACTCAAACTGATTGTTCTTAATGTGTTAAACTTAATTCCCGCAGGTTTATATTAGTAGACCAAAAATTAGCCCTCCAACGTTTAGTTTTTTTAGATGTATGCCATAAAATGATACTCTAAGATGCCATATATTATTACCTTTCATGTCAGATATATTCCACTTAAAAATAACTTTTACATCTCTCATTTAAATCCATAAAACTATTTTCAATTTTAAATCATAGAAATAGAAAGTATTAAATCATTTAAATTAAGAAAATCTCAAAACATATGAACCATATCAATAGGGTCACAAAATAGGTTGTTAATATATCAATTATATTCAAATCTTTGAAAATTGAGCAGGAGAGAGAGAGAGAGTGAGAGAAGTCAAAGAAGGCAAAAGAAAAAGAAAAAAGAAAAGAAAAAGAAAAAAAAAATGATTAAAAAATAATAAAATATAAAATAACAATTTTGCCCTCAAAATTCAGTTAGTTTGGATGAAATTTCTGACGGAATGACCAAATAAAAATGTGCTTATACCTAGAGGGTTTAAAATAAAATGCTCAAACAGAGATGAATCATTTAGAAATGTGCCAATACCTAGAAGGTTTAAAATATACTTTTTCCTTTTAAGTATTGTGTGTGATCCTAATTTGGGTTACATTAAGAATATATAAGTAAAGAGTTGTTTTCATCTATTTTTCTTCAACGTCTTCAAAACTCTTCATATCTTCATTATATCAATCTTGCACCCTTTATGTTTTCTTCATCAGATATTCTTCTTAATCACATGCAAGGAACTCTAAATTTGAAACACTCGATAAAATCATTAGTTCCACAAAAAATATCAATACTTAATTGTTCATCAAAACCTTGGGTTAAATAGTGCCACGTGTTAAAAACAAGTGGTTGGCATAGGGACTCTAAATCAGCTAACTTGGCCAGACCCCTTTCCATACCCGGCTAGTGTCATGCCTCCTCGGCCGCAAGCGAACGACGCTCCTACTCGAAAGCAGTCTGAGTCTCCTCTGCTCGGTACAAAAAGTACCACAACTTTCTCTAGGTAACAACTCCACGATCTTCACCTCCAATCATCGACATTTCTATGGTAAGATTACCGAGATCAGCGCAATCACCATAATAGTGCATCGGTAATTAGAGAGGATTTGTCAAATAAGTCTCCTCCCACCTATAAATATCAGAATAAAGGATACATAAGGTACACTTCAACACGCGATAATACTCTCGAATATACATATTTTCTCCTAGCTACCACACTACTAAGTTCCTGTTTGGAACTTAGGACTGATTTTTACACCGGAGGTGCAACGCCGACAGACCTATTTGCGGTGCATTGTTTTGCTGGAACCTTAGTCAAGGAAAAGTGAGAAAATCCATAAGACATTCTGCCCCCCCGACCACAGACGTAACGTGTCTGGTGGTCCATTTTCAGGCATCGTCAAATTGGTTCTGTCTATGGGAACGACATACAGTTGTTCTCGCAATATCCACTAAGTAAATGGTCACTTTTAGATTTGGAATCATGACCATCGAAAATGAAAGAGAGCGACATCCACTCTACACGGCTGCCCATGAAGCTGGCCCATCAAGGGAATCACCACTACTTCTGATGGAAATAATAATGAGAGAAGTCATAGATTTTTCCAAACAGTCCGATATTTTACTGGACAGGATGATCTAAGGTAACTCCCTCCGTCGCCACCTATATCGTAAGGATTTGCGCTGCCTGCCAGTGAAACACAACTTATTGTAGATGAGAGACGAAGGACTTGATACAAGTAGCACCAAGAAGGCAAACACTTCCACACACAGCACGACCTTCGACAGGAGTTGGAAATGATCCCCATAGAGTAGGTCGATTTATGCCAATGAATCAAAAATAGGTATTGGGAAATTGAAGCCTCTGGCTTTGAAAAGACGCCCATCGTTTACTCTCAACTAGGGCCAAGGGTATCCACGGAAAGAACGGGATATAAAACACATAAAGCTCACCCGCGAAAGAATGAAGCACGTTATACCCACGTTATGGGCAAAACTTACGACACATCTCGACAGACTCCACTGAAGTTAGTAGAAGCCTCTTTAACATCCCGGTCGAGGTCCCGGCGGTATGACTTGGATTGATAGGCCAACAAAGACTTGCGTGAGCAGGTCTGAACTATCAACAAAAAGTTGGGACATATTGGGAAGAAGGAGTTGAGCATCTACGAGATAGTAAAGCAAAACATTTTTCCTCTTACTACGCGCATGCTGTGGGAGACGGTCCCACCCAATTTCAAGATTCCATCCCAGATCGGGATGTACTAAGGAGACTCCGACTCAACGGAGCACCTCGATACCTACCACGAGCATATGGATCTACGATGTGCGACGAACTCGACGAAGTGCTAGGCCTTTCAGTTTACCCTTGCTGGTGCAACGTACATATGGTAGAACGCCCTAAATCCAGGTAGTCTTGTATCCTTTAAATCTTTTAGCCTTACTTTTACCCATAGGTTTGCGAGAAGCAAGCTGTGGGCAAAAAACCCGTTGCATCTTATGTCAGTGAGACAGAGAAATGACGAAAAAGTGAAATCCTATATTGAAAGGTTATGTGGTGAGTCCGACCAACTCAAAGAGCCCAACGATGGGGTGGCACAGTAGACACCCTAATGACGGAGGTACGAATAGGCTCATTGCTACATGAAATAGCCCGTGTCCCACCAAAGACCTTAGTAGCGACCTTTGCCCCCTTTACCAAATTTATCACTACGGAGGATATCTATCAGGCTCGAGTCGAGGAAGAAGAAGAAGGCAATGGAAAGAAGAAGGCTGAAGGGCCTTTACGTACCCTGAATTTTGATAGCGGAAGAAGTAGAGAATCAGGAAGAAAAGAAAACAAGTTTCATTCCTCCCTTTCTAAGTCATCCAAATCCGTTTATTTTGAAAATAATTTTTCAAGGGATTTTTTAGACGTCGATTTTGAAAAACTTCTTGGGCCAAGATTTTGTGGTAAAAACGAAGTTGCCACCAAGTATGGAGTTAAATGGTGTACTAGGTTATCGTGAATTTTTGAAATTCATTTTACTTTGAAATGACCTGTGTTTTGACATCATAAGGTCTGTGTACTAGAGATATTATTTAAGTTCGGGAGTTGGTTATGCTTGGGGAAGGTTTTACGTACCCTAAGACATCCGTCCGTAAACGGTACCTTAGTCTAAATATATATTTATTGTTAAACATATCTAAGTAGTTTTCTTTGATTTACTTAAGCAAAAATAATTATCTTTTTAAAGTTTTTCCTCTTTTTATGTATTTTATCATGATGTAAGTAGTAAAGGTTATATATTATGCAACTAAAACTAGAAACATAAATATTTTTATGTTTTTATCATAATGAAAGCAGTAAATATTATACTATACTATCCTATTATAGGCAACGACAACTCAATAGCAGTTTATAAGAGACTTGGAATATAAATATGCAAGCTATATGAAATGCAAACTAAGACTAAATTATTTGGATATGCGACCGAACCCGCACGTGGGTTGCCTACGTATCTTGGATTAATGAGAGTCAGCTCCTTACGTAGTTCGTTTATGTTAGGTTAAAGGATATGATTTATTTTATTAAAGGTGTGACCAAACCATTACATGGGTTGCCTACGTACTTTAGGGGATTATCAAAGATCAAGTCAAACGTAGTTCATTCTTATTACGTTGAAACTGGGAAGCTGGGTTGGTTTTAATTGAAAAGTGATTTGGTTTTAGTTAAAAACTGGTTTAGTTATTAGTTGGTTTTAGTTATGAACAACCTGAATCAAAACCTTAGATAGTTATTTTTAATTGTTTTTAAGTTGTGAACAACCTAAATCACAACCTTAATTAGTTATTATTAATCATTTTTTAAGTTGTGAACAACCTCAATCACAACATGACATGTATGTAATCTCTTTAATTTTGTCAAGAACACCATAACCAAACTCTTTTTGGTTAGTTAGTGTTAGTGTGTGAGTTGCTAGCTAAAAATAAAAAAAGACCATACATTTATGCTAGTCCTACTCATAATTAAGGATAACGGGAAGGTTTTTGAAGAAGAATCACACATATTCCCGAAGGAATAGAGGCCCTCCATTTATCCCATGTTCTTAGCCACCAGGGTCTGTCGGTTTAAAGTTCTTGAGAGAATCGTAGAGAGTATGCACAACTCACGGTATGATTGTAGTTTTGTTTGAATCCTCACATGTTCTTAACATGTTCTCAGATGATTTGATGTTCTTGAATGTTCTTGGGATGATTTGGACATAGTTTGGTTGTTATAACAAAAATTAAGTGTTCGTTTGGTTGTTTATGGATTTTATGTGTTATGTACATGAAATTAAAGTGTATGAACTACATGATTATACTATGTACAAGCAACATACACAAGATTAAATCAAGATCAAAGGGGTTTTTGAAGAAAACATACCTACGTAGGGAATATAGTCTTCCTTAAGCGATTACCTCATTTTCCTCCTTGATCTTCTTGGTTGATCCTCGATCGGTGATCGTCTTTCTCTTGAGTTCTTGCTCCAAGATCCTCAAGATCAACCTTCGGAACCGAATTTCACAAGAATAATGGCATGTTATTCAAGAGATATCGAAAATCCTAGCACCCGAGACTTGGCTCGAGTTTTAAAAAGAGAGGCTAGACATTCAAGACTTGAAAAAAATGAGAACTAAACACCCCTATTTATAGGGCTTGCGCATTTATATCTGCGCAAAAAAATCCTAGCTTCTTCCTTGGAGAGTGTTTGGCCTAGGGAACATGCTATCTTGATTTGTTTGTGCTTTGTTTTGGATGAATTTTGGGTGGAAGGAAAGATCTCTAAAAGATTTGGTAATATTTCCAAATATTTTCTTAGATTTGGTAATGATTGGAAATCATTACTAATGATAGGAAATCATTACCAATTATTACCTCTCCTCCAATGACATTGCTTGCACATGGGTGTATTAATGGCTTGATGTGACACTTCCAGTTTAGTTTAGGGGTTATGTACCGGTTAGTTTCACTATTTCGGTTTAGTTTCCATTAATGCTTTCCTAATGCATTTAACATGGTCTTGATGTGCCACTATTGCATTTAATGCACTATGATGACTCATGACTTGGTGAGCACTCATCTGGTTGGTTTCGGGTTGAATCAGGTTAGCTCGCCTTGTAACCGACGGTTGGTTTTCAAGTTCCTTAGTTACCCTAAGATATTTTAGTAAAAAATATATTGATACTTTGAACCTATCCAATCCATTTATTGCTTGATGGGATATGCATTTAATGTATTGACTAGGGGGTAAACCAATTTGGTTTGGTTTCGGTAAGGGTAGTTACAATTCAGGGATTTCGGTTAAACCTAAGATATTTTGCTCAAAATATCTACATCCCTTGAATGTATCCAATCCATGTCACCCCAATCATTTAATTCTTTATGGTTTGGGTATTCAATTCTCATTAAATGCCTAACTTAGGTGGCGAACCAAATTGGTTTAGTTTCGATAACGGTTCACATCGTCTTGGTTCCCTTCCTAGATATTTTGTAGGCAACTTCTAGGAACTTTATTTTGTCATTTCAAGGCTCCTTGTAGGACTTTATGTCATACCCCACCCCGGACACTCGTCACCATGGGATCGGCATGACATCGACACGACATCACCTGAGTGACAAACCAAACTAGAAAGCGATAATATGCATTCATAATTATACAACCACAAAATCAGGCCATAAACATCTTCTCTAACTGAGGATACACCCGTCTCTGAATTATAATAACAACAAAAGATAAAACAACAATGAACCTCTCTTAGGTTTGCCTCAGGCAGCACCTCCCAAAATACTCCATCGCTATACCATCGCCGGACACTACCCAGTACCAGTAGGGCACCAATCCAGTATACAATAAAATATATAAAAGTACTATTCCCAATCATCATATGCAAGAAAACACTATATACGACAAAACACCACTTTGTACCACAACACTTCAGACCTTAACATATCACACCCCAGGCTAGCCATGTGATCGTTTTAACCTCACGATCGGGAGTTTGCAACGGTACCGTACCATCCGTAGGATATGCCTTTCTATGAACACCCATCACTCCGCCGAAACGGATAATCACTGTGCAGTATAAAAGTCTAACATTACTTTGCCGAAGCGGATAACATCACTCCGCCAAAGCAGATCACATCACTCCGCCGAAGCGGATAACCTCATTCTACTAAAACAAAGAAATATTATGGTATTGTCAAATCAATAACAGCATCATCAAAACATAACTCAATAATATTGTCTAATCAACATCGTCAAATCACCACATAATTTTTAAAAGCATCTAATTTAAATACAACCATTTTCCATCATATATATATATACAAATAATTTGGTAAGAAAACAGTACACTCGCCTCGATATCTGTTTTGCAAAACTGACACTGACCATACTCTATCTGGATGCCGGTGCCTGCGAACCTAATAGTGACAGAGCCTATATAATATTTTATATAAAATCACCTAATCATGTAATGCAGGTCCTAAGTTTCGCATTTTTCCATTCCCCATATTTTATCTATGAAAATTGTTATTATTCTGATAATTTCATTCCGTTAATTATTGCATAAAAATCTTGTAATATGAACGATTCCAAATTTATTATTCCGGTTACAAAATTGTTTATGCTAGAATTGAATTTAACAAAACTAAAATAAATTTAACGAAAAACGATATCCATTCCGAATCGTTCAAGGGCCACGAGATGGATTTGAATTTTGTTGGGGTTATTTGTGCAATTTCCCCTTTCCTTCTTTTTTCTTTCTTTTTCTTTTTCGGTTCTTGGTTCTGCTCCAGACCCGACGGCCGACCCTTTCTCTCTCTCTACTGTTGCCGACCACCGGTGGCCTCCTACGCCTCACCGATTCTCACCGTTGGCCCTGCACCACCCACAATACCGATCAACCACCACCACCGGCTACCTCACAAGTTAACACACATACCCACAAGATCACCGCTCTTACACATACATACGCTGCGACACACACTCTTATGCACACAACTACACATGCATGCCCATAATGCCGACGACACACCACGGGACCGACGACCCCTGCCGCTGACGACATACACACATAAAGGCACACCGTAGCCGCACCCAACTCGCACCACCGCCACCGCCGTTAATCAACCGACTTCTCTCTCTCTACATCTTTGTTTTTGCTGGGTTCTCGTCGACACAACACACACACACACACACACACACACAAACCGAATGGTCATACACTCCCACGTCTGAACACCACAACCCTCATTCGCCGGTGACGACGGAACAACACCGACCGAAGGGACACCTACCACCTTTGCTGATGTCACCCTTTCTCTCACATTACTTTCACTCACTGCTGGCCAAACTAACCGACGGCGACATACACACTAACTGGACAATCAGAACACACATAAACCCATACGATTCAATCAAACCCACACATTGTCGGACAAAAGAAAACAGAGCACATACCCACACCGCTGAATATTTATCGACCAAACTCGCAACACTCATGCATGCACATACCCACCAAAATAATTAGAGAAATTACACATAAATACTCACCAGCTCGACGATCGTCGATAATTGGATAGCGATCAGCAACTCCCGCTCACTGGCGATGCTAAGAACGCATACTGCCACGCTGTCAACGAACCACCCCACCAGCCGAACCACCCTCGCTCTCCCCTGGGACTGACGACGATATCCACCCGATCATGCACACACGTAACAACCACGACCACATTGCCGGAGGAACGCCGATTCAAGAAAAATTCGACGATCCCCACTCCGCTCCTCTCTCTCTCTCTAGAATTTCTCTGATTTTTCAGATTTGATTTAGGATTTTGATCATTTCTACTGCATGAGAGAGAGTATTTATTGCATGAAATTAGTGGGTAGATTTGATCTCCTCCTGCCACGTCGCCTGTTCTCTCTTTCCCTGTCGGCCGGTGATCTGTCGTTACACACACACACAGCTTTCATATATATATATATATATATGTGTGTGTGTGTGTTTAAAAAAAAATAGTTAAATTACACTTTTCTCCCCTAATTTCCTTTAAGATATTAATTTCAATAAATTTCAACTTTTAAAAGTTTCAAAAATTATAATTTCACCCTTAATATTTTCACTTTTTGATTTTAATTGTCAATTTAAATCTCAAGTTTAAATTTAATGTTTCTAAATTTTCAATTTGACCCCCAACTTTTGATTTGAATTTTAATCAATAAAATTTTACCCTAAAATTTTTTAATGCTCGAAAATGCAACTATTTATGACGTACGTTCTACGATATAGGTTTTACAACTCTTCTCTCCTACAAGAAATTTCGTCCCGAAATTTTTATTACTTTAGTCGAACAAATGTGGGTATTTGTTCCTCATTTCTTTCTCTCGCTCCCATGTCGCCTCTTCCACCGCATGACTGCGCCACAATACTTTAACTAACGGGATCATCTTCGTTCGCAACACTTGATCTTTACGGTTTAGGATTTGGGCTGGCTTCTCAACGTAGGTCAAATCTACTTCCAATTCGATCAGCTGCGAAGTCAACACATGAGAAGGGTCATGCATATATTTCCAGAGCATCGATACATAGAAAACGTCGTGTAGTCGAGATAACTCTGGCGGTAACGCAAGTCTATACGCTGTCGTGCCAACCCGTTCTAGAATTTTATATGGTCTGATGTATCTTGGGCTCAACTTCCCTTTCTTTCTGAACCTCATTATGCCTTTCCACGGAGAAATACGCAAGAACACATGATCTCCCACCTCGAACTCCAACTCTCGCTGACATTTGTCTGCATAACTCTTCTGTCAACTCTGAGCAATTTTCAATTTTTCTTGAATCACCTCTACTTTGTCTGCTGTCAGCTGGGCTATGTCCAACATCAACAATTTACGTTCACCCACCTTAGTCCAACAAACTGGGAATCTGTATCTCTTACCATATAACGCTTTATACAGGGCCATCTCGATTGTTGAGTGGTAGCTGTTATTGTAGGCGAATTCTATCAACGACAAATGATCATCCTAGCTACCAAGAAATTCCAGAACACATCCCCTCAACATATCCTCCAACGTTTGAATCGTACGCTCTGATTGACCGTCTGTCTGAGGATAGAAAGCGGTGCTAAATTTCAGCTTGGCACCCAAAGCAGTCTGGAGACTTGGCCAGAACCTCGAAGTAAATCTTGGATCTCTATCTGACACTATAGAAACCAGTGCGCCATGTAACCTAACAATCTCATCGATATACAATTGGGCATACTTTTCAAGAGAAAATATCGTCTTTATGGCCAAAAAATGAGTGGACTTGGTAAGCCTATCAACGATCACCCAGATGGAATTATACCCCTTTTAAGTACGGGGTAATCCCGAAATGAAATCCATCGTGATATGCTCCTACTTCCACTTTGGAATAGGTAGAGGTTGCAACAACCCACCTGGACGTTGATGCTCAATCTTTACTTGCTGATAAACATAGCACCTGGCAACAAATTCTGTGATTTCCTGTTTCATTCTGATCCACCAATAATGCTCACGCAAATATCGATACATTTTGGTGCTTCCCGGATGCATCGCGTACGCTGAGCTATGCGCCTCTTCCAAGATATCATTTTTCAAATTGACGTCATTAGGCACACACAACCTATTTCCACACATCAAAGCTTCGTCACTATCCCTGATATGACGATCAGTTTTGTGACCATTTTTCACTTCATCCCGAATCCTCTCCAATTGAACGTCTGACTTTTGAGCTTCAATAATGCGGTCAATCAACGTCGGCCTCAAAGTCAAGGTTGCAAGCAATGTTGCCGTCTGACCAACCGCTAATTGAACTCGCAACGATCTCAACTTTGCATATAAGTTAGCATGAGCGACTCGAATGTGTGCGACCGAACCTGCCAATTTCATACTCAAAGCATCCGCTATAACATTAGAAGCCCCTCAGATGGATCATGCTTCAGATCACAACAAGCAAGGAACTGAAGCATTCCATCATTGATGCACAGTTCATGGATTGGATTGTCTGTTAGCATACAATACGATCATCGGAAGACTATGCCTGAATTCCTTAAATGCTGTTACATCGACGTACTGCTCGATGCTAGAATTCCTGACCAAGAACGACATTGGCAAGGTACGTGAAAGCCATAAAATGGCTTGTGGACATGAAGATTGACGAATATTTCTTATTGGGGGGACATAACGAAATACCCTGGAACAAGGGACATCCTGGACCTCTGAATTGAGCAGCCCAACCAACCGCGTCCAAATATACCCGATGGAGCCGTTTTGAACGGTCTAAACTGGGAAAGCCCTCATGAGAGACAAAAGAGACTAACTGGTTGAGCTACTGAAAGCCAACCATGATGTGTTCGCTTGGTAGCATGTGAATCTTCCCAGGATAGACCCGAGTATGTCCACGCATTGGCTGTACATATACCTGGCCTACCTACCGATTCGATAAAAACTACAAAATTTTGGTTTGGAAAGACAGGCTATGATCAAAGAAGAAACCAAGAAGCTACTGAATGTCAACACGATTGAAGAAATCAACTTTCCCCTCTAGTTGGTGAATGTTGTTCTAGTCAAGAAAAAGACCGGGAAGTGGTGCATTTGCATGGATTTCACCAAACTTGACAAAGCTTGCCTAAAAGACTATTTTTCTCTCCCAAAAATCGATGTGATCGTTGACACTACCGTCAGCTATGAGTCTCTTAACTTCATCGATACCTTCTTAGGGTACAACTAGATCAACATGTACCCTCATAACAAAGCAAAAATGATGTTCATCACCGGCATTGGACTTTACTACTATATTTGTTTACTTGCTTGGAAAGACCATAGAGGTTTATATCGACAACATGTGGCAATAAGAGTTTGGAGTGGAGATAAGAATATGAATAATCCATTCAAGCACTCAAGAAGTACATCTTAGAGCCATCAATACTAACTACCCTGAAGTTAGGGCAAGAAATGATCATCTGCTTGGTCACCTCGGCTATTGCCGTAAGTTCGGTACTTGTAATTGAAGAAAATCAGGTTTAGAGACCCGTGTATTACGTCAACCATGCAGTGAGTAGAGCAGAATCTCGCTATCCTGGATTAGAGCTGATTACCTAAACACTGATAAACTTAGCAAGAAAGATTTGACACTATTTTCAGGCTAACCCGATGGTGATGATCACTAACTAACCCTTAAGGTTATACTACATCGATCGGAGACCTCTACACAACTACTAAAGTGGTTGGTTGAACTTGGGGAGTTACATATTGAATACCGCCCACGGATAACTAAAGGGCAGGTACTGGTAGATTTCTTTTCAAAATTTAATTTCCTGAAGGAATAAGCCCTAAGAGATGTGGCCACACCCACAACCCTGACCAATGTTTGATCAAATGATGGAAGGCGCATGTAGATGGATTATCCAATTAAAGCAGCTCGGGAGCCAGAGAGGTAATTCGTACCCTTGAGGGTGACATTCTAGAGTATGCCTTGAGACTCGGTTTCAAAGCGATGAAAAACGAGACTGAGTACGAAGCATTGGTTTCCTAGCTGTGAATCTTGAATGAATTCGGTGCTGGTAAAGTAGAAGTCGGTTGTAATTTTCTACTGATAGTTATTAAGGTAAACGGGAAATATGTGACCAAAGAAGCCAAGATGATAGCATACCTAAGCAAAGAAATGGTACTCATGCGAGGCTTCTCAAAGGTCACCGTCAACCAAATTCTAAGATAAGAGAACAAACACGCAAACTCGCTAGCCAACTTGGCCTCCAGCTTCAATACTAAGGGGCACGGACCATCCTGATTGAGAACATTCTACAACTGAGTTATGATGAATCCAAGGAAGAAGTTAAGATGGTAACACGAGAACGAAAGATGGACCCCATCTACTTCTATCTTGATAGTAAACTTCTCACAGAAAAAAAGGATGAAGCCAGAAGAGTTTGCTACTTGTCGTGGTAAATGCTACTGCGAGGAGTACTGTACAAGTGTTTCTTCATGGGACCACTACTCCGATGCTTGCGCTCGTGCGAAGGCCACCAAGTTTTTCAAGACATCCATGTATTCATCCTCAATAGTAGATAAGGCTATCAATTTCTGTTTCTTGCTAGACCAAAAAACCAAGGCATGTCCTAAAAAATGACATGACCCGCTTATGCTTTTCCGCTCGACTTTGCAATCGACAAAATCAACGTTAGAGTAACTTATTAACTTGAAGTCACTCCCTTTAGGATACCATAATCTTAGGTTAGTTGTCCCTTTAAAATGTCAAAAAATCCACTTAACCGCAGTTGGATGCGATTTTTTTTAGGACAAGATTGAAATCTAGCACACAAACAAACGCTATACATAATATCAGGTCTACTAGCAATTGGATATAACAAGCTATCAATCATACCTCAATACAATTTCTCATTTATATTTTTGCCCATATCGTCTTTGTCTATATTTGTAACTGTCGCCATGAGAGTGTTGTACTCTTTAGCACCATCCAAGCCATACTTTTTTAGCAACTCCTTAGTGTATTTAGCTTGGTTTATAAAAATTCCTTCTTTGGTTTGCTTGATTTTCAACCCAAGTAAGAAATTTAATTCCCTCATCATCCTTATTTCAAATTCGACCTGTATTATCTTGGCAAACTCTTGACAAAGATCCTCATTAGTAGATTTAAAAATAATATCATCAACGTAAATTTGTACTAATAGAAATTTAGAATCAGTTTGCTTAATAAATAGCGTTATATCACTATTTTACGATATCATTTGTTAACATCTCTTTGGATTGAATCAAAATCATAAAATCATTAATGCACAAGGACATAAATCATATCTTAATAATAAATGCATATAGCTAGGCACTTAATGCCCATAAATGTATCCAAGTGCACAAAGTATCAACTTAAAACATTAAGCACAAACTGGTATGTCATGTATTCAAATGATCGTATAAATGATATCGAAAAGAATTATCATGCTTTCATATTAACCATACAAGTTTTATCAAGATCAATTTAAATCATTCTATAATCACTTGAAAAACTTTAATATATCATGATATTATACATTATAATGAATCAAGATATCATTTCAAGATGCAAAAAATATTAGCTCAATTCAAAACATTTGAATAAAAGATATATTCATGAATAAGAGCACATTATACAGATGGTCTTGATAATATGCAACAAGTCATACACTTGATTCATTTTCTAAATTATGTAACATGTTTTAAAATCAAACCCTTACAATGATTATTTTCATAGACTCAAAATTAATCTTTACAATTCTCTTTTCACAGGTTAAGGAAGAACCTTATCATTTTACCGGTAAGGATAGAACCGTTACAATTCACTCAAAATTAATTCTAATCAGGAAGAAGCAAGTCTAACTCTTTTCAAGGGAAAAAAGTAACTTAATCTTTTTATCCACTAGCTAAAGATTAAACCTCAATCGTTTTTCGGGAAAAGATTGAAACCCAATCTACCCTTGATTAGATACACTCAATAGTATCTAATCCGTACTAACTCACCAATTACAAGAATTAATGAATTTCTTTCCACTCGAAGCTTTTACCACCTTAAATCAATTAAACTCAATTAATGTTCCGAATTTACTAGTGATACACTTTTACGTGAGGAATTTAATATCTGATTATAATAGATATGGGTAGCACAAAAATAATCACGTAATAAGATAATCACAAAAATTATTTTAAAAGAATTTTTATGCTCTTTAAAATTCAAAACCAATTTTACAAAGATCTTATAACCAAGCAAACAATAATAATATAAAATCATAATAAAAATAAAAATATTGAAAAAATCTCACTAGGATAACACCGAAAGATTATAAATTGAATCGCAAGACAGTTTAGATCGGTGACGTCAAAACACTTAGCGCTTTAACTCAATAATTTTTCTCACAAATGATCTTACAAGTGATCTCGATATAATCTTAGAATAACGACTCTTAAAAAGCTCAGGAACACTTAGTTCTTGATGGAAGTGATGTATTGATCTCTAAAAACGCAAGTCTATTTAAGCTGATTTGAAACCGACCCTCTAACGGCTAGTTTCCTCAAGATATGACAATTAAATGTACATATAGACCCCATATATAAATACCATTTAATCCTGGTTCAATTCACTTAAATATGGATTTTAAAATATTCAATTTAGTCCCCAAATTATTTCTCAATCTTAAATCATAAAGATAGAAAGTATTAAATGTATCAAATTGAGAAACATTTCAAATATGTGTACCATATTTATAAGGATAGTAAAATAAGTGTATCACATCATTAATACATCAAAATCCCTATAATATCTTGCTTAGATATCTAAAAAATGGCTAGTTTTTGAATAGTTCCTCGAAATCCTCAAAACTGTAACAACATAGTCGGTTGGCCGACCTCTGTCCATCGGTTGACCGATGGATACAAGATGTATCCAAGACATTTTTTAAACACTAGTCGGTTGATCGATCCCCCATGGGTCGGTTGATCGATCGATACAGGATGCTTCCTGAGGCCTATTTTCGGCCTTGGTTGGTTGACCAATATTGATGGTCAGTCGACTGATCGATATAGAGAGTTTTTATTTCAGTCATCGGTTGATCGATATCTACTGGTCAGTTGACTGATCGATTCAGAGACTTCCCATTTTTCAACCCTTACCCATCGGTTGACTAATCCCTTGTGGTCAGTTCATTGATCACTGCTGGAACACCCACTACTCAATTTATTTGAACTCCAAACTTCGACGTTTTAAACCCTTTAACCGATTTCTTTTCTTGGTTAATTTAATTGACACTAATATTCATTTTTAAAAACTAATCTTGCTTAGGTCAATTTTTCTTTTTCAGTTTCACATTGGAGCAAATATTTGAACAATAATTAGGACCTTAATTAAAACACATATAAATATAAATTATATTTGTGTCGTGTGTGATCCTAATTGGAATACATTAAGAGTATAATAGATTTAAGTTGTTTTCATCTAGTATCTTCAGAATCTTCAATACTCTTTAATGTCTGTCTCTGCATCCTTCATAATTACTTCATGATATCTGAGCATTTCTCTAGTGCCCTGGACTTGGCGTCCTCAAATCCCTCCGTCATATACTTTAGCTTGAGCCCCTCTCCATTTCTTGAAGTCCTAGGACCGCATCTACTCTTGGATAGCTCGACCAATAGCCTCATTCATTGTGGTCCTTTCCTCTGTTAGCATGGCCTCAAACAATCCTGAAGCGGTCCTTTTATCATTAAGCTTGGCTCGGATTGCACCGTGAGACTTGGACGACTGCTGGAGTCGCCATTCCAGCGACAAGATCCTCTCCGCCGCCTCGACAACTCCTCAATGTGCATCTGCAGCTTCTTGTCTTGCTCTCTCGACCTCTTGCCTAGCCGCTATAGATTCTTGTTCAGCCTCTGTAGCGTGGAGATCCCTCTCTCTGAGTTGGGACTTGTCTCATCTCTTTCCTACTCGAGGGCTCCAAGTCGAGATATGATCCCCTTCTACCCCTCTAGTAGAGCAAATGAATGAGCCACAATCTGTCAGAAAGGCAAAAGAAAACTAAGAAAATGCTAAAGACAACATAAACAATTACTAAAACAAGGGAAGCAAATTTCTTACCGCTACGCGCACCTGCAACAGGTTCAGTGCAAGATCGTTGTTCGACTTTGCAATTGTTGCCTAAATTTCCCTTGGAAGGAATGTGGCCTGAGCTCATCGGGTCGTGTTCTTCGGCTTAAGGAGAACTCAAGTGTCCATAGTTAGCCCTTCAACTCTCGGGGGCTATTCCAGAATGTCTGACAAGGATGAGCGATCGCCAGGGGACTTGCCCACCTTCTCATTTTTCTTCTCGAAGACTACCGGAAGTGCCTAATTTATTTTGTTCGTCATAGATCATTGTGAACCATGACTGCAGCAGTAGGCAAACACTTTTTTCTTGAGGAGTCAAGACTAGGGGGACGCCGTTTCAAACGAAGTTACTAGTGGTGCAACAATCACCGTTGCCTCCAGAACAGTAATGGGCAAACCCCTTGTCAAGCAACTCGTCGCGAGTTCAATCTCCTCCAACTCAGGCATGTAGGCTACCCCTAAAGCGATTGCTGCGGTGGGGACAGGAAGGAGCGATTCTTTAGCCAGTTTCGCCTTCTCTCTACAATCACGCATGGCCAGTGGGCTAGTCGTTTCACCACCGCCACTGGCAGGAGGCCTGACTTGGGGACCCTTCTACGGAGCCCTTCGAATAGTGCCTTGACCCTTTACATAGGGCACTGTGGATGATGACCCTGTTTCACCATCGTCATTGCTCTCAGAAGGACGAAACCACGACTTAGAATCTCTTAACATTATGAATATATGAAATGGGTGTCGCAGAAATCTCACCAGAGAAAAGAATCAAGAGCAGTTATCCGAAAAAGTATAATGGGAGAGTTCGAAAACTTTCTCATTTTTAAACGTTGCGAGTACAAATCCTATTCAATTGTCGTTTGGAAAATCGAATCGGCTAACTGTTGAATCAGTCATGAGACATTTAATACCCGACACTTTCAAAGGACAAAGGTTGAGGCATTTGGCCAAAGCCAACATAACAATTGCGCGCAAGCCACGAAGAAACGACAAAGATCGAATCCTAGCATAAACATCCTAATATTCTTAGGATGCGAATCATTCCCCACTTAGGAATATGAGACATCTGATAAGAGAAAATTTGATTGGACCTGAAAGGGCGCTACGTGTCACAAACACATGACTGGCACGGGGACTCGAAACCGGCCAGCTTGACCAGGCCCTCTCTCTATACCCAACTAGGGTCATACCTTTTCGGGTGTGAGTGCCACGACGCTCTTGCTCGGAAGCAGTCTGAGCTGCCTGTGCCCAGTAAGGAAAGTATCGTTACTCTTTCTAGGTAATAGCTCCTCGATCTTCACCCGCAATCACAACTATCTCTATGGTAATGGGACAGAGATCAGCGCAATTACCATAATGGTGCACCGAGAATCTAGGAGGACTTGCCAAACAAGTCTTATTCCACCTATAAATATTAGAACAGAAGAGGCCTAAGGTACGCTTTAACATGTGATAACAAGCAATCACACCCTTAAATACACATATTTTTTCCTAGTTGCCACACTACTAAATTCCTATTCAGAACTCCCAATAGATTTTCACACCGGAAGTGCAACGCCGGCAGACCCACCCATAGTGCATAATTTTGTAGAAACCTTAGCCGAGATAAAGTGAGAAAACCCAGAGGACATTCTGTTCCCCTGGATGTCAGAAGTTACGTGTCTAGCGACCTATTTTCAGGCATCATCAATATAAATCGTACTACTTTTCATGATTAAACAATGAAAACTTGGTAAATTAAAAATAAAATAAAATAAATTTTCCCATTCATAAAATTTAGATTAAAATTTTAATTTTACTTATTTTTTGACATACGATTTTTTTTTTTTTTTAATTTGTTATAAATTAAAAAATATATATATATATAAAATTTTAAAATATATAAATTAAAGAAATCAAGATCAAAGCCCAGAATAGAAAACAATTAACCCAAAAATATCTTTAATATAAAAATAGTAGTTCCTGCCTCCCAAATCTAAAATATTAAAAAATAAATTATATACATGATTAAGTATAGGTTATTTTGAAAAGAAAATGACAATTAAGTTAGGACAAAGAAAATCAAGAGATGACAACAATAAGCTTTGTCACACGTGCCCTGTTTTAAATAAAAATAAATAAAAATTCAAACATAAATATAAGTGAATTATTGCAGTAAAATATGTTTTGTTTTTTTTTTTAATTAATCCCTATAAACCACTTCCCCCTCTCTGACCTAGGATTGCTTAACTCGTGGCTCAACTACAAGTTTAAACAAAAAAACATATAAAATTATTTTTAAAAGTAAATTCCAGATAAAAATCACAAAAACAACCAACAAACAACTCTGTGCTAGCTAAACACAATTTAAATGAGAATAACTATATCACATAAAGTATAATGAATAAATAATTAAAAATAAAAGAAGAGAGAATATTTCAACGAAATTGATATATATATATATATATATATATATATATATATATATATATATATTTATTTATTTATTAATTTTATATTGGTCTCACTTAATTTTTTTATTGTAATTAATTTAATTTTTTATTACATAAATATATAATTAAATTTTTTAATCCACATTTAAAAAAAATTAAAACAATATTTTTGAAAAATAAAAAAAATAAATACAATATAAATTAATTAAATTAAAATTTATTAAACTTCTAAAAATTAATAACATTAATCTTAATTTATAATTATTTGTTTTCTATTTTATAGTATATTAAAAAAATTAATTTATACTTTTTTTTATAATTATTTATTTTAATAATTTATTTACTTTGAATATTGTTATTAAAATAATTAAATTAAAATAATCAAATAATATATTAATGTATTTTATGTTTTGATATTAAATATATTATTAATTTTTTAAAGGGGCACTGACTGAACAGTCCCTAAACACGATGAAAACTACCAATTAAACCCTCGGACATTTCCTTGCACCGCTTGATCATTTTGCCATTTTAGTGATGATACTGCCCCTCTTTTGCGCCTCACGCTTAACAGCGCATCTTTTGTTGCTAACCTCTCCTGTTTTTCGGGATCTATATATGGTAACGAATTCAGTATATTGCGGACACTGTATATCGTTTGATTCTCTTCGAAAAGAAGTGTTAATCGCCTTTTTGGAGATTTTTTCTTGATGTAACTGATGTTACATGTAACATTTAAAGAGATCAGAAAAAATATAATCATGTTACATGTAACATCTGCTCGTGTTGCATGCATATCCATGGTGTGCAAAGAATAAAAAATGTTACATGTAACATACAATGTAACATTACTGAGTATGTGTCCATGACGATGATTTCATTGATGTTACATGTAACATCCATTTTGAAACTGGAAAATGTGAATATGTGTCCATGACAATAATTTCATTGATGTTACATGTAACATTTGCACGTTCTGCCAATAATTCCATATCCAAAGTGGGGTTGTCGTTAAACATTACTGAATATGTGTGTCCATGACAATGATACATGTAACATACTTTTTGAACCTGAAAAAATGTGAATGTATCTGGAAAATGTTACATGTAACATTGGAAGGTTGGTTCTTAGAATTGTAGGTTTTTTTCCAGTTTGTGTCTCTGAGATGCAACCCAAACTTCGCAAATAAGTGTCAAACCACCAAAATAATAGTTTGTGCATCCAAAAAATAGTCGTGTTGCATTTTACACAACACAAAACAACAAAAAACCAATTATACATTTCATACGAAAATGAAATCTAGCTACGTATGATGTTTAAACCAAACAAAGCAGGTTAAAAAGCAATTTGTTCTAATCCATACAGAACAAAACTCTGGTTTTTCAGTTGTTCTGTGCTTCTTCAGCACAACGTGTTTCATTATTTTTCCTTGTTTGGAAGTCATCGAAAGTCCAAGATCTAGGTGGATCATTGAGGAATTCATGCACGAGTGCTGCTCTTTCTCTTCTGAAACCTTCAATGCCATAATTAACGTTGATTTGTACGCTGTTGAATATGCTCTTCATGACATGAATTATAGCAACACCACAATCAACGCTGCGAAATATATTATATTAAGAGAATTCATCAATAACTGGTGTGTTTGGGTAACATAATTAATTAGCGATAAAATAAAGTGCACTTACACAGATGATCCCTGCTCTGGCACATTATTGGAGTTTGAAATTTCAGCATCCAACAATTGATATTGGCTTGCTTCATTTGACAATAATGCATTAACATAACAAACCTACATTTGAACATGGAACAAAAATGGTGAGGATTATTTATTCAACATTGCTTTGGCACACAAAAAAGCTTCAAACCTATTTATTGAAACTCACAAGTCTTTTTGCATTCTCATAAAATCTATCAACATCTCCCAGAAGTCGGAGGTTGATCGAATTGTAGTGTGTCCATATCTTCTCTTGCTTATCGTAGACAAGCAGTGTCCAGTGTCCAGTTGATGATGTCAATCCTAAAGTATTTATTGGGAAATGCACAAACTATAGTTGTTGGAAAATGCTTCTATAATTTTTGGGTTAAGATTGTTTGCCAATATTTTCTTGTCCTCTTGTGTAATCCAAAACAACATATATTTGAAAAACATTTCAAAAAATTAGTAACACGCAAATGTGTGCATGCAAATCAAACAAAAATACAAAATAAAAAAACACATTAAAAATGAAAAAAAATGTAACAGTTTGATAACCCAGCAACAACTATTGATGAAATATGACCTATTTGGAAAATCATGACCAATCCCTTTTAAATCACTTGCAACTTTTGCTTAATCAAGAGACATCATCTCCATACATCCATTGATGACCTAAAAAACGTTTTATTAATCACCAACATAATGTTATAATCATCTATATATTTCAAAAAATAAACAAAAAAAGTGTAAGTAACATGACCGGCGTGTTGCATGTTACATGTGACATACATATATAGGCTTGTAAAAATGTTACATGTGACATTGACGCAAATATCACAAGATATAACTATTAAAATGTTACATATAACATTACACCTGAAAAGTTACATGTAACATTTCGCCCTTGTTATAACAATAAGTGACTAACAATATTTGAGAGTTGAGTCTCCCACATCAATCCAATCAAATCAATGATGGATACTTGAGCGAACACTCATTCTGCTCCCCAAACAAATGCTCTGCAATAATAATGAAAAAGTAAAACAAAAATGATATACATCTAATGTCCGTTGTTCCAAAGAATAGCATATTTGACACTTAAACTTACCCACATCCATCCTCCCGTATAATCAGATTGAGTTTGTCCCAATCATCGTCTGCAATCATTTTTGAATTGGCGCTGTTACATGGAGGCAATTCTTGAGGTTCATCGCCGTTGTGGGCCAATGTACTTTGCTCATTGCTCTTCATAACATCAGGGACTGGTGCATCATACTTTTTCTCCAATCGTTGAGGTTTCATGACAGGTACATCGTATTTGTGGATTGAGTCATCATCAGTCTTCCGTGTCCTCATGCGACTCTTGACACTTTTTACAAGCGATGTTGGTGTCTTGGTTTTAGCCTTTGAGCACGTACTGCGCCTAAGCTTCGGTTTTGCTGGAATTGACATCCTTGGCAGGGTGCATTGTGGGCAGCAATGATTGATGCTTGCCTGACAATCACGTTGTCTCTGTCTTCAAGCTCACACCAGTAAAACTTTGTCAGACCAGACATTGTTTCAGTATGTTCCCTATCTTTCTCTACTGCCTGCGTTACCGAATGCACAACAGCTTCTTCAAGCTTTTCCACCATCCTCTCTTGTTGCGTAACATTGTGAACTTCAGCTTCTACCAACTTCTCGTCTGTTTTCTTTTTCTCTTCTATCAACCTCTCTATCTCAGCCTGCAGTTGGTTTTTCTCATCACCAATCCGCTCTATCTCACCTTTCATATGCTAAATCTCTTTTGTCATTCTTCTCTTCATCTTCTTGCGCTTCGTCATCGCTTTATCAACCTTGCATAATAGTTTCTGATTGCTTTCGACAAGCTCTGTTAAATTTTGTGAACCTTCACAAAATTTAACAATGTCCTCATCAAATGGCTGAGATATTAACAAATCAAAGGACGGTATATCGTCAACAACAGACACCTCCTCTTCTCCCTTAATCTTAGCACTAGTATTAGATGAACTAGTCTTTGTGTCACCATGCACAGGTAGTACAACACCTGCCCTGAGCTCTGACACTAGTTTTGATGTTAGTCCCCAGATAACCTAAACTCATCAGTAAAAAAGTGCAAAAACAATGTTATGTATCAGAAATACACTAAAACATCCCCCCCCCCCCAAATAAAATAAAAAAAAATGTGTTACATGTAACATTTTATACCTTGTTTTTATTGTAACACAAATTCTGTTACATTTAACAAAAAAAACCCACCGGTATGCAGTTAAATTGTGCAATCCAGGGTTGGCCGACATCGATGTCGTCATGTCCCGTTTCAGAAAATTAGGGAAAAACACACACACCTGATCAGCAGTTAAATTCTGCAAATCTAGTCCGGAAGCAACCGATGTCAACGCTATCATATCCCATTTTAAAAAATGAGGGACTGCAACCATCTTTGATGCCACTGGCGGGGTCAACCTTGAGTGTTCGCACAACCAAAACTGGAAAGCCAACATAAAAACATTTTGTAGAAAAAGTTATACATTATGCACAATTACTACTGAAAACTAGCACGGTTGTTATTACCTGCAAAGCAATGACACATTCAATTACAGAGCTCGGTCTCTGATATCCACATTCAATTGATGATATCAAATTTGAATGAATGGCGTCAGCCCATTTGTAAGTTTCCATAACATTCAAATCCTCGACAATGTTCAGGTCTGATACTCGAACATACTGCCCCTTATTACTGAAGAAGCATGTTATCAACAAAAGAAGACACAGTAGTCGAACAAAATCCTTCACACTTTCTTCGTCTTGTTGTTTAATGGCAGCATGTAACATTTGCTTTAACTGTACAACACTTACCTTGTTCGTGTTCAAACCTTGACGCGCTAAGAATACACAATCTTGCTTCTTTGCGTACCTACCGGGCAGTTGTACTTCACCGCGTGGCAAACCAAAAATAAGTTGCACATCATTGCTTGTGAACTCCACAAAACGTGGCCCCAATTTGAATGCTTTTTTTTTTTTTTTTTTTTTCCAGGATGATAGCATCGGATAATATTCACTATCAGACTGTAGATTCGATGGGCTGAAACCTTGTCATCTTGATCATCCATCAGTGCTTTCATGGTGTTCCAAAAGGGGGTACAACGTAAATAAGATATATGTTCATCACCTAGTTGTAATTCATTGATGACTGATGAGACCTGTGAAAGGTTACATCGGTATTTGATCAGTCCTCATGGGGCTTGGCCAATTGTCGCTACTCCTTGTTTGCTTGTTGACGCTATTGGCACATTTGGGACATGTTCCCCTGAAATGGGAGACACATAAATCAATAGATACTAAAAAATGTTCCAAGTTCTAAAAATAAAGCAAATAAGAATTGTGTAAAAACCATTTTTTTTTTTTTTTTTTTTTTTTTTTACCATCCTCAATATCATCTGCGCTTATTATATGCGTGTCATAAGCATCAACAGCCGGTACTGTGTTGTGATGAGCATCACCAGCAGGTAATGTGTCATCTGCGAAATGTATATTAATGCATAAAGCCCCACAACAAAAAATGTTACATTTCCTGCACTATAAATCTCTTTCCAACAACATGTAATCAAACTTTTTGTATACAGAACAAAAATAGCCGAAAATGTTACATGTAACATCTGTGAACAAATTTTGAAAACATCGATAAAAATGAAAAAGTACATTAATATTACATTTTATGTATTGATGTTACATTTTCACAACAGCTAAATCAAAAAATTTGTACACAATATGATAGGAATACTGAAAAATGTTACATGTAACATTTGTGAACAACTTATAAAAACATCGACAAAATTTGAGCATACAACCAGTAAAAAATTGAAAATGTTACATGTAACTTCTGTGAACAAATTTGAAACATCGACAAAAATGAAAAAGTACATTAATGTTACATTTCAGGTATTGATGTTACATTTCACAACAGCTAAATAAAAAAAAAAATCTTATACACAATAAGATACAAAAACTGAAAATGTTACATGTAACATCTGTGAACAAGATATAAAACACCGACAAAATTTTGAGCACACACCAGTAATAAACTGAAATGTTACGTGTAACATTTGTATGCAAAAATTTTGAAAAACATCGACAATAGCTGAAGTACTACTTCAAAAATCCAGTAAAAAATGATTCGCACCAAATATATGAAATTTGTGACTAGCGTATTGTCACCACACCAAGTAAATCATGATGTACAACTAAAATCACATAACTATGCACGAAAAAAATTGATCCAAATCATGTTGATGTACTTGTATGGCGAAATCACTAGACATATACAACTGCACTAAACAAATCACAGTATCGTTTGTAGAAATCATAAAACGCGATATGCAAAATGGGACTCTATCACGCACAAATGATAACTAAAAATTGCCACTCCTAAATGTTCAATATACGGTTGCATGCAGTAAACTATGAGTCCAAACGCGTAAACAAAGACCTATCGTCTGATTTCTACGCCGAAACAGTTGAGATCATCGTAAAAAATTGCATCAATCTTACTTGCGTCAGAGAGGTTGACGGGATCGTCCGCAATATTGGGGGTTCTTAGAGATCATCTTCCGCCGTGTAGACACCATTGTGAACTAATTGATACAAAAATCAAGGTTACGGGACCGACAATGATAGGCGACGGCGTTGCAGAACGTTAGGGTTTCGATCGTTTAGGGAATATGGAAGGTTCTCCTTTCCAAAACTGAGGACTAGTTATGCTAACGAGACGTGATATTTCAAAAAAAAAAAAAAAACGTCTTTTCCCTGACAAGTTATCAAATGGCGGTTTAATTTTGGGGTGTAATCCTGTGTTACGCATTTATTTATGTGACCTGTACAATATGTAACAAAAAAATATAACATTGTTACATGTAACATTTGGTGCTGAGTCCATGTTGTATGTAATATTATTTTGTATGAAAATAAAAAGGTTAGTTACATTTAGCATCTGCCAAAAAAAATAAAAAAAAAATCAACAACAAACGTTTAACTAAAAAATGCTAATGTTACATGTAACAAAAAAAAAAATAAAAAAATAAAAAAAAATGTTTAACTGAAAAATGATAGTGTTACATGTAACAAATCCATTATTGTCGTGTTGAAAAAATCATCAACAACTTCGTCAAAAACACAATTACAAAAAATATGGAATGCAAAAAAATACATTTATTGTTTCATTGTTGAATACAATGTCAATTACTAGATATGCCAAAATCAATTTTTATTAAAAAAAATGAAATTCAACTGTCGACTCTTGAATCCAAAAACATAATCTCTTGATATACTCAGTCTTATGACAACAGGTCTTTGCATGTCTTCCTGTTGTGTCTCTCCATTTTTTCACATCTCCCACACTTTCTTTCTTTTATCTCACCCCTTGATGGTATTCTTACTTTCTTTGGCCGACTCGGTTGCTTCTTTGACAATGGTGATAATATAATTGCTTTGCTCTCAACCTACATAGGTCTTTTGATTGTCGGGATTGCATAAATTCCTCTCAAATAGGTCTCGCGGTAAAATTTGACGCTGAAGTATTCTTTTATGTAATCATGTGCCGACAAGCTACTCATGTTAATCGCTGCACAACCGTGTACGCAAGGGAACCCCTCTATCTGCCATTGTCTACACGAGCATGATCGTCCCACCGTATCAACTAGCGCTGATAGGGATGAATGAATCTCATAACATCCATCACCAGATGAGCTGATATTCCATGTTCTTCCTTCATTAATCAACTCGCACAATTTGTTATCCCAAAACGGTGTTATATCACCATCCATATTTTTTTATTCTTGTCTCCTATCAGACATTAGGTCCATCCACCGTATTCTAATTTTGTCAATCAACAATATTGCAGGAAAATGACGATATTCACTTATCCAAGAGTTGAAACATTCCGCCATGTTTGATGTCATCTCACCGTAACGTTTTCCCCGAAAAAAAGTGTTACTGGATTTCATTGTAGATAAATCGTGCATGAATCGCTGAACTTTTTCCCCGTCTTCGTACATTATCTGATCATACAACATTTTATAAACTTTCGGTGTGTGCGCATACACCAACCCATTCAATTTCTGAATCATTAATTCCTTGAGTGCGGTGTTTCTCCCAGCCATTGCAGCCCTCAGATTCATCTTTAAATGAAATAGGCAGTATGCATGGTGGCAATGTGGGAATACATTCCGTACTTCCTCTAATATACCATTATGACGATCTGAAATAAACATTATCACAAGATCCGCCGCAACGATCTTTCTGAACTCAGATAAAAACCAATTTCAATTCTCATCATTTTCTGCATCCACAATTGCAAATGCAATTGGGAACATCCCTGCAAAAACAACCCAATCACAAAAAATCTCAATCAATAAACACATATGATATATTTGTTACATATAACATACGTTTTAGTTTTTTAGTGTCATCTGAAAAAATGTTGTACTATATACTAAATATGAAAAATCATTTACTGATATCACCTTTGTTGCCATCTTTTGCTGTCGCAGCTAATAAATTCCCTTTATATCGGCTGGTAAGAAATGTTCCATCAAGGAACACCATTGGTCGGCAGAAGCGGAAACCATGAATACATGCTTCGAATGCGACAAACATGCGTCTGAAATGTTCTGTGTCCTCATCATAATCGAGTGTAACATGGCTCCCGGGGTTTGTCTGTTTACATTTATCAACATACCATCGTAATTGGTCGTACAATATTGAATAATCCCCAAACACGCTGTTTCTGGCCTTTTTTACACCAAGCCACGCGTTGCGATATGAGATCTCAATACCATATTGCCTCTTGAAATTGTCGACTACATCAACAGGGTGCATTTTCGGGTTTGTCCGTACGTCATCGATTAAACAACCAGAAACAATCTCCGAACTCATTTGTTTGTTTTTGTTTTTGCGGAAAGCAGACCTACAAGTGTGTTTGTTTACCGGATTCTAGATGTAGAATATACAATTTTCCCGCATTACACGTCCATGCACAAACCATGGGCATTTCTTTTCCTCTCTAAGTGCATATACAGTTGTCACGCGCACTTTGTCGTTTTTTAAATAATAGAAATTGAATCCAATCTCAATTGCATATTTTTTTAATACATCCCGGAATTCGCTTATTCCGCCTCTGAATTTTTGACCCTCCTCTTGGATCCCATTAGCCCACTAAGATGATAATAATACCCTGTCATTACTCCGCTGCAAAATGTTGCCGTAACTACCTATGTAGTCAAGTTTATCTTCGCTGTCTCCGCCACTGTTTAACAGTGCAGTGGCACTCGTTGATGCACCATTTGATCCACTAAAATCGTTGAGTCTTCTCTAGATGCATATATCCAACAGCTCAATGTTCTGATGCGCTGTTAGCAACATCATCTCTTCAAAGTCGCTTTGGTCAGCAAGTATGCAGCTGGAATGGCCATACAATGCGTATGACAAGTCAAATTTTGACTTAGCTAATTCTGGTCACTTGCTTACAATCTTGTTACACAAATCACTAATGTTGTTATTGTTGGCAATTCTCGAAACTCCATTCACCCCTTCGTAATTGCACATGCATGCAATCGAAAAATGACCCCTACTGACATACCCATAACCATCAGAACACATGATCCCCCTCTTTTTTTGCAAAATAAAATATGTTACATCTAATATTACCATATATCCACACCGTGGAGTACCTATGTTACATGTAAGAGACTCATTTCCCGTTAAAATGTAACACGGCCTAAGAATGTAACACGATATATGTACAAACGTTATGTGTATCAGCACACAATTATACTTATATTACATGTAGCACGACCCTTTGCGTTAAAATATAACACGTCCTAATAATGTAACACGTTATATGTACAAACGTAATGTTTATCAGCACACAATTATGCTTGTGTTACATGTAATACGCTATACGTACAAACGTTATGTGTATCAGCACACAATTATGCTTATGTTACATGTAATATGTATTTTTCCTTGTTAAAAAAATGTAACACTCTATATGAATATAACACGCTATGCGTACGCCGTTATGTGCATAAACACACAATTATATTTATGTTACATGTAACATACACTTTTTTCTTGTTAAAAATGTAACACGCTATCAAGAATGTAACACGCTATACGTATGACATTATGTACATCAACACACAATTGTGCTTGTGTTACATGTAACTCACTATATGTAAGTCATGTGTGTTATTGTATTGCATTACATTTCGATCCAAAAAACTACTATGTATGTTGATCAACAACTAAGATCACTTTATCATGCGTTCATAAAGCATTTTCATACACGTATATTCGACAATAAGAACTTCATCAACCAAAAATTAGGTCTTTGTACGCGTTACTGTCGAAAAACCCTAACTTGATAATCAATATGTCCCTAAAAATCACTATGATTGGCATATATCAAATGAGGATGTGTGTTACCTGTTGTTGATCGGCTTGGAATGATTCATCAATTGCTTTTCCATAGCTGCTCTGCTTCGATCGTCTCTCTCTACGTCCACGGCGATTTCTTGATTTTGAAATTCAAAATGTAACGTATATTAAGAAAAAAGCCATGATTTAGTATTTATAGTATGTTTTCACAACTGAAAAACTGGATTGAAAATTGAAAATCATTTTCGCTTACAACGAGAGGGCAAATCGGTCACCGAAATGTGTACGGTACTCGAATTTGAGACTGATCGGTGCACGATAAATCCGGCGAGGGACTGCGCTTTTTGGTAAAACATAAACTGATTTAGTAGTAGATTAAGACTAATAATAGATTCAATAGGTAATTTTCCCTTTTTTAAACCCAGGTCAAAAATAATTATTAAATATTTGAACATTCAATTTGATTTTTTCCGAAGAAATTCAATTATAGGGATATTATTCTGCTCAAATCAAAGAAAATTAATTTTGAATTTCACTAATTTACAGAATATATGTTTCCATAAACAAAAATTAAACGCATCCAAAACCACGAAAAGATTCGTGGATCTATTCCCATAAGCAAAAATGAACAAATCTCGTCAACTTATACGCATCTTTGGAACCTTCTATTCTACGCAGTTTTAACCATTACCTTAAACCCATTTTTCTTTAACAAATTAACCAAAATCCTTTACAAGATGCTATAAATCTATCCCCAAAAACGTTCCACCGCAACTACTGCGCCGGAAAATTTTCCGGCCGCCGGAGAGAACCCGACGACCCGTATCCCAGATCCCAATGGTCGAACAACCCGCCCACCTCCACATACTCGCCGTTCCCATAACGATATCCTTCCGTTTCGAAATCTGAAAAACAAAACGAGTCATAACTCAGATTCTGATCTTCCAACGCCCCAAACTCGATGAGTTCCGCTAAGTCCGTCGAAACACGGACCAACTCCATCACCTCGCTGCTTCCAGCGTCGTCTGAGGAGACGGTCGACGGAGGAAGCCCGAGCTCGTCGTCTGAGGCTTCCAACAGGTATCCAAGATTCGGCTGGGACTCCCCGGAATCCGATGTCAGATCCACTACGGTAGCTGGAAAAGACGGGTAGGAGATCTCTTCCTCGAAGCTCTTCATGAAAGATTCCAGATCCTGGCAAGTTGAACTGATATCCGAATCGTCTGAGTTTTCAAGAAGGTCCTCCCTGAGTCGCTTCACCTCGGGCGAGTCTACCTCTGACTCGTCGGAGTAGTCCCGAACTCGCTTCTTATTACTCAAATCCGCCATTAAAGACATAGAAAAGCAGAATGCAACAGCTAGGGTTTCCGATCAAAGAGAGAACACATGAAAAGTTGAGGTTGTGGTGAAGGTGGCGAATGGATACGAGGCTTATATAGGGGAGACCTTGTAGAGAGAGAAAGAGGTGAGAGGAGAGAGAGAGATATAGATAGAAAAAACAAGAGAGAGAGAGTAATGATGTGACGCAGGCGCGTGGGCACGAATACTTCGGCCATCACGGACGTCGCGACTCTTGCTTTTCCTCCTTTTTATTTTCTTTTACTTTTTTTTTAGACTATTATATTTTAGACCTCAAAGATTTACAATAACTACACTTTCTACCCTATAAATTTATGTTGCTTCAAAGTGAAATATTGTTTAGAATTGCTTGACTATTAATATATTAAAAAATTAAAAATAAAAAATCTAAAGTCATTCCATTTTTTAATTGCCAAAAAAAAAAAAATGTAACAATAATATTTTGTCTAAACGTAACTTTGTCCTGGAAAAATATTTTTAATTTAATTGAATATTTTTTTAGTTAATATAATTTTATTTTAATTTTATGTACCTAAATTTCATGCCAAATTTTATATCTTGTAAAAATCTAACTGATGGTGATGGATTTAGTCATGGTCTGTGCAATGAAAAGATCCAACCATGACCTGAGACGGGTTAGAAAGATATAGAGCCACCATGACTAATATGCCTGAACCCTGAGAGAGCAGAACGTTCAGTATTAGCCCACGTGTACCCAAAATCCAAGGGATGATTCGGGCGGAAAGTTCTTTAGAGAAAGTCATGCTGATATCGCTTGTGAAATCTATGCATGCCAAGAGGCTGAGAGGATAATAGTCTCATAATTACACTAATGAAAAAAAATCATGATTGCAAACTCTCTCTCTTGTTTCTCACCGTATGAAGAACTATATAAACTCAGGTTATTATGAGGTAATGCAGGGACAATTTCGATTCATAATCGACTCAATATTATATTATCAAAAGATATTTAATCTCATGCATTAAATTCTTTACCGTAATCCATCTCCCCGATATTAAGAATTTGAGCAGGCATCCTAGGAGCGAATAGCGAAGGATCGCATAGATTAATTATAAATTTACTGTTCTACCATTTTTCGGTAACAATAAATATTGTTTTGGTTGAAATTTATATATTTGGTTGATTAGTTGATTTGTGTTAGAATTGAAAGTTTAAGATGCAAAATGAGGTTGAACGTAAAGTAGAGGGGCAAAAGTAAAATGTAAGGCTTTCCCTTTACTTTTTTATAACGTGTGCGTGTCGTTCTAATAATTTTCCTAACTGCGAATCCGAGAATTTTATTATAAACTGTATTGTAACGTTTGTTTGACGTCCGGTTTTGAAGACACCGTGGGGGCCACCGACATAGTCAAATCACGGTTTTCCCCAGACGTTAGATATGGAGTTTCTTTTTTTCTTTTCTGCGGCTCCGGCTGGCTCGTCGGCCTAGCCGTTTCCGTTAGTTTAAAAATGGAAAATGATTTAGTGGTTTGTTTGGCCGGAATTAGTCAAGATGTGGATAAAGTTGAAAATCGGATGGGCTACGAATACTTGACTTTAGCTGTCAGATTTGCCAAATATTTTGGAAACATTTCTCATTTAAGATAGTGATACGTTTGGTTTGGTTGAGAAAATTTATTTTTATTTACTGTAAAAAAAAAAAAATTATTTTTATCAGTGTTGTTTGATTATAAAAAAAAAAAAGAGCAAAAAAATAATAATTTATTTTAATATAATTTATTATTGAAAAAATCCCTACTTTTACTATAGTAATTAAAATGAACAATTAATTACAAGTCCATATTGAGAAAACACCACCTATATATTTATCATTTAAGATAAATCGAAATACATATCCTCTCACTACATTAACATAATAAATGGAGGGATACAAATATTATTGCCCAACAACTATATTAATAACAACATAATAAATGGAGATATTTAAATATTGCTGTATAGTAATAATATTAACAACAATATAATGAATGGAAATGTAAATGTTACTGTACAACGAACAATAATCATACGCAATTAAATTTTTCTCTTAATTTAAATAACTACATGAGTATAAGAATGAACTAATAGTGAACCTTCAAAAATACCCAATAACTACCCTCATATTCGACATAAATAAATTAAATACTCTATTATCAATAGTATAATTGTAACTTTATCCTCTTTGTTAAAAAAATTCTTTCTTATTTTTTTTCATTTTCCTCCCGAAATGTTTGAGAAAAAAAATTACTTTCAAAATTATTTATTTTTTTCTTATATTTTCTCTTCCATTTTCTCTCTATCTAAAATATATATATATATATATATATATATATATATATATATATTCCTTTTTCATCATATTTTTCTTTTTCATTTTTTTATTCGTCAATTTTTTCCAACCAAACACACCCTTAAAATTTAATTTTTTGATAATTTAATGTAAAAGTTGGCCCCACTCCCATTACCCATTACCCAATGGATACAGTTTATCTTCAAATAAACCCATTTATTAGGTAATTTAGGGCTAATCCGCCAACTATTTTACCCAAATTTATGACACCTATTTCACAACTAAATTGTTTAAGAGTAGTTAATTATTTACTCATTTAAATGAATAAACTAGAAAATTGCTCTTTTGACTTAAATAACTAAGGTGACGTTTAATAACCGTTTCTGTTTCCATTCTAGCAGTGGGATGGAAATGAGATAAGAATTCTTTTTTTTTCTTGGGAGTAGAATCGCGTTTGGTAACGATAATTTTTTTTTTTTGTTTTGGAAAGAGAATTGTGTTTGGTAACGATTTTATCCTAAAATCTTTTTTTCTTTTTTTTTTTTTTTTGGCCGGACGGCAGTGGTGCCGTCGCCGGCCAGACAACGGTACTTCGGCGCTGGCGCCGACGGACGACGGTGGCTCCGGCGACGGCCGGATGGCAATGACACCGGTGACGGTTGGACAGCGGTGGCGGGTGGGTGACAGTGGCCGGAAAGTTTTCCGGCCGGACGGTGACCGGAAATGGCCGGCGGCGGCGACGCACGGTGGCCGGCTGTGGCGGGAGACGGCGGCGGACGGTGGTCGCCCGGCGGATGAACAGTAACCGTGTGTTTTGGGAATAGAATGAGAATAATGAGAAACAATTTTTTTTTGTTTCTCATTTTTTAAGATAGAGAGAGAGGGGCTAGAGAGAGAGTGGCAGGCGGTTGGTGAGGTGGGAGTGGGATTAAGATTTGTAAATAGTTGCTCTAATTTATATATATAGAAGGGTATAAATTTCTCTTCATGAAATTAGTCAACAATTAAAGGACTATACACAAACAAAAAAGACTACATTACAACATAATTGTTTAATTTTTTTTTTTTTACTAAAGTAATTGGTTAAACAATAAAAACATCATTCTTTAATATACATATTATTACTTTAACTATTTCAAAGTAAGAATTATGCAGTGTTCTATAATTTATACCTAATTTTTTGTTATAACATTTTAAATTGTGGGAAGAATAAATTAAGAAAACTCTATTTTTTTTTTTTTTATTAATTCAAAACCACACTCCAAATTGGTAGTCAAGAACAATCATACATAGGTAATATAGGGAAATCTCATCAGATGTACCACATGGTCAAGATCTGCCGAAATATGGAAAAATGGTCGGGATGGAAGCTGAAATCCCCTCCATGCCGAGCTGGGACACCCTCCGAGCCGAGCTGAGGATCATCTCGGTGAAGAAATTCGGGCTGGCGAACTCCGAGCCGGACTAACGAACTCGAACACCCTCTGCTCACTATCTCAGCACTCAAGACCTCTCCGGGCCGTCATGAGGTTCTGGCCCATGGGTCTCTACAGATGGGCCCAAAAGCGTAGTCCAAACGATTAGAGCACTAATCCATCTACTCATTGGCTGCTTAGCGGATTCGGTTAATTAACCCGACCTCGACTCCCTAATTTCGCAGCACTAATTAAGCTTGGCGCCTATAAATACATCATGACATCTACTGCCCAACGATACGTTTTCTCTACTGAGACCAAATAACTTTTAGCCTTTCTCCCCTGGATACTTACTCTCACACCGGTGAGACTTCACCAGGCACAACCCCGATGGGTTTGTGCAAGTGCTCGGAGTAAAAGAGTGGAGCAGGCTTGGAGGTCGTCATCACCCCTGAGTTTACCCTACTAATCACACCATCAGTGGTTAGCACGGCTCTTGTAAGGGACGACACTAGTCTTTTACTCTAGCAGGATCCTCTCGAATACCGAGACCAGATACACCAAATTTGAAAAGCTGGCTTATGCCCTACTAGTGGCTTCCTAGAAGCTGAAACAATACTTCCAAGCCCACGAGATCGTTGTCCTCACTGACCAGCCAATAAGGCAAATTTTACATTCACCAGACATCTCGGGACGATTAATGAAGTACAACCTTGAGCTGGGTCAGTTCCACATTGAATATCGCCCTCGGATAGCCATTAAAGGCCAGGTCCTAGCGGATTTCATTGCCAAGCTCACATTCCCTGAGGAACTAGAGCCACCAGCCATCAACCCAGAAGCTAAAACCATGGAAACGGAGGGAGCACTAGGGAACTCAAATCCAGATGCCTATTCAACAACGTGGAGGTTGTTCACCGATGGATCGTCCAACACCAACGCTTGTGGAGCGGGAATGGTGCTTGTTGTCCCAGACAACAGAGAGATCGAATATACCCTGAGACTAGGGTTCAGAGCAACTAACAATGGGGCTGAATACGAGGCTCTATTACCCGGTCTCCGCCTAGCCCAAGAATTTAATGTGAAAACGTTGTCCATCTTCTGCGACTCTCAGCTAGTCATCAACCAGGTCAACGGAGATTATTTGGCGAAGGATTCTAATATGATTGCATATCTTGAAAGGGTCAAAACCCTGATGAAAAAATTTGAAAAAATCCACGTATCCCAAATACCTCAAGAAGAGAACCGACACGCTGATGCCTTGGCAAACCTAGCCTCGGCGGTAGCATTGACTCTTAAGCGAAGCGTGCCCGTTGAGTACCTAGATGCTCCAAGCACGGCGATATCTGACCATAGGGCACCAATCTGTGAGCTCAGGGATCATCCCACTTGGATGGAGCCAATATGAAAATATTTGGAAGATGGGACGCTACCCGACGACCGCAACGAGGCAAGGAGGATGCGATACAGGTCTGCTAGATACTGCATTATGGATGAGATCCTTTATCGACGTTCTTTCTCTGGCCCATATTCTTGGTGCCTACGGCAAGAAGAGGCCGACTACGTCATGAGATAATTCCATGATGAGATATGTGGCAATCACTCGAGGGGCAAGGCTCTGGCTGGCAAACTGTTCCACCAAGGGTATTTTTGGCTAAAAATACCAGAGTACGTGAGTAAATTTGTAAAAAAATGTGACAAGTGCCAAGGCTTTGGCCCCCACCCTCATTTACCTCCAACAACCATGGTGCCAATGATGAGCCCATGGCCTTTCGCTCAGCGAGGAATAGATCTGTTAGGCCCTTTTTCTCAGGGCACCGGCCAAAGATAATTCATGATCATCTCTATTGATTACTTCACCAAGTGGGTGGAGGCTGAACCCCTAGCTTGCATCACCAAAGAAAAAATCCTAGACTTCGCCTGGAAATCGATGGTGTGCCGATTTGGGATCCTAAGGGTAATCGAATCCGATAACGACACTCAATTTGAAAAGGATTTGTTTGCTTCTTTTTGCTCCGACCTGGGTATCCAAACTCACTTCGCGTCACCAGGTCACCCATAGGCTAATGGCCAAGTCGAGGTTATGAACCGAACAATCCTGCATGATTTGAAGACCAGGCTCAACAAGGCTTAGGGGAGGTGGGTGGATGACCTTTACCCAGTTCTTTGGGAGTACCACACCACTTCCTGAACCTCGACGGGAGAGACACCATTCATAATGACATTCGGATTCGAGTCCGTGATTCCTGCGGAGATCGGATTGCCAACCTTTCGAACGTCAGTCAGGGATCAAAACCAACAAACGAATGACGTAATACTGGCCCTCAACCTAGACCTTCTAGAACAACGATGAGAGAATGCCCGAATACACCAAACGGCTTACCAACAATGGGCAACTCGATACTACGATAGAAAGGTGCGCCTACGCTATTTTGAAGTCGGAGACCTCGTCCTTAGGAAGGTTACTTTAGCAGCTAAAGAGAAAAATGCAGGGAAGTTAGCCCCTAGCTAGGAAGAACCTTACCGCGTTGTTAGAATTGCAAGGCTGGGTATCTACAAGCCTGAGACCGAGGAAGGCATTCCAATACGACATCCGTGGAATGCCGACCATCTCAAGCAGTACCACTGTAGGACTAAGGTCATTTTGTAATCATTTCATTTTCGTGCCAAGTGTAATGTATTTTGATATCAATGTAATGGCTTTTCAAGAAATAATACGCTACCAAAGCAGTATTCCGGAACACTTAGATGCATTGCGAACTGACTTGACGAGCCTACGTACTCTTAGCTCGGACATTATCAAAAGGCTCAAACTTTTCACCTTTCAAAAAGTTAAAGGCAGAAGAATTTTTTGAGCTGACGAACCTACGTACTCCCAGCTCGGACAGGATAAAAAAGGGGGAAGGCTCAAACTTTCTACCCTTTAAAAAATTCAAGGCAGAAGAATTGTCCAAGCTGACGAGCCTACGTACTCCCAGCTCGGATATTATCAAAAAGAGGGAAGGCTCAAACTTTCTACCTTTCAAAAAGTTAAACGCAGAAGAATTGTCTGAGCTGACGAGCCTACGTACTCCCAACTCGAACAAAATCAAAAAAGAGAGAGGCTCAAACTTTCCACCCTTCAAAAAAGACCAAGTTAGAAGAATTGTCTGAGCTGACGAGCCTATGTACTTCCAGCTCGGACATTATCAAAAAGGGGGAAGACTCAAACTTTCCACCCTTAAAAAAATTCAAGGCAGAAGAATTATCCGAGCTGACGAGCCTACGTACTCCCAGCTCGGACATTATCAAAAGGGGGGAAGTCTCAAACTTTCCACCCTTCAAAAAGTTAAAGGCAGAAGATTTTTTTGAGCTGACGAGCCTACGTACTCCCAGCTCTGACCAAATCAAAAAGGGGGAAGGCTCAAACTTTCCACCCTTCGAAGAAGACCAAGTTAGAAAAATTATCCGAGCTGATGAGCCTACGTACTTCCAACTCAGACAGGATCAAAAAGGGGAGAGGCTCAAAACTTTCTACCCTTTAAAAAATTCAAGGCAGAAGAATTGTCCGAGCTGACAAGTCTACGTATTCTTTGCTCAGACATTATCAAAAGGAGGGAAGGCTCAAACTTTCCACTCTTCAAAAAGTTAAAGACAAAAGAATTGTCTGAGCTAACAAGCCTACGTACTCCCAGCTCGGATAAAATCAAAAAAGGGGGAAGCTCAAACTTTTCACCCTTCAAAGAAGACCAAGTTAGAAGAATTGTCCTAGCTGACGAGCCTACGTACTCCCAGCTCAAACATTATCAAAAAAAGGGGATGCTCAAACTTCAAACCCTTGAAACAGAAGACCAAGGCAGGGGAAATGTCCGAGCTGACGAGCTGCCGTACTCTCAGCTCGGACATTGTCGAAAAGGGGGAGACTCAAACTTCAAACCCTTGAGACAGAAGACCAAGGCAGAGGAAATGTCCGAGCTGACGAGCTACAGTACTTTCAGCTCGGACATTGTCCAATGGGAGAGGCTCAAATTTCAAACCCTTGAAACAGAAGACAAAAGTAGGAAAAATGTCCGAGCTGACGAGCTACCGTACTCTCAGCTCGGATATTGTCCAAAGAGGGAGGCTCAAACTTCAAACCCTTGAAACAGAAGACCAATGCAGGGGAAATGTCCGAGCTGACGAACTGCTGTATTTTCAGCTCGGACATACCCCACATGAAGCTTCTTTTGAGAAGCACAATTTGATCTGGTCTGACAATGAGCTGAGTTGACAAATTCCCAATCCTTCAGCCCGGACTCCACTCCTTCAATCTTTCCTGAAGCTATTCTTCATCCCTGGGGTCCTTTTACGTGCCCTCTCCGCCTTTCGATCCCGCTAAGCTACTATAACCGGTTTGCTCTCATTCATTTTTTATCCGACCACAATATAAATCATGTTGTGGCCCTTTAGAAGTAGATGCCAAATCTCTGCGAGTTTCCTTCTTCGAAATCCCAAGCCCGTTACATTCCACTCTCGCCCTCGGGACTTGGGGGGAAACTGATATAGAAAAATCTCGTCAGGTGTACCACATAGTTAATATCCACCCAAGTATGGGAAAACGGATGGGCTAGGAGCTGAAATCCCCTCCATGCTGAGCTGGGACGCCCTCCGAGCCGAGTTGAGGATTGTCTCGGTGAAGAAATCCGGGCCGACGGACTTCGAGCCGAATTGACGAACTCGAACACCCTTTGCTCGCCATCTCAACACTTAAGACCTCTCCAGGCAATCATGAGGTTCCAGCCCATGGGCTTTTATAGATGGGCCCAAAAGCCCAGCCCAGACGATTAGAGCACTAATCCATCTGCTAATTGGCTACTCAGTGGATTAGGTTAATTAACCCGAGCTCGACTCTTTAATTTCGCGGCACTAATTGAGCCCGACGCCTACAAATACACCATGGCATCTACTGCCCAACGATATGTCTTCTCTACTGAGACCAAAGAACTTTTAGCCCTTCTCCCCCGGGTACTTACTCTTACGCTGGAGGGACTTCACCGGGCACAACCCCGGTGGGTCTTTGTGTAGGTGCTCGGAGTGAAAGAGTGGAGCTCAGCTCGGAGGTTGTCATCACCCCTGAGTTTACCTAGCTAATCACACCATCAATAGTCCTGCTCTCCATCTCCACACTCAAGACCTCTCCGGGCCGTCATGAGGTTCTGGCCCATGGGCCTCTATAGATGGGCCCAAAAGCCTAACCCAGATGATTAGAGCACTAATTCATCTGCTCATTGGCTGCTCAATGGATTAGGTTAATTAACCCGAGCTCGGCTCCCTAATTTCACGGCACTAATTGAGCCCAACCCCTATAAATACACCATGGCATCCACTGCCCAACAATACGTCTTCTCTACTGAGACCAAAGAACTTTTAGCCCTTCTCCCCCGGATACTTACTCTTACGCCGGAGGGACTTCACCGGGCACAACCTCGGTAGGTCTTTGTACAGGTGCTTGGAGTGAAAAAGTGGAGCTCAGCTCGGAAGTCGTCATCACCCCTAAGTTCACCCAGCTAATCACACCATCAGCAATCCTATGTCTTTAATATCCTTCCGACCATATTGTTGACTGGTTACCACTTTTCGACATCAACAATAGGTAATTTTTTTATTTTTTTATACAGTGATAAGAAACAAATAAACTATGGGCATCGGTTAAATGCCTCCAACTTCATTTCCGTGAGAATGAGATCCTCCATGTCTGTCTTTGGGTTCTCCAAGATCTTTAGGTCGATACCACTTTCTACGCCCTTCTTTGCAAGTCAGCACATAAAAGTTGTTCTCCCTTGTAGTGAGCTAAGATGTAATTACTTGACGCTAGGAACCTATTGCAGTCTTCTACGCAACATTTGAAGTGATGTAATTCTAGGCAATCTTCTAAAATCAAAGCCACACCTTCGACACAGTATGATTCCACATCAACCCTTGAGATCTCCCTACCTGAAGTGATTTGGATCCTTGTGTATATGCTCCTAAGTTTTGATTCAAGGCCCATAAGAGATGGGAGGAACCTATAGAAGCGCACTTCCAAAATGTCGAGGTGATCTATCACAAGCTCTCCAAATCCACCTTCGCCAATATTTTCTTTAGCACTCCTATAAAACCTGTCACAGTATGAATTTATCGTTTTGTTAGTTTTATGAGTTTGGAACTTCTATTAATCACCTATAATTCATATTTATTTAATATATAAGTCCATATATTTGTTTTACACCAACAATGAGAAACAAATAAACTATGGGCATCGGTCAAATGCCTCTAACTTCATTTATGTGAGAATGAGATCCTCTATGTCTTTCTTTGGGTTCTCCAAGATCTTTAGGTCGGTACCACTTTCTACGCCCTTCTCTTCAAGTCAGCACATAAAAGTTGTTCTCTCTTGTAGTGAGGTAGGATGTAATTATTTGATGCTAGGAACCTATTGCAGTCTTCTACGCAACATTTGAAGTGATGTAATTCTAGGCAATCTTCTAAAATCAAAGCCACACCTTCGACACTGTATGATTCCACAACAACCCTTGAGATCTCCCTACCTGAAGTGATTTGGATCCTTGTGTATATGCTCCTAAGTTTTGTTTTAAGGCCCATAAGAGATGAGAGGAACCCATAGAAGCCTACTTCCGAAACGTCAAGATGATCTATCACAAGCTCTCCAAAGACACCTTGGCCAATATTTTCTTTAGCACTCCCATCAATGTTTAGTTTGAAAAAACCTGTCAAAGGAGTGTTGGTCCAATTATACCCAAGAAGGAGGGTGAATTGGGTATTGTAAATAACTTATTCGATTTTACTCTATTTTAATTTTGTTCTTTAAATAACACTTATCAAATATTAAATAAGGTACAAGTGTTAAAGATGTGCAACAAAATAAATAAAATCAATGTAAAGGAAAGCACACACAAGAGATATAGATAGAAACAATAAAGACAAAGCGATTTATAGTAGTTTGGTAAAGCCCATCCTTACTTACGTCTACTCCTCTGAGCTCCTTTGAAAATGTCTAATCCACTATATTCATATCTCCTTCCTTGGTGAAGACCAAACCATTACACTCTCACAAGATAAGTTCGTTTATATCTTGCTATAATCTCTAATTGGTCAAGCTCGTTTATGCCTAGCTACAATCTCTCACAAGGCAAGTTCGATTATGTGTTTCTATACTTTTTCTCAAGGAAAGTTCGTTTATGTCTTGCTACAATTTTTTAATAGACAATTTCGTTTGTGTCTTTCTATAATGTCTCGCTTAGACCAAGATCCTCACAGTATGAATTTATCGTTTTGTTAGTTTTAAGAGTTTGGAGCTTCTATTAATTACCTATAATTCAATACACTCTATATTGACTCTACTAGGTACTTGTAGAAGTGTGTGTACGAATGGTATGTCAAGTAACGACACCTAAATAAATAATCATGTATAAGTGAAAAATGTTCAACGAAAATCATGCGATACAAAAGAATCAAATGACTCAATTTAATCTCAAATATAATAAGTATGATTCTTTTTCAATTGAAGTTAAGACAAATTTCAATAAGTAATATCCTCTTAGAAACTTTAGTAAAATTGTCCAATTAGCTTACCTTTTATTGAATTGGTTCGCGGGAGATTTAAGATCTCAACGAGTAACTTAATCTCGTCAGCGGTGCAATATCTTCTAGTATCCAAAATACCAAATCTAATGAATTCATGATTTAAGTAAAAATTATTTTGATATCTCTTAGAAAGTTCTTATAATTTTCTCAAAAACATTGAAATTTAAATATAAGTAGTTTATCTCTCATAAAGCGCAATATGAAAATCCTATATGTTTATCGCTATATAATCTAGAATAAAGGTGTGACAAGCAAACCAAATCTAGATATATGAAAGTAATTCACACAAGAACAAATAATCACAAATAATATATAATTAAGTTTGGAACAAAATCACCAGTATGAATAGAATGTTGATGTGCTAGAATATGAGTGATCCTTGGCTTGATTCCTCCAAAATTTCACCAATTGATATGCAATTGTCTCTTATAATGGCTCATTATGGCGAATCTCTCAAATTCTCACTTTTTTAGATAATGTAGTATTATATGAACACTATTTCACTCAAATAAAGATCGAAGAGTGTTATACACACAAGGTAAGGATCTAAGAATGTACAATGTGTAATATAATTGAGCAATTTTTTAAAATACGCACTTGTGTTTCTTGTTCTAAACAAAGGAGTACAAGACACTCTTATATAGGTCTCAATTCTGAGCAACTAGGAATGAATCCATTGTGTTTTAATGATATGAACGTTAGAGATAATCAATATGATAATATATTATGTTTATGTTTACAATGTTCCAATTCATCCCAATTTGAGTAATTTATTGTTGGGAGACACGTAGTAAGGAAAAAAAGGCTACATTTTAGGGTTGAAAAATCGTAACTTTATATTCAACGATTTGCCCATTAATCTTGTCTCTTAATTACAAATAATTGATTCAAATAAAAGATATAATATTTAATTGAAGTTCTAAACTTATTTGAATCAATAATATTCCCAAGTTTTTGTTCCATTCCTAGAAAAATAGAAATCGGGGAATAAGAACTTCTATATTTTTCTGAAACACTGATTTTGTTGACAACAAAACAATCAGAATAATCGGAAAAAAAAAAAATGCATTTCAATTGTTTTAGAATAATCAAATTTTTTTTTTTTGAAAAATAAGTGAAAATATGTGTACACTGAACAATCAAAATTTAGCACATCAGTGTTTCTTTTTCTGATTTTTTTAGCGTACACTGATTTTCTATTTCTGATTTTTTTTCTTTTGTAATCTGTTTATCTTTTTCTATGTTTTTTTTGTAATCTATTATATTTGTAAATGTTATCTTTGTTAATATTTTCTTTGTAACCTGTTATATCTGTCAATATTTGTTTTAGTGATGGACCTTACGATAATAGATAAAGAGAAATTGGATGATTAGAATGAGCATATAGATTAAAAACGTTGCTTCCCCCTAAAAGTAAAGTGCATGAACAAAAAGTATATAAAGTATGTGTTCATTTTGATAGGATTGAAACAGATGGTGAACCAGAAACCATATGAAAATATTGTAAAAACGTTTATAGTGCTAACAAAAAAATTCATGGTACAAGCTTAGCTTAAAAAACCACCTTCTCAGATGTCCTAAATATCCATATAGAGAACAATTTAAGGGGAAAGCAACATTAGGTTTCAAACATACAAAAGATGGGGAAGAGGGTAGAGAGTAGAGGGTATTCAACTTGTGGCATTAAGTTTTAGTCAAGAGGCCGCTAAAAAGTCTCTTGCAGAGATGATTATAATTGATGAATTACTTTTTAGATTTGTGAAAAATTATGAATTTAGGAGATTTTGTAATGTTTTGCAACCGAAATGGTTAAGTAATCATTCTCGATACACAATTGCTCATAATACAGTGAAGATATTTGATGTTGAATGAGAAAACTTGAGAATTTTTTTAAAAGGTCGTAGGGTTTGTTTGACTACGGACACGTGGACTTCAATTCAAAATTTAAACTATATGTGTTTGATGTGTCATTTCCTAGATGAATATTAGAAACTCCAGAAAAGAATATTGAATTTTTGCATTGTTGATGATCATAAGTAATCGACTATTGGTAAAACAATTGAGAAATGTTTGCTTTCATAGGGAATTAAGAAATTTTTCACTTTAACGGTGGATAATTCTAGTTCAAACAACTTGGCCATTAAATTTTCACAAAAGGTGACTAAAAAATTAAAAAAGTATAATTTTAGGTCATGAGCTTTTACATATGAGATGTTTTATGTTCACATCTTAAATTTGATAGTGGTGGAAGGGTTGAAAGAATCAGATGATTCTATTCAAAGGGTAAGTAGAGTAGTAAGATATGTAAAACCTTTTCATAGTCAATTCCAATCTTTCTTGAAATGCGTCAATATGTTGAAAATTGATTCTAAGAGTCTTTATGCCTTGATGTGCCAACATGGTGGAATTCCACCTATAAAATGTTATAAATTGCTGAGAAATTTAAAGGCAAGGCTTTTGAAAGAGTAGGCGATAAGGATCCTAGATTTCGTGCTTATTTTCTTGAAAAAGATATGAGTGATATAACTGAATCTCTTCTGAATAAGAAATATTGGGTAACGTGTCAAGCGTTTATTAAATTTTTGAAACTTTTTTGTTGGCCTTCAGGTCTACCCAAGAGGAGGGTGGATTGGTTAGTTAAAAAATTAGCAATAAAATTGATTACCCTAACTAATTTATATCTTAGTTAATTTGCGGAAACATGAATTACTAAGTGTGAACACACAAAGAGTTTAAAGATCAAGAAATTGACACACAATTTTTTATAATAGTTGGGCAAGCTATTCTTGCCTACATCTACTCCCCTTTAACTCTTATAGGAAATTCGCAATCCACTAACCACACTTGATTTTTTTTTCCAAGTAAGAAGCAAACCCTTACAACAATTATTTTCTCAGGTAAAAATTAAACATTTACACCCTAATTAGGTAAAGTCTCTTTATACTTAATCAACACTCACTTCGCAGAAAACACAATTTTCACAAATAACGCCTTTTCTTGATCAAGAATACTCTCAAAATATATTTTCTCTCTTTAAAAATCTGAAATATTTTTTTATTCTTGATGATTTGAATTCTGAAAACGTAGGTCCATGTACAGTGTTTTCAAATATAACCTATAATGGGTAGTCTTCAAAAGATATCCCAAAAAATAAGATCCCTTTTATAAATCTGATTTATAATGGCTACATTTGACCAAAAATACAACTTTTAAAACACTCAATTTAGTCCCAACAATAATTTGATCAAATCCACAAAAATGATAGAAAGAAGTTGTCCCGGAAAAAATTGTAAACTCAAAAAATATAGAGACTAGATAATAAGATCTACAAAATATATATCATATATTTGAAAAACTATTTTTATCCAATAAAATATGATTTTCTAACATTCAAATACTGAAAATATGGATAGAATATCTTTGAAAAACGTTCAAGTCAATTTAAAAATTCAAACTGCATCGATCGATCAGTTCTTTTATCAGTGGACCGGTTAAGCTTAATTAAAAAAAATAGTTGTTTTTTTTAATTTTCTCTCTTGAAAATATGAATATTTCACACTTAAGATTCGATTTTTAAATATAAAAATGCATCTATTATAAGCACAAAATCAGATGACCTCCAACAACTAGTTTTAGGTGAGATTTTTCTTATTTCTCTTCCTTAGATCCTAATACCATTGATTCAAATATTTTCAATCATTTTGATAATGAATACAACTATTTTTATGTCCAGATTCAAGTTCCAAATCAATTCAAATGTTTGGATAAATATATAGGTCAACTGAAACACTTAAAAAACTTAAAAAAAATCGCTACTCTGCATCATTTAGTCGACTGAAATTTTCAACAAACTACCCGATACTTCAAATGAGTATAACTCTTTTGTCTGATATTCGATTTAATAATATGACCACTCGTTAGAAATCTTAAGGAGTCTATTTTCATATTCAAATTGTTTCAGATCAAATTTACAACTTCATATAATGTTATGACTAAAAGTGTTCACAATGATCTTTATTAGAGTGCCCGAAAACGACGACTTTTAACACTAATTTAGGTAGAACACAATTTTTCAAATATCCTTAACACCAATTGACTGACTTAAAACCCAAATCCTCTAAACATGCAAGAAAAATATCTTAACACATTTAAACACTCATGCATGGATACTTATCACTTAATCACACACAATAATATTTAACATATATTTAAGTGTAGTGCGTTATCATAATCAGGTTGTATTAAGAGTTTAGAAAGAATTACGGTGTTTTACCTAATAATACAAAAAATATTTTTTTTCAAAATGTCTTCAATAACTTCCATTGAAACTAGCTTGAACTTCATAAAATACTTTCTCACTTCATCTCATTAAACACTGGAACTAGTTTCTATAAGGAATATTCAATGAAACTATTAGTCCCTTAAAACATCAAAGTCAAACATTTCATCAAAGCATAAAATATTGTCTTAGGGTCGATATTTTTTACTTGGAAACAAAACGTTTCTTTGGTACTTTATATGTTACTTTGAACTTGTTTTTCGATGAGATTTTTCCCGATCCCTCAAGGCCGCCACTTGATTTCTCCATTTCTATAGAGAAGTAAAAGTAAAAGACAAACCAGTCAACCACTACTTTATTACTATTCATTATTATTACAATATTTAGGAATATTACAAAATTTAATTCAAATCCAAATATAATTTCTGGCGCAACTCTATTTTCGTAGGTCTTGCAATAAATACTATAGGGGTATGAGCCAAGGCATAGTAGAATTTTAATCCTTTTAGTATGTGTATTCAACCAATCCAATAAGTAGCATGTAGACATGTATCTCATATAATTGCCACATAATACAAGATCATAAATAATCTATGGAAATCACAGTTATAATTAAACAACAACTATAGTATGAACCACACAATAAATAAAGATGTTAAATGCAAATATTAAAGGGATCAAGAATTCTAAATTCGAAATTATGATCAATTACGCAAAAACTGTTAGAATTCTTAGCTACTTTAATTGATTAATTAAAGTGAGGCCTATTAATTAAATTAATCGGATTAGTATTAAGTTGCGTTCCTCGTCATTTGAGGATCGACGTAGTATATTTATATGCAAAAAATGATTAATTTTAAATGAGATTTTAATTCTCAAAAGAACCCACTTGAGATTGGTTAAAGACTATAATGAACGAGCTATCCCACATTTCTTGGGAAGGGAAAACTTGAACATCATGTCAAGATATAAGTTAAGTTGTAAGTTGTAAATTATCCCACATTGGTTGTGGAGAAAATATTTAAACTTGTATCAACTTATAAATTGAGAATAAAGACAAACCACTAACCAATAGACATTTAAACTCGAATCGAGCCGGGTTGGGTTTGGGTTTGGGTTATTTGGATCGAGTTTGGGTCGGATCTGCGTCGGGTCGAATCTTAACCCACCAGAACAGTTTAAACTTTAATTAAGTGACAATTAAGAAGTTAATTAACTGTTTAACAGTTAATTAATTGTGTTGTTATGTAAACATTTATACATTCTGTCTCTACTTCTTTTTCTATTTTTGTTACATAAATGTTTACGTCCATTCTCTACTGTTGTTTTTGTTTTTATTATATAAACGTTCACGTTATGATTTTGGTTTAGTAAATACTTTATATTGCTTCACAGAATTTTCATATTTTGATTTTACTGTCCATACATGATTAGTTAATGTTCACATTAATATTGTTTAACAACTATGGGTTTTATTCCATGATTTTTAAGTATTTATTTTGAAATTTTAGTAATTATCACCAACAAAAACTATTTCTCTTATTTGTCTCCTCTCATATTCCTTTGTTTTTTACCTCTTCTTTTCCTTTCTGTCTTTTTCGTCTCCTCTCATGCTATATATAATAATAATAATAATTTATAGGGTCCACCCCTTTATTTATAATATATATGTATATATAAATATATATATATATATAAAACATTATACAAACACCCCCATATGTTATATAATATTATGATTAAACCCTACAATTATACTTTTAACCCCAAAAATTATCAAATATTGATTCACACCTCAAAATTTCCATAATAGATCAAAATAATCCCAAAAAATATTTAAAATATTATTTTCAAAAATATAAATCTTCGGAGTATTACAATCTACCCTCTTAAATAAATTTCGTCCTTGAAATTTATTTAGGAAAGAAAATAATTTAGAGTCGCATGGTCATATTTGTCACACTCAATTTTAGGATAATTATTCTCTATATAGGGTCCTATAACCGAAAGCCACCACCAATCTACAACTTACAAAATCCATACTACGTATCACCACTTCCACATTTGCGGTGACTCGTACTATATCCAACAAAACACACAACAAGGTGTACTTTTGTCGGCAACTCCTGATATAGACAACTAATTATCATAGAATATTAATGATGCCAAATTGTACTAGAAAACATTGCATGCAAACCAAAATAACATTTTATGCATTTGTCAACATAATTAATTTATCAACAACTACCCTAACAGTCTCAACAATTATACTACACTTTGACCCTATCTATCGCTAGTAGTAGATCAATCTCTACTTGAATTTACTTCAAATAAAATATTCTATCGGCGTATTGTCTTCATAATACAAAAATAATTTATGGATCAAGTATTTCAATCAGAAACCACTTTAAAAAAAATATATATATAGCCACCCCCTGAGAAATATAAGAATCTCACAAATATCATCATAATGGAAAATAGAATTTAAATCAACTAAACATTATAAAAATGACATGCATATTTTGTTGCTAGCCATAAGATCGTTTACCTTACGATCGAGAGTTATAACGATACCGTAACTTGTACATTTATGTAATCTAAAGTTGCAACCAATTGCCAGGGCCATTCAATATTTCCAATAATGGGAGCACTCATGTTGTCACCCCCCACCCCGGACACCCGTCACCTATGGGGCCGACGTGACATCGACACGACATCCTCTGAGGGACAAACCAACTAGAAAGCGACATTAGACAATCATAATTATATAATCATCAAAATCAGGTTATAAACATCTTCTCTAATTAGGGACACACCTGTCCCTGAATTTTTAATAACAAAAAAAGAAAGATAAAAACAATAATGAACCTCTCCTAGGTTCGCCTCAGGTAGCACCTCCCAAAATACTCCCTCGTTATACCATTGCCGGACTCTACCCAGTGCCAGTAGGGGACCGACTCCTAGCTATTTCACCTGCGAGTGTACTGCCTTCTTAATAAAAATATTTTTACATAATAATACATTCTAAATAATACATCATTTAAATATGGATCAAGTATAAGTATATAGATATCTCATAACTTCTAAAAGTCTTTAAAATATATGTAGTGAAAATAAAGCAATATATATAAGTTCCATTTCAAAACCATCTAGTATAAATATCATACCGATCATCACAATAAATAATAAATCACCCAGTATAAATAAACATCACATCTCAAACCACCACTCCATCACAACACACACTGGCTAGCCATAGTGATCGTTTTAACCTCACGATCGGGAGTTGCAATGGTACCGTAACATTCGTAGGAATGCCTTCCTACGAAATATTCACACCCCTTCTGGGGAGAAATATAATCCACACCCCTTACGGGGAGAAATATAATCCACTCATATCTAACGAAAATTATTTTTAAGCCTTCTTTTAGAAACTAACACTATTCCCAAAACCTGTTTGATCCATATCATTTATGAAATCGTACAGTGTAAGCAAACACATATGTTATCATATATATATACAGAAAATAATTTGGCAAGAAGACAGTACACTCACCTCGTTTCTTGTGCTACAATAACAGCATCGTCCAAAATCTACCGGGATGTTGGCGTTTGCGAACCTAGTAATGATAGGGTCTAAATTAATATTTTATGCAAAATAATCAAATCGTGCAATGCAGACCCTAAGTTCCAAAATTTTCCATTTCCCACATTTTACTTATGAAAATTACTATTTCGGGTAATTTTTATTTCATTAAAAATAATTGCATAAAATTTAGTAACACGCACGGTCCCAATTTATTATTCCGATTCCAAAATTTTGATGTTAGAATTCAATTCAATTCAATAAACTAAAATAAACTTAACGAAAAACGTTACTCATTCTGAATCGTTCACGGGCCGTGAAATTGGTTTTTAATTCTTATCAGGGTGGTTTGTGCAAATTCTTCTCTTTTTTTTTCTTTTTTTTTTCTTTCCCTTCTTCCTCCTTTTTTTGTTTTTCCTGTTTCTGTTTTCTGTTTGTGCTCCACCCGCCGACACCACCACCGGCCGACCAGCCCCCCTACCAGCAATGCACTGACTACTCATAACAGTTTTCAGCAACACACCCATGCACACACATACACACGCTGATCAAAACATTACACACATACATAAACTGTCTTACACACCCGTCGCCGGCCGAACTGAGTAAAACACACACATAGGCATAACACTAAACCAGAACGCCCACACACATGATCGCCGAGGGTCGACGAACGACGATCCTAACAACACTCCCATATACCCACATTTTACCGTATTGAACCGAAATAGAGGACGCCCACAAGCATGCACCGCCGTAGCGGTGACACACACCGTCGGCCACGCCATGGTGATGATCACTCACGCATGCAGTCGAAGCAACACACACATACACACGCTGCATGAAACAAGAATCAAAACACATACACTCCGTCAAAACGCCACCGTCGGACGAAATTGAAACCCACCAGCGATCCTATCGCTGATCACATACACATGCATGCACAAACCTACTAGAATGATCAATTAAACATGTATAAGTACTCACTAGATCGAAGATCGTCGACAAACTGAACAACCGAACCAAACGTCCGCTCACCGGCGATGCTAAGAACACACCCATTACGCCGTAGACGAACCACCCCACCAACCGAACCACTTTCGCTCTTCCCTGAAACTGACGAAGATACCTCCACGATCACGCATACGAGCAATAGCCACAACCACCCTGCAGGAGAAAACCGACTCAAGGAAGTCCGATCACCCCTCCCTTGCTCCGGTCCTCTCTCTCTCTCTCTCTAGAATTTATCTAATTTCAAATTTGATGGAGGCTTTTTTATCAATGCACATGCAGAAGTATGTATACATTACATGGATTAAGTGGTGGAAAACGTTCCTAGCCTGCCACGTTGCCTCTCCGTTCTTCTCCCTTCCGGCGGTCTCACACGCACGGCGTATGCGTGTGTCTGTGTGTGTATGTATATATATATATATATATGTTTTAAAAAAAAGTTTTTGTTAAATTACTCTTTCCCTCCTCTAATTCCTTAAAGTCTTCTTTTTGAGTTCAATTCAACATTTATAAGTTTCTAAAATTGTAATTTGATCCCTAACATTTTCAATTTTTGATTTTTAATTGGCAATTCGCTTCCCAAGTTGAGAGTAATGTTTTTAAATTTGCAAATTTGACCCCCAAGTTTTTATTTGAGTTTTTAATCAATAAAATTTTTACCTAAAATTTTCTAATACTCTAAAATGCAACTATTTATGACGTATGTTTTACGATTTAGGTTTTACACATGTGGTATAAATCACCATATCAACAACATATTCAACTACATGTAAGACTTGTCTTCCTGTCAGGTCTCACCAAATCATATCATAGTCAAGCCTATATTCAACTACTCTTGTCAAATCCCACATCATATTGTCAACAATATATTTTCATCACCTATATGACTCGCCCTCGTGTCCGGTCTTAATACAATATATTCGTAGTCAGTCACATATTCAACTACTCTTGTCAAATCTCACATCACATTGTTAACAACATATTTTCATTATCTGCCGGACTTGCTCTCCATAATATAACATATTCATAGTCAATCTCATATTCAATTACTCCTGCCAAATCTCACATCACATTATTAACAACATATTTTCATTACCTGCAAGATTTGCCCTCCTGTCAGGTCACAATAAAACATCTTCACGACAATGCCCTCCTGTCAGGACCAACAACATTCCGCAGAACATGTCATTCTTTCGAGCCAAACTATGACATAGTAATTTATCAATAAAAAATCAGTTTCCACATTTAAAATATTACTTGATCCATTTAACATCATAAAATTGTCCATTTTGATAGCACTTTATTTTCTCCACAATTTAATACGAAAATATAATTTGATAATTTATATAGAAGATAATAAACACTTTTAAACCGAACATTTCCATTCAAATAATTATCCTATGGTCCACTACTAATCCAACACTCACCGAGTTTACAAAATCTACAACCTAAGCTCTGATATCACTTATAATGACCTGATATCTCAGGGTTGCCACTCGACCCTTTCTACGAAGAAGTAAAAGTAAAAAATAAACCAATCAACCACCATTTTATTACTATTTATTATTATTATTACACTATTTAGGAATATTACAAAATTTAATACAAATCCAAATATAGTTTTTGGCACAACTCTATTTTTGTTGATCCTGCAATAAATACTACAGGGATATAAGCTAACGCTCAGTAGAATTTTAACCATTTTAATTTGTGTATCCAACCAATCCAAAAGTAGCATGTAGGCAAGTATCTAATATAATTGCCACATAATACAAGATTATAAATAATCCATGAAAATCAACAATTATAATTAAACAACAACTATAGCATGAACCACACAATAAATCGAGAGGTTAAATGCATTTAAAGGGATCAAGAATTCTACTTGAAATTAGAAATTATGATCAGTTATGCAAAAACTATTTATCTTGCTCCTCTCCACTTCTCTCTTTTCTTCTGTTCTCCTCTCATCTTTCTTTCTTTTTTTCTTCTCCTTTTCCTTTCTGCCTTTTCCATCTTTTCCTCTCCCATATATATATATATATATTACACAAATATATATAGGCTCTACCATTTTTGTTTTTATCTTCTTTAAATTTTAAACGTGTAAATTACTATACAAAATATTTTTTAAAATTATACCAACACCCCCATATGTTACATACTTTTATTATTAAACCCTACAATTATACTTATAACTCAAAAAGTTATCAAATATTTATTCACACCTCAGAATGTTCATGATATATCAAAATAATCCCAAAAAAGTATTTAAAATATTATTTTCAAAAATATAAATTTATGGGGGGTGACAAAATTTGAGAAGTACTAGAAAAATGGGGATAAGATCAATGTTATTTTGTATATGGTTGTTTTGTTGGATCCAAGGAAGAAGATTTCATATCTCCAATTTTGTTTTTCTAACATGTATACATTGAGATTGCAAATTCATTGATTGAAAATGTGAAGATTTTTATAAATTGATTGTATGAATGTTATTATTCTATGGAGTCAATAAGCACACATGTTGAAACTAGGAGTGAGAGTGGGAGCGGAGATGTGACATTTACGTAAATTATGGAAGTAGATTTTATTGATGAAGATCTACACAAGTTAATTGCTTCCAATTTGAGAGTCTTATGGAAGGCAAAATAGATATGGAGGGTAGGTCTGAGCTAGAAAAGTAATTAAATGAATTACTTGAAAGAAATGAGCATAAATTTTTTGATATTTTGAGTTGGTGGAACGTTAATAGTATTAGATATATAGTGTTGTCTTTGGTTGCTTCTGATGTATTGGTTATTCCTTTGTTGACTATGGCAGTAGAGTCCGTGTTTAGTATGGGGGTACGCATACTTGATCCATTTCGTAGTTCATTGTCCCCTAAAATGGTTAAACGCCATGTTTGCGCACAAAATTGATTGTTATCTTCAGTGCCAATATATCTTCGCAACATAATGGATTTGAAAAAGATATTGAATCAGATTTGTATTCTTTAAGTTTTTTTATTTTATATGATTCAATTTTTTGTTGTTCAATTTTGAGATGAGATCTACTAATTGTTTGATTTAATTTATGAGAAAATCTAGATCAATCGGCTTCAAGTTCAACAAGCAGACAATCAAGCACAATAACAATTTGTTGTTTACATTACTAGAAGTCTACAACTATAAGGTTTCTTTGGAGTGTTCTTGATGAAAAAAATATAAATAAAAAACTTAATTTCTGAAAACACGACTGTCCAAACTTATTTATGGAAGTGGAGTAAAACACAGATCGAAAATGTGTTTTTATGAAAAAAACGCATTTTCGAAATGCATTTAAAAAAAAAAAAAAAAAAAAAAAAGAAGAAGAAGAAACGCATTCTACAAAAAAATAAATAAATAAATAAATAAAAAATTGCAAAACTGTTTGCGTTTCTACCCAAACAGTAGCAACCTCCCCCCCGGTTTCTACCCCCCAAACCAGCGGCCAAACAGCCCCCCCCCCCCCCCCCCCCCCCCCCCCCCCCCCAACAGCAGCACCTACTTCATTAAAACGCAACAGTTTATTTTTCTTTATTAAAACGCAACAGTTTTTTTTTTCTTTATTAAAACGTAAATTAAAAAAAAAAAAAAAAAAAAAAAAGAAAAGAAAAGAAAAAAAATCCCTTGGTCCCGATCTTGGTCCGCCAGACCAAGCCAAACGGTGTTAATACACCGTTTGGATTTATTTTGGTCCCGCCGTTTACCAAAATAATTAAAAAAAAAAAAAATTTAGCTCAGTCTCGGTGTTGGATACTCTCTTATAAATAAGTTGAAAAACGCGTGTTGTCAGGATTTTGTTTTAAAAAAAACAATTATTGTGTAAAAGAACTCTGTAAAATGATTCCACAAAAAAGGTAAATAACATATGTGTATATATCACACTAATTGCAATGGAAATAAAATTACACCTTTACACTAATTGGAATTGGAAAAAAAATGCTCGTGAATAAATAATACATTTCTACAAATTATAATACATGTCACTCGGAATAGGTGTTGAGCTCGATGATGGAGCAGATGGATGCTCTGTCATCGGGGTGACAAATGTGCTACCCAGTTCGGTGTCATAACCTGAAAAGAAATCGTTCATCCCGTACGTAAATGGTCCAGCACTGGCATCGTCCATTACTGCATTGTCTGGTCTGTACACGTCATCATCCTGGTTTATGGTAAACCTGGAAGACGACTCGAATGGCGCCTGGGAAAAACCATGTCGAATGTCGCATAACCAGCTGTAGCAGTCGGAACGATACTTCATTCAACAATTGTCCCAGGATTAAAGTGTTACAATGCCGACATGAATTTCGACAACTTTCGATACGATTCATCCTAGTTGCCGAACAAGGTCTCGATGGTTTTAGATCTAGCCAACCAAGCCTTTCGATAAGAGATAGTGAATCCCCGAGACTCTTTCACTGACCAATAGTAGCTATCGACAGCCTACACTTTAACTTTAAAGTTCTATCAACTCCATTCTCGAAGATATAATGTCGTAACATAGCAATTAATTCGTTTAACGTAATCCTCAAATAAACATTCAACGATTTGACTGCAGACATGCTATACGACAACCCAAACTCAGTTCCTTCTAATATCTTTCCACCCCAATACAGATATAATGTAACATTCTCCATTTCAAACAACTACAATTTCATTTAACAAATCAAAACAAAACATGTAAGGTATCAATCATGTTACTTAAAAAAAAAAAAAAAAAAAAAATTATCCAATTAAAATTTCATAAAAACTGTAGAACTTAATTATCATTTATTAAAACCGAACAAACTTAAATAGTTAATAATTAGCAAACACAAACCTAAACATAAATAAATTTCCTTCTTAAACCGAAAATAGAATTTCTAATTTAGATCAAAATATAAATTTCTAACTAAAACTGAAATATATAAATATAAACCTAATAAACCTACAATTACATTTCCAAAATAAAAAAAAAAAAAAAAAAAAAAAAATATATATATATATATATATATATATATATATATATATATATATATATATATATATACAAAATAAAACCGAAAAATTGAAAAAAAAATGAAAAAATTAAAATAAATACCGATTTTTTTTTGAAAAAAATAGAAAAAAAAGAAAAAGAAAAAAATTACTCTACATACATCTAGATCTACATTACTAAAAAAACCCCAATTTTTTTTTTAAAAAAAGTGGTTTACTAACCAAAATGAGACAGACGACGGCGGAGGAGCGAGATCGGTGACGGAGGGCCGGATCTATATTTCCAAAAAAAAAAAAAAAAAACCACAAAAACCCATTTTATACCAAAAAAAAAACAAAAACAAAACGTGTATATATATATATATATGTACACATACATATACACACATATATATACACGAAAAAAAAAAGAAGCCAAAAACAAACCAAAAAAAAAAAAGAAAACCTTACCTTTGTGTCCTTGGTGGAGAACTCACGGCGATGGCGGCGATCTTTCCTCTCTCTCTCTCTACCGAATGTAAGCGACGATTTTTTTTTTAACACAAAACCCTCTCTCTCTACTGTGTATGTAAGCGGCAAGAAGAAGGTGCGCTATTTGGGGGTGGGGGCCTGTTGTTTTGGGGGGAGGGGGGGGGGGGGGCTGCTGTTTGGGGAGGTTACTTTTTAGAAACGAAGAACAGTGCTGCGTTTCTTAAAAACACATTCTTAGAATGCGTTTCTCCCTTTTTCTTTTTTCTTTTTTCTTTTTTTTTTTTAAACGCATTTCAAAATGCGTTTTTCATAAAAACGCATTTTCGATCTGCATTTGACTCCACTTCCGTAAATAAGTTTGGACAGTCGTGTTTTCAGAAATTAAGTTTTTTATTTATGTTTTTTTCGTCAAGAACTCCTTCTTTAGAACTCTATTTCAATTTTTCTTTCATTATTTCAAATTGTCTTTGTATGTTTTTTTCCAGTGCCTATGTTTAATTATTTAATCAATTGTTAGTTGGGTTGTGATAGTAAGTTTGTAATTTTACACTTTAGTGTTTACTAAGTTTGCAGAGTTAGATTTTATTATTTACGTTTGTAATTTTTATTTTTTGTTATGGTTTATAAATTACATTATAGTTCCTTTTTTTTTTTTTTTTTTTTTTTTTTTTTTTTTTTTTTAAGTTATTGTAATTTTGTGGCAATTTTTCTATAATTTTTAGTAATTTAATGGTTTTCTTCTTAGTAATATTTATTACATTTCAAAACCTAACCCAAAAATACTTGGACAACTCATGGTTCTAATTAGCCCAACCCGGAAATGGTCCAACCCGCATACTGTTAGATAACACACGGTTCAAACTAACCAACTTGCACATCATTGGGTAGTCCACAGTTTAAACTAACCTACCCGCGCACTTCAACCAGCCACAATTCACATAATTTGATTTGGTCTGCGGTTTTAGCCTAACCCATTTGCTATCCACCCTTAATCGATCGACTCATCAAAGTCCGATGGACTTTGGGCGTATCCAATCACTACACGTGGTTTTCGAAAAAAAAAATCTGATCCGACCCTGACTTAGATGATGACCCGTATTATTATATGAGAAAACACTGTCGTAACCGTTTAGAATTACTGTTTAGGAGTTTTTGACAATTCTATGTTATCAACGATTGGAGCTCATGGTCCAAGCCCAATATGAAAAAATACGTTTTTTTGCAAAGTGTTTTATAAAGCCTCATTTCTATTGCCCCTTTGACAATCACGTTCACGGATTTGGGCCACAAATCAAGCTGTTGTTCCTTGCTTGAATCACCGTCCCAAGATTGAAAAAATTGCACTTTTAGTCCTTTTAGTTTAGTTCTTCATTTTTCAATTTGACTTCAATCCAGTCCAATTAAAAACTGCGTATGAAAATTGAAAAAGAAAATGGTTTACGTCCATTAGTTGGAAGTAATTTTCCCTTTTAAGACATTTTCCTTTAAAAAAAAAAAACAATTCTCCATCTTTTTTTATTTTATTATATTTTATTTTTGCCTCTCTCTCTCTCTCCTTGTTTTTCTTTCTATTTTCCGTGATTCCTTTACCAACAACCACCACGTCAAGCAACCACTACCGCCATCGACAAGCTACTGTGACCTACTACTTCAAGTACTTCTCTCCTTCAAATTTGTAAAATATATATTTTGAGAGAGGCAATAAGTTCGAAGAGATTCAAGAATCAGGGTTTGGGAGCTTGGGATCAATGGACAAGGAGTTTGGGGATGGGGCCTAAGGTTGGGAGATCGCGATTTGGTCAAGGGAAATGACTCTAAAATCTAGAATTCAAAGATCAAGTCCAACGAGAGATAAAGAGAGAAAGAGGAGAACAGACTTGTAGAGAGAGAGAAACCACTTTGCAAACCTTGAAATTGGGTGGAGACGGTGATGACGAGGATGATTTCATGACGCTTTGGTATTTCTCGAGCTCGAAAATGCCGCACGGTACGACAGGGGCCAGGAGGAATTAGGATCTAAAAGTAGTTGGGACTGATGGTCACGAGAGAGAAGAAAAAATAAAAGACGTAAGATATTACACTTTAATTCTTTTACACTATTATTTTGATAATATAAGAATATTTAATAATAATGATGCAAAAGACAAAATTACCCCCAACTAATGGGCTGAAACTGAATTCTATCTAATTTCATCACACTACTTTTGATTGAAACCAAATTAAAATATGGGAGATCAAATATGTTATTTGTTAAACCTCAAGGTCGACTTAAACGCCCACCCTAAATTCAAAGACTAAAAGTGTAATTTTCCCTTGATAATTTTATGATGCTCGAGCAAAACAGGGGTCGAGCATTAAACAAAGAAAGAAAATAAAAGGAATAATTTTCGTTCCCTGATTTCTCTTTTTGTTCTCAAAATTTTGAAATTAATGTACAGTAATGCGTTTGGTATGATGTTTATATCTCATAATCACAATAAAACAGAATTAAACAATAGTCTAAAGCATAAATGATTATTAGGATACAATAATAAAGAACGGTAATTGAATACATACCTGTTTGAGCCATCGTAGAAGATTGAATCTATCGCAATAAATTACTAATTAGGTCTTCCTCCATATGATCTAGATTTTGTGGTAAGAAATCCTTAATTTAGACTAAAGAGGGGACCTAGTTATTTGTATAAGGGTTTCTCGTTAGACCCTCCTATAACGGGTTTTAACGAAACCTAAAACCTACACTTACTACTTAACTGAGCTTCTATATAAAAGATGTCACAACTCAAATCAAAATATGATCACTGATTATTTGGGCTGAAATGGAATTAAATAATAATCTAAAACATACATGATTATTAGGACATAACAATAAAGAACGATAATCGAGTACATACCTGTTTGGGCCATCGCAAAAGATTAAATTTATCGCAGCGGATTACTAGCTAGGTATTCCTCCCTATGATCTAGATTTCATGGTGGCAGCTCTCAATGAGAAGAAACTCTTAATCCAGACTAGGGAGAGGACTTAGTTATTAACGGGCTTCAACGAAACTAATAGGTGTAAATTACCCCTATATTTTCAAACTGAATTTGTTAGTTTTTGAGTACATTTATTACGTTTTAATATATTTTAATGTGTTTTTATTCTTTTTGTATTAAAACAGGTGCGTAGGGTGAAAAAGTATGAAATTGGAGCATAAACGATCAATTCGTATCGAGAATGGTCGGAGAATTAGCAAGAAGGCAAAAATATAAAGGAAGCCCACCGCCTAGGCAATGAAGAAGCAGAGAAAAAACCAATTCAAGTTGACAGCCCACCGCCTAGGCGGAAATCTACCAGAATGTTTTCCACAGCCACCGCTTTCTCCACCGCCGCGGCGAACCTTAACCGACATACTCTACTGCCTAGGCGGTGAATCCCACCGCCTAAGCGGTAGCCTCTGCACAGTTAGATATTTTGTGAGATATTTTTTTGTCTATTTATACCCTTCTCTCCTCATCTCTTAAAAGATCTTCGGCCCTTAAGGCCTTAGGCCATATTGTAGGGTTAGGATAAGGGATTTTTAAGGGAGAGCTCTCAACCCGAGGTGGATGATGAAGAGGGAAGCGATCGTTCGACGGTTCTAGCGGCTATTCTTCGAATATTGGTTAAGTCGCTTGTTTCTTTTCTTTGTTTTCTACATTTTGGTAGTTGTTGAGCATGTTTACACCATTTTACATTGTATACATGGTTATGGCCATTGGCTAAACATAGGTTGTATAGGGATTATTAATATAATTTATGAAAACGTTGTTTAGTTGAGTTTGTGCTTTGTTTCCGATTGTTCTTCGTTATGTTAATTGTGTGTGCCATATTATTTGTTTAGCATGCTTAGATTTACATATTGAGAATACGGAGTTTGACAAATCCCAGATTTAGACTAGAATAAACAAACGCCGAAATCAATAGCCCAGTCGGGGTTTGGATTATAGACAATCGATGACGTTGGGGTAAGACTCACGTGACCTAGAGTCGTTAAGACGTTGAGGGGACTTCTTTGTTGATTCGAAGTCGCGTATTCCTTCGTCTTAGACTCGGGAGAGGTGGCGAGAGAGTTTTAGAACTGAGATTGTTAATAGGGTAAACAAAACGCGCGATCCAATGACCCGGTTGGGAGTTGGATTATGTGCAATCAATGACGTTGGGGCAAGACTCACGTAACCTAGGGTCTTTAAGACGTTGAGGAGGATTTATTCGTTGACACGAAGTTGCGTTATATCCCCCGTCTTACACTCTAGAGAGGTGGCAGAGGAGTTTTAAATATCGAGATTGTCGGATAAGTCAAACGACGTTAATATAAACTAAAACGAGACTGATTCGTAAATGAAACTAATCCCTAGACAACCTATTCTCTCAAAACTATCTCGATATAGTATTAATATAGTTAAATTACTATTTTAGTATTAGTATTAATTAATTAAATTCTATTTTTATCGCCTAGAGAAAGTCAAGTTATGACAATTGCAATACTCGATAGTAACGACACCAATCCCTGTGGATACGATACCTGACCGAAAGGTCCATTATACTAAAACTTGATCCGTACGCTTGCAGTGAAAGTGACAACGCTTAATTAGCGGCTATCAGAAACCCAAAATTTACACTTGCCACTTAACTAGACTTCTACATAAAAGATGGCACAACCCAAATCAAAATATGATCATTGATTATTTGGGCTGTTTATATAATAGATCATCCATTAACTCGTTTTTCTAAAACAATTTATTCAATTAATGTTAGTCCACATTATTTTTCTTCATTATTCTCCCACTTGGGCTACATTAATTGAATAAATTTAATTTTAAAAACAAGACTCTTGGGTTAATATCAGAAAAAATTTATTTTTGTGTGACCACACATTTTTCTTTAAAGAAATGATAGTCTATAAGTAGTATCTTGATAAATTTATCCGATCCAACATGATCTTAATATTGAATTATGATGATCTATATGTTAATTTTAACAAACATAAGACCCTTCATACTCGCAAATACTTATAACCATATCGACATGGATCGTAAGCCCAATAGTGTAGTAAAAAACCAATGCCAACATGTAATCATTATTTATATGCATTGTTTCTTATTGGGCCTCATTACAATTTCTCAATAAAATGAAATTATAATTGCAATTTCTCAACAAAATGAAATAGTTAATTGTAATTTTTCAGCAAAAATGAAACTGTTGCAATTTCTTAACAAAATGAAACTGCTGCAATTTTTTAACAAAATGAAATTGTTTGACTTTAACAAGTCATTTATCACTAACAATTTATCACGAGACCTCAAAATAGTGATTTGTGACAACCAAAAGAGACCACATTGTATAATCAATTTAAATAATGTGATATGCAACAATATAATACGCAATAATGATAATCATCAAATATATTTTAATTTTGCAAAACGCATAACAATAGTGGTCATAACGTATATGCAATAATATAATACACAATAATGATGATCATTAAATAAATTTCAATTTTGCAAAATGCATAACAATAGTGGTCATAACGTAATCATCAAAATATAAGGAAATACAAAAACTCTCACTAAATCAAATAATCAAAAATGGTTAAATAATAAGCGACACAATATAAGAATTAATTGCATCATCATAAACTCCCATTTGGGTAGAGTCTACAATAAATAATTATTCTCTAAGTATAAAGATCAATAAAATAAGGAAACATTTATAACAATAGTGATCAATATTTACACAACACAATCATCGAAATAAAAGAAATTACAGAGGCTCCCACTAAATCAAGGAATCAATTTAGAATTTCATTGTGACATTATTGTTGTTTACAGCAAAATAAACTAATTTCACAAAAAATTGCAATTAGATCAATTAAGAAAAATATGCAAAATGCTCAACTAAACATAGACAATATAATATAAGAATTAATTGCGTTATCATAAACTCTCATTTGGGCAAAGTCTACAATAAATAATTATTCTTTAATTATGAGGATTAACAAAATAAGAAAAATTTACAGATTTAAAAATCCATCGCCTTTGGGCAAATTGACATTCAAATTTATATATTTCCTTCAAAAAATAATTAAACAAATAATCTTTTAAAATTCATTTTCTTTGGGTAAATAAATTTATCAAATTATTTATCTCACATAATATCCTCATACAATTGAATTAATCTGCACAATAACCCATTTTTTGGTAGGTGAATGAACAAATTAATCTAAATTTTTTTCATCAATAAAATAGAAACTCGAAAACTTGCAAATTATGTTGGTTAAATCACTTTAGTAAAATAACCTCAACAATCCACAAGCAACCGTTCCAAGTTAAAAAACTTAAACTATATTACCCAACAATTAAATTAATCTGCACAATAACCCCTTTAAGTAGGTGAATATCTAATTTTTTTTTTCATCAACAAAATAGGAATTCAAAAACTTGCAAACTATATTGGTTAAATCACTTTGGTAAAATAACCTCAACAATTCACAAGCAACCATTCCAAAATGAAAAAATTAAACAATATTGTCTAACATCAACAGTGCATATTAGCGACATTTATGCATATAATCAAAAGAAGATGAAATACGTTATAAAACGTACTTTCAGAGATCAACGATTAATTATAATTGCAAGAATTTGAATAACAATTTTACTATACTCTGAAACTAATTATTAAATCAGTCTCTATATAAAAAAATAAAATAAAATTAAGGGCTTTAAAATTGGAAAACTATAATTAATCATAATTAATATTTTTATGGGCTCTTTAATATGAACCTCAAAGGTCAAAAGTTATAATTAAGAAAGTTCAGTTGGCTAAGATATTATATAGGCCAAAACCCAAAATCAATATCTATATAATGAGCCTAAACCTGTAGGGATGCCACAAAAAACTGAACCGATGGGTAACCGAGAAAAACCAAACCGAATGGTCCGATTTTAAAGCCGACTAAATGGTTTGGTTGCGATTTTAGTTTTGAAATTAGCAACCGAAGTGATTTTGGTTTTGGGATAGAAACTACGAAACTGAACCGTGAAACCGTACCACGAACCAAATCGCAAAATCGTGAAATCGATATTTTAATACATATATACCCTTATTTTTATATATATATATTTACATTTTAACCTATATATATATATATATAAACTTTTAGCTCATCTCATTACAACAAAAACTGCTTGTTAGGGCACTTTTATTATGACACTACATGTAATGTGTCCTATAAAAGTGTTTTTCGAGGCACAAAATTGAAAGTGTCTCATAAAAGTAAATTTGATATTTTTAATATTAATTTTCTTATTATTTTATTAAAAGCTAATGTATAATCAAATGTTTAAAGAGCAAAAAATAGTGTCCCAATAAAATTAAATTAGTGAAAAAAACATTAATGTTCTCTATATAATATAAATGGACAATAAATAGTGCCATAAAAATAAAAATTATATTAGGGCACATTTGTGTCTTATTGTAATTAAATAATTTAATTATAGGTCAATTAATTGTATCCTAATAGATATAATAAAATAAATTTAAAAAATAGATTAAAATTGAAATTAAAGGTCAATTAATAGTTCCATAATAGATATAATAAATCAATTAATATTTTATATTTGATATTTTAGCTATATTTTTGTTTATATATAAAAAACAACGATTTGCAATTTTAATTTTATTTTTGGTTTTTATAAAATTGAAAAATTTTAAATGGTTTCGCAGTTCGTGGTTTGTGTTTTGGTTTTGTGTAAATTTAAATGGTTTGGTTTTTTTTTTTTTTATATATTTTTAGTGGTTTTGGTTTTGGTTTTATATGAACTCAGACCAAAATCGAACCAGTGACATCCCTACAAATCTGGATCCTTACCAAAATATTCCAGTCATAGTGATAGTGTTTCTAATTCAAGGTCTTCTCATATATTCATGAATAATTTATCCATATTAGTACTTCCATCAGACTTGTTATTTAATAAATAATTAATTGCCCAACAGGCCCATCAGAATATATATATTGCCCATTAAACACTTTAAGACCTAGACAATATAAGAAGAAATCCATGCGAAATTGTACAAAAACAACTCGATACTTTTCTTCCATTCCAAAAACGCAAATATATTACCCCAAATATAACCCAAATTTAAAAAATGAAAGATCTTATTTTTGTTGATGGAAGGTGTAGTAATAACCAAATTGGTTATTAATATCATACTTAACCTACTAAGAATCCTGAATACATATCATACATTTAATTATCTACGACCACTTCTCAACCGTGCTCTATTCAATTCAACTTCCATCAAGTTACCAAAACAAAATAAGGATATAATTCTTTCAATCATGTCATTCATCATGTAAATATTTTATAAAGACAACAAATAAAAAGATAAAGAGTCGAACCACTTTAGGATTCCTAACAATCAAATACATGAATAATGTGAGATTCAACACACCCCCTGACACACAAGGTGGACTTCACAAACCACTGCGAACGGTTTTCAGAAAGCCTAATATTAATGTGTCGAATTAAATATGTTAAAATTCATTTTCCTTACTTGACCTTTTTAACTACACACACGATATCAAATGATTTTATTAAAAGCAACATTTGTGTACTTCAACTCATTAAAGCAATAGAAATTGTCAAGAGACTGACTAGTATTACCTATACAATTATGAAAACCTTATATGTATTGATGAAAATGTTAGAGATAGAGAATTGTAAAAATCTTATCTTAATAGAATGTTGAAAACTTTCCAATTTAATTAATATTAATTACATAAAATGGAGTTTTTGTTTCTAAAAAATTATGCAACCTTACGCAAATGTGTGCATACTACTTTCACACATTGATTTGGCCCCTCGTCAGAAAAAGTTCACCACTAATGTTTACTTATTGGTCCATCTTCTTTTCATTGTTATTATTTAGAAACAATAGTCTATTCTCCTCCGAGGGCGATGGCAACTAAGAGGCTTGTGAAGATCAGTTGACAAAAATAAGTTTGTACCACAATACTCTTGCATGAGATAAAATTCAAAATATCTATCTCATGCGATAGAAATTGAGTACATTATTGTTAGACATTTATTTTCTCAGTAGGCAACGAGATTTATTTGCTTCCGCAACCCATCAACTCTAGTGGGCACGATCTGCTTAATTTAAGCAACTGCAATCGACTAGCCAACCACTCTAATTCCAAAGGATCTCCAAACCTTCTCCCCACTACTAATTTCGATATCTAATAAAATCTACACACTGAAGTGTCAATCACCATAAAAATATCTAAAAAAGATTTAACATCGTGCTGTAATTAGTGTAAAATCACTAAATTGCATACCATTCACAACATGTACACAACCTTTACAATTTAGGGATTAATTGCGTAATTAACCCTTCTTACTAGTTTTAGTTCATTGCACTTCAGAAAAGAACACATAAAGTTAATAAGACATCTTAAATGTTTAAATTAAAACTATTTGAATCAAAGTGAGATTCTAGTCAAACTTCCGGGTATAAAGTGTCAAAAACTCTAAATCCTAATAAAGAACAAGTCCATCGATTGCATTGGAGTCATCATCCACTACTTTGATAAATATTATATCACTACACAATATAAAGAGAATAAATTGAGCACAAGTAAAAGCATAACCTTTGTTAGTAACTTTATAGCCAACTTATATTGCATTTTTACGCAAGGCAAATTAGAAGGACATCTTATAAACCAAATTCCATAAGCTAAAATTATACAATAACAAATATGATAAATCTCCAACAAAATAATATGTGCAGTACTTTGTTCTGTTTTAATAACATGGGAATGCAAATCCAATTGGTTTCAAAACTGGACATAAGTTTTGGGAACAAAAGGACCAAATTGGAATTGTTTTAAATTTTGGGACTGATTTGACATAAATCCTAACTATTAGGGGCTAATAATGTAATAATCCCCTTCCCCAAAAATAGTAAATTAGAATGAAACTACTGTTTCGGCACGCCAGCGGCGCCATAAATGCAGAGAGAGAGTTTTAAACTAACTATTAAATTAGTTTTATGTGGTTCAAGTGCCCACGATATTCAACTATGACTTAACCTACACCCGGCCTCCGCCACGGGACGATTGCTACCAAAACCTGGCCAATAATCTCTCTAGAAGATAATAACTCATAATTAACAGGTAGAGAAACAAACATATCTAACCTCTGCTTTTCCTATATAACCAAAAAAAATGATATGTTGTATAATAAATTTCGATCTTTTATGGTATGAAGTGTTGCAGTTGTAATACATCATCTTATATTTCTCTAATAACACTAGTTTGATATGGCCAAAGTTGTCAACTGATCCATTCTATATTCACATATCTTAAACTCAAATTCTATGGGCATTGACATGCATCGATAGTTCTTTCTTAACTCTGCTAGAATTAAATTTTCCAGTATATGACCTAGACAATGATAAGGTTAGGCTGCCAACCATTTTCCTTACAAAACCAAGTGTTACTTATAACATTGTGCAATGATTTCCCTTCTTTCTATGAGAACAACTCAATAATGAGATATTATGGGAATTAGAGACTGGAATAAGAGAAAAAGAAAAAAGAAAATGATGGGTAACTCAGTTTGCAAGAAACTTGTTAGCCTTCGAAGCTTCTGGGTAGCCTAATCCCTTCATTTAAAACTAATTAGGAGAGCACAGACACTAATAAATTTTAATTTAGGGAGAGTGAGTACTGCAATTCTATTCCAAATCAACTAACATAATTTATGATAAATTTTCAACAGAAAAACTTGCCAAAAAATAATTTTAAACTAATTAAATCACATAATAAGTAATAATGAACTAAAAATTATTTTTCATGCTCAAAATATGAAATAAATCATACAGAAAATTAGAGAACAGAAAAACAAGTGTATAGGAAAAAACGGAACCCAAAACGGGCCCCGAATCAAGCCTTACGCGCCCCCACGCTCTTGGCCCACGTGTGGGGCTTACGAACCAAGGCTGGAGGTTGTCCTCAACTTCCAGTCGGGTCTGAATAGGGTCACGCGACTCAGTTTCGGCCCACTTCTGTAAAACCCTAGAAAATATTATTTTTCTTCAATATTTTTTGTGGGTTTATGTAGATTCATGTATTTCTAACATGTCTATAATAATTAATTGAAGAAAAAACAAGATAATCATCACCAAAATGAAGAAAAAATCGCGGTTTTTTACACCCTCAAGGTCAAAACCTAAAACTCGATATTAACCCTTATTTCTACCTAATTTTATATGGGTTTATACCTAATATTAATTTAAAAATTATATACAACGTGTAATTGAACCATAAACGAGTCAATATTCCTCAATCTTAAAAGTGAATCTCGATTTTTCTAGGGTTTCGTAGCCGAAAATTCAATGTCGAAATTCTCTTTGATTACACAACCAAATAGCACGTATAATATATCAATTTAAAGTTTGAATCAATAGGAACAAAATACATAATATTTTATATATAATCGAAATGAAAAACCATATGAAATCACAGCCTCAAGTTTCAATTTTGAGAGTTTCTAGGGTTCGAAGTCGATAATTCAATGTCGAAATGCTCTCTGATTATACAACTAAATAGCATGCATTGTTATATGTTATAATTTAGGGAAAATGACTAGATAGGCTTGATATGGACCCAAATCTACTAAATTGTCTCACGATCTTCTAATTGAACAAAATTGTCCTTATTATCTGAAATTGTGTTACCGAATAGTCTCAATTTTAAATTTGAAATTAGATTCGGATGATTTTGCCCTTCTACAATGTTGAATATAACACGAACATGAATTTCGTGTTGAATATAACACGAATATGAATTTTTGATGAAAAATTGATAAACGTGATATTATTTTAAAGATCTTATTCATACGATTCTGAATATATAATTTGATCATTAAAAAAATACTATGTTGAATTCAACATGATGTGAAAAACTATGAATGTTTTGAAGTAGCATGTTAAATATAATACAAATGTGAAAACTGAATATTTTTTATGTAACATGTTTCTTTTGTTACCCATTCAAATGATGTTTTCTTGTAATGATACCAAAATATGGAGTTTCGTGAGTATTAATCTTTCAAAATTTCAGGAGTTCAACTATTCCCAAAAATGAGAGAAATTGGACTTGTTCAGTGTGCTCTAACCTTTGAAAATTTCACAATTTTGAATTTTAGATAAATTTCTTCTTTTACCAATTAAAATAATACTTTATCTTAATGGTACAAAAATAGGAAGGGGCTCATGAGTATTAGCCTTTCAAAATTTGACGAGTTTGATTGCTTCCAAAAATTAGAGAAATTGGGATTATTTGTTGTGTTACAACCATTGAAAATTTCACGATGTTGAGTTTTGAATGAATTTATTCTTTTACCCTTTCAAATGATTTTTTATCGTGATGGTACTAAAACAGAGGTGTTTCATGAGTGTTAACCTTTTAAAATTTCATAAGTTCAATTGTTTAAAAAAATTAGTGAAATTGGAATTTTTGAGTGTGCTATAGCCTTTGAAAGTTTCACAATTTGGAGTTTTGGATGAATTTATTCTTTTACCATTAAAGTGATGCAAAATTTCACGATTTTGAGTTTCGAATCAGGGGATTTCGTAAGTGTTAGCCTTTCAAAATTTTACGAAATCAATTGTTTAAAAAAATTAGCGAAATTAGAATTTTTCAGTGAACGTTTTTTAAAATATCATGATTTTAAATTTCAAATGAATTTATTCTATTACCCATTCAAATGATTCTTTCTTGTAATACTACCAAAATCGGGCGTTTCATGAGTGTCAGCCTTTCAAAAATTTACAAGTTTGACTGTTTTAAAAAAATTGTGAAATTCATATTTTTTGGTGTGCTTATATCCTTCGAAAATTGATAAGTGAAATTTATCCATTTATTTTCAAACCTAATTTGGTAGTTTTTGAGTAGTTTTATAGTGTTTTAATTTATTTTAATTAGTTTTAATTTATTTTTGTATAAATCAGGTGTTTAGGACGAAAATGAGTTAAAACGATTGAAAATCAAGCTAATCGGTGGAACGGTGGTGGAAGAACGGTGGAAAAACAAGCAAAATGGCCTTTCAGCATCTGCAGCTCCACCGCTACAGTAGTCACCCACCAAAAATCCTACTGACATGCCCACCGCTACAGTGGTGATTCCAGCACCTGTAAATTATTTTTTTAGATATTGTTAGATATTTTGTTCCCATTTTATCATCATTTATCCTCCATTTTTAACTAGACAACAATAGAAAGACATTTGAGGGGAGATTTTGGTGGGTTGAACACAACCAAAGGAGAAGATCACATTTCCAAGAAGAGGAAACAATCTTGGAGCGATTTTAGCATCGATTTTTCGGATAACGACTAGTCTCTTTCGTTTATCTCTTTATTTCTTAACTTTGATGGTTTGTTTGAGCATGTTTAGCTCGCTTTTGTTATTGTATATGTGGTTATGCCCATTAGCTAAACATGGATTATCTATGGGATTAATATAGTTTATGAAAATGTTGTTTATTTGAATTGTGTTTCGTTAACGATTGTTCTTCGTTATTCGATTGTGTTGACCGTTCTTTAATTTCCTTTATATGCTTGTTATGATATACTGAGAAATTGGAGTTTGACACTCGAGAGAGGTAACACCAGATTCAGACTAGGGTTTAAACACAATGCGAAGATCTAATGACCTGGGATAGCATTAGAAAGTGTGCAATCCATGACGTTGAGGAAAGATTCATGTGACTAAGTGTCGTATAGACGCTCGAGGGGGACTTCGGCATTGATATGAAGTCCCATATTCATTCACTTTATACTCGAGATAGGTAGTGAGTGAGTTTACGATACCGAGATTATCGAATAGGTCGAATACCGTTAATGTAAATTAGACGAAATCAAATACATTTAAGTAAATAAAATTAATTCTTAGATAATCCATTTCCCTAAATGTCTCATATTAGTATTATAGTATAATTAGTTTACTTAGTTAATTAGATTAGTATTTTATATTTATAAACAAAAACCTATTTTTTATCGCCTAAATAAAGTTAAGTTATGACAATTACGGTATTCAATGATAATTTAAACCAATCCTTGTGGATACGAAAACCCTTACTCTTCCCATTATACTAAAACTTGACCCGTACACTTGTGGTGAAAGTAGCGACGTAATATTTCGCTACCAAATTTTTGGTGCCGTTGTCGCAGATTGGTTTTTAGATTGTTATTGATATTGTAAGTAAATAACTTGATTTAATTTAGGCATTTATTTTGTTGATAATTTTTTTATTTGTAGTTTCTTTTGTCTTGCGAGGTACTTGAAGATGTTAGATCAACACGTGCTATTGTATTTCTTTCAACGAGATTTTGAGCCATTTTATTGTGCTTGGAATCATACAAGGAGTTGCTGTTCCGGTTCCCAAACCATCATTTCTCGAGGGAGTGTCAACTACTGAACATTCTCGATGAGTTATTAGCCGCAACCAGAACATGGGTGAAAAGAGGAAACAGTACCACCTCTTTCGACCAACTAATCACGGATGAAGCCTATTGGTTGTTGGAAGATATGGCTGAGTTCGATTTTCAGAGTTGGAATGATTCAACAAGTTACCAAAGCTTGGGGGATAGTTCTACCATTTCGGTGCCACGGATTGACATCCCAGACCAACAGGAGGAGTCTTCCCCCGCCCTGGAAGAGATATTTATTGCAGTTATGGGAGAGACTCAGATTTTCTTAATGGAAATGAATGATTGGCTAAATGAGCATGAGGATTGTCTTGACATTATTGAGACGGTCTGCCCCGAAATTGATGTGACCATAATGTCTCTTCAGACGCAAATCAGTCAGCTTATCTGCTTTATTGAAGCCGAGTCAGAAATGGTGGCATTGGGAGACACATAAGCTATATCATGTAAAAGCCACCGTGAGGAATCGAATGCAAACGGAATGTACTTGGGTAAGATCGAAGATGATCATGCTAATGAGGTGTGGATTGGCGATGAAGAATCACATGTTAACAGTTGTAATTTTTCACCGTTTGAAATCCAATTGGTGATGTCACGATTGATCCAAGATGATCACATCTACGAGGATCCGATTTGGCTCACTTCTCCTTCGCCGCCATTTGCAATGTTCTTTCATACCCACCAAGTACATGAGCCGGTGAAGAGTCTTGTTGAAATCTCGAGCCGATCATAGCCAAATCTCGCCAAGCTTGAGGGCATTCAAAACCAAGACCCATATGTGGTGTTGTACAACACTTACTATGGGCGGAAGCTGCTCTTTGACGAGCACTTCTCCATGTCAAGTCGAGTACATTAAACCAAGCGCTTCTTGGGAGGCAACCCAAGTTTACAGAATAAATTAGATCCATCACCACCGACTTCATTCGGAGGCGAGATTGTCTCGCCTCCCAGGTACGTGTTCTAAACCCCTTTCGTTGGCATACTTTATTTCAAATGTTGAGATTGATGATTGGGTTACTGTGGAGACTGCCCATTTTAAGTCTGGGGTGATGTGTAGTATTTTAGTATATTTTATTGTTATTACTTGTTGTGTAGTTTAAGTTTATTGTATGCATGTTTGTTTAGTTAGTGTAAGTTTGTTTATGTTTGTTGTGTTGTTGTATGCTGAGTTTTGCGTTAATTTGAGCCATTACCCAATGATGATATTATCCCCTGGTTGTTTGTCGAGGTCAAGGGTAATGTCCATTCATGTATGTTCTGTGTGTTTAGCATGTCATTTTGGTGAAAGTTATTATGAATCCTAATTTGCACGAGCACGTAAACTCAATGTATAGCTATTCAATTGATTTGAGGCCAATTATCCATTAACCAAATTCATGACAATTTAAAGGATTCTAGAACCTGATTAGGGGAAACATGAGGCAAAATCCTATGCGAGATAGTTCAGGAGACGTGATTTAGGCATTCATTTAATTCGCTTGAGCCTTTAAAGCTTACCATGCTATATGTTTATCCCTCGTTATCTTGTCAAAGCCTATAATGTCGTCTCAATTCTGAACAAGTAAAAAATACCCTGTCCAATTGAATTCTTTCCAAACTTATATCGCTGAATTGAAGACACAATTTGCGTGAATCAAGTTAGCATCCGTGTATGCTACTTGAAGTGAGCGGTTGGGTTTAGAGCGATCTTTTGATTGGTTCAGTATTCGAGTACTCACTTGTCATTTTTCTTTCGTTTTAACCACACCCGTGAAATTGTAATAATCGAATAAGTTTGGGGGTGTAGTATGTTAAAAAAAAAAAAAAAAAAAAAAAAAAACATATGTAAATATAGTTCAATTTCCATTTCTTTTGACAAGTGAGTACGTCGGTCTTAAATGTATGTTCAGAGTTGTTTCAAATTTATCTATGGGGGTTCGAGTGTGATTGTGTGCCAAGCGCTGTGTCTTGGGTATCATTAAGTTAACAACATTAACCCGTTTTATATTTCCGATATACCCTTAGCCAAATGTTCCAAACCGAATCAAGTCCTATTGATATTTTTGAACTTCCAAGCCTACATTAGTGGAGAATGGAACCCTGTCAAGCATATGGATTTCATATACCTTATTGGTTTTAGTCATGAGCTTTATTGGTGGATAATCTAATCCCATTGGTGGATATTTGTATAATTGAGTTTTCGTACACACACTTTGACAGGATCTAGAATGGTGCTTACGATTATCAAATGTTGAAATTTTAAAACACCACATGGTGCGTTTTACTCTTGAAATCGATATATTTGAGGGCCAATGAGGGAAGAACGTTTGGTCAGTTAGATGAAATTCAAAACTTGCACGTTACTATTTTTTAGTTTGTTTGTGTTTTTTGTTTTGAGTATTTAAATTCGGTAATTAGTTGTGGTAGTTTCATTTATATGGGTGTTTTGCTCGAGAACTAGCTAAATTCTAAATTTAGGGGTATTTGAAAGGTGAAAATTATCCATTTATTTCCAAACTGAATTTGATAGTTTTTGAGTATTTTTATAGTGATTTAATTTATTTTTTGTATAAATCAGGTGTTTGGGACAAAGAAAGAGCTAAAACAGTTGAAAATCAAGCTAATCGGGGGAACGACGGTGGAAGAACGATGAAAAAACAAGCAAAAAGTCCTTCCAGCATCTACAGCTCCATCGCTACAGCAGTGAAACCACTGCTGCAGTGGTCAAAGTACAGAGAGTTATTTCATTCTTATCGCTGCAGCTGTCAAAGTGCAGAGAGTTGCTGCATTTCTATCGCTGCAGCGATGAAACCACCGCTGCAGCGATCAAAATGCAGAGAGTTACTAAACTTTCTGCTTGACCACCGCTGCAGTAGTCACCTGCCAGAAAGCCTACTGACATGCTCACCGCTGCAGCGGTAAGCCCTGCACCTGTAAAGTGTTGTTTTAGATATTTTTAGATATTTTGTTCTAATTTTATTATCCTTCCTCTACCATTTTCGACTAGAGAACGGTAGAAAGACATTTGAGGGGAGATTTTGGTGGGCTCAACACAACTAAAGAAGAAGATCACATTTCCAAGAAGAGGGAACAATCTCAAAGCTGTTTTAGCGTCGATTCTTCGGATAATGACTAGTCTCTTTTGTTTCTCGCTTTATTTCTTAACTTTGGTAATTTATTTAAGCATTTTTAGCTCATTTTTTATTGTATATGTGGTTATGACCATTAGCTAAACATGGATTTTCTATGGGATTAATATAGTTTATGAAAATGTTGTTTGTTTGAATTGTGTTTCGTTAATGGTTGTTCTTCGTTATTTGATTGTTATGACCATTCTTTAATTTCCTTTTATGCTTATTCTGATGTACTGGGAAATCGAGATTCGACACTCGGGAGAGGTAACCCCAGATTCGGACTAGGGTTTAAACACAACACGACGATCTAATGACCCGGGAGGGCATTAGAAAGTGTACAATACATGACGTTGGAGCAAGACGCATGTGACTAAGTGTTGTATAGACGATTGAGGAGGACTTCGGCGTTGACGAGAAGTCACATATTTATTCACTTTATACTCGAGAGAGGTAGTGAGTAAGTTTACAATACCGAGATTGTCGAATAAGTCGAATACCGTTAATGTAAATCAGACGAAATCAAACACATTTAAGTAAATGAAGTTAATCCCTATATAATTCATTCCCCTAAACGTCTCATATTAGTATTATAGTATAATTAGTTTAATTAGTTAATTAGATTAGTATTTTATATTTATAAACAAAAATCTATTTTTTATTGCCTAAATAAAGTTATGTTATGACAATTACGGTACTCAACGATAATCTAAACCAATCCTTGTAGATACGACAACCCTTACTCTTCCCATTATACTAAAACTTAACCCGTACACTTGCGGTGAAAGTGGCGACGTAATATTCCGCTACCACAAACATTTCTGGAACACCTCTAGTAAATGAACAAATAGGCAATTTGGAAAGAATTTATTTTCAATGCATAAGAACTCTTGAATGGAAATGGAAAAGAGATGTAATTAACTTCAATTCCTTCGAAAATGGTAAGATCTTTGGCCCAAGAATAAGGGGTTGATCTGTCTCATCTTGACTCTCCTTTGAGAATTTGATTAGGTGGGTTCAAAGAAAAGAAAAAGAAGGATTTTTTGTCTACCTTACTTACTTTCTTCATTTTTCCTTATATCAATAACTCAATCAAAATGCATTTATCTGCAAGAATAAAATGTCTGTTATGCTTGTGAAAAAAGGGTACTACTTTAACTTGGTAGTGAGAAGGGGTGCTACCTCAACTCGACAACCACTAGATGAGCTGACCTTCTTGTTTAGAGGAGAGTTGGCCTGCTGAGTAGAACTTCTCAATCAGAGAAAAGCTAACCTGCTGAGCTGACCTGAGCAAACCCTTTAATTAGAAGAGAGCTGAATCGATGAGCTAATCTCCTTCGCGAATGAGAGCTGAACTGATGAGTTGACATCTTTCTTTCCTTTTATTTTAGAACCCCAACCACGCGTTCGCCGTCTCAGCTTTGTGTTCGTCATTCCTTCTTAGCAGAACCACATTATCATTTTAGTTATAAGCTCTGACCTCGTGATCCAAGCTCCAACCTCAGGATAGCAGTCTCATGAGGCCTTCCATGACTTGGCCTAGCTTCAACCTCATGATCCGAGCTTTGATCTCATGATCTTGTCTAAGCTATTGCCCATCTCCTCAGAATTCTACTATTGGCGGAGCTCTGAGCTCCGAGCTACTTGTGTTTAGAGCCCCTCAATGTGAAGGCTTTTCTAATTTGGCCAGGCTTGTTAACATAAGTCTGCTAAATCAACCGAGCTCGAGCTCCCGAGATATTTCTGCTCGATCATCACCAATAGGAGTGCCTGTAGGAGTCCAAAGCTTTCCAAACAGAACTCTCTAAACAGGGTTCTCCACCAAGACGTCTGTGCTGGCATCCAACTAGGGTTTTCCAAGCTGCTCTTGCCCAGTATGGTGTCTTTGGAAACCTTTGAAGGCTAGATCCGAGCTCTATTCTCCGAGCAACCCCTGCTCAGATGCTTCACCTAATGGGCCCTCTTTAACTTATATTTGGGTTCCGGATTAGGGATGTCAACAGTCTGGGTTCGGTTTGATTTCATACAAAACCAAAACTAAAACTGTTTAACATATATAAAACCAAAACCAAAATCAAAATCGTCTTTTTTAAACGGTTTTAAAACCGGACCATTTAATTTTAACAAAAACCAAAATCGCGAAACCGTTTAAGATTTTTAAATTTTATAAAAAATCAAAACAAAAACCACAGACCATTGTTTCTTATATATGAACAAAACCATAAATAAATCATAAAACATAAATTTTCAAAACAAAAATCAAACCACAAAACTATTAATTATAAACATTCCTAACGATAAATAAAATACAACAATAAAATCATAGATAATAGTCACAAATAATACAAACAGTCTCCCAAATCATTCTCGTACATGAATCGAGAAGGCGAATCGAGGAGTGATTGATGGTCAAGAAATGACAGTCGAGAGATGAGAGGAAAAGAAGAAGAAGATAAAGACGAAGAAAGTAGCTAAAAATTGAAGAAGAAATTTGAGAATGGATGGAGCGAATGAGATAAACCCTAGCAACCGCTCGCCTATATATATATATATAGGTTACACGGTTTAGCTCATGGTTCAGTCACGTGGTTGGGTTACACGGTTCGGTAACGCGGTTACTATCCCAAAACCAAAATCAAAACTAATTCGGTTGCTAAATTTAAGACCAAAATCAAAACCATTTAGTCGGCTTCAACTCAGCCCATTTGGTTTAATTTCTCTCGGTTATCCGTCGGTTCAATTTTTTTTGCCATCCCTATCTGGGATGAAGATTTTCGCCCCAAGATCAATAACGAGTGCATGACGACTTATCTAAGTGTCTCCATTGCCATGAACCATGCCCATTTTCCTCAATTGTGTTGGGTCAGCCCATGGACACTCCACAATGGGCCTGAAGGCTAAGCTGAGAGGCTTAGGTGGCGTTTGGTAACCGTTTCTGTTTTCATTCCAACAGTGGGATGGGATGAAAATTTTGTTTTCTTTTTGGGAATAAAATCGCGTTTGGTAACGATAATTTTTTTTTTTTTTGTTTTGGGAAAAGAATTGTGTTTGGTAACGATTTTATCCAAAAATCTTTTTTTTTTTTTGGCCTGACGGCGGTGCTCCGGCGTCGGACGGCGGTGGCCCCCCACCGGCGATGACCGGACGGCGGTGGCGCCGGCGACACTGGCCGGAAGACAATGGCGCCGTCGCCGGTGACGGTCGGAAGTGGCCGGGAAATTATCGGCCGGACGGTGACCGGTGACGGTCGCCGGAGATGACCGCCGGCGGTGGCGGACGGTGGCGGGCAGCGGTGGACGGTGGTTGGCCGTTAGGCGAATAGTGACCATGTGTTTTGAGAATGGAATGGGAATAATGAGAAATCACTTTTTTTTGTTTCTCATTTCTTAAGAAAAAAGTTGGCACAATTCTCAAATGGGAATGAAATGGAAACGGAAACAAAAATTACCAAACGCTATTCCCAAACAGAATTCCCAAAAATCTGGGAATGGAATAGGAATTTCTGGAATAGAAATGGTTACCAAACGGGGCATTAATCTCTCTGCTTACCAACTCGTTGGCCACGCGTTGGATTACAGTTATTAACTGAGTTTAGGCCCTTAATCCTGTAGTGCTAATTGAGCTCATCTCATATAAATACCTAGGCATCCACATGCCCTAGGTACCGCTTCTCATTTTTTTAAAAGTATTTTTAGTCTTCTACCCTGAACTTTTACTCTTACGCCGGAAGAACTTCACCAGGCACAATTTTGGTGGGTCTTTGTGCAAGTACAACTCGAGTCTTAGCTTGGATTGTATGGAGTAACCCTGAACCTCAAAGAGAAAGAAAATTCTCAATCTTCGATCTCAGTCTCTAGCACACATCACCTCCACCTCAGTAAGAAATTCACATATAGAATCTGACCGAACCATACTCGAGGTGTTAACCAGTTTTCGACACCAACAATATTCATTTGAAAATAGGTCAACAATTTGATAATTTTACATAAACAATGTGTATTTTGTCAATTTTTTGGACATTTTTACTCAATATTTTATGTATTGGTTGCGTACATTTTGTTGAATTTTTTCCTGCTATATTCTTCATTTGTGCTTAAGCAATCGTATTATTTTCTATATTCAATTACTTTTAACTTTACAAACAAATAAAAAAAAAAAAAAAAAAAAAAAGTGTCTTCAGGCATGGAGTATACTCTAGTTCAACGGTTGGCGACTATGGAGGCATGTGATGCAAACCCTATTTGAGAACATTGGCCACGGTAGCATTGGCCGCACGATTAAAACACAATGTAAAAATAAAACATATCGAAGGAATTTAGCATAAAAGTGTAGCTTAATATCTTGACAACAACATTTTTTCATTGCGGTTCAATACTCTTCAAAATATAGAACATTTATTATGTTTATCTTTTCAAAATAAATTTTATTGATTTGTCTTTTATGTGCACAACATCCAAGTTATAACAATGTTAATTTAATATTTAAGGAGTTGTTCAACTCTTGAAGAGTAAAACATACTTTTCAAATTAGATTTTAAAAAAATTGGTGAAATACAAAATTATTAATTTAATTATATAAATTAATAATTTTTAACTTTTTGTTATTTTGAGATGCTCTCAGTACATTGACTGATTAACATTTTTTTTTATTTGTAGAAAAAATTGCTACCAAAATAAAAACCGAAACTAAGTGCACCTCTATATAATCATTAAATTTTTTGGAATCCTAAAATTTAGATATATATTTAGTTTTTTTTTTTTTTTTTTGTGAAACCTCTAAAGATGATTTTTTTTTTTAATAAAAAGAAAAATAAAAAAATTAAATAAGTCCTTTCATAGCATCTTTTTAGTCGGTGGCCTTTATAATGGGAAACTTTCCCAGTTACTTTTTTGAAGTTCCCAGAAATGGGACCAATCTTTTTAATGAGAATCTCATGGGTGATTTCTTGGATAAGACGAAAGAGGCGATAAATTGGACCGGTGACCAAGTCCCCACGTCAATATTGGGATGTATCTTAATCAGTTGATGGTCATCCTAATCGTACTGAGGCCACAGATTTTTTTTATTTTTTTTAAATTAATTTCATAATATCCAATACTTAGTGTTGCCTTTGTTACGGTCAAATAGAATAAAATAACAATAAAATTAAAATTTATTATAATATTAAAATAAAATAATTATTATTATTTTTATATTTGATAACAAAAAAAATTAAATGTGATATTAAAATGATCATCCATGTTTAATTAGTCTAATGAATAAATCAAGAATGTAATATATATATATATATATATATATATACACACAATAATGTCTCCACCTGAAAAAGATACATTTAAAAAAAAAATAGAGAATATTCAAATATAAATCAAATGAAATCAACGTCCATAAAAAAATCAAATGAAACCAACAAATAAAACAAACTGACAAGTCTATAGTCCAAGACAAACTATATACATACTAACACACCAAATCTTGTAAAAAATCAAAAATTTTCAAAAATCACCTCTCTATATACTTGGGACATATTCTCGTTTTTCAACATCAAGAATGCCCCAAAATAAGTTAATACATTTGAATTTTTGGAGTAAGACACTTGAAATTTCGTGTCTCTCAAATGTAGATAGTCATGAAATTTTTGTTAATTCTCCATAAAATATTTTTCTCGCTTCAAGTTTTGCTTCATTAACCCTATGTGTAATATCCCGAAAATTTATATTTTCAAAAATATTATATAAGTTTAATATTTTTTAGGACGGTTTTGTAAATTTATGGTATAAATATATACTTGATAATTTTTTAAATTAAATGTTAAATTTATATTTTTGAAAAATATTATTTTATATAAGTTTAATATTTTTAAGTTATTTTGTATATCAAGAAAATTTATAATAAATATTTGATAATTTTGAGGACAGTAAAATCAACTTAAAACAGTAATAAAATTTTACAACAGTAGTAAATTTACATTTACGGTAAAAATTCTACCAGTACCAGGGGTCCCTCCCTGGTATCACAGCCCCAAAGATCTCTATATAGTTTATGAATTTTTTTTAATATTTAGCTCTAGAACTTCCAACTTATAATAAAATACATAATTTAGACACAAATTGCTCTGCAATTTTGAAGGAGAATATAACATAGTTATCATACAGATAACAAACAGTGAAACAACTTAACAGATTTATTAATAAATTTAGAAAATTATTTAGAATTCCAAATAAATAGGCATAATCAAAATTGCACTCTATTATAACAGCCTTAGAAAGTAAGAATAAATTAATAAAAGAATTCGAAGAAAAATTAGAATATATTAAAAATCAAAATTCTAGTAATACAGAAAAACTAGTAAGAATAGAAAGGAAATTAGGATTTAAATACTTGCCCAACAAAAATGACATAAAAAATTTAATAAAACAAACAGATTATACTAAGCCAAAAGAAATCGAATTTGAAACTAAAAGAATATTAGAAGTAAATCTTACACATAATTTAGAATTTAATAAACAATTAAACAAATTAGATACTTTAAAAATAGTTTATGACAGAACAATATACTAAAGCCCTAGAAAAATCAAAAGTATATCAAGACGATCCTCAAGGATTAACAAATTTTCAATTCCGTAACGAATCCAACAGAATATTAGCAAAACAGAATAACGTCCTCATTTTATTAGGTATAAAGATTTTAGAACAACTCAAAATAATCAACGAAAAATTACAAGGCAAAATAGTTGATATCATATAAATCGAAGAGTTATTTAAAGATTTAAAACTAGAGAAAGAATAATATAGTGCAAAAAGTGAAACACCCAAAAAACAAAAAAATTAGTTATCTTTACGGAACAATAAAATGAGTAGCAAAGAAATAATATTACATAACCAGTTAAAAAGAAGTCTTAATACCAGAACATCTAAGAAAAATAAAGCAATAGATAACCAGATATAAACATTAATAGATATAGAAAAAGATTATGAATTTTTTTAAAAAGAAGGATTAAAAAAGATCAAAGAAATACACTTATATAATAAAGGAAATATAATAAAAATTATAATAGGAGATAGTAGCCAGTGATGAGTGGTTTATTTACCAATAAATCAAGTACTTTTAGATTCAAATATTTATATATTTTCAAGCATTTTTATTAGTTTAATGCGTTTTTGTTGTGTTTTGTAGGATTACAAATAAATGGGAGAAAATGTGCAAAATGCATGCATGTACTGTAACTTCAAGGCCAATTTTGAATATGATTCCATCTGATTTTGGACAAACATAAAACATGAAAACTGTAGATCTACATCTTATATTTCCATATCGTTTTTAATCACCTCAATCGGAATTCGGACAAGAAAGATACGTCCAAAATACAAAGCGGGTGCAGGCACTATCCAAAGTGCGCTGCAGCGTGCAACGGTCAATGTGTTTAGCCATAGCGCACTACAGTGCGCTCAATCGGATCTGACGCGTTAAATGAGAAATTAGGGATCATTTTGGAGAGGACAAAAAGGGAACGAAAAGAGGCAATTTTTAGAAGCGATTTGAGGCGATTTTGGGCGAGAAAACACCGCGTGATTGCATTTTGATGCGAGATCGAGGAAGAAAACATGATTGGTGGCACGTGGAGTTGAAGATCCAGAGCTCAAACCCACAATAAGTTTTTCTCTACTTTTTATTTTCCCTAATCTTTTGTTTTAAGTTCGTATTTGTAATATTGTGTTAAACTACTTACATTTATGAATTTATTGAGAATATTAGATATGGATTTGTCTATGTTGTGTTCGTAATCTAGATCTAGGGCTTTGGCGTTGTCTCGTTTGAACCGTGTTATGAATATTTGGTTAATTGTTAGATTTAATTCCATTTTATGCATTCCCTAGGCCTAATGTATTTAATTCATATGGTCAATGATTTAGACAATATTAGATTGCGAATTTCATACTCAAGATATGTTGAATTCGTAACCGGAATTGAGAGTGCATAACGTAGGTTGTTGTGAGTCCGAGAGGAAATCAACAACTAGGTGTTCGAGTTGGGAATTTAGGATTTTGTGAGATCAAGAGGTAATTGAGTTTTAAATTGATCAATTAGAATCATCATTCAATTGTGTTTATCTTCATAATACGTCCAATGTATGCTTTCACATAATATTTTGGTTGAATTGGGAACTTGGGATTTGACACTCGAGAGAGGTAATCCCGGGTTCAGATTTAGGTTAAACACAACGTAAACTTTAATAGATTGGGAGATATTTAATGCTTTCGTAATCTATAAGGTCGGGTATAATTAATGTTTTCACCTGAATACAAGATAGGGATATCGGTATTGAAATGATTACATATTCTCTCACTTGACGCTCAGGAGGGGTAGTGAGAGAGCAATAGCACGGGGACCTTGATTAATGAATTAACGGAATTAACTAATAATTGCTTAATAGGATAACACGGGAATAACGAGATGAAATCAAACTCCTAGAATATTAGTGCATAGAAAATCCATATTGTATTTAGTTTTTGTATTTATTTTAGTTTAGTTTAATTTTTACAAAAACCCAAAATTGGATCGCCTAGATAAAGTTAGATTATGATAATCATGGTACTTAGCGGCGATCTGAACTAATCTATGTGGATACGATAACTCTTACTCATCACTACACTATTAAAACTTGACCCGTACATTTGTGGTATCGTAATGACGAAATAATTCGCTACCAGCCAGCTATACAAACATTTTCACGAGCAAACAATCAATTGTACTACAGAAAGTGAATAGATATTAGTAAACCTTATAAGTAGAAAAAGTCATAATGATATAATAAGATTAAACTGAAAACCCCACTCATATAAGACTAGTGGTAATAGGAATAAAATGACTACATCGACAGCACTTAGGAACCAAAGAATTGATATGTTTATATGATGGTAGGCACAAAAATTTGGAAATGAGTCTTTTAGGAACAGTTGAAATAGACATGAGTCATAATGGAATAATTGTGCATTTTACACCTGATTTTTTAATAAAGACAACAGACCTTTTAAATCATATAAAAATAGGAATTAAAACTAAAGGTTATGATTTAGAAATAGGAATAGAAAATTTTATTGTATATACAGGATTTATAGAAAGAACGAGTGAAAATAGTACTACAAACTATAAAATTAAAAATGAAGAAATAATCTACTGAAAAAACAAAATGCATAAAAGCAATACAAGCCAAGAAATTTAATCCAGAGACTAATGCAAGAGCAAATTGGAACCTTAATAATTTTATAAACAACACTATACTTACACCAAATAATAACATAACGTATAGAAATAAAGATGGTAGTCTAAGTTTAAGATTTACAAATTACAAATATCAAGCTAGTAGTAGTAACCAAAATAATGAAGAAATAAATGAGAAAGAAACAACATTTGTTAATATAGAAAAGTAATATAATTTTTCCCATATAGATTATGAGAATGAAATAACAGAAGAATATTTAACCCTATTATTAAACAATAAATATGATAAATTAGAAAGATTAGGATACGCACACAAACATATAATAAATATTAATAAAGAAATCTGGAATATGGAATTAATAGAAGAATTATATTAAGAAAATCTAAATATAAAACCTCTAGACACATTTAAGGATATAGAAAGCATAAAAATCAACTTTGATACTAATACAATAACCAAAATAAAATCAATAAAAGTAGATATGGAATTAGAAAAAGTTAATAAATATCTAGAGGAGGTTAAAATGGAAAGTATAGTAAACCGACCACGAACACATACAACCATAATACCAACAGGAGAATGAACTAGTAGATGACCAATAAATGAAGATACCCCCATGCTTGATAGAACATATATTCCTATGCTAGATAGAACATCTTATTACTTTAGACTAGACACTACAATAGAATATCCCTTAGGAAGAAGATACCCAAGAAGATGAGTCAACCCTCTAACAATAGATTTAACAGAAAGACCTGTAAAAAAAAGATTAAAGTCAGACAGTTTAGAAAAATTACCAACAGCAACACAAACCAGAACAATAATAGAATTAATGAGATACGAGTCTTAGGTTTGACTAGAAATAATTGATAGATGGGGGCAAGACGCGGCTAGAGCATGACAAAATAGTAACAAAATAGAAAGAATGTTTGAATATTTAGAAACATTGTTAGGAGAAATAGTAAGAAATTTTTTATAACGAATATAAAAGAGATAATCCAGAAGAAATTGTGCGATTAAAAGATTTGGGAAATAATGCATTTAATTGTACTAACATGATTAGACAAATAACAACATGAATAAATATATACTTTACAACATAATACACTCTAGCAGAGGTAGCATTGAGAAACATAGATCAAATGAAAATAACTAATTTGAAACACACAATAGAATTCAGTAAGAATTATGCATATCAAGCAAGCAAAGCAGGATTAGTCTAAAATGAAGAAATAGAAGACAGATATTTCAGAAAAATAATCAGACCATTTGGAAGATACATACAGGAAGAATGGAAGAAATATAATAATAATAATAATAATAATAATAATAATAATAATAATAATAATAATAATAATAATAATAATAATAATAATAATAGAAATGTAGGAATAAGAAGCTAGGATAATATTCTCTTTTGATCAACTTAGAAGACAATGTACAAATTTCAAAATAATAGAAACAGTAAATAAAACAAATTATGACTTTTGTAAAAGAATAATATATGCACCTCAAAGATATAAAGAAGAAAGAGAATTGAATAAAAAGTATAAAAGACTCAATAAAAGAAATAAAAAGTATAAAAAGTATGATAAGGTATATAAAAATAAAAATAAAAATAATTACAAGACATACAAACCTTACAAAAGAAAGAAAAAATATTTTAGAAAAAGCAGAACCTATAAAAAAGAAAATTTAGAAAAACTAATCATGTCAAAAAATTCAACGGATAGAATAACACAAAATGCAAATGTTTTATATGTGGAAATGAAAAATATTTAGCCAATAAATGTCCACAAGAATTCAAAAATACAGAATGAACAAATATGATATAGATATAGAAGAAAAAATAGTAAGCATAGACTCAGATGATTCTACAGCATATAGTATAGTAACAGAAACAAGTAGTGACGAAGAAATAAAATTATTATATATGAACACTAGTACAAACAATAGTAATACAGAATCAAATGATGAATTTACTTACATGAACATAACATAAATAGAACTAGAACAAATATGTGACATTCATAATTGGTTGTTTGGTTTGGGAGACAATATTAAATGTTTCCAGTACAAATGATTCCCTAGTAAAGAAAGAAGATATAAATGCTTACAATGTCACATGAAAATATGTCATATGTGTATAATAGAAAAATTTGGAATCGAGACAAATTTAAAAAGTTCACCAAAATTCACAGAAAAATATTTAGAAACAACACAATTAAAGTTAGAAATTGAAAAACTAAAATATGAAATAGAAAAAATCAGATAACAACATGACAGATAAATAATAAAATATGAACAAAAAGTGAAAAACTAGAAAAAGGAAAACAAAAAATTGAGGAAGATAGTAAAAACAATTCTGATGAGAGATACAAAACAGAAGAAAATACACTAGAACAAGAACTCCAAAGTAGTAAAATATAATATGAAAATTATGACGTAACAACATCACTAATACAATCAACATACTTATTAAATTTAATATGCAGAATTAAATTTAATAATGGACAGACATTAGACATAACAAGAATGATTGACACAGGAAGTTCGAAATCACATTTAGACATAGATCTTGTACCAAAAGAAGCAATACATGAATTAAAACAAACAGTTATTACATAACAAATGGATGGAAGTAAATTATAGTACAACAAGTGTCTCAGAGACAGTCAAATAACATTTTTAACCAAAAATGACTTCAACGTATACTATCCACTACCACAAGTGTGGTTAAGCAAAATAAATCACAAATATAAGTTTATAATAGGTTTAAACTTTATAAGGAGTCAAGGCGGTAGTATAACAATAACAAATGATTTTGTCACAATTGCTAAAAAACCCAGTGTAACACCTACATATTATTTTCTTTCAAAACTACCATTGACTTCACCACTACCAACAAAAGTAATACCAAAACAACTGCGATCAAAGTTCCCGCATGCAAAGCGTGGTGGAACCATCAATAGTTTAAAACAGCTATATATGGAAAAAATAGAAAACAATAAATATCTTAAGGAAGAAACCTGAGAACATTCTAAATTTCTTATACAACCCGAAGATTATGACCATTTCAAAGAATTTAACATCAAAAATAATATTTCAAAACAATTAGGTAAAAGGGAACAATTGTATAAAATAATACATATAATAGAAGAAACACAAGTTTTGGGAGAAAATCCCATAAAATTTTGGGAAAGGAACAAAATTGAAGTACACTTGGAAATAAAAAATCCTAAACTTAGTATAAAAACAACTAATGGAAAATATAACTCAATAGATATAGAAGAATTTGATAAACAAATCACCGAACTTAAAAAATTAGGAGTCATAAGAAATAGTTCGAGTAGACATAGTAGCACAATATTTATGGTAAGAAATTATGCTGGCAAAAAGAAAAAAAAAAAAAAAGCTAGAATAGTCATAAACTATAAATGTCGGAATGATAATACCGTAGAAGACAAATACCCGATACCAGACAAAGATATGTTAATAAATTGCATATTGGACTGAACAATGCACCTAGCATATTCCAAAGAAAAATGGATAGCATATTTCTTAAGCACAAAAAAGTTGTTTTAGTATATATAGATGATATTTTGGTGTACTCACAATAAAGATAAACACTAACTACTTACAGTATTCACAGAATTTCTGAATAATTGAATAATAATAAGTAAAAATAAGATAGAACTCTTTAAAGAATACATAGGATTTTTCGGAACAAAAATAGGAAAAGGAAAAATAAAATTACAACCACATATTGTAAAAAATATATTAGAATTTCTAGATAGAATACCAGAAACTAAGCAGCTTCAAGTTTTCTTAAGACTTTTGAATTATGCTAGAATGTACATCAAAGACTTGGGAAAAATAATAGGACCACTATATAGCAAAACCAGACCAGATAGACAAAAACTATTTAATACAGAAGATATAAAAATAATTCAAAAAATCAAAGAGAAATGTAAACAACTTCCAGAACTACGATTGATAGGTGTGATCCACAGGTGTATTTCCAAACTGAATTAAGTTAGTTTTCAAGCGTTTATATAGTATTTTATTAAGTTTTAATTAGTTTTCATACTTTTTGTATAAATCAGATGTGTGGGGCAAAAAAGTAGGAAACTTGAGCGAAAACGATTAGATCGAATCAAAAGCGATCGAAGAACAGTGGAAAAACAAGTTCAAAGGCAAAATTGTGAAACAAGACCGCTGCCGCGGCATCTAGACCATCGCTGCGGTAGTGAAGAAGTAGAAAAAGGCAAATGTTACTGATGGACCATCGCCTAGGTGGAGAAATCCATCGCCTAGGCATAAATCCAGTAGAGAAATCAAAGATAGGTTATTGACAGCCCACCGCCTAGGCGGATAATTCCACCGCCTAGGCAGAAATCCAGCAAAATGTTCTTCCACGTCCACCACTGTCTTCATCGCTGCGGCGGTCACAAACCGACCTACCTTCGCCTAGGCAGAGGATCCCTTCGCCTAGGCGGAGACCCTCTGCACAGCCTAGATATTTTTAGGATATTTATTTAGATATTTTGCTTATAAATACCATCATCGCTCCCCATTTCTTGAACCCCCTGGCCATTTGGGCACATTAGGCCATATTTAGGCTATGGTTTAGGAGTTTTAGAGGTGGAACTCACATCTAGAAGTAGAGAAGACAGCGAATCGATCGTTAAGCGTTCTTAGCGATTTATCTTCGGACGAGGCTAAGTTCTTCGATTGTTTTTTTCTTATTTATTTATCTTAGGATCATGTGAGCATGTTTAGCTTGTTATTTCATTGTATATGCGACTACGGCCACGAGTTAAATATGGATTGTAGTAGCGATTAATATATAATTTATAAATACATTGTTTGGATAATTTCGGTGTTTCGTTTGTGATTGTTCTTCGTAGTTTGATTGTATTTATCATATTGTTTATTTATCATGCTTAGTTAGATAAATGGAGAATACGGGGTTGTGACAAACTCCGGATTCGAATTTGGGTCAACAAACGCCACGATTCTATAACCCGATCGGGGTTTGAATCGTGGACAGTCGATGACGTTGGGGCAAGACTCAACGACCTAGGGTTGTTAAGACGTTGAGGGGGACTTCTTCGTTGACAAGAAGTTACATTATATCCCCCGTCTTACACTCGGGAGAGGTGGCGATGGAGTTTTAGAACGGAGATTGTCGATAGGGTAAATACAACACACAATCCAATGACCCAGTCGGGAGTTGGATTGTGTGCAATCATGACGTTGGGAGAGACTCACGTGACCTAGGGTCATTAAGACATTGAGGGGAACTTCTTCGTTGACTCGAAATCATGTATTCTCCCATCTTACACTCGGGAGAGGAGGCGGTGGAGTTTACGTACTGAGATTATCAAATAGGTCGAACACCATAAACATGAGTAAATTGAAATCGAACACGTATTTGTAAACACGTTAATCCCTAGGTAATTCTTGACCTTAAAACATATTAGTATATTAGTGTAGTTAATTTAGGTTATATTAGTATTAGTTTAATTAATTAGATAAATTTGTTTTTCTCCTAGATAAAGTTAGGTCACGACAAACGCGGTATTCGATAGTAACGACACCAATTCCTGTGGATACGATAACCTGATCTTAACGATCACACTATACTAAAACTTAGATCTCGTATACTTGCGAGTGTAAGTAGCGGTGTATTCCGCCCGCTACAATCCATATTTAACAAATAAATTATATGTTAATCCCTGGCAACGACGCCAAAAACTTGTACGGCAAGAATTTAATCGCTCGCGTATTAACTTCACTCGCAAGCGCACGAGGTCAAGTTTTAGTAAAGTGATCGTGAGATCGGATATCGTTCCACAGGGGACATGTAACTTAATTGAATACCATGATTTTCATAGTCTTATATTATCTCGACTTTTCAAGAATTGTTTGTATTTTAATTACAACTAAGATAAATGAAAACTATTAGGTTAGTTCTAACTATATTAATTACCTAGGTATTGATTTCTTTCACGTAATTTATATTTGACTTTGTTTAGTTAGCTATAACGGTGTTTATCTATTCCAACAATCTCTGTATCTACAACTTCTCCGATACCTCTCCCGAGTGTAAGACGGGGGATTACACAACTTCGTGTCAATGAAAAGGTCCCCCTCAACACCTTAATGACCCTAGGTCGCATGAGTTTTGAGCCAACGTCATGGATTGCACACGTTCTAACACCCTCCCGGGTCGTTAGAACATCACGTTGCATTTACCCTAGTCCGAATCCGGGATTACCTCTCCCAAGTGTCAAACCCCATATTCTCAGTTTATTATTACAAGCATAATATTAAGAATAACGGTAAACACAATCAGATTTAGACAAACATCCATTAATGTAACGTATATTAAATCAAACTAGCATTACATGACTTACAATCAATACCTAAGTAATATTTATCTACTATTATATGATCCTAGCCATACAACATACAAAACAAGAGAGGTTCAACATCATTATATATGGAAAAGTAATTACAAAGATAAAAACAAGAGAAAAACGATCAAATCTAAAAGTGAAACGGTCCACTGTTGCTAAGTATCGCTCCGCAAATGCTTCGTCCTTGTCCAAATGATGAACCTCCTCCTTGATCTCTCAAGAATGTCTAGAGAACACTATATTAGGGTTAGGAACCTTCAACAACAAGTTTTAGACGTGGGAGAGTGGTATTTATAGGCCTAAGGTTTCAAAAATATCTAAAATATATTTTTCTCTATGCAGCGCAGACCGCTTGGGCGGTGGTTTTCTCTGCCTAGACGAAGGTTAAGTCAGTTTGCTTACCACCTAGGCGGTGGTTCTTCGCCTAGGCGATGGGCTGGCACACAATTCTCTGATGCTTCTTCGCCTAGGCAGTAGAGCAGCTCTCAAATTTCTGACGGTTTTCCGCCTAGGCGGTTGTTTTCTTGCCTAGGCAGTGGACTGCACTCCAACTCCCTAACCCTTCTCCGCCTAGGTGGTGGTTTCCTCGCCTAGGTGGTGGTTTTGTTGTTCTTGAAACCTTATTTTTTCATCTTTTCTTTACCGTTTCCCCCACCGTTTTGCTCGTTTGTCACTTGTTTATGTCCCTACACCTGATTTATATAAACAAAACAACTAAACCGCAATTAAAACATTAATAAAACACTCGAAAACTGACAAATTCGACTTAGAAGTATATAGGTATTTTAAACCCATCAACAATTACCCTTAGAAACAGATTATAAAATAGTAGAAACAGATGCCTCGCAAGAAGGTTGGGGAGCAATCTTATACTGTAAACCTAACAAATATTCAAATAAAAAATAAGATAAAATATGTAGATATGGATTAGGAAAATATAAAGAAAAAAAACAGCACTAACTAACTAGATTATGAATTATTAGGAGTAATTAATGAATTAGACAATTTTAGACTATTCCTAAACAAAGAAATTACTATTAGAACAGATTGTGAAAATATAGTAAGATTCTATAACAAAAGTGGTGAAAAAAAAATACATAAAAAAAGATAGGTCAACTTTGTAAATAGTATTGCTGGAAATGGATACATAGTAGAATTTGAACATATTAAAGGGGTAGATAATAGTCTAGCAGATTATTTATCTAGAGAAATATATTCTTAATATCATTTTAATTTTATTACAGATGGAGAGAAGAATGATAAAGTTTGGAAAGACAAAGCTTCCAGTTTATCAAAATCAGAGTAAGAAGTTTAGAGCTAGTTACAAACTCACAGACCAGCAAGAATGTCTTCTGGATAATGTATGGAACCTCAAAACTTTAGAAACAGAAAATATTTCTAAAATAAGAATTTTAAATGCAGTCGTAGAATACTTTGTAAAATCTAAAACTTTCAAAACACATAAAAAATATTCTTATTACGTAATAGTTAAAGGATCAGAAATAAGAGTTTTTCACAATTGGACAAAAGTAATAAAAAGAATTGATAATTATTCTAAACTACTATACAAGGGCTTTTATGATCTTTCAACAACTTTAGACTTTGCAAAATTACAACTAGGCATTAATTATTTGATATCTTCTTGTGCTATTGAATTTTCACAGAATAATAATATCACAGAAGCTAACCCGAACACTTTGAAAAGATTAAAAAGTTTTACAAAATATGGAGAGCAGTCTTCCAAAGACCCCAAACATTTAGAACAACCAGAGTTTTTTAACAGTTTTCAAAATCTGTGTGAAAGTTGTCTCCAACTTACGCAAAATTGCAAAAATCTTGAATTTCAAAATCTAGAATTATTATCACAAAATGCTTTCTTTCATCTTAAATATGAAAAATAGAGTAAAGAAATTTATCTTCTCACTCAAACAAAAACGGTCTTAAAAGAAAAAGTTGCTCTGTTTGAAAAAATTATTTATGAACTTAAAGGAACATCTACATCCCAACAACTTTCTTCATCTCAACAACCTTCTCTAATCAAAGAACAAACCAAAAATCTAAAACCCGAGCCTTTTTTTTCACCAATACTTAATCAATTCCCTCAGCTTATCCGACCAACCATTATCCACCACAACAATCGCCTTGATTTCGACATCCAAATTGTCATTCAATAGTTCTTTCGAAATAGTTGGACCAAACACACTTTCTTCCCAGGAGTTAGATGTACCTCAAAAAATTATTACCAATTAACTACATGTTGTCGTAATAATAAAAATTACCAAAACATTCCATTAGAACACGCAGAATGTAAATGCAACCTCATGTATACTATCATTCGTCTCGAATAGCCAAAGCTAGAGAAAAATATTACAAGAAGTATCCACTGTACAATACCCGCATGTATAATTCACCAAAATCATTATTAGAGGAAGAACAAAATTATGTACCAAATAGTGACGATTTCTACTTGGATCGAGACACTGAAGGTTACCTTGACACAAATTTGATAGAAAATAACGTAAATATGAATTTTGGGACCAAAATTGAAATTGGTTATGTACAAATGTACCCAAAGGCCACTGCTTATTTTAACTTTTGATTCCAAAATGTGTCACTGCTTATGTCATAATTCTGTTGGCATCACTTTTAAATGTCTTGACATTAGTCCGTCCTTGATATCCTTTATGATGTCCTCTTGCCAATCCTTGATGTCCTTTAGGATGTCCTCTTGGACAAATTTTTCAGAAAGAGAATAGTAAAACTACTATTTAATTTTTGAAAAAAATATCTCTTGTCATTTTCAATCTTCTTTAACCGATTCCTCCAGTTACTTACTGATGGAACCAGTTTCCCTCTTATGGAGTCTATATATATTGAGTCAGTATCTTGTATTAAGTATGAGTGGAAAAGTGATAGAGGTCTAAGAATAGAGAGCACCAAAGAATACTCTGAGCCTAGATATCAATCCTTAGCCATTGATACTTAAAGAAGAAGCATATTAAGGACAGCCTTGTAAAACTCTACTCACTTTGTGAATAAAAGTCATGTGTTTGTTTATCCCTTTTATTTTTCTAATAATGTGTATGTTTAGAAGTTTTTAGTTAAAAGAGTTATTAATGTTTATTCATGCAATTAGTAGCCAGTTGAAAAATAAAATTTTTAAAATCTTAAGTTTTACTATGCAAAAAAAAATTGACCTCAACAAAAAGCCTCTAAACACCTAGTCTTTTCTGCTCTTAGACTGTTTGCTGATGGATTAGCGTTTTTAAGTCGTTTGTAAGGCTGTATGATAGGGTGACATGCTAGAATATTGAGTGCCTAATATTCTTGTTAAGTAAAGCCAGTAGATTTAAAAATTTTGCACAACCCATCTGTGGCGACTATCTTCTTGGTTGCATGCTTAAACTATTTAACTCAAAACTTTAAACTTTTCAGCTTAAAACTAATTGGTAAAAGAGAAATATGTGGTAAGTACCGAGTAGGACTTCAACAAATTAAGAAAAATAAACATTTACAAGCTTCAATTCACCATATAATTTTATTACAGAAATTAACAAACTCAACCTTGAAAACCAAGAGAAAATAGAATAACAAATAAGAATTATAAAGAAAGAATTACTAATTCACTAAATTAACTACAGATATAAACTAGAAAAGTTTCAAAATAAAATAAATTATAGTCTAGCTCACAACCCCACAGTTTTGATTGCAGGGCTGGTGAGAACGAAACGGTGAGAGGAATTTTAATTGAATTTCTATTTAAATTTTATATATATATATAGAGAGAGGATGGATTTTGATTCATTCTAGATTGAATAGGTCTACTTTGGTATTCATTCTCTATAGAGATTTATTTGATTCCTCTTAAAAGTCTATTTTGCGGCAACAACAGTTCACTAAAGTTGTTTTCATATGTTGAGCTATGAAATTGTGTTTCCTATAGATTATTATGTTATATATATACATACGTGCAAACATAATTATATTGTAGTTATAATTCAAATTATAATTATATTTCTCTCTAAAAACTGAATTCATGGTAATGGTATTATTATGTTATAATTATAATTCAAATTATAATTATAACTATAATTGAATTTATGATTTACTATCACAAAAATTTGACTAGACAATTTGATAATTATAATTTTCGTCGAACGTTGTAAAATTTTCTCGGATTTCATTAATAGTAATATATTGGTCGTTCGGTTTTAGTTTTAATTTTCCAAAAGGAGAAACCACGTGGCGGTCTTAGGAAACCAGGTCGTTACACTTAAGCACAACTAATTGAAGCAGTGCCATCTCAAATTTCCTTACCAATATAGAAAGATACGAGATCCGAGTAGGGATGCTACAAAAACCGAACCGATGGGTAACCGCGAGAAACCGAACCGAATAAGTCGGTTTTAAAATCGACTAAATGATTTAGTTGCGATTTTGGTTTTGAAATTAGCAACTATAGCGGTTTTAGTTTTGATTTTGGGATAGAAATTGCGAAACCGAACCACGAAATCGATATTTTAGATATAACTTTATTACATGTATAACTTTATTTTATATATATAAAAATTAACAGTTTAACCCTAATATATATATATATATATATATATATATATATATATATATATATATATATATATATATATATATATATATATTATTTACATTCAATCCTCTTATATATGTGTGTGTAAAGGAACTTAGGATTTCATAATTTTTATTTCTGATTTCACAGTCGTTCGGCCCATTCCTCCATTCCTTTCCTCATTTTTATTTGTTCGCTCACTCTCACTCTCAGTCTCTTCTCTTTCTTTTATTTATTTACATTTGATTTGTATTTTTGTGATCTACTATTGTATTTTAATTATGGTTATTGGTTAGAAATTTTAATCATAATTACTATTAGAAACTTTAATTATAGTTATTTTGTGGTTTGGTTTTATTTTTCAGAATTTGTGCTTTATATTTTAGTTATATTTTTGTTTATATATAAAAAAACAATGGTCAATGGTTTCACGATTTTGGTTTTGTTTTTTATTTTTATAAAATTGAAAAATCTTAAATGGTTTCGTGGTTTTGGTTTTGGTTTTGTATGAATTTAAGTGGTTTGGTTTTAAAATTGTTTAAAAAACCAACGATTTTGGTTGCGATTTTCGTTTGATACATTTCAAATGGTTTTGGATTTAGTTTTATATGAAACAAGATGGAAATCGAACTAGTGGCATCCCTTCATCTGAGCCCTATGACCACCGCCACCGTTCTCTTCTATCTTTTCTCTGCAACATTTTCCTCTGCCTCAACCCACCCTCACCGTTCTCTCTTCTTCCTTCACCGTAGAACCAACCAACGACCATCGCCACTACGATGGCGCTAAACCCATTTTTTAAAACTGGGTCATTAGCTTGGTTACTTTAACTCTTCCTTATTCCCATCTCTATACATGGGAGGGTTTGATCTCTTGTTCTAATTTTTTGGTGGATGATGTTTGATAAATGTGGAACAAGAGGGGTTGTTGGAGAGTGGAACAAGGGAGCGGGAGGTTGGTTGGGGAAAGGAACAGGGGAGCAACGAGAGTGGGTGGTTTTGATCCCCTGTTCTAATTTTGTGGTTGTGGTTGTTTGATGAATGTGGAACAAGGGTGGGGTGGTTTAGAGAGTGAAACAGGAGAGAGGGGGGTTGGTTGGGGAGTGGAACAAGCGAAAGGGGTTGGTTGGGGATTAGAACAAGGGAATAGCGGGGATAGGTTGGGGAGTGGGACAAGGGAGCACGGGGGTGGGTTGGGAAGTAAAACAAGGGAGCGGTAGGGTGGGTGGGTGGCCATCGATGTTGTGGTGGTGGTGATGGCCCTCGATGTTGTGTTGAGAAAGGCGATGGCCTTTAGGTTTTTTTAGATTGATCACGCTGAAATGACTCATGTACTCTTGCCTGTAGGGTCAAGTTCTTAGCACCTGACTTATTTCCGTGTAAATTGACTAACACCGTTACCAATTAGGCTAATTTGAAGCCAATTTGAATAATGAAAGACTAAATGTGTCAAACCCCAAAAAACTTGGGGCCAATTGAAAACTCACCTCAAATATGAAAGGTAAAAAAAGTCATTTCCATAAAAAATTGATAGAGACCAATGAATTAGGAGATCTCCGCTGATTTTTTTAAATATTTATGATTCTTTTTGGGTACAAAACATGTAAAAGAAAGCAACAAAAACACAACCCAACTAAAGGAACCTATAAAAAGCGCTCACATCCATTTCATCCATAACCATTTCCGTTATGTCTTCTAGAGGGAATTCAAGAATTTCTAGATCAGTTCCCATGTTTACTCCTTTTTTGGCCAAAAAATCTGCACACTTATTTTCTTCTCTAGGGGAGAATTGAATCACATAGTTTATGTCTTGCATTGGTGTTTTGCAATCTTCCACATATGTCTTGTATCTATCCGTATCTGGGAAACCTTCTACAATAAGCGCAACTGCTTCTATAGAATCCGATTCCATGATTAGCCTTGAAATGTCTTTCTCCGCTGCAATATTTAGTCCCGTGGTTATGCTTTTCAGCACCACCTATAGTCCCATACGTTGCATGATTTGGCCAAAATAGCCTACTATCCAAACTCCAAGTTTGTCGTGGATGAGTCCTCTTGTACCTTATTTTCCTGGGTTTCCAGTAGCACTCTCATATGTATTTAGTTTATAGAAACTTGTAGAGGGAAACATCCAATGAGAGAACTTTGAGAATGTTCTACCATTTGTTAGAAATGATGAATAGAAAGTTTCCAATAACTCTCTTTGTAGACGACTTATCTAAATAAGCATTACAGAAATGTTAGGCTCAACACCTTCTATAACTTCCTTATTTCTATCTTTCCATATCTTCCAAAGGGTAGAGATAAAGAAAAAAGAGGTAGGTGAGTTTAAGAGACTACTTGTTAGCGCTTTTTAATCCATTAAGCTATCTCCATATTCCTATCCCCTTGCCCTCTAAATTTAGCCGCAACTACATCCCATATCCTCCCTCACTTTATAGCTGTCACACCCCACACCGGACTCTCGTCGCCCTGGGGCCGGCGTGACGTCGACATGACATCACTTAACTGACTAGACAACCACAATAAATAAGTAAAATATACAAACAAATGATATGTACAACATATACATGATTCTCATTGATAGGGACACACTGTCCGAACTATAAGAATAACCAAAGTTTTAATCCCATGAATCACACTTAGATTCATCTCTGGCACCTCGCCTCAAAATTCCTCTCTAATGACTTCATCGTATGACCCGCATAACTCTATCTAGCGCCAGTAGGGGACCGACCGACTCCTAGCTGTTTTACCTGCGAGTGTACTGCTTTCTTAGTAAAAATATTTTGTAATAATAAATGACTCTACAACATCTAAATGGATCAAGCGTAGGTATATAAATAATGCGTAACTAATAAAATTCTCCATAATATAAGCAGTGGAAATAAACCCATAAGTATAAGTTTCATCCAAATCCATCTAATATAAAATCATATCAATTACCAGGGTAAATAATAAATTACCCAATATAAATAAAACACCACATCTCAAACACACACACTGGCCAGCCCTAGTGATCGTTTTAACCTCACGATCGGGAGTTTGCAACGGTACCTTACCATCCGTAGAATATGCCTTCCTACGAACACCCATCACTCCGCCGAAGCAGATAAACATCATTCCGCCGAAGCGGATAACATCACTCCGCCAAAACAGATAAGCATCATCGAATTACAACTCAATAAATATTGTCTACTCAACAACGTCAAATTACCACGTCTATCTCTTTGTCTCAAAACCAACTTTTAAATCCAAAAATCATATATCACACTTTCTTTTAAAGAAAACGTCTGATTTTATTAAAACCACTTTTTCACCCTTTATTTTTAAAAAACCAGGCATTTCTAGAAAACAGATGTTTTCTATTCTTTTTTAAAAACACCGTCTGATTTCACCAAATCCAACAAAAAATCATTTTCAACTTCATTTCGAAAACCACCGAAATCTTCCGAAAATCCAGTTTACCAACTCACCCACCTCCTGCTTGATCCATATAATTTATAAAATCGTACGATTTAAGTAAACCAACATTTCATCATATATACAAACAAAAATAATTTAGCAAGAAGACAGTACACTCACCTCGATATCTATTTTGCAAAACTGACATTGATCATACTTTATTTGGACGTCGGTGCCTGCGAACCTAATAGTGACAGAGCCTAAATTAATATCTTATTTAAAACATCCTAATCATACAATACAGACATTATATTTCGAATCATTACTATTTTATGTACCACGTACTTAAAATTAATTAATCGTTACGAAATTATTACGATTTTAGGATTTGTAACACTAAATAAAATTCAATTTAACGAAAATTAATAACCGATTGAAATTTCACCTGTTTCCGAACCGTTCGGCGACCCTGAGATGGGTTTTGGATTTTCCTGGGGTAGTTTCTGCAAATTCCCCCATTTTTCCCTTTTTTTTTTTTTCCTTTCTCTTTCTTCTCTGTTTGCATTTACTGTTTCTGTTCCGGTTCAAAATACCGTCGGCCACCCTCTTTCTCTCTCTACCATTTTTGTCCACCCGAGACCTCCCACGCCCCGTCGCTCTTACCGCCGGCCCTACTCCATCCCCCACTACGGTTCACCAACCACCACCGGCCACTTCCCCCACCGATCTCATCTACCCACCTAAACCGTACACGCCCAACCGTAACAACCCACACACACACCATCGGCCAAACTCATGCCGCCACTGCCTCCGTCGTTTACCCCAGTTGATCAAACAGTAAACAGAACACATATACACCACCGCCAACACTGTCGTCGAAGGAATACCCACTCACACGACGGTCGTCGATCACCTGCACACACACATCGGACAAACACACCCTCATACATGCACACAGGAGGAACACAAGCATACTCTGTCGCACACACGCCGGCAACTGAACGCCGACGATTACACGGCGGCACCGACGCTCCGCTCCTCCATTTCTCTCTCTAGATTTCTGGATTGTTCTTCCTTGTAGCGATTGAAATGGTAGGCACATGTATATATATGCATGAAAATGGTGGTGTGAGATCGATCGGTTGCTCGCCATGACAATCCCCACTCTTCCCGATCTCCTTGTCGGCTGGCCGGATTCACAACTCACAGATATATATATATATATATATATATATATATATAATAATAATAAACATTTGGTTAACTTGCACTTTTCCCCCCCTATTTTTCATTAAGATATTATTTAATCCCATTCATCTTTTAAGATTTCTTAAATTGCATTTTGATCCCTAAAATTTTTATTCTACAAATTTTGCATCTCAAATTTAGAATAAGTTTCTAAATTTGTAATTTGACCCAATCATTTTTATTTTATTTTTATTTTATTTTATTATTATATATATTACATATATATATATATATATATATATATATATATATATTTAACTCAATTTTTTCCGAAATTTTCTAAATACTCTCAATTGAAATTTAAAATGATGTACGTGTTAAATCGGGGTCTTACAACTCTTCCCTCCTGAAAAAAAAATTCGACCCAAAATTTTCGTCAAACCAACAAGAATTAAAGTTTTGGTCCATCTAATCAAAATTCTGAGTCACACCACATGGTCATATTAGTTACACTTGATTCTAGGACAATTGTTTCCTATGCAGGGTCCCATACCCGAATGTCACCCTCAATTTGTAACCGTCATCTTCCATTAAATTATTCTACCTATCGCAACATTTTCATTTGCGGCGGCCAACATTATGATAACAATCGACAACCAGGATGTACTTTGGTTGGTAACACTTAACACAGACAATCAACTACCAAAGAATCTCTTTTCCAAAAGGGTCCACGACCTCAGTAATTTTCTACAACTAACATTTATCAATTTTGTCCAACAATTTCTAGGCAACCCGTTTGTAACAATATCTTCAATCACATTTAAATTAACAATACTCGTGACTAATCTCATAAGCAACCATTAGCTCAAAACCCACGTGAATTAGGTCGAGAGACTAACAATCATCGATTGCAGTAGTTACATCAAAACTTCTAATAATCCCATAAACGTCTTATACTTAGTATCACAATCCCACATTAACAAAAAAAAAAAAAAAAAAAACCGCACTATGTTAATGCGTCAAACTACATAAATATCACCAAACCACATCAACACGTATTAAAATACGTTTAACGGGTCATTTATAAAAATTCATTTCATGCCTTCACATCTAATCAAGTTCTTGGCAAAGCCACGTGCTTCAATTAGGTTTCAGTCCACCTACTTATGCTTCAAACATATATAAATGTGGATCGGAGTACCTAACAACATTCCAAATACAAAATTTCAAGACATCACAAAAGTCATTTGGGATAATTCAAATTATTCTTCCATCATGAGACCTCAGTGACCCCACATGCCGGCTTCGCCTAATAATTAGTAGAAGATCAATACATCTAGTTGAGTTCCTTTTATCAACTCCGTTTTGTTTTTTTTGTTTTTTTTACAACGCTTTATACGGTACCACCTCGATCATCGAAAAGGTATCTATGAGTTTAAACACATTCTATTAGCGCCACGTGATCCTCTTCGCTACCAGAAATTCCCAAACGCAATTCCTCAACATATCCTTCAATATCTGAACCACACCTCTCTATTGACCATTAATCTACAAATATGAAGAATTACGAACTCTCAACTTGACACTCAAGGCAATATAGAACCTTGGCTAGAACGTCAAATAATTATCAAATTTCGGTACTACAGTTTCTCATATACAGTTTCTCCGTTTGAAGATTATTATCTGGAAATACTTCCTAACTTCCCATATTTACAACATGTCGATTTAAGTTATCCCCATTCAATACTGCATTTTTGTATACTCATAAGTCAATTTATCAACATATGCTAAAGTTTTAATCTAAGAGCCACTAATCCTCATTAAAAGTATAATTCAACATCCAAACTTATTACTAACATATATATATATATATATATATATATATATATATATATATATATATATATATATATATATATATATATATATATATATATTTTCCACTTTTGATTTAAAATAGTTATCTTAACCCAACTTTATTCGACATTTGCGTTAAACCGGTGCCTCATGCGACCAAACAATCCCGTCAATATATACTTGGCATACATATTAAGAAAACATTCATTAGGCTACTCTCCTCTTTTCCTTCTGAAATAGGTTAAAGCTACAATAACCCACCTGGGTATTACCACTCGACCTTATCTTTACTAACAAACAAGATGCCTAACAACAAATGTTGCAATTTCTCTTTTCCCATTCTAATCTACTAATAATATTCACGCAATCTCAATATAGTTTAATATTGTCGGGGCATTGCATATATTGTTCTATGCACCTTTTCTAAGGTTTCTTCTGTCATATGAGCATCATTAAGAACACGCAATCTATTTCCAATCATCCCTACTTCATCATTACCCCTGACACGATAGTTAGCTTTGTGACCATTTTCCATTTCCTCTCTAATCTTTCCCAACTGGACATCCGACTTCTGCGCTTCTACCACCCAATCAAACAATGTCGATTTCAAACCAAAAACTCAAACAGCGTGGTCATCTGACCAACCGCCTACTAAACTTTCAAGGATCTCAACTTGACACATACATTAGCATGAACAACCTGAATATGCGTAACCATGTTTACCGATTTTCGTCTCAAGCATTTGCTACAACATTAGCCTTTCCTGAATACTAATGGATAGTACAGTTGTAGTATTTGATCAATGTTTATTCAACGCCTCTACCTCAAATTTAGCTCCTCGTAAATAAACAAATATGTCGAACTCTGGTAATCAATGCATATTCCACAATTTTCGTCATACAGGAGATGTTGCTAAATTATGAAGATAACTACAATTACTACTACTCCAGAAATTTCAAATTCCAGCCACTTTTTGGTCTTCTCCATACTCCCTTTAGATTCACTTGAATTCTCTTTCCAAAATCACATGTCCTAAAATTATCACTCGATTCAACCCGTCTCATATTTATTACATTTAGCATTCTATTGCTTTTCTTTCAGCATTAGTAAAACACTTTAGAAATGTTCCACAAACTCTTTTCTACTCTCGACCGAGTCATCGTTTTTTACCACGTTATAGTCTCTAACATTCAACTGATAATATCCTCAATCTAACCTCCTGGTCTTTTGCAAGTTGATTTAACCAACCGTCCATTCTACCCGACGGGTACCAACACTGGATCGTTCTGGATAAAACACTAGGTCTACATTAATCATGAGTTAATGGTCTAATTTATTGTAACAACCCGATTTTCCAAGGTCATCATAAGGCTTCTCCTATAGAGACTTCCTAAACCAAAAACTAATTTACTCACATTTCTACTATTCGACAAATTTTTAATTACTATCACCACGGTGACCACCTTTAAAGTCCCCTAAAGTTATAATTCAAAATCCCAATTTTCCGCATCTTATCAACATGATTATATTTAACCAACTTAATGAGCCAAACGTTCACGTCTTAATATTATGAAACTTATTTTACACTAACCACAATTATTAATCACACTTACCAGCACCTCGACAGCTCCTGAAACTACTCAAGGAAAATCCCTAACTACTACATTATCCACCGCCTGAACTTGTTTTATCTGGTGCCCAATACCCACGTACTGAATTTTTTATATCCTTTCTTTAACACTTTTCTAACCTCCCAGACCCATTATCAAACTAATTGGGGTACTAATTACACTTTCCAGACAATACACCCTTTGATTTTTTTTATTTTATTTTTATTTTTCGTTTAAGATTTAGCTCTACCTTATATAAACCGACTCTGCGTACTTATGTTCATCCCAAACCCACAATTCTCAGCTACTTCCTACATATCATTTCTATTACGTTTGTTATATCTACCAGTTCCATAAGCTTTTGCCCTACCTTCTTATCACAGTTTTCTCACGTCTTTATTTCCCAACTAATAGAACCTTTTTTTTTTTTTTTTTCATTATAAGATGTCTTTCATATTGCCTAGAAGGCGATGGTATATTTTATTTGAATATTATTTTGTATTCCAACTTAAATGTGTTCTGCTATACTATCTACTATTTTAATAACGACTTATTAAATAACTTATTGGGTGCTATCGGTAGTTATCTCGTCACTACCTAATACTCATATAGTTGCTTCTTAATTAAAATCTCACATTTCTAACTATTAGCACTCCCACAATCGCGCTCCACCCATTTTCCACCATCACTACCTACCAACAAGACAACCCTCTGAGCACCATGCCAATACACTAACTAAAGTAATAAAAGAACTCACACTCACGAACCCAACTAACTTATTGACACCCTATCTCCTGTCCCCTACTGACTAGACAACTGGTACGTCCTCCTATCTTATGGCCTTTTACTATCAAGATCCCTGACAAGTCTACAGAACCTATAATCTAGGATCTGATACCAAAATTGTCACACCCCACCCCGGACTCCCGTCGCCCTGGGGACGGCGTGACGTCGACATGACATCACCTAACTGACTAAACAACCACAATAAATAAATAAAATATACAAACAAATTATATGTACAACATATACATAATTCTCATTGATAGGGACACACTGTCCGAACTATAAGAATAACCAAAGTTCGAATCCCATGAATCTCACTTAGATTCATCTCTGGCACCTCGCCTCAAATCCCTCTCTAATGACTCAATCGCATGACCCGCATAACTCTATCTAGCGCCAGTAGGGGACCGACCGACTCCTAACTGTTTTACCTGCGAGTGTACTGCTTTCTGAGTAAAAATATTTTGTAATAATAAATGACTCTACAACATCTAAATGAATCAAGCGTAGGTATGTAAATAACGCGTAACTAATAAAATTCTCCATAATATAAGCAGTGGAAATAAACCCATAAGTATAAGTTTCATCCAAATCCATCTAATATAAAATCATATCAATCACCAGGGTAAATAATAAATTACCCAATATAAATAAAACACCACATCTCAAACACACACACTGGCCAGCCCTAGTGATCGTTTTAACCTCACGATCGGGAGTTTGCAACGGTACCGTACCATCCGTAGAATATACCTTCCTACGAACACCCATCACTCCGCCGAAGCGGATAATCACTGCGTAGTATAAACGTCTAACATCACTCTGCCGAAGCAGATAAACATCATTCCGCCGAAGCGGATAACATCACTCCGCCAAAACAGATAAGCATCATCGAATTACAACTCAATAAATATTGTCTACTCAACAACGTCAAATTACCACGTCTATCTCTTTGTCTCAAAACCAACTTTTAAATCCAAAAATCATATATCACACTTTCTTTTAAAGAAAACGTCTGATTTTATTAAAACCACTTTTTCACCCTTTATTTTTAAAAAACCAGGCATTTCTAGAAAACAGATGTTTTCTATTCTTTTTTAAAAACACCGTCTGATTTCACCAAATCCAACAAAAAATCATTTTCAACTTCATTTCGAAAATCACCGAAATCTTCCGAAAATCCAGTTTACCAACTCACTCACCTCCTGCTTGATCCATATAATTTATAAAATCGCACGGTTTAAGTAAACTAACATTTCATCATATATACATACAAAAATAATTTAGCAAGAAGACAGTACACTCACCTCGATATCTGTTTTGCAAAACTGACATTGATCATACTTTATTTGGACGTCGGTGCCTGCGAACCTAATAGTAACAGAGCTTAAATTAATATCTTATCTAAAATATCCTAATCATACAATACAGACCCTATATTTCGAATCGTTACTATTTTATGTACCACGTACTTAAAATTAATTAATCGTTACGAAATTATTACGATTTTAGGATTTGTAACGCTAAATAAAATTCAATTTAACGAAAATTAATAACCGATTGAAATTTCACCTATTTCCGAACCGTTCGGCGACCCCGAGATGGGTTTTGGATTTTCCTGGGGTAGTTTCTGCAAATTCCCCCTTTTTTCCTCTTTTTTTTTTTTTTTCTTTCTCTTTCTTCTCTGTTTGCATTTACTGTTTTTGTTCCGGTTCAAAATACCGTCGGCCACCCTCTTTCTCTCTCTACCATTTTCGTCCACCCGAGACCTCCCACGCCCCATCGCTCTTACCGCCGGCCCTACTCTATCCCCCACCATGGTTCACCAACCACCACCGGCCACTTCCCTCACCGATCTCATCTACCCACCTAAACCGTACACGCCCAACCGTAACAACCCACACACACCATCGGCCAAACTCATGCCACCACTACCTCTGTCGTTTACCCCAGTTGATCAAACAGTAAACAGAACACACACACACACCACCGCCAACACTGCCGTCGAAGGAATACCCATTCACACGACGGTCGCCGATCACCTGCACACACACATCAGACAAACACACCCTCATACATGCACACAGGAAGAACACACGCATACTCTGTCGCACACACGCCGGCGACTGAACGCCGGCGATTACACGGCGGCACTGATACTCCGTTCCTCTGTTTCTCTCTCTAGATTTCTGGATTGTTCTTCCTTGTAGCGATTAAAATGGTTGGCACATGTATATATATGCATGAAAATTGTGGTGTGAGATCAATCGGTTGCTCGCCACATCGATCCCCACTCTTCCCGATCTCCCTGTCGGCCGGCCGGATTCACAACTCACAGATATATATATATATATATATATATATATATATATATATATATATATATATATATATATATATATATATATATATATATATATATATATAATAAATATTTGGTTAAATTGCACTTTTCTCCCCCTATTTTTCATTAAGTCATTATTTAATCCCATTCATCTTTTAGGATTTCTTAAATTGCATTTTGATCCCTAAAATTTTTATTCTACAAATTTTGCATCTCAAATTTAGAATAAGTTTTTAAATTTGCAATTTGACCCAATCATTTTTATTTTATTTTTATTTTATATATATATATTTTACTTTTTTTTAACTCAATTTTTCCCGAAATTTTCTAAATGCTCTCAATTGAAATTTAAAATGATGTACGTGTTAAATCGGGGTCTTACAATAAGTATTTTCTCAAAGCATGGTCAATGGATTTGGTTCAATTTGTCATATTTGACACATGCTTGACACATTATCACTTCTTACGAATTTGAACAAATTAGTAATAATTTTCCCATACATAATCACCCGCACAAAGTATAAGAGTTTTTTAGGAAATTTTAACTTCCAAATCCAATTCCACTTCTTGGCATTTTCATTATTTTTCGATTTATTTAGGGATTTATGCATTCATTTAATGGGAAATTTACCATAATTTTCCAACATCCAAATTGGTTTATCTTCCCAAGATTTTGTTGTTCATTTTTCAATATACACTCTATTTGTTTATCATCAATGAGGTGGAGAATTGGTACGAGGAACCAATCTCCTTTATCATCAATGATATCAGCAACTTTAAGATCCCAAGTTTTTTGTAAGTCATTGTCCCCAGGAGGTCTCTCTCCACACTACCAATCATTCCACAAATTAATGTTAGTCCCTCCCAACTTTCCATGTAATTCTCTTTTGGAAGGTATCTTTTGTTTTAGAAATACCTTCCATAGAAAGGAATTACTAGTTTTAGCTTTCCAATTATTGAGACTTTTTTGGCATACCATATTTACCCAGTGAAATTCTAGTCCAAAGATTATTTCCTCCATTAGCAATTTTTCAACCAACTTTAGTTGTTAAAGCTTTCTTGCTTTTCCAAGTCTCCCTTATACCTAAACCACGCTCTTCTTTTCCTTTTATAGACCTTTTCCCATTTAACCAGATGATATTTCTTTTTATTGTTGGTGTCCCCTCATAAGAATTTTCTATTTATTTTATCTATTTCATCACAGAATTTTTTTGGCAGAGGGAAAACTTGCCTGGTGTAGTACGGCAAAGTGGAAGTAATTGCCTTCATCAAAGTAGTCTTCCGGCTAGAGAAAGCATATTGGTTTTTCAATTTGACAATATTTTCTGAATTTTCTTTAGAATATAATTATAGTGACATTTAGCATTGCTTCCATGGATTATAGGAATCTCCAAATAAACCCCTAAGTCTTTTGTAAGACCAATGTTCAATTTCTCACTCATGTCTCTAGTCTGAATTTTGCTAATATTTTGGAGACACAAATAATTTAGATTATTTTTCTGACCCAACGCCTTAGAAAATTTATCAAGGACTTTCATAATAGTATCAACATTCTTCTCATTAGCTTTAGCAAAGAGCATCAAATCATCCGCAAAGAAAATGTGTGTAATACTAGAGCTTCTTTTACCCATTTTTAATCCATTCCACTTACCTTTTTGTTCATAAATATTAATCATGTGAGATAACATTCCCATACATAGAACAAAAAGATACGGGGGGACAAGGGATCCCCTTGCTTAAGTCCTCTAATTGGTTTAAATCCATTTAACACAACTCATGATTAAGTTAACTCACGAGTCAAAAATATTAAATGCAAACAAAGTTTCTTCCAAGAAATTCCAATTAACTCTATCATAAGCCTTTTCAAGATCATTTTTGTTAATTAACCCCCCATATTTCCAGTTTATCACTTCTTGTGCAAGAATAACATTATCAGAAGTCATTCTGCCAAGGACGAAGCTACTTTTATTAGGACCCACTATTTTATTAAGTAAGGTCTTAGCCTCGCTACCAGAATTTTGGTCACTAGTTTATAAGTTGTATTACAAAGAATAATTGGTCTAAACTGGATAATATTTTCTGGAATATTAACATTTAGTAATAATAATGAATTATATTCCTTATATTATAAAATATGTTTTAGATTATTTTTTTTTATTTTGAAGTACAAATATTTTTTTGTTATATTATTATTTTTAATTCTAAAAAATATTATCAAATAGTATCTTAATTAAATAATAACTTGCATTTTAGAATCACATCTAAAAAAACAATCTCAATATATAGATAAAAGCAACTTCAAATATCTACAAATTGATAATAATCTCAATTTCGTACATCATCACGACAACAATTACGAGTTACGAGGGTGAAAAATGAAGACAAATATTAGACAAAAACAAACGTTTGTAACTCAACGGCAACTAATTGGAATAGAAAATGAGAAGTGCTACCAAACAGATCTAGAAAGTACAGACAAAATTAAAGCTTTTAATTGTGTGCTTGTACCCTTGTGATTTTTCCGTGTTTATGCGTGCATGTTCACGTGTCACTATTTTTGTGTTGAAAAGTGTGATTATCCCCATTTACGCTGACCATACTTATATTTTCAATGGTAGCGGAAACCTCCATTTGATCGGAAAGAAACAAGGAATGGCGACTGAACTTGAATAATCCAAACAAATCCAATCAAATGATTCCATTTCGAAACCGCTTGAATAATTGCGTGTTTTATTCTCACATACGGAAAACTTAATACATACGTTATGTCGATGTAAAATTTTAGCTAGCAGTATTATCTGACCAGTATAATTATCTTCTTTGTGCTGAGTTAGGACGGAGAAGTCCTAGATCCATTCTTTTTTATCAAGGGGGCTAGAAGGTTTTGCTATCCGAGATGACTGTCTATCTGATTTGAGCTGAGCTCCTAGTTGATATTTGAACAAAGACCTGCCGGGGCATTGTCTGATGAAATCCCTCTAGCGTGAAAGTAAGGGTATGTTTTGTTAGAAGAAGGGGAAAAGAAAATGAAGAAAAAATATTTTTATCCAAATGTTGTTTGATTGGGAAAGAAAATGAAAGGATATAAAATAATTTAATTTAATATAATTTACTATTTTACCCTCATATATTCTAAAAATAAATTAAAGAATCAATTATTAAGGGTATAATTGTAATTTTGATATCCAAAACCATTTTCCTCTCTTTTTTCTCCCAAATTGGGGGGAGAAAATAACTTGTCTCGAAATTTGTGTTTTATTCTTCCTATTTTCATTCCCCTTCTATTTTCTTTTCATATCAAACATATTTTATTTTTTATTTTTTTTCATTTCTCCTTCTATTTTTCATTCCCCTTCTATTTTCCATCCATAATAAATACACTCTAAGAGCTGGGGGGGAAGAAGACAATAAAAATGTTTCAGGAGAGTAACTGAGCATTAAGTCATATTTTTGGACATTAATAGCCCATCCTTTTATAGCTAAGGATGACAATTAGCACTGCAGGATTAGAGGGCCTAAGCTTGGATAATTACCATAAGCTAGGCACGTGGCCAATGTGCAGGCGCATGGAAAGATTAGACCCTTGGGCCTGGGCTTTTCGGCTCTCTGAGGAAAAGTCCATTGGTTTGCCATGTACGGATGAGGAAAGGCGACCTGACCCATGCCATCTAGGAGATTTCCCTCCATTATTTTGGAGTCAGTGAGGGGTTTTCCCAGTTCGACTCCGCATTCTGAGTTGGGCAGGGGATGTTTCACATATGAGTCTGCCAAATTGGGTTGCCAACCTGAGGAGGTGTCGGACTGAGAAGATTTCAAACTGGGGAATCGGTTGTCTAGGAGATAGACGATTTGAGGCCAGCTATGAGTTGGTGGCAATGTTGAGGCTGGGGGTGCTTTCCGTTGATCCTTCATGAGGCGAGCTGAACTTAGAGATAGTGGATCACCTCTGCTCAGAGAGAGGCCTTTGTTGTAGAGCATCTTCATCTGGGAGATTCCTTCGGTGCCCTTGTCTTACCAATGCCCAGCTCGGAACAATTTGAGCTCGACATCCTAAGCCCGGAACGACATGCTTAGCTCGGCAAGGATATTTCTCCAAACGGCATCCATAACCCTTTCTCAATCACGGCCGGTCAGAGTTAAGGTTGAGTTTCTAACTGGTTGAGTTTTCAAATACTATACTTGGTCAGCTGAGCCCTACTTGGGATTTCTGTACATGTGGCAGTCTTTGATGGTGGAAGCTTAGAGTGACCGTTAGATTTTTTTAGTTATATATATTTAATTTGTATGTAAAATATTTGTTAAATATTATAATTATTATGAAAGTACACGTAACTAGTTACATGTAATTTTTAACCTATAATTAATTACACAGATATATGTAACTAATATTACACAAGCGCGTGAATACATGCAAAACTAATACGGAAGCAAAAAACCAATTTAAAATGATTTTTTTTTTTTTTTTATTTGCATTTTTATATTTTATATTTTATTTATGTTTTTATTTATAATTTTACGAATTTGTGATTTTAAAAAAATTAATAAATATAACAAAAAAGTCTGAACGGATTTTGGATTTAATTTTGATTAAACAATTCAGTTAAAAATCAATTTCTGAAAAATCAATTGATTACCATTCGATTTTAGATTTGATATTATATCTAAATTTCTAGTTTTATTAAAATAATGGCTTTATCTTTCGCTTTCACTTGTCCTAAATGATTTTTTAAAAAAAATTTAATTTTTTTTTTCGTCATAAATCGGACAAAGCACTACACGTGGTCACTGTTGACGTCGATAGGGCTAATCCTCTCGATTCCTTTTTTCTATCTATTGAAGGCAAGATTAGAAATTAGGATAAAATATTAATACAATAAAATAGAGAGCATGTTAGAGAAATTGGGACAAATGATTTTTTCCTCCATTTTCCTTGTTTGATAATTTAAGATTCAAGAAAAAAACATTTTCCCCAGATTAAAAAATAATAACTAGAGGGAAATAATTGTGATTATAAAATAAAATCCTTATTCTCATCATTTCCTTGTTATAAAATATGTTGTAATAGTAATTTGGGTATAAATAGTTTGCTCTTATTTTCTCTTAATAAATATTATTTTTCTTCTTTCAATTTTTCTCCATTCCAAGTACTGTTAGAAAATTCATAGACAAATTTTCTCAGTTTGTGACTATTTCAAAGATTAGGGGCTAATGTGCTATTTACTCTTTTTTTTTTTTATTAATGACAAATATATTGTCTTGTTTGTTGATGGGGACATGAAATTTTGGTTGTCCGGAATAGCCTCCTGCCTTTACGGTGCGAAATGTTTCTTTCCGAAAAGATAATTAAAGAAAGCATTAATTTTTAGGTTGATTTCTTTTGGCCACAATTTTTTATTTGTATCCTTATTTATTTTTTATTCATCAAAATTCCAGATCAAGAAAAATTATTTTTAATAACAAAAATTTCCTTCAATTAATTTTTTAATAATAAATATTACCACAAAAAAAGTATTCAATATTCAATTAAATACTGTCACATCTACAATAACCATTTGCTATCATCGTCACCACAATCATAACAAATATTCGTTATCACCGTCACTATCACTAAATATTCACCACTATCACTACTGCCACCGCTAGTAAACATTTACTATACCACTACCACAGTAAATATTCGTTAATACTTCTTCCACCATCACAGTAAACATTTACTATCACTATTACCATCACAACAAATATTTCTATTACCGCCATCACTATAAAAAATATTCATCATCATCATCGCCACTACCAAAATATAATTTACTATCATTATCATCACAATAAATATTTGTTAATATCACATCCACCACTATAATAAACATTTACTATCATCACTACCCTCGGCATATACCTTTCAGTCCATCGGCATATTCATTATCACCACCGCCACCACCATCAACACAACAAATAATGACAAAATCAACCATAAATATGGTAATTATACAAGTGAAAAATAAAAAATACAATATAATCTAAAAATTAACAATAAATATTCAAACCAACAACAAATATGTAATATATGATAGGGTGGAAAAACAAAAACAACCAAAAAGAACACAAATTGGTTTTCTGGAAATGAAAAAAAAAAAAAGTACCGAAGGTGGTGAAAAAAGAACCACAACTTTTTTCAATTTAATTCCTCAGTGCCTCCATTGGATCTGTATAATCCTGCCTCGTCTCCGCCCACATCTCCCTCCTTTGGCTCTACCTCAGACCCATACTCGTCCTCCACTACAGGCCCCTAGATCTAGCCATCGCCGCCAGATCTCAGTCGTCGCTGGCCCTACCCCATGAGAGAGAAAGAGAGAGAGAGAGAGTGTTGGTGGACGTGGACGTGGTGGTGGTCAAAGTTTTTGGTGCGAGTTTATCGCGCAGTGGTGGATAGCTTCGACAAGATGGTGGAGCGTTTACTTCGGTGGTGGTGGCAGCTGCGAAATGGTGACGCAATACTTTTGTCAATTTCATTATTGTTTCAATCCGGTTTAATTACAAATTTCATCAATGAAATCGAATGAAATGTCACTAGTATGGTGATATTTTTGTCAAATTTTTCCCATTAAGTCTGAGTGGACCATTAGGTAAATTTTAGAGGTGACACATTTGGTCTCTAATATATCTTTAATTTGATCCAACTGACCTTTTTTGTTATGAAAATTGGACGACTTCCATAAATTTGAGAGTATTTTCATAATATTCTGCGTCCGTCTATCTTTAAGCAAATAAGCTATTTTTTCCTAAATCTGTCTTTGCACTAATATATTTCATAATTTTGGAGAACAAAAATTTTTACCCCTATATTTAAATGAAAATTCAATAAATATTTATATAAATATAAGACAAAATTTATAAAAATCAAGAGGAGTTCAAAAGGGATTTATATAAAAATTTAAGAATTTTAATTTAATTTAATTTAATTAAATAGAGGGATAAAAAAAATTATTCTCCATTATTTAATAAAAAAAATTATAAAAATCAAAAGGACTTTATATAAGTATATAAGAATTTTAATTGATTTTTTTGTTAAAATATAGGGTTAAATTTTTCATTCTCAACAATTATGAAATGTATGAATACAAAAACAGGTTTAGAGAGAAAAATAATTCTTATAACTACAAAAAGAGAGAAACGTGAAAAAATATCTTCAAAGTAATTTATTTCATCCAATTTCTTGACAAAATATTCAATTATACCAAATTGAAGACAAATTGAAATAAAGGCTGTAATAGATTATTTGTTGGTTTTAATATAGTTGGTGATAGATTATTTTTTTTTTTTTTTTTTGAGAGAATGAGTGAGAGATTTATCCAAGAGTGAGATAATTGGGTAATTTCATAGCGATATAGTTAGAAATTGGGTTGCACTACCCGAAAAGTATGGGTATCTTTCAATTACTTTTGATTCTTCTAATTTATGCTTTTCAATTAGGGGTTACATGAGATTTTTCATTCTTCAATTGTTAATTTTAAAAGTTTAATTTATCATATGACAATTTTTTCTTTTATTATTATTATTATTATTATTATTATTATTATTATTATTATTTGTAGGAGTAAAAACGTTTTGGAATAAGTTAATCTAATCTCAAAAGTGGTATTGCTATGGAAAATTCTTTCAATAGGATACCATAGCTTTTAGTTTTCTCTAGGTAGAGGTAAAGACTAGGCACGTTTTTAAGGATTTGATTGTTTTGATTATGTTTAAAGAATTTATCAGTTTCTGTATTTTAAGGTCTACTTCTTCTTCTGTTTTTCCTTTTTTTTTTTTTTTTTTTTTTTTAAATAACTATAATCTTTAGGGATATGATTGTTGTGCACCATTGTTTACCATTTTTTTTTTGGCTTTTTGGCTTCTCTTGTAATAATCTAGTTTAACTGAGGTTAATATTACTAAAGTCAATTGAAATAAACAAGTTATTTAACATGATAAATGCACAAATAATCTCAATGTCACATTAAATGCAAATGCAATTGAGAATACAATCGCATTTGTTATATTTTGGAGTTGAGTTCTTTGTAGTTAAATAACTACCAATTGACTTCGACCGTAATACTATGTGATGGTGATCATCTAAATGGAAGGTTCTCTGTTTTATAGTTTTAAACTTGGTGAATTTTATTTTATTTTTTAAAATAAATTTTAGTAATTGGTTTGTGCTTGACTTTTGTATGTATAGCTTGTTTGATTCAAATTTATTTTTCTTTAATGTGTTTGATATTAAATCTTTTTATTACATTTGTTTTATGATATTAAAGATTTTTGAATTTTGAATTACTTCAATTTTTGAACTTTACTTGATTTATTTCACATTGTTTTTTCATTCTAAATCTATTGTTTAGTATTTTTTTTAACAAGTGATCAGTAAGTATCATAGCTTCTTTTTTGGCGTTTTTGTTGACAATGACAAAAAGAAATCCAGTAAAAATATTGTCATGTATTTCTCATCTTATATTTTCTTTTTTGGTGTTTCTGTTGACATTGACAAAAAAAAAAAAAAGTCCAGTAAAAATATTTTCATGTATTTCTCATCTTATATTTTTTGATTTTTTTGTTAATTAAACTATATTTTTTGGAATTTTATTTTTAGTTCTCAAGTATACGTGCAAGAATTATATCTTTTATTTTTTTATATTCTACTAACACATAACTTGTGCTTGAAGTCGCAATTTTTTTTTTAAAAAAAAATATTTCCGTTATTTTTTTTAAAAAACGTGCATTCAGACTTGAGTTATACGTTGATCTATATATAAATCACAATGAGTTTTTTTTAAAATGTCTTTTTATCAATGGCTTTGTAATGATGTCACACCCCACCCCGAGCCCCCAATGCCTGAGGCCGAACATGATGTCGACTTGATATTACTCGACCATCCAATAAATATACAAACATGTACTGATGTAATTTTTTTTTTCAAAAATATTCACCAACCTCAAAATTTAGGCATACATATGTCCCATATATCCTCAACCCAAACTACAAAAAGAAACTGAACTTTTCACGGTTCACATCAGTCCCGCAAATCCTCCAAAAACGACACCACCCTCTAACTCTACCTAATGCCAGTAGTAGACTCATCTATAGCTGCGGTACCTGAGACAAAATATTTTATTGGTATACTGTCTTCATAATAGAAAAATAATTTATATGGATCAAACATAATTATCAAATACCACTTTTCAAAATATAACAAATAACCGTACATTGAGTCAAAATAAAATTCAACAGCTATTATTGTAATAAAATAATGCATTTAAATCAACCAATCAAATAATCTTGATATATAATAAAATACCACACACATATTTTCCTACTAACCATAAGATCATTTCACCTCACGATTTGGAGTTATAAAGGTACTGTAACTTGTACAACTGTGCAATCTAAGGTTGCTATAAGTGTTAGAGCCATTTAATTTCTCTAATAGTAAGAGCCAATACACGGTATAAACCACCATATCATAATGATAATTATCATCTTCAATAACAACAACAAATATCAACTACTTGCGGAACTTCTCCTTCTGTCAGGTCAGAATATAACGTCCTACAAGACATGCCCTCTTGTTAGGACCAATAACATCTCACAGGACATGTCTTCCTGTCGGGATCACACTATGACATAGTTAGATAATAAAATCATTTTCCGCATTAAAAAATTTATTTGATCCGCATCACGTTATAAAATAATTCATTTTAATAAAAAAAAAAATCCTCAAATTTTAGTACGAAAATATAATTTAGTAATTTACATAGAAGAAAGTACACTCACCTTGATTTTTGCGCTTCTAAATATGTTACTGTCGTAATTCAGACGTGATCGGCGTCGCCTGTGAACTTAACAACGATAGGGTCTAAATTAAGAATTTATTTAAATAAGTCTAACATGTAATGCGTGACCCTAAAATACAATCTCTCTCATTCCCAATTTTTTCTAATTATAGGAAATTGTTAAACCCCTAATTTCTTAAGTTAATATTAACTGTACAAAAATTATTATAATAACAGTTGTAAAAAAAAATTCCTATTAATAATATAATTTGCAAAAAAATATTAATTGACTGTTAAAAATTTTATTAGTCGACGAAATGCTAAAAATTATCGTTTTAGTAAAATTTATAATTTTGTTATTTTAAATTGAGCCGAGAGCTTATGTCTTTTTTTAAAATATATATATATAAGTACACAACATACATACATATATCTATTAGAGTTGAAACTGCCACACTTTTTTTTTGTTGTTGACACGTGTCAACTCTTTTTTTTTTTTTTTTTTTTTTAAATTATTATTATTATTATATACATATTATACATACATACATATATATATATATATATATATATATATATATATATATATCTACCACTATTTATTTATTTATTCTTATTACCCCTCTTGAAATAAATAAAATATTAATTATATCCCACAAATTTTCAAATCTTATTTTAAATAACTTAATAATCCCTAAATTTTTAAAAGTTAAAATTAAAATTAACATATTAACCCCTAAAGTTTTTAAAGCCAAACTTTTAAATACCACAATGACCCCTAAATTTTTTAAAGTAAAGTTTAAACAGCACAATGACCACATTATTCTTCTAAATGTTCTAAAATGTAATTAAAAATATGCATATATAAGAACTAGGCTTTACAATTGATTTGAGATGAATATGTTGGGATGAATTGATGAAATATTTAAGAAAAAAATTTCTTGCATAAAAATTTTATACTCCCACTTACAAAGCTGTTGAATTAAATTATATTTTATACTCTTTAGATTAATATATGTATTTAATTAGCCATTTTTTATTTATTATTTTTTTACATTTATACATTTAAAAATCAATATAGTATATTTAGGTATGGAGAATATCTAATATTCTAAAGTATGACTAATATTTTGGGTTAATCTAGATATCCTAGAATTGAAATCACAAGCTTAGAGTTAGAACATAAACTCGACTATGTCCTCGAACCTTCTAAAAATATTTTTGAGATATTAATTTTTAGGGTCAATTGACTGTTTTCCGTTTATTCTATCACGTAGTATCACTTTACCTTGGAAATTCAAAAGCCTACATTTTATCCCCTTGTACTCTCCAAAAAACGAGAAAAAATAATATTTTGTTTAAACTAACGGAATATAGTTAAAAATTAAAAAAAATTAATTTTCCATCCAAAATTTTCTACCCTTGGACAAAATTTCCCTTCTTTATTTTTTATTTTTTTCTTCATTATTTTTTATTTTCTTCCTTTCTTGTTTTCTTCTTTTTAGGGTTAATTACACTTTGCAGCCCATCAAATTGTACTTTAACACTAATCCAAAATTTAGGGGTCAAATAGTATTTTTCCATCTACCTTAATTCTTCATCGTCACCGCCGAGCAACTTCTTTACTTAGGGGTCAAATTTATGATATTCTGGTCAGTTGACTGTTTCATTGCAACATTCAAAACTTTTAGCTTTTCAAGATGTTTCGGTCGACCAGTTCCTTGTGTCAGTTGACCGAGTTGAATCCTAAATCTGCCCTTAACTCAAATAGTCCATCGAAATGCTTAAAAACATATTTTTCTGGGAACCTGTTTCTGCCGGTCGATTAATTGATTGGTTAGTCAACCGAAATAACTCATTTTCAACATGTTGACTTCTTTTTCAAAACATGGTTAATCGATTTCTTAGAAAACTCTTTTTAAATGTATTTTATCACTTATGACCATGATCTTAAACACATATAAGCTTTATTAAATAGATTCATGTGCATGCTTGATCCTAGCCAGAGGTTGCATTAAAAGTTTATAGAGAATTATGTTGTTTTACCTAGTAATACAAAAACAAAAAACTTGAAAATATCTCCAACCACTTCCATTGACTCAACTTGATCTTCTAAGAACATTTCTCATTTCTTCTCAATAACCACTTGAACTAATTTATTTAATCAATTTCAATAAAACCATTAGTCCCATAAAACATTTAAATAAATTATTTCATCAAAACATCAAATATTACTTTAGGGTTAACAATCTCCCCCCTTTTTATGATCACAATTAATGTGATGCTTTCTAAAGAAAATATAGACAACCACACTCCTCTTAATAAGAGGATGAGTTTCGTTTAATAATTTAAAGACCATAATGAGAATATCAAGTAATTAATGAATGATGGTTTTCATTTGGAAAAAAATAAATTAATTAATTAATTAATGAATGCAATGAATGATGTGAATGTGATTTAAATCTTTTTAAATTTTCAACCAATTTTCCAAAAGAATTTTCAACCAGTTTCAACTAAAACACGTAGAAAATATTATAACTTCTCCTCCTTTGTCATCTCAAAAAATGGGAGGCAAAACAAATATTTGGAATATTAGATTATTTGATATGATAAAATTTTCACATTATGAATTTATCGAAATATTAATAATCCTTTAATATGAAAACCTCTTAACTGAGTAAATAGAATAATTTCTAAGTACTCGAGGAACAATAATTTTTTTTAAAAACAATGCACATGCCCTCTTACATGCAATTTTTAAAATGGTAAAAAATTTATGCGCATTTATTAAACACATTCCATGATGATATTTTTGAAATATGCTAATTATTCTAAGCAAACATCATTGTACCTAACCATTCCCATACCTCAAATGATTTTTGAAAACTGTTCTTCCGCTAAACGTTTTGTGAATATGAATTGATCGTGTGTGTCAATACATTCTAGAGAAACGTCACATTTTTTAATATGATCTCGAATAAAGTGATGGTGTATCTCAATGTGCTTGGTGCGCAAGTACTGTGTAGGATTTTTACTATGACAAATCGTACTTGTTTTATCACAATAAATAAAAACTTCCTCCATGCAAATGCTAAAATCATGCAACTGTTATTTAATGTAAAGAACCTGTGTACAACAGCTACTTGCTGCCATATACTTAGTTTTAACATTAGATAAGGCTATAAAGTTTTGTTTCTTACTAGACGAAGAAATAAGTGCATGTCTTAAAAAAAAAAAGAGAAATTCCTCCAAAGGTCCCATAAGTAGAAAACACTACTTATGGGAAGACCATCCAAAAGTTTTTTTTTTTTACTTGGGATGATCCTTAGAAAGTGGTGGTTCCCACTTGTGAGACCTCTCAACAAGAACCAAAAAAAAAATGACATGATCCACTAGTCCTTTTACCCTCAACTTTGTAACCGGAAAAATCAGCATCAGAGTAGCTAATTAAAGTGAAATTACTCTACTTTGGATACCATAATCCTAAGTAGAACGAAAAATTAAGTGAGATTCTTTTTAAATAATGAAAAATCCATTTAACAACAATTAAGAGAAACTCTTTAAGACAAGATTGAAATATTGCACACAAACAACACTAAACATAATGCCAGGTCTACAAGCAGTAAGACACAAAATACTTTCAATCATATCTCGGTATTTTATTTACGTTTTCACCTTTGTTGTCTTTGTCAAGTTTAGTTACCGCTGCCATGAGAGTTCTGTATTCTTTAGTATTTTCTAAGCCATATTTTTTAAGAAGCTCTTTGACATACTTGGCTTGATTAATAAAAATCCCATTATTTGTTTGCTTAATTTGTAGTCCAATGAATAATGTCAATTCTCCCATCACACTTGATGTGGGTGGATTGCCCATGATCCATGCAAGCATTTAATAAGGGAACAATTATGGGTTCAACATATATGGGACCATAATTATCCGAGGAGATATAATTTAACGGGCTCAATTGAGTAGGCCTATCGTCTATAAAGAAGGTTGTACATGGGCCTGTGTTCATCACAATAGCTTGATATTTTCTCATTTTGAACTCTCTATCTCTATCACTATGAATGTTAATAATGCATTGTTGTTTTGTATTTTGAACTCGTTTATAAAATTTTATGAATGCAGATGTCACATTTCTCTTTGTCAAGAAGAGAACCTTCGTATATCTAAAGAAATCATCTATAGTAACAAATGCATAAAACTTACCTCCCAAGCTAGCAATAGGGTTCAGACCAAATAAATCTAATAATTCAAGACATTTTTATCTGGATGTATGCAATTTCTTCTTAAAAGATAATTTAACTTGTTTACCTGGTTAACATGCATCACAAATCTTATCATGAACATATTTAATATCAGGAAGACATATGACAAGATTCTTTTCAGACAGACTAGAATCATATCTCGATAAGTCTTTTCGTTTATGTTTTTACCTTTGTCATCTTTGTCAAGCTTAGTTGCCATTGCCATGGGAGTTTTGTATTGTGTAGTGTTTTCCAAGCCATATTTTTTAAGCAGCTCTTTGACATACTTGGTTTGATTGATAAATATCTCATTATTTGTTTGCTTAATTTGTAGCCCCAAGGAATAATGTCAATTTTCCCATCATACTTGAAGTGGGTGGATTTCCCATGATCCATGCGAGCATTTAATAAGGGAATAGTTATAGGTTCAGCAGATATGGAACCATAATCATCCGAGAATATATAATTCAACGGTTCAATTGAGTAGGCTCATCGTTTATAAAGAAGGTTGTACACGGCCTGTGCTCATCACAATAGCTCGATATTTTCTGATTTTTAAACTCTCTATCTCTATCCCTACGAATGTTAATAATGCATAGTTGTTTTTCATTTTAAACATGTTTACAAAATTTTATGAATGCAGAGGCCACATCGCTCTTCGTCATGAAGAGAACCTATGTATATCTAGATAAATCATCTATAGTAACAAATGCATAAAACTTATCTCCCAAGCTAGCAACAGGGTTGGGACTAAATAAATCTAAATGCAATAATTTAAGAGACTTAGATGTAAATGTATGCAATTTCTTCTTGAAAGATGATTTAGCTTGTTTACATGGTTGACGTGCATCACAAAACTTATCCTTAACATATTCAATATCAGAAAGACCTTTGACAAGATTCTATTCAGACAGATTGGAACGTAACTCCATGCTAGCATTCCCTAATCTTCTATGTCACAACCAACTGTTTTCAAATAATGTATTGAGACATGATAAATTATGAGAAGTAATATCATCAAATGAGCATACATAAACATCTTGAAAACGAGATGCAACAAGTACTATGCTATCATATTTTCCACCCTTAATAACTCACTTTTTATTATTATAAAAAGTAACATCCTAAGTTTCTAACCTCTATCACATAACTTGATGACACTAAGCAAATTATGTTTAAGAGTATCTACTAAAAAATAGTCAAGGCCTCTAATTTTAGGCCCGTCAATTTTTAGAGCAACGTTAAGAATTGCATATTAATTTTTTGTTGGATGAACTTTAATTAAATGGATGAATTTTGATAGATGTTTAATTAATAGGATTGTTTTATGCTTGGATTTTTTAATATGAGAAAAAAAATGTATTAAAAACCCTTACCTTCTAATTTCTACTTGTACTCACATATTTTGGAAAACTAATGCTATTTTTTTTTTTTTTTTTCTATTTTTTAATTAAATTTTTTTTATGAAAATAAAAAACTTTAAAAAGGTTTGGAAGAGGTCGGATATTATGGGGGCACAGATAGAAGCTTTATGACCTCGACCAACTGGTGTGGACCTTTTTTTGCAGTTTTTTCTGCGTCATATTAGGACATGTGGGATTGGTGTACCATTGCTTAAAGTTAATTTAGAAAAATATCCATCTCAATTAATGTCCTAGTGGTTGGGACACTGCCTACACGTTCTTCATTAATTTATCACAAAAATACTTGTAGATGTTGATGATTTTTCTATGCAAATATTTTATCCAATATCTTAAACAGAAATGCCATCTGCATGTGAGGCGATACCCGACAGATCCCATTTTTATCTTATTTACGAAATTAATATGAATCGGTTCAGAAAGAGGCGATTTTGTAAAAAAAAATTGGCCCAATATGATAACCGATGCTTGCCTATTTGCTTCTTGGGCTTTCTCCCCAAGAAAAGCAGGCAGGGCAGCAGCTTGCTTGCTGCCCTCTTATTTATTTATTTATTTTTGGCCCACTTAAACTTTGTTGTTTAAATGGCACTTTCAACCTCTATAGTTTTTATTCATTTATCTTTTGCACCTTCAGTTTTTTGTGGAAGCCCTATTGAGTATTATTGGCCCACCTATTATGTCCACTTCCCTTCCAATTTTGTTTTTTACTTCTTTAGAATTAGGACATGTTTGATAACCATTTAATTTTTAAATACTGAAAATTTAAGTACTAAAAATTAAATGCTGAAAATATCAAAAAATTGTTTGATAAAATTAAAAATTTAAGTGCTAATTTTTATTTATTTATTTAATAAATAAAAGATTTAAATGTTGAAAATTGTTTAATTTATATAACTACTCTCGAATCAAGATGATACAAGAAGAAAATCCTATCACAAACCATCACAAATACATTACACCACGAACAATCACATTTTTCACATCAAAATCAACATAAAAATCAAAACTTGGAAAACAAATAAAATAGAGTTAGGTACTACAGTAGTAGGTAGGTCAAGCCTCTCTCAAATTAAGACAAACTTCAAAAATGTCAATAATGCTGAGAAATCGTTCCTTCGATTTCTCTCCATCAGATCAAGAGCTTTTCAATAGCATCTTGTGTAATTAAAACATATCACGATTAAAAAACAAACCACAATGAGGTAATAACTGAAACATGAGGTGTCGTTTGTTTAGCGTTTTTGTTCCCAAGAAACTTGGAATGGAAACAGAAGTCCCTTAATTTCTCTTTCTTGTTATTGAGAACAAAATATTATTTCCAAAAAAGAACTCTTAAAAAATTAATCCATTACAACTCATACATTATAAACAGGAACTACCATAAAAATATGTTCAGAGCCACTTATTTGAGCACAATGAAAGAAAAAAGAGGTACATTTTGAATAGATGTTTAGTGGGATCAATGAACAAACAGGTGGTGGGCATACTCCATGTAAACAACTTATTATTCTTCTTCTTCTTCCTTTTCTTTTACCAAAAAAAAAAAAAGTTTGTTCTTAAAAACAGGAAGCAAAATTTTTTTCACCCTATTTCTATTTGTTTTCTCAAGCGGCTATTCAGAGTTTTCAGTGTTGTAAGTTGTATTATGTAGTGCATGAACATAATTTATATACAAAAAACTGGGTCTAATTCGTATACGTATAAGTTACTTTTTGTTAACTCAAAGTTACTGAAAAACTATGTCGTCATTGAAACAACTCATTCAGCTAACTTTGATGAATTTTTAAAAATTACTCATTTGTCCGTTTTTTGTGTTGTAAGTTGCATTATGGAGTATTTTGAACATAATTTTTGTAAAAAAAATCGATAAGTCACCATTCACTAACTTAAAATTGTCGAAAAAACTATGTCGTCATTGGCCATATTAATATTTGAACAAAACAAAATTTTCAATTGTGAAAGCCAGAGCTAAGAACCCTGGCTTTCACACAGTAAAAAAAAGAAAAATAAGTGGGCACTGTATAACTAGGATAAAGAATCTTGATTTTTAATTTTTTTTTTTTTAAAAAGCCGGGATTCTCAATCCCAACTTATAATGGTCGCGTAAATAAGTTAAAATAGGGCATTTTTTAGTATTTTTTTTTTTTTGAAAAATATTAAATTGTAAACAACTCGGCGTAAATGGGTTTGACTGAATGGGATTTAATTTTATTGATATTCATAAGCATCTAAAAAAATTAAGTTACTTCCTTAATTGTTCGACTAGCCAGTTGACCAAATCAATGGAATCCAAGTCCATGGTGTGATTGGTTGACCGATTGGAATTTTGGTTGATCGATTTATTATTTTACTCAAATTCTCAATCTTCTGGTACAATAGCGAATTTAGGATTTGCTTGATTGGATTGTCTTGAGTAGTATCTAGTTAACCTACAACTCAGTTCGGCTGATCAGTGTAGGGGATTTGTTGATTGGAGTCTATAATTTTTTATATTTACTACATTTCTTAATATGACTCTAGACCAAAATGACTCTTAATCTTCATGCAAACATTTAACGAAAATTTGTATGTAGGCACATAATAGACACATTTTTAGCATATGAAGTCATATGATGCACACAATTCAAAGGCATGTAATATACACGTGTGTTTTTTGGAGGCTCGTTTGTGCATACTCTTAAGGTCGAGATATTCCAACATTCAAAACCATATAAATAGGGTAAAAGATCTTGTTCAAACAATCTAGTCAAAATCTTATTTTTACCTGACCAGTTGGCAGACTCTACCATCAGTTGACCGATTGCACCCTCAACGACTCTTTTTACTAGCTGTTGGCAACCAATCGATCGATCGTTTTAGACTCAAAATCGATCATCCAACCCTTTGGTTGACCGATAAGACTAAAACCTCAAAACTCCTATCCTGAATCTTCCGGCCAATCGGTTTACCTGGTGATTGACTGTTTAAGCCGAAAAAAACACATTTTCCATGTTTTTAAAGCATTTTCTTGATTTAATTTTTAGGAAAAACATTCGCACATAAGAATTTATCATTTTATACCATTTTTAATAATATTTCAATTTATTTATAAGTGTTGTGCGTGATCTTAATTAGGTTGTATTAAGACTATAAAAAGAAGTGAGTTGTTTTATCGAACAATACAACAAAAAAAATACTCTTTGCTTGAAAAATATTCAATATCCTCATTGCAATTATCTTGATTACCTAAAAAATTCTTCTTGAAAAACAGTATTTTCTCATTTATAAGTATTAACATGCACAATTCGATAAGCACACCATTTTGTAATGACCGTCTCTATTGCAATAGTGACACATAATCCTAGGACAATCATTTGACTTTTTACCATGAGAGCTAGTAGTAGAATATTTATTGGTTACATGCAAACAATGCAGGATCAAAAGGGATGAAGTTAAAAGATTTACGAAAGCCTGAGCTAGAAAACACCAAGAAGCCACAAATGACATTTGCTAAGAAAAATATCGTAAATGGAAATAATCAATGACTTGGACGATACAAACAGACTAAGAAGAAATTAATACTGACCTATCAATTGCATGAAAGAGGTAAATCATACATCAAAGATACCCCAAATCCTCAATTTAAATTAATTAAATCTGTTAAAGACTCGAGTGGGTCATACTCAATCATGGAGAATTAATTGATATGTTATTATATGTTAGTATTTTGGGATTTTTTATTTTGTTTTTAACCTAATAACATAAGTATGACATATAGTTTGAACTTGAGATGAGATGAGAAAATGATTTAGAAAAACTCAAAAATTAGTCAAAACGGTTGACCGTTTATGTAAGACCCAAACTTTTACATACACATAACATTAGTTGCATTTTAGAATATTGAGAAAATAACGAGGTAGATTGTGTAATTTATTATGTAATTTAAAACTTTAGGGGTCAATTTGCAATTTTCAAAATATTAATTTTAGATTCCGGATTTAATTAATAACTTAAAGAAAATTGAGGGGAATTAGTATAATTTAAATAAAAATTTTAATCCCTCTCCTTCCCAATGAAGGAAAACATTTATACATATATATATATAACTCCATACACACACCCATTACAGCAAAACAAGAAAACAGAATAAAAGAAAAACAGAGAGAAAGAGAGGGGTTGGGTCCGATCCGGCAGTGTGATCGGGTGTGTGTGTGTTTTAGTGGTCGATGTGGGTGTGTCGCCGGTGGGGTAGTGTGCTTGGTCGACGGTGAGTGTTCGATGGCCGTTGTTGTCGTTGTTGCGTGTGTGTTTCGGTTGTGAGTGTGTGTGTTTCGATTGTGGGTGTGTGCGTTTTGGTTGTGTGTATGTGTGTTTTATTCATCGTGAGGATAGGTATTCTGTGTTGTTCAGTTGTCGACGAGTGTGTGTGTGTATCGTTCGTGGGGTTGTAGCTCCGACGGTCTGTGGTTGTCCATTCAGTGGTGTTCCGGTGTATATAGGTGTGTGTCGTCAACAATTTCATACCGGGAATGTGTGGGAGTCATCTGACGGTGAGTGTTTTGTGTGTGTGTGTTTGTTTGCCATTGTGGGTGTAGGGGCGTGATCGGAGCTAGCGCGGAGAGAGAGAGAGAGACAGACGGCTGAAAATCAGGCAGAAACAGAACCTGTAAAGCGCGTCGCCGTGGCGGTGAAGATCCAGTGAGCTAAACAGAATAAAAAGGGGGCGTCCACCGTGACGGTGAGTCCGTCGCAGCAGTGGTGAGGTCCAGGCGCAGAAAACATAACACAACAAAGAAAATCAAATAAAAACAAAAATCCAAAAATCCAACCTCTCGGTAGGCGGACGATTAGGAACAGGTAGAATTCCAAACTCTCTTAATATATGTATTTAATTGTTTCACTATGTGATCATAGAATTATCTAGTAATTTGTTGTTCCGATTTTTCATTGTGGGATTTATGATAAATTGTTGTGAAATTTTACCTGTTAAATTGTATGAAATAATTTGGACGATGTGGAAATTATGTGAAAAGTATGTTAATGTGTTTTATGTGTCGTATTAATTAAATGCACATATTAGAGGGGTTGGAGTTCTACTGAACGTTGGCTCACAACCCTACAGTTTTGATTACAGGGCTGGTGGGGACAAAACGACAAAGAGAATTTTATTTGAATTTCAATTTGTAAAATTTTGTTTATTATGTACCTTTGTAATCGGAGGAATCGATAATTATAATTATCGCAGTTGTTTGTAAAATCTTTCAATTTTGAAAGATTGAATATTCGGATTTAAATTATAAATTTGATAACTATAATTTTTCCCGCCGCATTGTAAATTAAAAGATTTTTTTGAAACGAATTACTAATTTCTTGTCACCGTTGTATGTAAAATTCGCAGATTTACTTGAAATAGTTTGATTGGTTATTAATGTGATTATGAATAAATTATTGTGTCAGATGTTATTTAAATATTAGTCACCTGTTATCATACAAATATTTTTAGGAGATCTATATAAATGAATTAATAAAAAATAATAATTTATTTATAAATGGTGAAATATTTGGATAGATTTCTCTATAGGAGAAACCGTGTGATGGCCCTGGGAAACTAGACCATTACAGGTGGTATCAGAGCGGGTTTGCGGCCACCTTGAGACTGGGTTATGGTACCCATTATTCATAATAAATTGTTTAATATGTAAAAATAATAATTTTAGTAGAAATAGCGAAATAAAAGTTGAAAAAAAATGATGGAAAAAAAAAAACGCTAAAAGTGAAAATCGAAAAAAAAAAAAAAAAAACCCACAAAATGAGGAAAAAAAAAAGGGGGGGGGGGGAAATATATATATATGCAAATATAGCGTTTGGTTAATGTTACTGATTCTATTCTCTTTCACATTTTGAGAAATTACATCCTTAGCCCCTAAATTATGTTTGGGTGTCTATATGGCCCTTTTGGTTAGCCAAATTACATATTTTGGTCCCTATAGTTTCAATTTGTACATTTGGTTTGAATTTGGTTCTTTATGATCATTTGTATTTTTGGACACTTTATGTTCTCGAAGTTTGACTAAAATCTCACTTTGGGTCCTTACAATTTCAATTTGATCATATTAAATTATTAGTATTAAAATTGACTTGGCAAATTGGGACTTGATATTAAGTTATCCTTTGTGATATTTGCATAAACTGCTGATGTTGTAAAATCTATTCGATGAAGTGATAAAATTCTCTGAATCTTATAAACGAAATATGGGGCATTTTATTTGGTATTAATATGTGATAGTGAACAAATTCCTAATATGTGGTTGTGGATAAAAATATTAATATCTGGTGGTGGGGTTAATAATAATAATAATATATATATATATATATATATATATATATATATATATGCATTGACGTCTCCATTATGTTTTCCCGGTGGTTGGACACTTTGCATTTATGTGTTATTAACATTATTTCACTTTGGTCCCTACCATTTTAATTTGAACATATTAACATCTTAGATGACGATTGATTAATATAATTTATCAATAATAAGTTAAATAAGTCTGGGTGAGTGCCGTGTTAGCCGTGGACCATAGGAGTTGTCGCTAAATTGAAAATATTAATTTAAAAGTGTTTACTGTCTTCTATATAAATCGTGAAATTGATGATGATTAATAGATCAAGTAAAATTTTAAAGGTGAAAAATGATTTTATTATCCTGCTATGCCAATGTGTGATCTCGTCAGGAAGGTATGTCATGCGAAATGTTGTTAGTCCTAACAGGAGGACATGTCCTATAAGACAATATATTATGATATGTTAGGAGGGCAAATCCTGCAAGTGGCTGCTCCTACCATTGGGGATATTTAATGACCTTGACACTGTTGGTCACTTTAGATGATACAATTGTACATGTCACGGTATTGTCGTAACTCCCGATCATGAGGTTAAATGATCCTATGACTAATAGAAAAATATGTGTACGGTATTTTGTTATATATCAAAATATTTTGGTTGGAGGATTTCAATGCATTATTTTTATTGCGGAAGTAGTAGTGGAATTTTATTTAGGATCCGTGTGCAGTTATATTTATATTATATTTTGAAAGGTAATGTTTGATAAATATACTTGATCCGTAAATTCTTTTTATATTATGAAGGCAGCATGTGCATTGTCTTCTAGGTAAATTTACAAATTACATTTTCATATAAATTATGGGAAAAAAAATGTTTATTAAAATGGACGGTGTTATAACGTTATGTGGATCAAGTAGATTTTTAAATATGGAAAATAGTTTTTGTGTTATCCGACTATGCCATAATTGTCTTCTCATCAGAAGGGCATGTCCTACGAGATGTGGATTACCTGTCAGGCAAGACCTGTAGGGTGAATATATTGGTACCTGTCAGGCATGACCTGCAGGGTGAATATATGTTGTTACCTGTCAAGCAAGTCCTGCAGGGTGGATATGTTGACTTGTTAGGAGTGCAAATCCTGCAGGTGGCTGCCCCTACCATTGGGGATATTAAATGACCCTGACACTGATAATCACTTTAGATGGTACAATCGTACATGTTACAGTACTGTCGTAACTCTCGATCGTGAGGTAAACGATCCTATGGTTGACAATGAAGTATGGTAGTTTATTATATACAAGTGAGTTGACGAGTTGATTTAAATCCGAATATTCTATTTTGATGATATTTTATTGGGATTTTGATATTGACAGTGAGTTGGTTATATTTTGTTGAGATTTGGATACTGCTCAGTGTGGCTATATTATATTGGAAAATGAATTTTGATAAAAATACTTGGTTCATAAAATGATCTGTGTATTATGAAGACAGTATACCAATAAAAATAATCTAAATATATATTAGTCTACTATTAGTATTAGATGGAGTCAGGTTGTGAGGTCATTGGGAAACTATTGGGAGTTAGTGTGGAAAGGATAATTTGAATTATTCTTGAGTTTGATTGGTATTTTAGAAATTTATTGAGGCTTTGGATAATATTTTATATACATGTTACAGTGACTATTGACCCTTGGTGACATATCGAATTTTCGTAGTTGAGATGTATTTACGTGGTTACAACGGATTTACATATTTCCAAATAGTTATATGATTCTAGATATATTTATGTGGTTTGGGATACATATGTATTTCAAGATGTATTTGTGCGGTTGATATATATTTACGTGATTCATAAGTATTTATATATTTTGATATATATTTATGTGGTTGAGACGTGTTTATGTATTTCAGTACGTATCTATGTGCCAGAGAAATATTTATGTGGTTTTGATGTATTGCGAATTTGTTTTTTTTTTTATTATTTGAAGTTGGATTGTGGTAGTATTTATAAAACGTTTACGAGATTATTGAAATTTTGATGTGGATATTAGGATTGATGATTTTTAGTCTCACGGGCCAGTCCACGTGGACTTTGGGTTATTTGTTACTTATGAGGTTGGTTGCGAATATGTTGGTTTAAATATTGGATGGAATGGATAAATGCTGGTCATGGGATATGGCAATGGATTTGAAAAGTCATGCCAAGTGAAAAAATTATTGAGGTCGTAGCCCTATTAGAAATGAGATAGATCCAATCCAATGAGACTACTGTGTTAAAATTATATTGTGATTTATTGTGATTTTTAGAGTAGCGTGGCAAAAGCATTTAGGAATATAAGATTCTTTGACAGTTGATTGTCTGTGCTAGGTGGTACCGACCAAAGTGCACCCTATTTGTTGGTTATTGAATAGAATGTAGGCCACTGTGAATGAAAATGTTGCGATGTGTGGAAGTGATTTGACGGTTAAAAATTATGGGTGATTTTTGGTTATGGGACCCTACATAGAGAACAATTGTTCTAGAATTAAGTGTGACTAACATGACCATGCGGTGCGATTCTGAAGTATATTGTTTGGGAAAAAATTTCGGGACAAAATTTCTTTTAGGGGGGAAGAGTTGTAAGACCCTAACTTTTGTAAACACATAAAAGTTGCATTTTAGAACATTGAGAAAATAACGGGGTAAATTGTGTCATTTATTATTTAATTTAAAATTTTAGGGGTCAATTTTCAATTTTCAAAATATTAATTTTCGATTTCGGGTTTAATTAATAACTTAAAGAAAATTGAGGGGAATTAGTGTAATTTAAATAATTTTTTTAATTCTTCTTCTTCCCAATGAAGAAAAATGTTTATATATATATATATATATATATATATATATATATATATATATATATATATATATATATATATATATATATATATTTATATATAACTCCATACACACACCCATTACAGAAAAAAAAAAAAAAAAAAAAAAAACAGAGAGAGAGAGAGAGGTCGGCTCCGGTCTGGCAGTGTGATCTAGCGTGTGTGTGTTTCAGTGGTCGGCGTGGGGGTGTTGGTGGTCTGCTTGGTCGACGGTGAGCGTTCGGTGGCCGTCGTCATCGCTGCTGCATGTGTGTGTATGTGTTTTGATTATGGGTGTGTGCGTTTCGGTTGTGTGTATGTGTGTTTTATTCATCGTGAGGGTGGGTGTTCTGTGCTGTTCAGTTGTCGACGAGTGTGTGTGTGTTGTTTGTGGGTGTTGCATCTCTGACGGTCTGTAGTTGTCCGTTCGGTGGTGTTCCGGTGTGTATAGGTGTGTGTCGTCAACGATTTCATGCGAGTATGTATGGGAGTCGTCTGACGGTGAGTGTTTTGTGTGTGTGTGTGTGTCTGTTTACCGTCATGGGTGTAGGGGCGTGATCGGAGCTGGCGAGGAAAGAGAGAGAGAGAGAGGGCCGACTAAAAATCAGATAGAAATAGAATCTGCAGAGTGCGTCGCCGTGGCGGTAAAGATTCGGTGAGCTAAACAGAATAAAAAAAGGGGGCGTTTACTGCGGTGGTGAGTCCGTCGCCGTAGCAGTGAGGTCCAGGCGCAGAAAACAGAATACAACAAAGAAAATCAAATAAAAACAAAAATCCAACCTCTCGATAGGCGGACGATTCGGAACAGGTAGAATTCCAAACTCTCTTAATATATGTATTTAATTATCTCACTGTGTGATTATGGAATTAGCTAGTAACTTGTTGTTCCGATTTTTCATTGTGAGATTTATGATAAATTGTTGTGAAATTTTACCTGTTAAATTGTATGAAATGATTTGGACGATGTGGAAATTATGTGAAAAACATGTTAATGTGTTTTATGTGTTGTATTAATGAAATGCACATATTAGAGGGGTTGAAATTCTATTGAGCGTTGGCTTACAACCCCACAGTTTTGATTACAGGGCTGATGGGGACAAAACGACGAAGAGAATTTTATTTGAATTTCAATTTGTAAAATTTTGTTTATTATATACTGTTGTAATCGGAGGAATCGATAATTATAATTATCGCAGTCGTTTGTAAAATCTTTTAATTTTGAAATATTGAATATTCGGATTTAAATTATAAATTCGATAACTATAAATTTTGCCGCCGCATTGTAAATTAAAAGTTTTTTATAAAACGAATTACTAATTTCTTGTCACCGTTGTATGTAAAATTCGCGGATTTACTCGAAATAGTTTGATTGGTTATTAATGTGATTGTGAATAAATTATTATGTCAGGGGTTATTTAAATATTAGTCACCTGTTACCATACAAATATTTTTAGGAGATCTATATAAATGAATTAATAAAAAATAATAATTTATTTATAAATGATGAAATATTTGGATAGATTTCTCTATAGGAGAAACCGTGTGACGGCCCTGGGAAATCGGACCGTTACAGTTTATAAGATCAATCGACTGATTGATTATTTAGACTAGTAAAATAGTCGACTAAATTGAATTCAGTTGATCGGTTCATTGCAAAATAAATGAACCCTAAAATTTGAGTGAATCATTCGGCCGATTAGGGTTTCAGCTGATCGATTGTCGGTAGTATATAATGTTATCCTAGATTCATTTCACCTTCTAAGTTCATTTCCCAAACCTTTTCTGTTTTCAACCCCTCAAAAATCCTTCACCGTCCCACAAAATCTATTAAACTCTCAATTTTTCTCTATGAATTGCAAGGTCTAAGTTGTTCAAATCAATATGGGTGAAGAGTCGAACCAAGAAGTCCGATTTGGTTGTGTTCTTCGTGATTTCCCGTATCTAGGTAAGAATCCTTTATCTATTTTGTTGTTCTTAGTATTTTCCTTGTTCTTTCCATTGTTTCATTGGGTGTTGCTCCCTAGGATCGTTTCTATTGTTCATTACATTTGTCTTTCCCCCTAAATCCCTGTCAAAATGGTTAAAAAACAAGTTGCTAAGAAAAGGTCGGGTCATGGGTCAAATGACAAGGAAAAGAAGCCCAACGTACCTTATTTTGAAAACTTTAAGTTTTTAAGCACAGATAATAAAAAAATATATGAACTTGATTTGAGAAAACGAAGGCAGTTTATGGTAGGTCTGTTGATTTTGAGGAACTCGTGTCTAAAGGGATATATTCTTTCTAAATTTCAAGGTTTGGGATGGGAAGGGATGTGTTTTTGTTTGAAAATAAACATTACTATACCCATTGGGTTTGAATGTTCTATAGTAATTTTTAGGGAAAATTTTTTTGCAGTCCTAAATGCCCAAAAAACAACTTTTCAAGGACAAATGATTTTTTAATCATCCCAAAACCCCCATAAAAATTGAATTACCGATTTTGCCCCTCTCTCTCTCTCTCTCTCTCTCCGGCGCACTGGGCAGGCGGGCCCGCCGCCCCCCTCTCTCTCTCTTTGTAGACAGTGGGCAGGCGGGCCCCACGCCTGCCCCTCTCTCTCTCTACAGAGGTGGGCAGGCGTGGGGCCCGCCTGCCCCTTCTCTCTCTGGGCAGACAGTGGGCAAGTGGCCCCACGTCTGCCCTCTCTCTCTCTTTCCTCTCTTCTCTCACCACTCACTCACTCTCTCTTTAAGATTTTGGACCTCACTCTCTCTCCTCACTCTCTCTCATGATTTTGGAACAAAAAAAAAAGGACCCACTCTAATTTTTTCTCATTTCTATTTTACTATTTTTATTTAGTATTATTTCAATTTCAAAACCCCATTTTTTTATTTTTCAATTTCACACATTTTTCTTTATTCCATATATATATATATATATTTTGTATTTTTGGAACAAATGATAGTCCTTAAAAAGTTATCTATTGAAGAACAATGTAAGTGGTATTTTGTGATATTTTTTAGTTAATTGGATATCTACTTAATTTCACCTACAAATCTTGTAGAAATATATTGAGTTATGTAATGTTTAGTAGATATCTACTCAATTTATTTTCAATAGATATCTCCTTAATTTATTTTCAGTAGATATCTATTTAATTTATTTTCAGTAGATATCTCCTTAATTTATTTTCAGTAGATATCTACTTAATTTGGAACAAATGAAATGTTTCAAAAATAAAAAGAAAAAAAGAAAAAAGAAAAAAGAAAAAAGAAAAATGGAATAAAGAAAAAGGTGTGAAATTGAAAAATAAAAAAATTGGGGTTTGAAATTGAAATAATACTAAATAAAGGGAGTAAAATAAAAATGGGAGTAAAAAAGGAAAAACTCTTGCTTGTAATAAACTAGGGGTAAAAAAGGAAAAAAGAAATATTTGCCAACTCAACATAGCACTTTTCAAATTAAAAATGTTAAAATAGGAGTTTTTACATGAAAGGAATTTTGGTGGGATCTAAAAAGTTGTCTCAACTCAAAATGGGACTTTTGGAAGAAAAATCCTAATTTTTACTGTATGGAAAATAGATTTTATTCTTATGTCAATAAAGTCAATATTGAGTTCTTATTAGATGACCTCTCTGAATTCTTCTATGTACCTGGAGACAATGTTTTTCCACAAAAACAATAGTCAATAGATCATGAATAATGCAATCTTCAGCAAGCTCAAGTAGAATTCTATGCGAGAGATTATATGAATTTTTAGTGGATTGAATTCTATGCGAGTGATTAAGGGAGTAGGTATATGCAAGAGTTTCTTGCCGAACTAGTATAAAATATATGGTGTCAACTGTCTCTACCCTTACATTTTGTGTGTGTGTTAAATATGACAATTCCGCATATAATCAAGATAAATTCGATTAGAATTTAATTAATTGAATTTAAATTTTAAATTAGCCAATTCACCTCCTCATTGATAAATCTTTGGACCAACAAATTCTACAAATATAAACGTAGTTTTATGTTAGAAATACAATTTTATTTTTTTTGTCAAAAATATCTTCATTATACTTATATTTTTGAATCGTCTTGGTCATTCACTTTACTTTCATTGCATCAATTTTGGCATATCTCGTTCTCAATTATAAATTTCGTTAATATCTATTTTACTTTCGATGTATCAACCAGTAAAGTAATTAATTGAGTTAACTTGACCCAAAAAACACTATTTGCCATAACCTCGAGTTTTTAGTTGGCAAATGTGTAATTTACCTTCGAATCCAACCAAACGTGGCATGAATGCAAAGACCAAGGTCCATCCTTCTACCGTATCACACAGCTTAATCCCACCACAGCTTTTGCCTCAATCAAAGCCATTGATGGTTCCACAAAAAAGTGGCCCCATCCACACATCACAGTCACGTGCCAATGCGAAGACAGAATAATAATTCTATCCTCCTCACATGTATCCTATGACCTCTGTCCATATAACACCAAAACCTCACCGCTTCCCTCTACTCGCCAAGTGCTTCCAACCATCATGGGCTCTGCTACTCAGCCCTCTCTATCTCCTCATTTTCTTTCCCTGTACTTTGCTCTGTTCCTGTGTGTCTCCGGCGTGGCTTTAGCCTCCTCTGTTCCGACCAAGATCGGCCAGGGCTACCGTCTGATCTCCATTGAAGAGTCCCCTGACGGAGGCCTTGTGGGCCACCTCCAAGTCAAGCAGAATAACAATGTCTATGGCCCTGATATTCCTCACTTGCAACTCTATGTCAAGTGAGTTCTTTAAGTAACAATTTCATTGATTTTTTCAATTTGAGTTGTGCTCTATTTTTGTTTTCAGACAGTTTTAAAACCTTAATCCGGCTTTGTTTTTTCTTTTTTTCAGACAGTTTTTAACTTTTTATTGTTGACATTTTGGTGATTGTTTTTTTCAGGCATGAAACGGAGGACCGTTTGAGGGTTCACATTACAGACGCAAACAAGCAACGATGGGAGGTACCGTACAACCTTCTCCCCAGGGAACAGCCACCGTCGTCGAAACAGACCATTTCCCGGTCACGAAAGAACCCGATAACCGCCTCCGAGTACTCCGGCGGCGACCTCATCTTCAGCTACACCGCCGACCCATTTTCCTTCGCCGTCAAACGAAAATCGAACGGCGATACACTTTTCAACTCGAGCTCCGAGAAATCAGACCCTTACAGCGATTTGGTGTTCAAAGATCAATATCTCGAGATCTCTACAAGATTGCCCAAAGACGCTTCGCTTTACGGACTGGGAGAAAACACTCAGGCCGGCGGAATCAAACTTCGGCCAAACGAACCCTATACTCTGTACACAGAGGACGTGTCCGCCATTAATCTTAATACGGATCTATACGGGTCGCATCCGGTTTATATGGACCTGCGGAATGTGGGTGGGGAGGCGTACGCCCATGGAGTTCTGCTGCTGAACAGTAATGGGATGGATGTGTTCTACAGAGGAAGCTCTATGACATACAAGGTGATTGGGGGTGTTTTCGACTTTTACTTCTTCTCCGGTCCGACACCGCTCGGTGTGGTTGATCAGTATACTGCATTCGTGGGCCGGCCTGCTCCTATGCCCTATTGGTCGCTCGGTGAGTTTTAATTCTCCTCACGTTTTAATTTCCATTTTTACCCTTCGTTTGAGTTTAGTGTTTAACTGGATTGATTTAGTTACCATAGATAGGATCCGTATGATATGAGGTGGAGAATTTACCAATTCGAGTTAAAACAGTTGGGCAACTCTGCAAGGTCAAGATTTGAACCTGTAAAAAAATATTTGCTGGGAGGGATAATCTCGTATTTCAAACGAAATTAGTCTTACCCCAGTATGGGCACTCGTGGGTATGCCGGAAAAAAAAATTGTTACATATATATTAGTAAAAGAAGTTCGTATCAATAGAGGAAGCACATTGCTACATGTCTCAATCTCCATTGATTGCTGTAGCTAATTCATTTATGATTTATAGGTAGAATTTATGGCATTTTATTAAAAACATAAATAAAAAACAGAAAACATAAATAAAAAATATTCATTCACATTAAAATTATATATATATATATATATAGACGAGTCGAGGCTGGGTGAGTTTTAAACAAAAAATGGTCATGTCTAAGTCCTAGTCCCATCCTAAAAATAAATTGGCTTAAATCTTGAAATTCTAACCCAGTCTATAGACTTATACATGAAGCCCAACTTTTTAAAAAATAATTAATGGACAGAGTGGTCCTATGTGCCCTTGACCACTCCTATACCCCTGCGGATATTGGGACTTAAATGGGTGCTAAGAACATCTCTCTAAGTTTTTCTATTTTAATTTTAGTTAAAATGGGGAACATGTAAATTTCAACTCTTCCTTATCTTCTTCCTTATTCTAGAGACATCACATTTGACTCTCAAAATGCGGAGAACCACATTGTGGTTCCATATATTATCACTCCTTCTCTCTTTCTTTTTTCTATTTATATAATTTAAAATTATTATTTTAAAGACAAATAGTAATAAATTTTTTAACTAATTACTTTTATCATTATTTTTAATAAATTATTAAGTAGAATAACTTTTTAATTTATATAGTAATTTAAAAACTCTCAAATAATTGATATATGACAATTTTAGGTCATTTTTGTTTGCCTATATAAATGTTAAAAAGAATACAATTCTATGATCTAGGTATTCATTATAGGGTTAATTAGTTAGGTCGTTTTACATTTTGTCTCCTGTGATATTCGCGTCACCATTTTGTTACTGTGGTTAGACTTTTGTTGCATTTACCCTCTTGTTAGCCATTTGTCTCTTGTAGTTATGGTTATATCACTGGATCAAATGCAACAAAATTTAACTAAAGAGAGCAAAGTGGTGATAAAAAATATAGGAGACAAAGGACAAAATAACCTAATGTAAAGTATAATTAACCCATTCATTATACCAACTTGGCTTCATCATGCTTGTGCCCTCTTTTGGGGAAAATTTTGTTTGTTAAAATACTTGTTAGTTTTGCCTTTTGATGATTACTTCTTTGCTTTTAAATTTATATAGGACTTTTTTTTTTTTTTTACTTTTTTCCAAAAAAAAGATGACTGTGTGATTGCTTTACTTTTTGATTCTTTTTGGGAGCGTACTGCTCTTTGTTTATTCCTCGTATTATTATTATTATTGCCACAAGCTTTTCTCTGTTCAAATTCGAAATCGAACAATATAATAATTTGTTTGATTATGAAACTTCGCCTATATTTGGAGTGCACGAGTCACCATCCTTTTTCTAATAATTATCTTTCATAAGATCTTTTTTTTTTTTTTTAATAATTATCTTCATAACATATATTTACAATTTATTTATATCTTTTTTGATACATATATGCTGTGGGAGACAGATTTGAATTTTAAACTTTCTACAAATAAGATAAACTAAATATCCACTAGATTATAAGGCTTAAAATATTTGTTAATCATTCAATGTTTCAATAATTTTTCTAGAAGATATTTTTACATAATTTTAGTAAGAATGTTTTGTTATATATATGCACCAGTAATTATCTGAATAAAGACATGATTTAATATTATTTTAATAAAAAAATATTTTTATATAATTTCAGGTTATATTTTAAAACATAATAATAAATGGCCTTAAACATTTTAAATGCCTGTGTGTGAAAAATAAGGATAGAGATCTTTTTGTGTGCACAAGAAAATATAGGGTTTTTTTTTTTTATTTGCTTCTCTGTCATTTGGCATATAACTACAAATTTTTTCTGTCATTTATAAAATACTGGTTAATTCTTTATTTTTTTTTATCAAATATCATTTAGTTTCCTTATAGGTAAAAAATTACTGAAATTAAAACTATACTAACAATTTTAACCTTTAACAATTATAAGATCATTAAATAATAAAAAAGTAAAAATATACGATTTTTTTTTTTTTTTTATATTTTCCTATCCTCCTCCTCCGGCTAAGTAGCCACCTACCTTTGACTGTGGTGCCGAATTCTCTCTCTCTCTTTTTTCTCAATCTTTTTTTTATTCTCTTCTTTGCCTCATCCCTCTCTGATCTCCGCTCTCTCAAGACAAACGACTGTCAAATATGCTTCACCCCAGTAGCAACAAGGTAAAAAATCACTCATAGTTGAAGTTGAAAGAGTGTTTTCACTCGGCCAACAAATTCTTTCTCATTTCATAGAGTAGCATCGCACTAGCTGAAAAAGCCCTTCCTTTTGAATCAACGGTTGGGTTGGCTATTTAGATGCTTGTTGTGAAAATTCTTGAGTAATCCGAGATGAAAAAGAAGACCCAAAATTTTGTGAACATAAACGGATATGTAGATTGATATTTTGCAAATGACAGAGAAATTTATAGTAATGTGTGAAATATCAAGGGAAGTAAGTACTACAAATTCCCAATAGATTTTTTCGGGTGGGGTTTTGATCTAGAAAGGAGAACCTAGGAAATTTTATTTCCTAAAAATTAATTTTGAATCTTGCCCTTCATTTTTGGCAAAAAATAATCTTAAACCTAACCTTTTAAATAATCTATTGATAAACATAAGTTGGTGAGTTGCCCCTTTAAATCCTCCAAAAAATCTTCGTAGGCCCACATGGAAGATGTGTACAAGTATTTTCTATTTTTCTTGGTTTGTCAATCCACCAAAAATCTACACTTTTTTGGTCTTGCTTGTTGAAAGCAAAAAGTGGGTCTGCCAGTTGATTTATTTCAACGTAATCTTCCCTACATGAGTTGTGAATTGGGAATCACTGTCTGATTTCAGACATAATGACCTGTTTTTTTTTTTTTCAATAAATAAATCTCACTTTATTTTAGGGGACTTATGTTTAAATAAATTCCACAAAAATAAATTCTAAAAAGCTCTTCTATTTTCTATCTTCCCACAGGCTTCCACCAGTGCAGATGGGGATACCACAACCTCTCGGTAGTAGAAGATGTGGTTGAGAACTACAAAAAGGCCAAAATCCCACTTGATGTTATATGGAATGATGATGACCACATGGATTTCCACAAGGACTTCACCCTCAGCCCCTCAAACTACCCTCGCACCAAGCTGCTGGCATTCCTTGACAAAATCCACAAGGAAGGCATGCACTACATTGTCCTAATTGACCCTGGGATTGGCATCAATTCAACCTATGGTGTCTACCAAAGAGGCCTACAAAATGATGTCTTCATTAAGTATGAGGGCAAACCCTACGTAGCCCAAGTGTGGCCTGGCGCGGTCAACTTCCCGGACTACCTTAACCCTAAAACTGTCTCGTGGTGGGTTGACGAGATCCGTCGGTTCCATGAACTCGTCCCAGTGGACGGGCTCTGGATCGACATGAACGAAGCCTCGAATTTCTGTTCTGGGCTCTGCACTATTCCTGAGGGGAAAAAGTGCCCTACTGGGTCTGGGCCTGGCTGGGTCTGCTGTCTTGACTGTAAGAACATAACGAAAACTCGTTGGGATGATCCTCCATACAAGATAAATGCATCAGGGATACAGGCTCCGATAGGGTATAAAACTATTGCCACTAGCGCCTACCACTATAACGGCGTCCTCGAATATGATGCCCATAGTCTCTATGGCTTTACAGAGACTGTAGCAACTCACAAGGCTCTTCAAGGGCTCGAGGGTAAGCGCCCGTTTATATTGTCCCGTTCGACTTTCGTCGGCTCGGGACATTACACCGCCCATTGGACGGGCGACAACCAAGGGACGTGGGAGAATTTGAGGTACTCGATATCCACAATGTTGAACTTTGGGATTTTCGGAGTCCCGATGGTCGGATCAGATATTTGCGGATTTTACCCCGCGCCTACAGAAGAGCTCTGCAACCGTTGGATTGAGGTAGGCGCTTTTTACCCTTTCTCGAGGGACCACGCGAACTTCTACTCCCCTAGGCAAGAACTTTATCAGTGGGAGACAGTAGCTGAATCTGCTCGGAACGCACTAGGTATGAGATACAAACTTCTGCCGTATCTCTACACTCTGACCTACGAGGCGCATGTCTCTGGTGCACCGATCGCGCGTCCACTCTTCTTCTTGTTCCCGAATTACACCGATTGTTATGGTGTTTCAACTCAATTCTTGGTCGGGAGCGGCCTAATGGTGTCTCCAGTCCTTGAACAAGGCAAATCGGAGGTCAAAGCTCTATTCCCCCCCGGTTCGTGGTACAATCTATTCGACATGACACAAACAATCGTGTCGAAAGAAGGAAAAACTGTCTCCCTTGATGCACCCCTACACGTTGTCAACGTCCATTTGTATCAAAACATGATTATCCCAATGCAACAAGGCGGCGTTCTATCAAAAGAAGCACGAGATACGCCTTTTAGCCTTATTGTGAGCTTCCCATCAGGGGCCAAGGAGGGGCAAGCTAAGGGAAAGCTATTTTTAGATGAAGATGAACTACCGGAGATGAAGCTAGGGAATGGGCAGTCGAGTTATGTGGAATTCTACGCGACGGTTGGAGAGGGAAAGGTGAAGGTTTGGTCAGAAGTCGAAGAGGGTGAGTTTGCATTGAAGAAGGGTTGGGTGATCGAGAAAGTTACTGTTTTGGGATTGGATTCAATTGGAGGGGAGTTTGCTCTTGAGGTTGATGGAAATCAAGTTTTGGGTACTTCGGATTTCGAGTTTAGGGCCACAGAGCAGAGGTTTGTGGGGGATTCTGAAGAGGGTGAAGAGAAGAAGAAGAGTATGATGGTGGAGATTAAAGGGATGCAATTGCCTTTGGGGAAGAAGTTTTCTATGTCATGGAAGATGGGAATCAAGGGTTGAGATCATTTCTGGAAGTCCTTGTTTTTGTTTGGAAAATTAAATTTTTGATGTTTGAATAATGGGAGCTTTAATTTGAGTAGAGAAGAAGAGATGGGCTAAAGCATGGCTCATCCTTTTTTCAATAGAGAGTACAATGTCAAAGCCAGGCCGTTGGGTTTGGAGGTTTTCTAGTTGTAGTATGTAGTGACTTTGTCGTCCAAGTATAATTTAAATCCGAGCTTCTTAAAGCTTTTTATGATATTGGATTGGATTTTCACTTTCAACCCCATATTTTCTTTGTTGTTTCGATTTGTGCCTTTTCTTTTTCATTCATGTTTGTGTGTGTTTTGTACTTTCATCTGATATTAATTAAATATTGAATTTGTATTCTATATCAACTAGTCAAGGTTAAATTTAACTAGTGCATTGTACATTGAATTTGAATAATATTGTTAACATTTAGAGAATAAAGCAAAATGAATGTAAAATCAAATATAATTTGATCAAAAATGTAAATATTCGTCTTGAAGGTCAACTTTAACTTGTGATAATCAATTACGTCACGCAACATTGTTAAAACTTTTGTTTTTTGAATATACCAACTAGTAAGACTTCTCATTCAAATACTCGAATTCTCCAATGTATCTAGTCATAAAACACTCTAGATTCATGAGAAAACATTCCAAAAATGTGCAGTCTTTAGGTGGAATTTCAAACACCTCAAAAATAGATATTGGTCAAGAGAGAATCAAGGAGAATCTTAAAGAAATAGCTAGCTTTTAAAATTAAATCTCCAACATCTTAATCTCTTCAAAGATTATTCTAATATCATTAGAAAATATTTAAACATTAATAAATATGATTTACAATGAATAAATCGGAACAACTGTTTGAATATTTGAACAAAAATGTTAAAAAAATCAAACTTTTCTATGAAACGGTCAATTGGCCAAGAGTGTCGGTCGGCTGGATTAGCTAAAAAAAATCTTATGCCTTTTGTCTGATTTAGCCAGTCAGATAAGGTATTTCGATTGACTGTTTATCTACGATTTTTATACCTATTGAACCCTTGTTTAGTTCAACCGACCAGATTAGATTATTAGTTCAACTGCTACACCCTAGGTTTAATTTGTGTCAATTAAGCTCACAATGATCATCAATTAAGTTCATGTGAGTAAGAATGCTTTGTGTGTGATCCTAATTAGTCAAGATATATTAGAAACCTAAGCGTTATTTTACCTAGAAAAACAAAAACAAAGTATTGATAATTGACTATTCAATTTCTTCATATTTGAGCTAGATCTTTCCTCATTTTTTTTCATCTCGATAATGCTTGTATCTTGTGCTTTCAAATTATAACATCAAGTTTATCTGTCTAAGATATAATTTCGACAAAAATATTATTAGATGCCTTAAACATCAAATGTGGTATCATCAAAATCATTAAATTAGGGTTAACTTTTTAGGGTTAACAATCTTTCCCTTTTTTTTTATGACGGCAACTCATTTGATATTTTTTCAATTAAACATATTTAACACGCTTGCCCTGAATATGAAAATGGTTCTTTAACCAATAAAAAACATTTAAGCGGAAACCATCAAGAGTGAATCATGAACATTTTAAGTCAATGTGAATCTAATAAAGAAATTTCAAGAATCTCATTTCTTAACCATTTTTGGTAGTATGTTAAAAAACATCTATATCTCTCCCTTTGTTAGCTCAAAAATTGGGGGGAATTTTCGGGAGTTGTTTTACGTGATGTTGGATTTTTAATGATGTGAACACTTCCATTATGGATTGGAATAACACTATCATCATAATTCATGTGTTTTGTTTTTTTAAAACCTCAAAGACAAAGTGAGTACAATCACTTTCTAATCACTCGAAGAGCTCAATTTTTTAAAAATGCATATGAAACCTTTATACCCTTCAAAGAATTTTGAAAACAATTTTCGTGATATGCAGTTTTTTCAAAACATTATTTTGAAAATGATGATAAACATTTTGTAAGAAGTTTAATGCAATTTAACTTGCACATACATCATTGTGTCTAGATATAGCCAAACCCCTTATGATTTTGAAAAACTTCTCTTCTAATAGAGGTTTCGTAAAAATGTCAATCAACTGATTGTGTGTTGACAAATCATAATAAGATATCACCTTTTTGAATATGGTCTCTGATATGTGATCTGCCTACATATTTCTAAACCGAATTAAGTTGGTTTTCGAGCGTTTATATAATATTTTATTATATTTTAATTAGTTTTTATCTTTTTGTCTTAAATCAGATGTGTGAGGCAAGAAGATAGGAAACTGGAGCGAAAACGATGAGATCGAATCGAAGGCGAGTCGAAGTTACAGTGGATAAATAAGTAAGGAAGCAAAAATATGAAGGAAGCCCACTGCCTAGGCGTCCAGACCTCCGCCTAGGCAGTGAAGATGCTGAGAATGACAAAAAGCTACTGACAGCCCACCGCCTAGGCGGAAACCCTAGCAGAAACATTTCCAAATCCACCGCCTACTTCTTCGCCTAGGCGGTCACCAAACCTGCAAAGCCGGTACAGGTGCTGTAACTTCAAAGCTATTTTGGACTACGATTCAATCCCATTTTGGAAACACTCAAAACATGGAAGTTGTATATCTTTTTCTTAGCTTTCCATAGGTTTTTGAATTACCTCAATCGGAGCTCAGACGAAGAAGTTACAGCCAAAACAAGAAAGAGTATCACTGTCGCAGCGGTGACACCACTGCCGCGGCGGTCAAACTGCAGAAACTTTGTAACGGCTCTGTATATCCACCGCCGCGGAGGTCGCCCTGCACCTGTAAAGTGTTTTTAGATATTTTAGGATATTTTTGGCCCTATATCCTTCCCTCCGGAAATGAGGGCGTTTATTAGGTTAGATAGAATAGAGAGAGGGTTTTGGAGAGTGCTCATTCAATCCCAAAGAAGAAGATGAAGGAGGAGCAATCAGATGACAGTTTTAGCGCTAAATCTTCGAATGACGGCTAAGTTCTTCATATATTGATTGTGTGTGCCTTATTGTTTGTTTATCGTGCTTAGATTTACATTTAGAGAATAAGGGGTTTGACTCTCAAAAGAGGTAACCCCGGATTCGGACTAGTATAAACGAACGCCACAATCCTATAACCCGATCAGGGTTTGAATTGTAGACAATCGATGACGTTGGGGCGAGACTCACGTGACCCAGAGTCGTTAAGCCATTGATGGGGACTTTGGCGTTGACGCGAAATCACGTATTCTCTCGTGTTACACTCGGGAGAGGTGATAGGGGAGTTTTAGAACGGAGATTGTCGATAGGATAAAGACAACGCGACGATCCAATAACCTGGGAGGGAGTTGGATTGTGTGCAATCAATGACGTTGGGGCGAGACTCACGCGGCCTAGGGTCGTTAAGACATTGAAGGGGGCTTCTTCATTGACACAAAATCACGTATTCCCCCGTCTTACACTCGGGAGAGGTGGCGGAGGAGTTTACGAACCGAGATTGTCAAATAAGTCGAACGCCGTTAACGTAGACTAAAACGAAACCAAACGCATTTAAGTAAATAAAGTTAATCCCTAGGCAATCTACTCCCCAAAACTATCTCAATATTAGTATTAGTTAATTTAGTTAGTAGTTTAGTATTAGTATTAATTAAATACCATTTTTTATCGCCTAGATAAAGTTAAGTTATGATAATCATAGTACTCGATAGTAACGACACCAATCCCTGTGGATACGATACCCGACCTAAAAAGGTCCACTATACTAAAACTTGATTCGTACGCTTGCGGTGAAAGTGACAGCGCTTATTTAGCGGCCACCAGTCTCGAATAAAGTAATGATGAATCTCAATAAGCTTAGTGCGTGAGTATTGTGTTGTTTTGTTATTTAAACATATTGTACTTGTGTTATCACATAAAATAGGCATACATTCCACATAAATATCAAAATCGCGTAGTTATTGTTTCATATATAGAACTTGTGTACAACTGCAACCGATGCCATGCATTCAACATCAGTTGTGAATACGACAATATAATTTTATTGCTTGCTCAACCAAGAAATGAGTGCATGATCTAAAAAGTAACATGATTCACTTATGTCTTTATGCTCAACTTTGCATCTGGCAAGGTCAACATCGGACTAATTGAGCATATTAAATTTATTGCTCCTTATGTACCATAACTCTAAGTCACATGAGGCTATCAAGTATCTAAAATATAAGTTTAACTGTGATTAGATGAGACTCCTTCGGATATAATTGAAAGGGAGCACACAAATACACACTAAACATTATATCAGGATTATTTGCAGTTAGGTAAAATAAGCTCCCTACCATACCTCTGTAGATTTTCTCGTTAACGTCATTACCTTTCGATAGACCTTCTCTTTAATGCTCTCCACTGTTAGCTTGAAATTATTCAACCTAATCAAGGATCTTGGCTTACTTTTCATCACTCCTAACTCATATACAAGCATCAAAGAGTAATATTTTCAATGATTCTCTTCTATTATATATAATTCTTTCTTCTTTGTCTATAAAGTTGTTGGTGATAAATACTGAAATTTCAAAATAAATACTTAAATATTTTGGAATAAAACTAATAATTATCAAACAATATTCATGTGAACATTAACTAATCATTTATGGGTAGTAAAATCAAAATATGAAAATTATGTAAAGCAATCTAAAGTGTATACTAAATCAGAATTATAACGTTAATATTTACGTAATAGAAACAGAAAAAATAGCAGAGAAAAGAAGTAAATGTGATAGGTTGAAATTACCTATCTATTTCTAATCCGATTTTGGTAGTTTTCAAGTGTTCTTGTAATGTTTTAATATGTTTAATTCGTTTTTATTTGGTTTTATGTAAATCAGGTGTTAGGGACAAAAATGGTCGAAAACGGTTGAAAATTGAGCAAATCGGTAGGTCATTGGTGGAGAAACAGTTGAAAAGTGAGCAAAGTGGCAAAAATGCCAACCAGCAGCCTCATCACTGCAGGGTTGGCAACCCAGGGCCACTGGCTCTCTATCGCTGCAGCGATGGCCTTCACCGCTATAGCGGTGAAGGGTGAGTGTACCATCTGCCCAACCACCGCTGCAACAATGCTCTTCACCGCTGCAATGGTGAAGGGTCAATGGATCTACTAACTTCCCATAGCTGAAGCGATGCCAACCACTGCTGCAATGACCCGACACCACCTAGCAAAGATATTTTGGGATATTTTGAGATATTTTCTTGATCTCTATTATATCCCCTCTTTCCCTAACACCATATGGACGTTTTTTTGGGAACATTTTGGAGATATTTGGGAGCTCAAGATTAAGAACCAAGAGGAAAGATCATCAAGAGGAGAAGAGAAAACATTCTTGAAGCCGATTCGCAGAAGTGGAACCATTCACTTCACAGATTTACTTTCCATTCTTTGTTTCTCTATTTGTTCTTAAACTTTGTAGATTGTATGATGATATTATTCTTATTTAATGTTGAATATGTAGTTATGATCATGAGTAACTAAGTATCTATTGTCTAGAGATTGAATTAGTTTATGAAAACTATGTTTGTTTGAATCGTTGTTTCGTTAACGGTTGTTCATTTGCATTCAATTGTGTTTGCCGTTTTATTACATCCATTATATGCTTGTTATGAGATTGTGGTTGGTTTGAGAATACAGGGTTTAACACTCGGGAGAGGTAATCCCAGATTCAGACTAGGGTTTAAACACAACGCGACGATCTAATGAATCGGGAGATTATTAGAAAGTGTACAATCCGTGAGGTTGGGGCGAGACTCATATGATCGTTTAGACACTAGATAGGGATATCAGTGTTGACACGAGTCGCATATTCATTCACTTTACACTTGGGAGAGGTAGTGAGTGAGTTTTCGATACCTAGATTGTCGGATAGTTTGAATACTGTTAAATGTAAACTAGAGTAATTCAAACACGTTTAAGTGAACGAAGTTAATCCTTAGATAATATATTCCCAAAAAAGTCATTATTAGTATTGTAGTTTAATTAGTTATAATTTTAGTTTAGTTTATCTCATAACAAAAACCCTAAAAATTCTATTGCTTACATAAACTTCGATTACGATAATCGCAATACTTAACGACAATTTAATCCAATCCCTGTGGATACGACAACCCTACTCATCACTATTCTATTAAAATTTGACATGTACACTTACAGTAAAAGTAGTGACAATTAATTCCGCTACCAAAATGATTAGATAACAGAAATATAAGAAGTAACAGTAACAAAATGTGTTAACATTTACGTAACAGAAATAGTGTATTAAACTCTAAATGAAAACTTACTCGAATATTCAAACAATGAATAAAATTGAAGTAGATCGAGGTTAGAGTTTGACTCTATACCCTTAAATCATATTCGCACTCCCACACTGGTACAAATGGTTGAATGGACGTCTACCTCCCAAGGTATAATGATCTTTAAATTTTTGGTACAAGCATTTGAAACCAAAAATTTCGGCGAACTAAACTTGTGTTTGAATTCTCATGAAATTCTAAATGTTTTTTTTTGTGTGTTTTTGTGTTTTAGTGGTGATATGAAGTGATAATGCTATATCTGAGACGAAGTGTGTAATCTCCTATTTATAAAAGACTAAAAGAAACCATTGAATGAATGCAACTTTGAAAAAACATCTGTTCGCGTGAACGTTAACGCGAACCATCACTTAATGAACCTTCATGTCTATTCATTGATGCTAATTCAAAATTAACGATTAAGCAATTAATTAACTGCTTAACTGCCATTGAATTATATTTTAAACTGTTCTGGCGGGTCAAGATCCGACCCGACCCGGATCCAGCCCAAACCTAATCCAAATATAGATCAGATTGACCCGATCCAAACTTGACCTGAACCCCGACTCGGCCTTATTCGAGTTTGAATGTTTGATGGTTGGTGGTTTGTCTTTGTTCCCAACTTATAAGTTGATACAAGCTTAAGTTTTTCCTCCACAACTAATGTGAGATAACTACAACTTACAACTCAAGTTCTCTATTATTAAGAAATGTGGGATAACTCATCTATTATATCTACCAATCTCAAATGGGTTCCTTTGAGAATTAAAATCTCATTCAAAACTTAATTATTTTTGGCATATCAATATACTATGTCAATCCTCAAACGACGAGGAACGCGACGGAATAATAACCTGATTAATTTAATTAATGGGTCTCATTTTAATTAATCAATTAAAGTAGAAAAAAATTCTAGCAATCCCCCACATGAATGATATTGACTGGATATATGTGCATATGCAATGTCAACACACTACAGAGAGTTCAAATAGAAAGTAATTGCATCGAGATAGATAGCTTTTGGCCTTGAACCTTCTCTAGTGAAAGACTAATGGGTTTACTTGGTTAACCAGTGAACGTGATGTCTTGAACTATTCAGCCGTTTGTGTAAAACAAGACAATACAATTCATACAGATACTTCCTGACACAATCAGTTATTTGGTTGTGTTCATTTTAGCCTTGAACATTCTTGTGTTTCGATGAGTGCTTTAGAGAATTTAGCCTTCTCATTCTCATATAACCGGGCTTGTTCTTCACTCATCTAGGTGATTAACCTATCAAGAGTATGCCATATGCCCTACTTGAATTTTTCAAGCTATAGGAATCGTTAAAAGCAAAGCTTGTCTTTGATACTTATATTTATCACTGGTTCACCATAGAAATGGGTATAAAACTTAGAGTCTTCAAATGATTACTTAATCCACACGTAATTAGGTTGTCCCTTTGAACTTAGATATTGTGATCTCCAGTTAGCTAGGTTAGGTTTCCGTTAAGGTGTCTATTTAGTTATAGGTTTTAAACCCATTTCCCTCGATGAGGAGTATACTCTCTCTCTAGTTAACATTTTGGTTAGCGGATCCGTAATGTTATCTTTTGACTTTACATAGTCAATTTTGATAACTCTATTTAAGAGTAACTGTTTAATGATATTATGTCTACATCGTATGTGTCGAGACATACCGTTATACATACTACTTTGTGCCCTACCAATTGCAGATTGACTATCACAATGTATACAAATATCTGGCACATGTTTCGTCAACATTGGAATATCTTCTAAAAATTGGAGAAACCATTCTGCTTCTTCACTTGTTTTGTGTAAAGCAATAAACTCGGATTCCATTGTAGATCTTGCAATACATGTCTGTTTGGAAGATTTCCATGAGATAACTCATCCTCCAAGTATAAAGATATATCCACTTGTGAATTTAATATATTTACAATCCGTTATCCAATTAGCATTACTGTAACCTTCAAGTACAACTGGATATTTGGTGTAATGCAATCCAAAGTTTATGGTATACCTTAAGTATCTAATTACCTTAACTATCGCATTCCAGTGTTCGTGTCTTGGGTTTCTAATATATCTGTTCAATCTGCTCACCATGTAGGAAATATCAGGTCTAGTAAATTTCGCTAAGTACATTATACGGCCTATTATTCCAGCATACTCTAATTGAGAGGTACTTTCACTAGTATTCTTAGTCAGATGACAATTCACACCAACAGGTGTTTTAGCTAGGTTAATATCATAGTTGTTGAATTTCTCAAGTATCTTCTCAATATAATGAGATTGCAACAATACTAGTCCTTTAGTAGATCTAAAATTTTAATTTCTAGAATTACACCAACAACACCTAAATCTTTTATATCGAACTTACTGGTTAGCATTTTTTTGGTAGACTTAATGATGTCATTGTTGCTACCAATAATTAACATGTCATCTACATAAAGACATACAATGATATATTCAGATTCATTATGTTTAATGTAGACACATTTTTCATGTTCATTGATTTTAAATCCATTTGACATCATGACTTTGTCAAATTTCTTATTCAATTGTTTTAGTGTTTGTTTAAGTCCATATAAAGACTTAACAAGTTTACAAACTTTGTTCTCTTTTCCAGAAATAACAAACCCTTCAACTTGTTCCATGTAGAATTCTTCTTCTAGTTCACTATTTAGAAAGTTGTCTTAACATCCATTTATTGTATTTCAAAATTATGTATAGCAACTAAGGCTATCAACATTCTAATGAATGTTATTCTAATAACCGGTGAGTACGTGTCAAAGTAATTAATACATTTTCTTTGCTTGTAACCTTTAACTACAAGTCTAGTTTTATACTTATCAATTAATCTATTTGCTTTCATCTTCTTATTGAAAATCCACTTACACCCAAGGGGTTTGGAACCGGATGGAAGATCCACTAGTTCCCATGTCTGGTTTTTCAAGATGTTTTCTATTTCACTATTTAAAGTTTCTTACCAAAATGGTGCTCCAGGAATTGGCATTGCCTCTTTAAAACTCTTAGGATCACCTTATACCATATAGGTAAGAAAGTCAGGACCAAATGAATTTGTTGTCTTAGATCTTTTACTTCGTTTAAGTTCATTATCTTCCAAAGATAATTCATCTTAGACTTTATCAATCTTAGTATCAAACATTCTTTTTGAAGAACTAGACTCTCAAGGAGTCTTACAGGGAAATATATCCTTATAAAAGAATGCATTTCTGGATTCCATTATTGTATTCTCATGTACATCTTCAATCTCAGACTCGTGAACTAAAAATCGATAGGCACTATTGTTATGGGTATAACTAATGAATATCCAATCAATTGTTTTGGGTCCTATTTTAGTCCTTTTAGAAATAAGAACCACTACCTTAGCAGGACACCCTACACTTTCAAGAATTTATAAGTAGGAGTCTTACCTTTCCACATTTCATATGGAGTTTTATCTAATTTTTTATGTGGCAACTTGTTAAGAACGTAATTGGTAGGAAACAATGCTCCCCCCCCCCCCCCATATGTTCTGGGTTAGACCAAAACTTATCAACATAGCATTTATCATTTCCTTTGAAGTTCGATTATTCCTCTCAGCTACTCTATTTTGCTGAGGTGAATAAAGTGCAATTATTTGATGAATTATTCCGTGTTCAGTATAGAATTCCACAAACGGTGATTCATATTCACCACCTCTATCACTTCAAAGAAATTTAATCTTTTTACTCAGTTGATTCTCAACTTCATTCTTATATTGCATAAATTTTTCTAAGATTTCATCTTTATTCCTTAGAAGATAAGCATAACAGTATCTTGTGCAATCATCAATAAAAGTAATAAAATATTTTTTACCACCTCTAATTTGTACAAATTTTAAATCATAAATATCAGCGTGAATTAACTCTATAGGTTCAATACTTCTTTTGATGGATTGGAAAGAAGTTCGAGTCAACTTGAACTTACAAGTGTCACATTTATGATTTGAACCAATTTTGCTTTTTGACAATAAATCTAAACTAATCAATTTACATAAAGAATCATAATTAACATATCCTAATCTATCATGCCAAATATCAATTGACTCAATCATATAAACAAAAGATGTAGTTTTATTAGCTTTTAGAATTACAGTCATTACATTCAATTTGAAGAGGCCTTTATTCATGTAACCCTTTCCTACATATCCCATTAAAACTATGCTATTTGCATTTAACCAAGATGGACTAGGTATAATATAAGCTGCATCTTCCTCATCTTGAAGAACACTACAATGCTAAAAAATTCTTTGAAGAACATTACCATAAGGTAAAACTTTAGAGGATACACTTAACTGATATTGCATGTGTTCAAACATGACATGAGCTAGATCAACCTGTTTTCCTTATAAAATAGCATTCAAAAAGTACAAATCAAAATCGATAACCGTAGCATGACTTCTTCCCATAGGAACAATGGAGTAAGTAATTATTGAGTGGAGAATTCGATTATCTAAACTCAATGATCCAACCTTACTCCCGACTAAATTAGAATTCCTATGTAGTTGATTCGCATTAAAATTGTCCAAGAGAAAAAGTGTTTTCTTGTAAGGAAAAGCGTTCCCAGTTTTGACTCTCAAAATCCTAGTAACTTCTTCAATCGATAAATCGATATCCACCCACCCTATTAACATAAGAGCATATTTTGTTGTCACCAATAGCTAGGTTATTATAAAACATTTTGACCTAATGTGACATCCATTGATTATTTTGTAAAAGAAAGTTAGTCCATCCCAATCTATTAGAGATAGCCTCAACATTGAAATGATTGTTCCTCAAATTAACAAAATCCACCGGTTTTGAACTCACAACTTTACGTTTCGCCATTTTGTTGTTATACTTTTCTTCATCTTCCTTGGTCAAGAATAGTATAGCATTGAAATTGAGTTTTTTAAGGCATTTCTTCTTTGCCTTTTGCTTAATACTCATATTTCAACTCAAAAATATACCCACAAAGATATAATAGTACCAAAACAAATGAAGATCAAGGCTTTGCCACCAATCCAGCCAAAACCCTAAGAGAGAGAGAGATGAAAGATCTTACTTTGATGATGAACTACCCGAGATTGTCTTGAAATTGCAAGATTCTAGCTTGAAATCCTTCAATATATCCCAAATATGAGGAACTCCAAGTATCTTGGATGAGAGGTTTTTGATCTAGAAGATGAACTTAGAGAGAGAAAGAGTAACTTTTTAGAATTAACAAGAAAAAGGCCTTCAAGGGTGTATAAAACCTAAAGTGGGTCAATTGACCAACCCGTTTCCTCAGAAAAAGGCCGACACACTATCCCCTTTTGGTTGGTTGATCGATTGTATTGGTTCGTCGACCGATTATACCTGAGAGCTTGTCTTTCTATTTGCTTATTCCTCATTTATTTCTTATTTTAATCCACATAAATAATTATTTCAAAAATCTTTTTTTATGCGCTTAAATATTTACCTAATAAAATATTTTTTAATATCAATTTTCACACACACATCAAATAAGTAAATTAATCAGAGAAATGTGAAGTATCAATCTCCCTAACAAAATTAGCATATTTATACTTTAAAAAATTTGACATACCTAGTTTATCTTGGGAGGAGTTAGTGTGTGTGCTTTTGATTGATTTTCAATTATGATCTTAACCTCCTTTGAATCAGTTGATTTATCGTTTGACTGATTCACCTTTATAATGTCTTCCTTATATGAAACGACTTTCATCTGAATACTTTTCGTAACGATTTCCTTGCCTTTACATGATGCTTTGGATTGCTTTGTCTTGTTATGATCAATCATGACTTTATACGCCGACTTTTTTTTTTTTTTTTTTATATTGGTTCTGCATTTTTCTTTGAGAATAATCATATATTGGTCTCCCATACTGAACTTGTTGCTTTTTGAAATTCCCGCTAAATCTTTGCATATCATTTTGATTCATGCTTCTTGGTTAAATTTGGAATTCTCCCTTTGTATATAATTTTCATTTGTCGTTCCAAATCTGACAAATCCACCATTCATACATATATGAGTGTTTTTTTTCTAGGTATCCAGTTATTTATGGATCTAACTGGATAGCCATGCAACAGGTAACACCATTTCTCAAAATGACCAAAGTTTCCACTATAATAACATCTAACACTTTTCTTAGAATAATCAATTTTCTGCACAAGAGCACGATATTGATAATGATATTGAGGAACTGCTTTCGAGACTACTAGTTTTTCAATAAACTTAGTTTTCTCAATATCCTTGAATTTATCCGCTGCATCATTAAGCTCTTTTTTAGTCTTTTCAAATGATCATTCCAATGAATTAACATTTACCTGAAGACCAAAATTCTTCTGATACATAAATTCAAGATCATTCTTAAAAATTCGATAACCATTTTCAACAAAATGGATTTTTAAACGAGTTTTATCAAGTTCACATCTTGAATTTTCAATTTGATACTTAAGCTTTCATTTAAAGTTTCAATATTTTTCCTTTTAAAATCATGGTGCTAATAATTGGAGACATTAATTTTTAAAAGCGCATTTTCTTCTTTAAGAGAAACAACTCTCTCAAGTAACTTGCCGATTTCAAATAGAGCATTTAAAAATTCAACTGTTTCAAAATATTTTTCTAAATTGCTCTTTCTAAGAGATTTAGTGGTGATCAACTTTTTATTTTAAAAAATAGCAATTTTTTACCCAAGTTTCAAAATTTTCCTTTCTAAAAAAGGTAAGTAGGAGTGATTAACGCCTCAATGGCCTTATCAATCTCCTCAATATCATTAGTTTTATTATTTTTAGTGACAAACTGTTGATTATTAGAACACTTGGGAGATTTACTCAAAACATTAGGACAAATAGGGGTTTCACATGTATCATTAGCACAAATATGGGGCTCACATAAAACATCAGGAAAAGTAGGAGATTTACAAACAACATTATCTTTAGTGCACTCCATATGATCGTGTTTAGCTAGGATGTTAATCCAATCTAGCTAAAACCAGTTTCGGTACTGATTGTTGGCCCAAAAATCTATCCAAGAGGAGGGGATGAATTGAGTAGTGACAAAAATTTAAACAATAAATTCAAACAGAAGTTATCAATTTTTCCAATTGATTATTATCTTGTTAAGCAACGAAAATGTGTTTAATTAAGTGCATACCCAAGCAATAAAAAATATAATAATGCAACACACAAAGACTTATCCTGTTACGGTAAACTACTCTTACCTACATCCAGTCTCCTGAGCTCCACAGGGATTTCACAATCCACTAATCATTTTATTCTTTTCCCAGGTACAAATCAAACCCTTATAATCCCGATTCTTTTCACAGGCACTAAATTAACCTTCACAACACTGATTCTTTCATTGACTCAGAACAACCTATCAAAATCTCACACTACTATACTTATCCTTTTCATAGGTTTAGGAAGAACCTTCTCTCAGTATAATTCTGTTACTGGAAGAATTAAAACCTAATATTTTAAAAGGCTAAAGATTAGCCTAATCTTTTTTGTAGGCTAAATATCAAATCCTAATCCTTTTCTCAGGTTAAAGATTAAATCGTAATCTTTTTCTCAGGTTAAAGATCAAAACCTAACTACCTAGATTAGATACCATCCCAAATATGTCTAATTCACTTAAACTTACAAATATAAAAGATTCACAAGTTTCTTCCCACAAGGAATTTCTACCATCTCAATACAATTATAATCAATTAATGTCCAAAATACTATGTCATAGAATCTATGTGAGGTACAAATTTAATTTAATCAATTTAACGCACAAATAGTAAATAATCAAACTTCACAAATAAAAATTGTTTTAAAGAATATTCACAATATTAGATTTGAAAATATTTTTTTATTAAAAGCAATTAATCCAAATAATTAAACATATAATATAAGAAAGTAAATTAATCAACTTGGAAAGATCTCACCGAAAGTTTTTGAAAATGATTACGATAATTTAGTAACGAACACAGTCCGATGGCAAAAACTTTTAGTGCTTCAATCAAGAACTTTTTCAATAAAACTCTAGTATAAATTTTAGCATAAGAAATCTCTCTTATAATAGCCAAAAGTGGAATGTTCTTGATTAATGAATTTGAAAAACGTAGGTCTCCATATTTAGACCTTTAACTAGACCTCTGACGACTAGTTTTCAAATTCCAAAACTTTAAATGACCCTTTGAACTCCATATATTATATACTATCAAAATAGGTATGTTTCTTTTTAAAATACTTTTAGAAAAACTCAATTTGGTCCCCAAATATTTTTCAATTCAAAACTCTTAAAGATAGAAAGTAGCTTTGCCAATTCAATTAAAAGAATAATTGAATATATGGACCAAATAATATATGATATATAAAAGTAAAACATTCAAATCCATTAAAAAAAAACTCTTTGAAAATCGTTAAAAATAAAGAGATTTGGCTAAAAAAAAACAAAACAGTCAAAAGTTTAACTACTGATCATTGGTTGACTAATCCCCATCACCGATTAACTGATCCTGTGAAACAGTTCATATTTTGACTGTTACACTGCCACGGTCGGTTAATTGTTTCCTCTAGAAAGTTTTTTCTTTTTCCTTATTTCGGCTAATGGATTCATTAGTTGACCGACCCTAACTGTCAGTTGAACAAATTGGCTAGTAGGGTCATCCATTTTACTCCATTAAGCTACTGTATTAGTTAATTAACCGATCCATTTCTCTGGTTGGTCGAATTGACCCGAAAACACATCATAGTAAGTGTTAAAACCATTTTTTCAACTATACCCTTAACTAATAATATTTTTATGATTTAACACTTTATAAAAACCATTTAGAATCTTCAATTTATCACTTCTGATTAAGACGCACATAAGATTTATTCATTTTAAAGTGTCGAGTGTGATTTTAATTCGGGTTGTATTAAGAGTATAAAGGTAATGAGTTCTTTTAACCTAAATTGTCTTCCACATCTTCAATACTCTGAAAATCTTTATTATCTTCGTTTTGCATGCATCTTGAATCCCATCGATTCTTCAATAATCACCTCATGAATTCTTCAATGATTACTCAATTAGATCCATTTCTTTTTCTCATTTCAACCTATGGAATTTTGAATCTGAAACCACTCAATAAAAATATTAGTTTCATAAAATATAAACGTTTAATTGTCTAACAAAATGTTAGGTTCAACATTTTTTTTCTACCTCCTTAACATTTTTCATGTGTCTAATACAATTATGTGTTGGCTAGTAGCTTTTGATCACTTAAGTTACTTCATTAGGTATTAAAGAGGCACGAAGTATCCACATACAATTTGCATCGTCACATGCCACATTTACTCTGGTGATTTAATTTTTAACTATTTTAATCTTGATTCCTTTAGCTAGGAAGAAGAAGGATATGAAGTCACTTGGAAGGACACAGAAAACAGCATGTCAAAAAGCTCATTTATCCAGGTGAAAACGACTATGCTTACCTTAATGGACCATAAAGATGAGGGATGTGATTTATAATATTCTAGTAATGAATTCGATGAACTCTACGATGCTTATGAATTAGTAAATGAATTCAAAAAACAGAGTTTTAGAATTTTTGGCCTTAAGAAAATGGTTTCACCATTAAAGGAACGAGTCAAGAACAAAAAATGTTGAAAATATCTCTCTCAAAGATAAAATTTTTATGTTAAGGAAAAATGATCTTAAGAAAGAAACAGAGGAGCTAAAACTTAAAATCGAGGACCTCAAATCTACCATTTTTAAGTTTACTCAAGTAGACGAAATTTCAGCCTTATGTTCGAAAGCCAACAAGGTATTCTCAACTGAGATGAACTTGGAATCAAAATGGTTTTTAAGCAAAAACACTTCCAAAAATTATTTTTTGAAAGCAACAAAATGATGGAATGTTTTCACTGTCTTAAAGTTGGGCACTCTATTAAAGCATGCTTGAGCAAATCTATAACTATCAAACAAATCTGAGTATGTATAGGGACTCTAATTTCGTGTGATAATCCTCTCGGACCCAATTGATATGGGTACCACATGGGAATCATTTGAGGTGTACCTTGTAAGTTCAACTAAATAATTCTTTATGCAAGGACAAATGGTTTTTGGATAGTGAGTGCTTGCGACACAATGAAGGGTGACAAAAGTAAATTTTCTTCCCTAACACATATTGAAAATTTGATCATAATTCTAACTAAGGTATTTTTATTTTATATGCATTAGATACTAAAGGATATAGGGTTTACAATAAAAGGACTCTTATTACCAACACGAGTTGGCTCAAGTGGAAGGGACTTGGGTTCCCTTAAGCAACGTCCATGTATCGAAACCTAGGGGTTATGTATGGAGAGTGCTTTGTTGGGAGAAGTGCCCGCTTCGGCGCCCGACAGTACCTCGAGGGATTAGTTTTCGCCGATCGTGGTGCCGGGGATACCCTGGGTTTACCACCCAAAATAAAAGGACTCTTATTGTTGTTAATCTATGCATGTGATATTTGAAAAATCTAATCCTTTCGTTTTGAGAAAGTGTTTGGATGAGGATGACACATGTGAATTAGAGCTTCTTCTAGACTACAATGTTGAAATCAATGATGGAGTGGAATATTTACTCGAGGTACATCCTACAGTGGAGAATGCATAACTGCCCAAAGTCATGAAGAAGTTGATCGGGCATCCTTCGGAGCTAATCATCGATAATATTCACCGTGGGATAAGTACTCGCTCTTCGCTACATAACTTAGTAAATGTTGCCTTTCATTCCAAAATAAAGCCTAAGAATGTTAAAGAATCAATAGATGATGAATCTTAGGTTTTAGCAATGCAAGAAGAGTTTAACAAATTTGAGCGTAACATTGTGTGGGCATTAATACATATGACAATCATGTTGTAATCTGTACTAAGCGGATATTTAAAAATAAAAAGATAAATCTGGCATTGTTACTAGGAATAATGCTAGATTACTAGGAATGTAACAAAGTGATGTTTTATATTTTTTTGCTATTTAATTTGTTTATAAATATAATTTTGCATTAGATAATTTTAATTATTTTTAAAAATTTATTTATATTTTAATTTTTTTAATGTAATGTTATGAAAAATTAAAATTCAATGGTACAAATGTAAAGGTGGTATTTTAAAAACAATTGTATATTTTTCATTAGAATTAAAAAAAAAAAAAAAAAAAAAAAAAAAAAGTGAAAATTATTTATCTACATATATAAAGTAGGGGCAATTTTTTTAATTTTTATTTTTTAATTTTTTTTTGGCATGAGTTTGATTTGGATAGTTCTTAGAAATATATTTTTTTAAACTTTGGGAGCTTAGAAAAAATCTTCCCTCCAAAATAAAATTTATAGTAATAGATGTTTTCATTTGATTTTACATATAAAATACAATAGATACTTTGTAATTTTTTATTTAATATATTTTATGAAAGTGTTTATAATTTTATAAGCGTCTATTGTTAATAACTAGAATAGACAAAATATATTTTTTTTTAAAGAAAGAGAATAAGTAAACGAATTCATGATTTTGTTTGACTTTTGTTTTTCTTTATAAAACTGAACGAATCAATTTGAAAATTGGGTTTAAAAAATTTATGGTTTCCGATTTAGTTTTGACTTTGATTTTTTTAATAAATGTTTTCATTTTGTTTTCTATTGAAACCAAACAAAATTTTGTTCATTACCATACCTACCTATTAGCCTGAAGAAATAATCTTAAAAAAAATAACTCATAAACACGAAGACAAAAATTAATATAAGTCTAAAAAGAATCAAAATTAAGAATATATGAAAATTTCAAATATCCTAAGGATTTAAGAATCAAATTTCAAGTCAATAAAGGTGGGAATTTTCTTGTTTCATGTAAACATAGAGAATAAACATGGTTGCTTCTTTCTTGTTCAAAACCTCCACCTATTTCAAATGTATCATTAAAATTGAAGCACAAATCAAATTAAAAATCTCAATTACTTTATACCACACAAATATAAAAATAATAAGACAACATAGTTCTAAATTATCATTTCTTCTCAAAACTTGCATTATTAGTCTACTATATTACTTTCTAAAAGCAAATCGAAAAGAAGAAACAAAATTTGAATGTGTATTGGAGAAAATATGAAAGTTCTTTCTAGATCTTGATCCTCAAATCAACATTACATTTAATATTAAAAACATAAATGAGCTATGAGAGTGAACCATTTGGAAGAAAATTCATAAATACATTTGCATATCATGCTAGGCCCATTTTTTTTTCATCCATCTTCACCACCACCATTGTGTCCAATAGAACCTTCACCTCCATCGTGTCCTTAATTTTCTTTTCTCTTCAATCCCCACATGACGGAAAAGCAATGGAAATCATACCTATGTTGACAAAACTTAAGGGGGAGAGAGAGAGAGAGAGAGAGAACATATGAATGAGGAGAAGATGAAGGTCTGATGACCATGAAATATTATAAATCCCACATATTAGCGGATGATCTTTTAGGAGTTGTTGTGAAGTCTTTCATAATTCTAAGTTGTGTTAGAATTTGAACTTCAAATGATACATGCAAGTTAATAGAATGCAAAGAATGAGTTGAGATGTTATAAAAGGAAAAAGAAGAGATAATGAACAATTAAAACTTGATTTTAAAAACTAAATGGAATTATGATAATGAATTAATTAGTGGAATTATGATAATTAAATTAATTTAAAATGCTCTTAATAATTTAAATATACTCAAAATTTTGAGAAATAAGTAAAATAGTGTTGGCGAGCTCTCAATAAGTTAGGATGTTATATAAGGAAGATGAAGATACAATGAACAATTAAAACTCAATTTAATTAATTGAGTTATGATAATGAATTAATTAGTAGAATTATGACAATAAAACTAATTAAAAAATATTTTTATTAATTTAAATATATTCAAAATCTTGAGAGAAAAGAAAATACTGTTGAAGAGGATGCATAAATTTTATTGAGTAACGGCGTTTTATAAATACCGAAAATAAATATATTATTAAAAATTACATAAACAATCATAAAATGAAATAATATTGCTACAGATTAACTTTTACTGTTATACTTTTAAAAAAACAAACAAATAATCATAAATTATGATTAATTTTATCAATTTTTGCAAGTCTAATAAATTCTAATTAAATTAATTTATATCGTATCTATTTTTTTCTGTTGAAAATATCTTTCAATCACAGATATTTTTTAATTAATTTAAAATGTGCATAGTGAAAATTAATAATATTTTTGTGCATTAATTAAAAACAAAACTAAATATAAAAAAAAAATTGAGTACGACACTCATTATTTGATATATATAAAAAAAAAATATAAGAACTCACCGAAATATTTAAAAGAAACATTTGTCAACCTAATTAATTTATCTAATTTATTTTTGGTAGTAAAATTTTTTTCAATCACAATTGTTTTTTAAAATAATTAAAAATGTGCACTAGAGAAATTGAACATATTTTTGTGTATTAATTTAAAAATAATTGAATATTCGCTCACCTACTACAATTATTTCACTCGTCTTCTTTAAGCCCATTTTACACCAACCATTCACATTTGTCCTCTTTTTTTTTGGGAATCGAAATGGAACAGTTGTCCAAACACCGCTTTTGAAGAAATTCCAGTATACATATCCCCTCACCTCTTCAATCAGGTGATTTTGGTCAGATCTCATCTCCTCACCTCTTTCAATCGACGACAATCGGTATGCTCGAGAGAAAAATTCAGGTTTGTGTCTTCTTTTCTTCGCCACTTTTCGATTTCTTTGAAATTCTCTTCTTGGTTCTATCTGTATATGGTAGGTATAATTTTTTTCGATTGCTTGCTTTTAAATATATATATTTTTTTTCTTTCATTTAACCTTATTTTTATGGTCAACTACCATTTCTGGTCATGGTCGCGGGTTGTTTTCAAGGACTCGTTGTGTTTGGTTAATCTCCATTACGCGAATGATGAAAATAACAAGATAAATCGACATGTTCTTCATTTGTAGAATTCCCCCTTTTTTTTTTTTTTTTTTTTTTTTTTTCTGATCTTTCTATTTTAATTTATGGGGAATTTGAGGGATTACCTGAACTCTTTTTTAGGTATAAAAGAGAATGAATTTGTTGAAGGAGACGTTCTATATATCACATGGGTCACCTACGTTGTCCATCGACAGCTCATTGCCGGCATGGAGTTTCCTGAAATCATTTCGAGAAAAAACATTTACGCGGAGGCCCACCTCCATTTTGGTCATTTCTGGTCACTGGGAAACCTCCGAGCCCACGGTCAACGTCATATCCGGCCGCAACGACACCATTTACGATTTCTATGGTTTCCCCGATTCCATGTATAAGGTAAATATTCATCCATATCTATTATTCCATAAAATTTTATATGAGCATGTTTTTTTGGGCGCACATGTTAGGGGAGGGGTTGAACACTAGACGTTTTACAAGGGATATATAGACTACAAGGCTTCGGAGGGCACGTTTGATAATCAAAATAAGTGTTTAAAACTAAACAAATTAAGATCATGTTTGATAACTGCTTAAATTTTAAGTTCTAAAAATTTTAAGTACTGAATTTTAAGTGTTGAAATTGTAAGTATTAAATTTAGGGACAATGGGTGGAAAGTCTTACATTTAAGTTTTAATTGGACAAAAGTCTTAGAGATGGTAAATTTTTTTGATTTAGTCCTATCTATTTTAAAAAGGTAAAAGCCTTGCATATGTGTTAGCCATGCGGCAGTTACATGTAACTATTTTGTGTGTAATATTATTATATTAGTTACAAGTAACTACTTTTTTTTTTTTTTTTTACATATAACAACTTTGTGTATAAAAAATTTGTTAGATGTCACAAAATCACACAAAATACATATAATTAGTTACATGTAACTAATTATATGTAATTTTTTAATTATATATCTCTGATATGTAAGTAAAAAGTTTGATATTTTTCAGTTATATTTTCCAATAATATATAACTTTTTAGTTACATGTCTATGATATGTAACTAAAAAGTTTGATTTGTTCAGTTACATGTTCCAATAATATGTAACTTTTTAATTACATGTTTCTGATATGTAATTAAAAAATTTGATATTTTTTCAATTACGTCACAAAATATTACACATATATATGTAATTATAACATGTAACTAAAATATATGTAACCAAAAATACCTAAATTTGTGTGAAAGTAATAATTATGAAATTGTAACTAACATTAGTTACATGTAACTGAATTCACTATAAAAACCGTATGTACTTACTAAGGGCTCCCTACAATTCCTGCAATGTTGGAATCAAACACAAGTGAAATTTAATTTAAAAGACTAAATCAAAACATAATAACACAAAAGGACTTTTCACCAATTAGATTTTAAAAAAATGACTTTTCACTGATTTTTCCTTAAATTTGTTAAGTGTTGAATATGTTAAATATTCAATTTTTCAATACTAACTTCAAAAAAATCATTTTTGTTCAATTTTTTATTCTTAAAATAATTTTTACAACTTTATTTTTCTAAAATATTCTCTCTATATATCTTTCTCTCTCTGTTCTTTCTCAATTTAATATTTTTTTTAATTTTTAATTTTTTGGATATCACATTTTTGTGAGATTTTACAATATTGGTCGAAAATGTTGGTCATGATAATTAGATATTCTATGATATCAAGTGATAAATACTAAAAAAATTAAGTGAATCACACATCGCATAAAATTTGAACAATTTTTTAAGTGATGCTTATTTTTTCAGTGATTGTTTAATTTTATTATCAAGTACACTTAATTTGATAAGTACTTAACGCATTTAGTTTTAAATGCTTAATTACAGTGTCAAACGAGACCTAAGTATTTATTTAATTAAGGCCATGTTTGACAACGCAAATAAGTACTTAAAACTGAATGCGTTAAATATTTGTCAAATTAAGTGTGTTTGATAGCATAATTAAACAATCACTTAAAAAATGAACATCACTTAAAAAATTGTTCAAAATTTCAAGTGATGTTTGATTCATTAAATTTTTAACACTTATTATTTAATATCATATAGTATCTAATTATCACAATCAGCATTTTACACCAAGACTGTAAAATCTCAGAAAAAACATTATATACAAAAAATTATAGATGAATAAAATATTAAATTGAGAAAAAAAATATAAAGAGAAAGTTGTAGAGAGATAATACTTTAGAAAAATAAAATTTTAAAAATTATTTTACGAATAAAAATTTGTACAAAAATAATTTTTTTTTTAAAATTAAAAGTATTAAAAAATTGAATACTTAATATATTCAATATTTAATAAATTCAGTACTTAAAATTTTCAGCATTTAAAATTTAAGTGGCTATAAAACATGACAATTTTGTCTGATAATTTTAATTAATTCACTTAATTAATTAAGTGCTACTTGAAATTTTAATTTTGTGGGTCTAAAATTTTCAGTTAACTGGACTCTACTTTTTTTTTTTCCTACTAAATGGGCTCAACCCTTAGTTTTTTAATTTTTTTGTTGTTGAGACCATTTAGTCTTCACAACTCTAATTCCCTTTTCATTTTCATTTCATCCTCTCTGTTTCAGATCTCCCTTAACAAATCTTGATTTTAGTAAAAAATCAAGATTTTTTATTTTCAAATCTCACATTTTTATTTTTATTTTCATTTGAATTTTTTTTCCATATTATCTTGATTTTAGTAAAAATTTAAATTGAAAGCTAGTACTATAAATTAAATAGTTTTTAGTCTTCAAATTTTGTAATTATCAAACAGACAAAAAAAATTAAGGACTTAAACAGGGAGATTCAGGTACGATCTGAGTATAAATAGATACTTGTCGGTAAAACAAATGACTTACAACCATTTTTATATTTTTTAGAGCCTATTATTCTAGTGCTAGAGGGTCTTTGGCCGACACCATATTGTTGCCCTTAGATTTTGGTTGTTGCAAGTCTTGACACAACTTGTATTCTAGGAGGCAGATGAATTTTCTTGCTAAATCAATGTAGAGAAAATTTGTAGGAAATAAAAAATAGAGGTTTTTATTATTTAGTCCCTATTTAAGATACCATATAGGATTCAAACCTTTTTGAACTGTTCATTTGACATTCAGACCTGAATTAAGTTTTTAGTCTTGGGTAGACAAAATAGGACATAAAAAGACATATATACCCCATTCTCACATTTATGTTAACTCTATCTAGATATTAGGAGGTCCAAACGTTAACGATCCTCTCACTCTAAGAAGGCCCTCACATTAACATCATTGTAAATGACCTTCATCTCTTTCTATTGCTCTCTCTCTCTCTAAACCTATAAGGAGACGATCTCCATCTCTCTCTCTAAACAAACCCACGTTCACTCTCTCTCTAAACCCTCCTCAAATCCAAATCCGCAGGGATTCCTCGTTGTCGTTGATGGTGATGTGAAGCGCCGACGAATGGAATACCAGAGTCGAAGAGTAAGGATCGTCGAAGAACTTCACTATGAATAGTTGCGACGTCGTGCCGGCGTCCTGGAGCTTCGATAGCTCTGCTGCCATCTCGTCTCCATCGATGGAAAACCAAAATATCAGATCTTCACAATCGTTCCACTGCCACATCACAATCGTTTGTCGTTCGTCACAATCACCTGCTCTATCACTCAGATCTGAGAACCCTAAGTCGTTTACCTCACAATCATTCTAGATCTGAGAACGATTTTTGGAAGAATTGAAAGATTTGCAGGTAAAAATTCGTATTTCCTTCATTATTTTTTATTTTCAGAGTTTGGATTGTCTATAATAGGGTTTTTCATGTTTCGATTTTGATTTTCTGAACAGAGAAATGAAGCCGATGCCAGTGGAATACCTAGACGATTTGGAACTGTCTTCGGCGAGGTAGTTTCTCCGGCGCTCTCTCTGAACCAGTTGATTCCCTCTATCTCTCTCACACAATCATCTCTCTGAGAGTTTTGATCGTTCAGATCTACAGATCTAGAACGATTGAGTATCGTTCGATTAGGTCTCGTCGATCCCCAATTTCATTTCTGAAAATTTCACTCTGGTTGATCGGTGAGGAAGAGACTGATAGAGGATTTCAAATGGTTGCAGTAGACTTCTTCTCATTTTTCTCTGGTTGTGGATGACAACCCTTCTTCGTTTCTCTCTCTTGATTTTGTTCTTCCAAGCTGTATTTGGTGAAATTCTTCTTCAACCTCTCTTTTGAACTGATTTTTTTTTTTTTTTTTTTTTTCTGGGTCTATTTTTTTATTTAAATTTTTTAATTACTGGGTATTTGAGCTTCTGGGTTGATTTGATTCCCTTTCTGGGGTTTTGTTCTTGGGCATAAACACTAAATTATTCCCCTCGTGAGTGCCGTGAAATTCTCGAAGAAACTGCAGTTTATCATGTAGGTAGAGCAGAGCCTAATCTTTTCATTTCTGTTATGAAATTAGACCATGACAAATATCATAAAAATCGAAAACAACGGATCCCTAACACGCCATCTAGTGTAAAATTCTTGGGACTAAAAAGAGAAGAAAAAAAATGAAGAATACCAACAACTGTTCTTATGTATGTGTTTACCTTTAGGGGACTTCTAGTAGCTTCTCCATATCCTTTTCTCTCACTTAATTCGGTGATGTGGGTATTTATCCCTTTGATTTTCTCTTGAATTTGGTCTTAGTGGTGGAGATGGGATGACGCAGTGACCCATAAAGTCTGTAGTCAATATGCTTTTCAGACAACACGAATGCGTTAACGTTAACACAGGTGACCCAGAAAAATACATATTAACGTTAACGCAAACAAAAAATGTCACATATTTTCTAGATAAGATGATTGTGTTAACGTTAACACATGCAATACCTCAAAAAATGCGCATTAAAATTAACGTCAGTGTGCTTGCTTTTTTATTTTTAGCATAAGATTTTTCAAACTAATATGAATGTACTAACGTTAACACATGATACTTCAAAAAATATATTTAACGTGATTTTCATACACATGTTTCTCCCCGGACAACGTAAAATGCATTAACATTTAACACATAAGAGTTTTGGCATTTGTTTGATTTTTTCTTGAGTAATTGTGTTTGGGATATGTTTTTTTTTTTTTTTTTTATGGTGGGGGATATGATTGGTGGTAGAGGTGGAGGTGTTTATTTTTACGTTAACGATAGTATTTTTGTGTGATTTTTTTATATATGTTTTTCTGGACAACATTTAATGCGTTAACGTTAATCCAGAGAGACAAAAAATATTTATTAATGTTAATGCAAATCCACACAAAAAAGATGGGGTATGATGAGTTAACATTAACGTAACACACAAAAATAAAATAGAGAAAATGTGTTAACGTGAAAAAAAAAAAAAAAAAAAAAGCCAATATATAGAAAAGAACGGCAAATGCAAGAACATGAATGCGTTAACGTTAACATGTGAGACTCTCAGAAAAAATGTATATTAACGTTAACGCAAATTTAATCTAAACAAACATTCAGCTCAAAAAGATAAATATCTACATATTGTAGTTAACATTTACGCGAACAAGATAAAGTATGTGATAGGACGCTAACGTAAATATTCAAGTAAGATATGTTAATATACAAAATCAGTAAAAACAAAATACGTTAACGTTAAACGTACACAAACAAATGAGGATATATATGACAACGTGAAACATACAAAAAAAATATGAAAAATACGTTAACGTTAAAAAAATATGAAAAATGTATTAACGTTAACGTGTAAAAAAAAACATGAATTCAACAACGTTAACATGAATTCAAAATATATTTTTGTAATATAGTGTCTGATAATTATGTTAACGTTAACTCATTATATGAATTATTTTTAAAAATATGAAAAATGTGTTAACGTTAACGTGCAAAAAAAATCATGGATTCAATAACGTAACGTGAATTTAAAATACATTTTTGTAATATAATAGCTAAATAATTAGGTTAATGTTAATGATTTTTAAAAATATAAAAAATGCATTAACACTAAAGTGCAAAAAAAATCGTGGATTTAACGTTAACGTAAATTCAAAATGTATTTTTGTAATATAGGCCTAAATAATTACGTTAACGTTAACAAAGAAACGTTAACATGTATGATTTTTAAAAATATGAAAAATGTGTTAACGTTAACGTGCAAAAAAAAAAATGGATTAAACAACGTTTACATAAATTTAAAATGTGTTTTTGTAATATAGTGCTTGAATAATTACGTTAACGTTAATTAACTGTTTGTCCATTTTTGTCTTGTTGCATAGGACAAAATGACATATTCGTAAATATTGTTGAACATAATGGGTAAAATGCAAGGATTTTTTTCTAAATATTTTACAGGTAAAGAAAAGTGGTCCTCAGGTCTAAATTCTAAACACCTACCTAACAAAGGACTAAATAATAAAATCCCCTAAAAAATATATATACAAAGAAAAAAAATTGAAATTAAATTTATAAAGTTATAAAAGTATAATATTAAAAGTTGGTGATGTGATACATAGAGTGTTGTGAAAATTATTCTGTAAAAGTGTTTGTGAGTTGTGCCGTTATAAGAGAAATAGTAATATTTTGAGTTTTTGACAACAGAAAATACCATCTGAAAAACAGAACAAAAGACATTATTCACTAGCATTATTACGTAGAGCATATTTGATAACCACTTAATTTTTAAGTACTGAAAATATTATAAATTTGTTTGATAAAATTAAAATTTTAAGTGCTAAAAACTTAAGTGTTGAATTCTTTTTACCTGTTTGATAAGTAAAAAAATTTGAATATTGAAAATTATTTAATTTACATGATTATCCTTGAATTTAATTTTTTTTACTAAAATCAAGATAATCCAAAAACAACAATAAAATTAAAACACCAATAACACACGAAAAAAGTTCAAGGATAATGAAATTTTTGGTCACTCATAAATGGAACCGGTACTCAATTGGACCACTGTATTTGAAAATAGACACATTGAGTCCTTGACATTTGAATTTTGTTTCCAATTGGCCCAATTTACAAATCTGTTCAGATCAATGATAACGGTCAAAGGAAATTTTGATCATTTCGTGTTCAAATTTAATTTCTTTAATGAATTAATTACACTTTGCATCGCTATATTAAAATAAAGGGCCAAACTAAAACATAAGAAAACGGGTGTTTATTGTAATTGAATCTATATCCCCTTCCCTGTTCTCTATCACTGGAACTCCATTGTTGACGAACAAAATTGTAACTTTCGGTGACCAAATCCAACCAACCCCAGCTCCGAACAAAACCACAACCTCCGGCGAGAAAACCCGGCCAAGCATAATGCCGAACAAAACACAATCTCCGCCGATGCGACCAAAACCCATCTCTCGAAATCTCCCCTGTCATCTCCTTCTCCACCAAACCATCGAACAACACCATTGCTGAACAGCCACACCTGCCACCACCACCTTCTTTGATTTCAGGTCTATTTGATTCAAGATCAATTTCAAAGTCAATAAGTGGCGATTTGGATTCAAATTTGAGACCAAACATCAATTTCACCTCTATCACTCTTTCTTTGGCACAGAGCAACGATTCGCCGTACAAAACAACGATTCACAACTCTAAATTTCCACCAAACAACAACCAAAAAAAAAAAAAGAATAATCGAAATCATCAAAATAAAGAACATCAAATTTGGTTTACGTCAAACTGGGTTTCTAGAGAGAGAGAGAGAGAGAGAGAGGGAGTGTGATTGTGTTGGGTTTTGATAGATAACAAAGGCAGACTAGTTGCCCGTTGATTTGGATTTGAAAGTTGATTCGCAGCAATCGAGTGTTCACGGCTCCGATCAAGCTCAACCCAAGACGACGACTACCCAGAACAATCAGTCTAGGTACAATGGTTGACCAGAGCTTCAACTCAACAGTGGTGGTGACATCTCTTACCTTTGAGACCCAAATGACCACGCTCTCTACATGGAGATTCATCAGTTCCGACGACGTGGACTTGCAAGGGAGCAGCGCTGATGGAGAAAGCTTCTCTCGCTTCTCTACTCGCTGAAATGAAACGGTGAAATGAGAAACCCTTCAAGATTGAAGGGCAACATGGTCAAAATAGTTTTTTTTTTTTAAAAGGAGAAAACACTGACCCGTTTCTGCAAAATCAAATAAGGCCTAGAATGAATTTTTTCCTCATGTTTTTACTTAATTTTTAAATTAATTTAATTAATTTTGTAATTTTAATTATATTTATTAAACACTCTTAATTAATTAAGTATTTAATATAATCAATTTTAAGTACTTAATTTAATTATCAAAGTAGCTACTCCTTTGATGCTGAAACAATCCTAGTAGAATTGTTAATTTTCTGCAGCAGTTTTTTTGACATGGCACCAACTAACGGGACGATCTGAAATAACTCTATTTAACTTGTAATCATGTCTCTGACCTAATGTCGCCTCTTTTCCCCTCTCCGGCTACCAGCTTAAGTATCCAGCTCCTGGAGCTCCGTTACTGGCAAATCGGGTAAAGGAACTGCTGGTGGAATCTGGGTTCAAGCGAGTGAATGAAGATAAAAAGCGAGGGCTAGACCATGGCGCATGGGTCCCTCTCATGCTCATGTATCCCGAGGCCGATATCCCAGTATGCCAGCTTTCCATTCAGACAGAAAGGGATGCAACTTACCATTACAAGTTGGGAAGGGCCTTGGCCCCTCTCAAGGAGGAAGGTGTCCTCATCGTTGGTTCTGGATCCGCCACTCATAATTTGAGGGCTCTCCGCCAGTCGAGTGATGATTCTGTTTCTTCTTGGGCTCTTGAGTTTGATAATTGGCTGAAAGAAGCCCTTCTTAATGGAAGGTATGTGTGTATATATATATATATATATATATGTATATGTGTATGTATTCTGAACCAAAAGCCATTTATTACACACAGATGAATGCACATGAAAACAAGATTGAAAAGCTTGTTTGAGTTTGTTTTCAGACACACTAAAGATTTTCACGCAATTGTTGGCTGTCTTTGTAGAGAATCCACGCGTTATAGTAATTTTTTAGAAGTTTAAAAAGTTTAAAATTATTGCACTACATGAAAATGCAAATTTCCTTTGTGAAAAACTATAGTGATTTTCATGTAATGCACTAACTTTAATTTTCTAACAAAATTATTGGAATTCTCAAAAAATTACTATAGCGAGTAGATTAGACGAATAGTTGCGGTGAAATGCCTTTTTTCCGTCTCAAGAGACTCAACATAATTGTTTTTTTTCCTTTTTTGGTGTTGTCAGGTACGAAGATGTTAATAACTATGAAGTGAAGGCACCACATGCGAAAGTTGCGCACCCATGGCCAGACCACTTTTATCCATTGCATGTGGCAATGGGAGCAGCAGGCGAAGACGCAGAAGCAGAACTTATCCACCACAGCTGGGGCCTCAGCGCTCTATCTTATGCCTCTTACAAATTCACTTCAATTTCCTAAATTACCTTTTATGCAACTGTATATGAATCTAATTGTGTTCGGCATCTGTATGAGTGCTTGGAAAGAAGTTTCTCACTTTAATTCATTGAAAAAATAAGTGATTCTTCTATATGTTTATCGCTATATTATTCTTCAATAAGAAATTGTATATTCCCACATTAATCTTTCTATTCCTTAACATCCAAATATCCAGTCATTCACAACCGCTGATGAAGGATTCCTCTCAATCATCAGCTCTACCAAATAGCTACCCATACTATGCTTGTTCACTTTTCTCCTCTGTATTTACTTGCCTTTCTCCTCTATTTTAGCCTAGGTTGACATCTCAAGTCAATTCCTTCTATATTTCAATTGATTCTAGTATTGAGCGAAAGGTTGTCAAGGCGGTCGAAGAAGACCACAAGTGGAAGCAAGCGATGCGTAATGTCTATTTGAAGTGAAACAGTTGAGCAATAAGGCAAGTGATAAACAAGAAGCTGAAGGGTTTGCATCAGATCAGGTCCAAGCTTCCACATTCCTTACTAACTCAAAGGAACAAAGTGCAATTCAAGATGAGGTAGAAGTTTATGCTACAAATCCGAGCATGCCAACAAGTGACACAAAACTTTGCTGTATTGGGAACAGAGCGTTGACGAATCTATCTATCTATCTATCTATATATATATATATATTATACCACAATAATTTCTTATAATTTTATCCAAATACCACGTTAGAAAGTGATGATGTGATGGATTAAGAATTGCTAAAATTATTTTCTTTCTTTTTCTTTTTTAATTATGTTGTAGGAAAAAACTAAATAAAGTTTAAAAAACAAGTTATATCTGGGAAATGAACCAAATGCACCTCAGCTTGAGCATTGAGCTGGATCATGCTGGATATTTGGAAGTCCCAAAGGGACCCGCCCATTAATGCTGTGAACCGGGCTAGGCTAGGCCACGGGACTGAAAAAAAGAAGAAGCCAATATAATCCAATTCGGGCTTTTGACAATTTCAACATTTTGTACTTTTATTCTTAGTTTTGACCAAATCTTGAATTTCCGAGATGAGGTCCAATACATCTCATTCTCTCTAAATTTCGCAGTGGCAGGAATCTTTATACATTGAACTAATTTTTATTTATTTTTAATTTCGAAAAAAGAAAATATAAAAATAGAATAGACTTAGTAGTATACTCAGATATCTTTAGAGTATAATCAATTAAAACAAAAAGTACTACACCAAATTTTGTGAGTGATTGATTATTTATTGATATTCAACAAAAAAAAAATAAATAAAAATTATTGCGCAAATGATTATTTATTGATAAAAAATAATCATTTGCAAACTAAAGTTACCTAATGCTACACATTCTTTTTAATTTAAAAGATGTATCCTAGAGGTTGGCCTGGTGGTAAGGTTTAAAACGCCAGCCAACACGATTTTTTAATTTTCTCATGAATTCTCTATGGTCAGTGTTACGGTCTAAATTTATCCAGTGTTTGTTACGATTTAAGTTTATCCCATGTTTGTTCTCGCACAAGGTTGTTTGTTCGTGACCTATTTTTTATTTTATTTTATAGAATAGTTTAACTTAGTTTAGTTTATTTTTATTATTTCTTATAAAAGAACCTCATTATGTCTCCTCGAGTATAATGTTTATTCTTGACACTTGTATTTTTTTTTCTCCTTAAAGTACTATGTGAGAGGACATGTCATTGTAAACCTTTCACACCTTTAATCATCGGTATTAATATAATTATTGTTGCTTTTGTAATTGTATTCTCATTACACCGTTTGCATGTACTGTTGTAGTGAACTTTATTATTATTAAAACTGTAATGACCTGATTTCCCAGGGTCGCCACACGGTTTCTCCCAAAGAGAATTAAAATTAAAAATTTCAAATAATGAATACTTTATTACCCATAAATTTGAAAATTTTTACAAGTTAGGGCAAGGATTGTAATTGTCAATTTATCGAATCAATTTTACAATAGTAAATAATAAATACAATTATTACAAATTAAATAGAAATTCAAATATAATTTCAGGCGCAACTCTATTATCATTGACCCTATAATAAATATTGTGGGGTTGTGAACTAAAGTTCAGTAGAATTTCAACTCCTTTAATATGTGTATCCAATCTATACAACAAATAAACATTTAGACATGTATCACACATAATTTTCATATAATCATAATTATTTCATAAATATTAATAATTATAATTCAACAATAATAATAACATAAATCACACAAAAGAGAGATTAAATACATATATTAAAAGAGTTAAAAATTTTGTCTGAAATTATTTTAACCTCTTTCTCAAAAATACCAGATAAAAATCTGAGAATCTTTTATAAACATAACTTAGTGAAGAAGCTAGATATATTTGAAAGTATTCTTATGCATAATATTAGGCTCTTAGATTGTAGTAGGAGAGAGGTGAACACTATATATAGGATAAGCAAGAAAAGAGAACTCAAAATTTGGATGGCACGTGGAGAACAAAGGAAGGTTGTGGCACAAACAAATGGATAATTCTTCTTACACCCCCTCAACTATTGACCGTGACCACGGAAATCCTTTTAACTTTTAAAACTACATCGGAAACCCTTGAAGTATTTGGTCAAATGACAGTCAGACCCCCAGTTCATTTTTTCTTCCGAAAATGCCCTTGGAAAGTCAAAATTATCAATATTGACCGTCTTGACCAGTCTCTTCTCAATTCAAATGACAATATTACCCTTATTTCTTTTTAATGAATATTTTCATTTTTCATTTTCATGTGTTCATGTTTTTTATTTTTTATTTATTTTCATGTGTTCATCTTCCCCAAATCCTCACAACCACCACATTCTCCGAACACCAACAAAACGAACAACAACAAAACGAACACCAAAGGATCACCAAATCACCACCACCACCAGGGACCATTTCCACCTCCGCCACGAGGGACACCACCATCGAACACCAAAGGATCAACAAATAGAAACTTTCTAATCCCATATTTTCTCAAATTATGAGACAAGCAAAGCAGAGAAACCATTGCCAAACAAAGTTGTGATGCCACAATATCAAGCTCAAACGCCACCACTTGGTACTACTTACACTCCGAGCAGTCAAAGATCAAGAGCACGACGACCGGAAGAAAAACTCTGACGAGAAAAAAAATCAATAAGGAGATTCCGAATTTGAAAATAGAAGTTTGGTTGAAACCGAGAAGAGAGAGAAAGGAAACTAACCATTGAAGGGTTTTGTCTAGATGTGTATCCAGTTCATCATTTTGATGATTTTGAATTTCGATTTCTTGTTGCTGTTGTTGAGGCTGGTTCAAATCAATCAGGGGGGTGTGTTCTTGAGGACCAACAATTTGTTCTTCTTCTGGATGAGGAAGATGATGATTCGCCATTCATCGGAGCTGATTAATCTTCAAAACTCACCGTGTCTTCGATTTAGGGTTTAGGGTTGCGATTTCAGGATTTTCGATTTGGGGTTGCGATTACGATTAAGGAACGGAGACCACCAAAACGAACATCAACACCACCAAACACTACTGTCGAATCGAACGCTAAACCCTAAATCGGGAACTCCGATTTGGCCAGATCTGGCCAAATCGAGGTGGATTTCACAAAGAAATCGCGATATTGGCATTGATTTGGGTTTAAACACCAAACCCCCAAAATCGAGAACTCCGATTTATCGATGATGTTGACGGGATTTTTGTATCCAATAACAACCAAAAATGCGAAACCATGGTGGCAGCAGGGTGAGAGAGAGAGAGAGAGGTGGAATAGTGTCGGCAGCAGTGCTGCCGTCGGCGGTGGAAGATTGATGGTCGTCGACGGTAGTGAGGTTTGGTTTGGTAGTGTTGTTCGGCGAGGAATATTTAGAGAGAGATCAAGATAAAAAAAATAAAAAAATAAAAAAAAAATAAAGAAAAAAAGAAAAAATAAGGGCAAAATGTTAATTCAGTTTCTAGTCTACCTGAGATTTTTTAATTATTTTTTGGGTCTAAATTAGTAAGGGCAAAATGGTCTATTCATTAAAAATTGCTATGGTGATGGATCGTCATGAAAATTTTGAAAGTTAAGAGGGTGCATTTGGAATTTCACTATAATTGAGGGGGGTGTAAGTGGAATTATCCCCACAAACAAATTATGTATTCATATTACTACTCATCATGTGTCGACAACACATCAATTATATATATATATATATATATATATATATATATATATATATATATAATCACCCCTATAATTTATATAATATTATTATTAAGCAACTAATTACAAAAACGCCCTCATAATTTATGTAATGTTATTATTAAATTCAAAAATTATACTTATAACCAAAAAATTATCAAATATTTATTTACACTATAAATTTCATAATATACAAAAATAAATTAAAAAAAATGCTAAACTTATATAAAATAATATTTTTCAAAATATAGATTTTTCGAGGTATTACAATCTACCCTTCTTAAAAAAATTTCGTACTAGAAATTTCAGTTGAAAATGAATAATTCAGAATTACACGGTTATATTAGTCACACTCGATTCTAGAACAATTATTCTCTATGTAGGGTACCGTAACCAAAAGTCACCAACAATCTACATCTCACCAAAATTCATATTACGTATTGCCATTTCCGCATTTGCGGTGACCCATATTTTATCTAACACAATACAATATGGTACACTTTGGTCGGTAACTTCTAATACAGATAATCAATTGTCAAAGAATCTTATGGTTCTAAATACTTTTGCTGCGCATTATGATAAAAATAGCAATAAATATACATGTGTATATATAACCAACAAATATATTCTTAAAATATCATGGGTCTCACTTGCATCAGGTCTACTCTATGCCAACAAGTTTACGACCTCAATAATTTTTTTCACTTGGCATAATATTTCAAGTTCACTACTATATCTCGTGACTAATATTGATTAATTCCATTCAACATTCATAAGCAACCTACTCACAACCAACCAGATAGTCATTTTTCCTTGCGAACTGTCCTGTGAGACAAAAAATCATCAATTCCAATATCCACAATATCATTTTTTTCCTTAAATCCTAATTTAATCTTATGATCTCGTAAACTTTTTTCTATAAAATATGAACATAATCCAAACTTCAAATAATGATTTTTTTTTTTTTTTTTAAACAAGCAAATATATAATTGTTATTAATCCCAAAATAATAGATATAGTTCCCATCACATAAATAAGTCTTAACCTCATAAATACGTCTCGAAACATATAAATATGTCTCAAATACATAAATACGCCTCAAACACATAAATACGTCTCAAAACACATAAATATCTCTCAACCACATAAATACATATCAAAATGCATAAATACGTCTTAAAACACATAAATACGTCTCAACTATCTAAATACGTTCCAAAACACATAAATAAGTCTAAATCACATAAATATATCCCAAAACATATAAATATATCTTAGCCACAAAAATACGTCCCAAAACACATAAATATGTTTCAAAACATATAAATATGTTTTAAAAGTTCAATATTCATTTATGCAGCATAACGAGTTGAATATTCATACAACATGTATATAAAAATATTACATAAAACTCCCTACTTGAATTTCTAAAATATCATTTAGGCTTAAAAATAAAAATTAATGTAAATATATAACTGTTAATAAATAATAAGCAAAATTAATAAATTATACTAATTTTTTTATTTTAAATATTAGTCAATTTATTAAGAGTAATGGGTTCCATAGCCTAAGTCTAGGATGATCGTATACCTATACTCTGATACAAAATATAACGACCCGATTTTCTAGGACCATCATACGATTTCTCCCAAAGAGAATTAAAATTAAAAATTTTAAATAATGAATACTTTATTATCCATAAATTTGAGATGTTTTACAAGTTAGGGCGAGGATTGTAATAGAAATTTAAATATAATTTCAAGCGCAGCTCTATTTTCATCGACCCTGCAATAAATACTGTGGGGTTGTGAGTTAAAGTTCAGTAGAATTTCTACCCCTTTAATATGTGTATCCTATCAATACAACAAATAAACACATATGCATGTATCACACATAATTTTCACATAATTATAATTATTTCATGGATATTAATAATTATAATTGAACAACAATAATAACATAAGTCACGCAAAAGAGAGATTAAATACATATATTAAAAGAAATAAGAATTCTAATTGAAATTTTATTAACATCTTTCTCGAAAAATCCAGATCGATAAAAATCCGAGAATCTTTTATAAACATAACTTGGCGAAGAAGTTAGGTATATTTGAAAGTATTCTTATGTATAATATTAGGCTCTTAGCTTGTAATTTGAGAGAGGTGAACATTATACATAGGATAAGAAATAAAAGAGAACTCAAAATTTGGATGTCATGTGGAGAACAAAGGAAGGTTGTGGCACAAACAAATTATGTATTTATATTACTATTCACCATGTGTTGACAACACATCAATATATGGACACATATTTATATTTATATTATATTCATATATGTTTAATTACACAACCACCTCTATAATTTATATAATATTATAATTAAGCAATTAATTACAAAAATGCCTTCATAATTTATGTAATATTATTATTAAATTTGAAAATTATACTTATAACCCCAAAATTATCGTTTATTTATTTATACCATCAATTTCATAATATACAAAAATAAATTAAAACAATGTTAAACTTATATAAAATAATATTTTTCAAAATATAGATTTTTTTGGGATATTACAAAAACTGATTTCGTTGTTATAGATCATCTGATATTCATGCTAGCTACTAGACGATTATCTAGTTAGCGCTGTACGGTCCGTTCTCTAGCCTCAAAGGATCAGCCCGTGGCATTAAACGTTGATGGCCTTTCTTTGACTCGTCAAGGATGGTAAAATTAGTTGAAAATCCTAATGTCTGGATACTTTTGCTAACTGCTAACAAAAAAATAAAAATATGTTTGATTGGATAGAGATAATATTTTAGTATTATTCTTATAAATGATTTCCTAATCCCAAAAAAGTTCATAGATGATTAAAATAATGTTGGTAGAGAGGTCCTAATGTTGGAGGGAAGATGTATAGTGAATTTGATTCTATATAATCCGAAGAAGATTTTGGTAGTTTTTGAGTATTTTTATAACTTTTTATTATGTTTTAATATGTTTTTAGTTATTTTTATCTTAAATTAGATATTTGGGGTGAAAAAGGACTAAAACAAGCCGTAAACGATCAAAGCGATGAAAGAACGGTGGAGAAAAAAAGCAAAAATGATATATTCAAAGTCTGTATCCACTGCTGCAGTGGTGAAAATACAGAGAGTTTGCTGAAACTCCACCGCTACAGTGGTCAGGCCACCGCTGCAGCGGTCAAAATGCAGAGAGCTCCACCGCTGCAATAGTCGGGCCACTGCTACAGCGGTCAAAATACAGAGAGCTCTATCGCTATAGCGGTTAATGCCATATATTTTTAGTTATTTTAGGATATTTTGAGATATTTAGAATCCTATAAATATCGTCCCTTATCCCCCCTCCCCCCCCCCCCCCAAAAAAAAAAAAAAAAAAAAAAAAAAGGTAGATGTTTTTGGGAGTCTTAAGAGCTCTAAGGCCATTCGACCAATAGAAGATCACAACGTGAAGAAGGAGAAAGTGTTCTCGGAGTGATTTTAGCGACAAATCTTCGGATAACGGCTAGTCTCCTCATTTCTCTCTTTCTCTCTTAGATTTGGTTGAAGGTTTGTATATGTTTACCTCGTTTCTAGTTGTATATAGGGCTACGACCATGTGCAGCTAAACATATATTGTTTATGACTTGATTGACTTTATGTAAACGTTATTTATATAAAATCTTTGTTTCGTTAATGGTTGTTCGTATTTATCCTATTGTGTTTACCGTTATTCCACGTTTATATGCTTGTTTAGATATTTTGAGAATACGGAGTTGGACACTCAGGATAGGTAACCCCGGATTCGGATTAGGGTTTAAACACAACGCGACGATCTAATAACTCAGGAGAGAGTTAGAAAGTGTGCAATCCGTAACGTTGGGGCAAGACTCATGTAACCAAGTGTCGTATAAACGCTCAAAGGGGACTTCGGCGTTGACATGAAATCACATATTCATTCACTTTATATTTGGGAGAGGTAGTGAATGAGATTTTGATACTGAGATTGTCGGATAGGATGAACGCCATTAATGTAAACTAGATTGAAACGAACACGTTTAAGTGAATGAAATTAATCCCTAGGCAATAAATTCCCATAAACGTCATATCACTATATTAGTATAATTAATTAACCTAGTTTAGTATATTTTATTAAAAACTACATTTGTATCGTCTAAATAAAGTTAGGTTATGATAATTATGGTACTCAATGATAATCTACATCAATTCCTGTGGATACGATAACCCTTACTCTTTCCACTCTACTAAAACTTGACCTGTACACTTGCGGTGAAAGTAACGACGTATCTACGCGCTACCAAGTTTTTGGCGCCGTTACTGGGGATTGGTTTTTAGATTGTTGTTGATATTGTGAGTAAATAACTTGATTTTAATTTAGGCATTTCTTTTATTTATAATTTTTGTTTTGTAGTTTTTGTTTTTCCTGCAGAGTACTTGAATTAATGATCAACAGGTACTTTTGCATTTCTCTCAACGAGATTCTGAGTCGTTTTATTGTGCTTGGGATCAATACAAGGAGTTGCTCCGATTCCCAAATCATTGTTTCTCGAGAGAGGGTCAACTACTGAACTTCCTCAACGGGTTATTAGCCGCAACCAGAATGTGGGTTGAAAGAGAAAACGGTACCACCTCTTTTGACCAACTAACTACGGATGAAGCCTGTTGGTTGTTGGAAGATATGACCAAGTTTGATTTTCATAAATAGAATTATTCAACAAGCTACCAAAGCTTGGGGGGTAGTTTCACCATTTCAGAGCCATGGATTGACACCCCGGACCAATATGTTTAGTTTTCTCCCATTTTAGAAACCATGTTCGCTGAATTTATAGGGGAGACTCAAGCATTTTGGAGGGAAACGAATGACAGGATCAATAAGCACGAGGATCGTTTTGACAATATTGAGATGGTTTGTACCGAAATCGATGCGACCGTAACATCTCTTTAGATGCAAATCGGTCAACTAATCTGCTTTATTGAGGCCGAGTCAGAAGTGGTGGCACTAAGAGACACAAATGCCACATTCATCGAAAGCCACCACGAGGAACCGAAAACGAGCGGAAGAAGCTTGGGAGCATTCAATTATTCGAATGAGATAGGAACCCAAGCATGGATCGACGATTGTGATTTTTCACCATTGAAGATCCACATTGTGATGCCACCACTGATCCAAGACGATCACATCTACGAGGATCCGATGTGGCTCACTTATCCTTTGCCACCATTAGCAATGTTCTTTCATGCCCACCAAGTACATAAGCTGGTGGAGAATATTGTTGAAAACTTAGACCAATCAATGCCAAATCTAACCAGTCTTGAGGGTGTACTGAATCAAGACCCATATGTGGTGTTTTATAACACTTACTATGGGCGGAAATCGCTTTTTGACGAGTATTTCTCCATGTCAGGCCGGGGACAATAAACCATGCGCTTCTTGGGAGGCAACCCAAGTCCAAAAATAAATTAAATCCATCACCGTCAAATTCATTCGGAGGCAAGCTTGTCTCACCTCCCAGGTACGTGTTCAAAACCCCTTTCGTTAGCATGCTTTATTTCAAATGTTGAGATTGATGATTGGGATATTCTAGACACTGCCTGTTTTAAGTTCAGGGGTGATGTGTAGTATGTTAGTATGTTTTATTGTATGCATGTTTGTTTAGTATAGGATGTGTTTGTGTTTATGTTTGTTGTTGTTGCATACTGAGTTTTCCGTTCATCTGAGCCATTACCCGATGATGATATTACCCCCTGGTTGTTTATCGAGGTCAAGGGTAATGCCCATTCATGTGTGTTCTGTGTGCTTGGCATGTCGTTTTGGTGAAAGTTATTGTGGATTCTAATTTGCAAGAGCACATAGACTCAATTTGTAGCTATTAAATTATGTATTAGCCAAACTCATAACAATTTAAGGATTCTAGAACCTGATTGAGGGAAAACTTGAGGCGAAATCCTAAGCGAGGTAATTCAGGAGACGTGATTTAGGCATTCATTTGATTTGCTTGAGCCTTTGAAGCTTACCATGCAATATGTTTATCCCTCATTACCCTGTCAAAACCTATAAGCCGTTTCAATTCTGAACACATAACAAATACCTTGGCCAATTGAATTCTTTCCAAACCTATATCGCTAAACCGAAGGCACGATTTGAGTGAATCAAGTTAGCATTCATGTATGTTACTTGAAGTGAGTGGTTGGGTTTAGGTAAAACTTTTGATTGTTTCGATATTTGAGTACTCACTCGTTATTTTTCTTTCATTTTAACTATACCCATGAAATTGTAATAATCGAATAAGTTTGGGGGTGTGATTGTTGTTAAAAAAAGTGTAAATATTGTTCAATTTACGTTTCTTTTGACAAATGAGTACGTCGGTCTTAAATGTTTGTTCATAGATTGTTTTAAAATTATCTATGGGGGTTCGAGTGTGAGTGTGCCAAGGGTTGTGCCTTGGGTATCATTAAGTTAACAAAGTTAACCTGTTTTATATTCCTGATATACCTTTGGCCATGTTCCAAACCGAACCAAATCCTTTTGATCTTCATGAACTTCTTAGCCTACATTAGTGGAGAGTGGAACCCATTAAGGCATATGGATATCCTAATCCTTAATGGTTTAAGTCATAAGCTTTGTTGTTGGATAATCTAGTCCGATTGTTGGATAGTTATATTATTGAGTTTCGCACACACACATTGAAAGGATCGATCGAGAATAACGTTTACCGTTATTAAATATCAAAATTCTAGAACATCATATGGTGCATTTTACTCCTAAACTCGATATGATTGGGGGTTGTTGAGGGAAAAATCTTTTGGTCGATAGCTGAATTCAAAACTCGCATATCGTTATATTTAGGTAGTTTGTGTTTTTATTTGTTGTTTAGTTTTTGTATTAGTTAATTAATTGTGTTTTTTATTTTAGTGTGAGTGTTTTGCTTGAGTACTAGCAAAATTTTAAGTTTGGGGGTATTTGATAGGTATTATTTGTTTATATATTTCCAAGTCGATTTTGATAGTTTTTGTGTACTTTTATAATGTTTTATTATGTTTTAATACGTTTTTCTTTTTTTATTTTGTCTTAAATTAGGTATTTGGGGTAAAAAGGGAATAAAATAGTCCATAAACGATCAAAGCGGTGGAAGAACGGTGAAGAAAAAGAGCAAAAATGACATATTCAAAGCCTGCATCTACTGTTGCAGTGGTCAAAATACAGAGAGCTCTACCACTGCGGCGGTGAACCCACCTCCACCGCTGCAGTGGTCAACTTGCTGACCTCCCCACCGCTGCAGCGTTCAGCGCTAAATATTTTTAGATATTTTGAGATATTTAGAATCCTATAAATATCATCCCTTATCCCCTAAACAAAAGGTAGACATTTTCGAGAGTCTTGAGAGCTCCAAGGTCATTTGACCAATAGAAGATCCCAACGCGAAGAAGGAGGAAGCGTTCTCGGAGCGGTTTTAGCTACGAATCTTCGGATAATGGCTAGCCTCATCGTTTCTCTCTTTCTTTCTTATATTTGGTTGAATGTTTGTATATGTTTAGCTCGTTTCTAGTTGTATATAGGGCTACAGCCATGTATAGTTAAACATATATTGTCTAGGGCTTGATTGATTTCATGTAAACGTTGTTTATATAAAATCTATGTTTTGTTAATGGTTGTTCGTGTTTATCCGATTGTGTTTACCGTTATTCGATGTTTATATACTTGTTTAGATATATTGAGAATACGAGATTTGACGCTCAGGAAAGGTAACCCCGGATTCAGACTAGAATTTAAACACAACGCGATGATCTAATAACCCGGGAGGGAGTTAGAAAGTGTACAATCTGTGACGTTGGGGCAAGACTCATGTGACCAAGTGTCGTATAGACGCTCGAGGGGAACTTTGGCATTAACGTGAAATCACATATTCATTCACTTTACACTCGGGAGATGTAGTGAATGAGATTTCGATACCGAGATTATCGGATAGGATGAACGCCATTAATGTAAACTAGATTGAAACAAACATATTTAAGTGAACGAAGTTAATCCCTAGGCAATAAATTCTCATAAACGTCATACCACTATATTAGTATATTAGTATAATTAATTAACTTAGTTTAGTATATTTTATTATAAAAACTACATTTTTATTGCCTAAATAAAGTTAGGTTATGACAATTACGGTACTCAACGATAATCTACACCAATCTATGTGGATACGACAACCCTTACTCTTCCTACTCTACTAAAACTTGACCCGTACACTTGTGGTGAAAGTAGCGACGTATCTATGCGTTACCAGTGGTGGGCAGCTGGACAGATCCTTGGGCGATAAATTTATGGCGATAGATTTCTGAACTCTATGGTTAAGCTTGCTTGGGCGACAACAATTCAAGGATGGGTGACCTCTTGGAAATTTTGGGCGATAGATTTTTGAACTTCGTGGTTAAGCATACTTGGGCGACAATAATTCAAGGATGGGGGACCCCATGGGAATTCTGGGCGATAGATTTCTGAACTCTATGTTTAAGCGTGCTTGGACAACAGCAATTCAAGGATGGGTAACCCCTTGTGAATTCTAAACGACACTTTTTCGAACCGTTAGCAAACAATCTTAAGCAAAGAGATTTTGAGTGAACCCCTGATAGGCAAAATTATGAACAACACTTCTCAAACCGTTAATGAACAATCTTGAGTAAATTTTCCTTTGTCTTCCGTCATGTGTCGAGAACAACTACTATACAGGAATAATTTGTCCTTACTTATTGAAGCTTTTAGAATAACCTGCAAGGAGCACCTCAAATAGTTCCCAAGTGGTACCCAGCCTAAGTAGGTCCTATCTTGTTAGTTGGGACAATTTTAGTTCCTTTTGGAACCCAAACTTATTTACAGTTAGATATTTTAGCAAAATATCTACGAATAGTATGCCTCACAACAATATATTTAAAACATCTAACAAGATCCTTGGTTTCAGAAAAGAATTTGTGAAAACGTTTTTGTTTAAGATTTTTCTGAAATCCAATACCGACTTTATCAAAAACTTTACGTGAACTTCCCAAAAGCATTTTCAAGTTATTTTCACCGCCTGTGAATTTGAGAACAATTGATTGCAAATCCATCAACTTGGATTTCAATTCATTGTTTTCAAATTCGTAGTCCATTACTTGCTTGTTTAATGTATAAATTGTACTTTGAAGGGAATTTATTTTAGAACACTGGTTTTTATAATCATGAGAAAATTCTTGATAAATATAAAATAATTCATCAAAATCTAACGGACAAAAACTTGAACATTTAGTTACCTTACCACTAGTGGCCATCAATGCAAAAATGGGCATATCTTCACTATCTAATTTTTCTAAGCTACTTGAATCAGTATCATCCCAAGTAGCCTTCATGGATTTCCTCTTACTCTTCTGTGCTTTCTTCTTTTCTTTCTTTTTCTTTTCCTTTTCTTTATCCTTCTTCGGTTCGGGACAATCATTTTGAAAGTGACTGGTCTTGTGACAGTTGTAACATTCCATTTTATTCATGTTGAGGTTTTTTCTCCCGCAGAATGTACGTTAAGTTATTCTTCTAAAATTCTTTGTGAGAAGCACCACATCTTTCTCTTACTCACTGTCAGGACTTTCATCATCACTGTCATTATCTTCTTCAATTTTTTGAGCTTTTAGCGCTAAGGATTTTCTCTTACTATTTCCGGTGTCATCCTCATATATTTTAATCTCCGATTCATGAGTCATCAAGTTGCCTATGAGATCATCAATTTCGTATTTGTCAAGATCCTTAGCTTTCTCAATTGCCGTCACTTTTGACTCCTATATTTTTGTTAAAGATCTTAGAACCTTTTAAACTCTATCCTCCATGGAGTATGACTTTCCAAGTTAACTCAAGTTATTGAAAATGTTGTTGAAATGAGTATAAATCTCATGAATCGATTCAGTTTCTTCCATTCTGAACAACTCAAATTTTCTCATAAGAGCGTTGATTTTTGATTGCTTCGCTTGATTTATCCCTTTGTGGGTAATTTGTAGCTTATCCCACATCTCCTTTGCAGATTTACAACCTAAAACTCTAGAATATTCATTAGCATCTAAAGAGCAAAATATAATGTTAATAGCCTAAGAGTTTATGGAGAGTTTCTGCTTATCAGAAGCAGTTAGTTATTCCTTCTTCTTCTTGACTTCGTTTTCCATTAGAATAAACAAACCATCCTTAATTGTTAGTCACACATCATAATTTGTAGCATGAAAGAAGACTATCATTCTGTCTTTCTAAAATGAATAACTTTCACCTGCAAACAAAGATGGCTAGTGCATAAACTGCCTCTCAGATAATGTGCCTATTATGTGCGCCATGCAATCTTTGTTAGCTAATGTGTTGAGCTAAACCAGCTCTTACGCCAATTGTTGGCCCAGTGATATACCCAAGAGGGGGGGTGAATTGGGTAGTTAAAAAAATGTCAGAGAAAAAAATACTTTACTAACCCAAATAATTAATTTTAATTCTAAATTAATTATTATCTTTATATCACAGCAGAAATATAAAATCAACTAGGTGCACACCAAATAAAAAAAATAAAAAATATAAAGATAGCAGCACACCAGAAATTTATACTGGTTCACCAAACTACTCTTGGTTAATCCAGTCCTCCGAGCCCCACAGAGAATCACACCCTCTAAACTCAAGATCCTTTTAAAGGTAAGAACCAAACCCTCACAAAGATTCTTTTACAGGCTCAGAATCAACCTTTACAAAATTTTCTTTTCATAGGCTTAGGAATAACCTCTACTTTTTACAAACTCAAGAATAACCTAATTATTTTTTAAAACAAAGGCTAAAGAATCAAAATCTCACAAACACGCCAAATATCATTTTACCCGGTAAGGATTGAACCGTTACAAAATTCACACAAAACAATTCAATTCAAGAAGAATTACTACTTCAATCTCTTTACAGGAAGAGACTGAAACTAGCTGCCCATAGATTAAATATTCTCAATAGTATTTAATCCGTCACTCAATCCATCAATTAAAAACTGACAAGTGATTTTTCTCACTCGAAATTTCTATCACCCCAGGTAAATTAAAACTCGATTAATATCCCAAAACTAGTGATAGAAAAGTGAGATATTCAAAATCTAATTTTAAATAAAAATTGGTAGCACTTAATTGAGCACGTAATCAGATTGATTCAAGAAATTGTTTAAAAAATATTTTTCAATAAAAAATCAGAAAACAATTTCTAAATATCAAATTCCAAAAAATAATCAAATAATACTAAATAGAAAGTAATTTGGAAAGATTTCACCCATAATCCTCCGAATAAATAATTATAGTGATATTACTTCAGATTCGGTAGCAGCAATGATTTACAGCAAATAATTCTCAAGAATAACTCTTAGAAAAACTCTTACAATTCTCAATATGATTTCTATTAGAAAAAATCAATATAATCTCTTGATCTCTTTTAATCTCTCTTGGTGATATGAAAAACACAAATCTATATAAATGGAATTAAAATAAGCTCTCTAACGGTAGTTCTCATTTATTATGAAACTTAATTACTCTTATAGACCCCTTATATCATTAAGATTTTATTCTTGTTCAAATCACTTAATTATAATTTTTAAACTTCTTAATTAAGTCCCTCAAATATTTATCAATCACAATTAAATAGAATAGAAACAATTATATGTACCAAATTGAGAAATATTCAAACTTAATAAACCAAATCTATAGGAATATCATAATATGTGTTGCATATCTCAAATAATATTAAATTCTTGAAATCTCTCATGAATCCTAACCAGAAAACATCTAGTAACAGCTACTTTCATAATAAAATCAGGAATTCCATAATATCTTAAAACAGACCCATAAGTCGACCGACCAAGATCAGCTGTCGACCATTCGATTCAGGATGTAGTCAAGCCAAAGATTTTGTGCCCATCGGTTAACCTATCTGTCGACTTAGAGATTAAGAGAGTTGCATTTCTCTTCACAGGTTGACCGTTCTGTCGACTTATAGATACAAAGAGTTTATATTTAAGCACAGGTCGACCTACCTATCAACCGAGAGATACAGAGACTTTTCATTCTATGATCCGGTCGACTTACCTGTCGACTTATGGATGCTGGAAACTCTTCTAAATACGTTTTTAATTTATTCTCATTGACGTTTTTACCCCTTTAACCAATTTCTTTTCTTGATTAGCTTCACTAAATACTTAAATTCAATTTTAATCAATTATAAATATTTCTTTTTCAATTACATATAGGAGCAAATAATTTAGCTAATTATGATCCTATTAAAAACACACATATTTATAAAAATCATTAAAAAATTTTTTTATCTCGTGTGTGATCCTAATTGGGATATTAGGAGTTAAAATTTAACCTGAGTTGTTTTCCCTAGGTTCTTCGAGTTCTTCAACCTCTTAATTCTTCATCATCTTTATCATCATATCTTCATCATTTGGAACTAATAAACTGAAACACTTAATCAAACCGTTAGTTCGACAAAAAATATCAACCTTTAATTATCCATCAAAATGTTAGGATCAACAGGCCCAAAAGCCCAAGCGTAGTGATTATCTCATAAATGCCCCAGATTATTGTCTAAACACATGGTTTTGTCCAATTAACCGTGTTTAGGCCGTATTAGGTAAAGTTGATAATCTCCTACACCTATACATACAAGGGGTTATGTAAGCCCGAGGTACGTCTGAAACCTCTAACACTCAATCGTTATTTACATACTTGACGTGTTTCTATACCTTTCTCTCTGAGCTTTTACTTTAATGCCAGAGGGGCTTCGTTGAGATAAATCCCGACTCAGCCTTGTTATCTCATAAATGCCCCAGATTATCGGTTAAACACATGATTTTACCTAATTAATCATATTTAAGCTGGATTAGGTAAAGTTGATCATCTCCAACACCTATATATACCAGAGGCTATGAAAGCCCGAGGTAAGCTTAAAAATACTAACGCTCAATCGCTATTTACATACTTGATGTATTTTTGTACCTTTCTTTCTAAGCTCTTACTTTAATGCCAGAGAGACTTCGTCGAGACAAATCCTGACTCAGTCTTGTACAGGTACAACTCGTTGAGGAGCAAGACTCTAGACATCAGCAAGTCAGCCCTCTAGGACGATCGTTATAGCTCACTTGAAGAATCTCCAACTCCAAATCAATAACTCCATCTCAATAGAACGACTCACCTGTTAACTGACTAGACCATACTTGAGGTATTGACCACTTTGGGACAACAACAGTTTGGTGTTGTCTGTGGGAACCGTGCAAAAAGCCTTCCCCTAATCATTGCCCCTTGGGTGATCACAAGGTCTAGTCAGATAGACAAAAACTGAACAGAAGCTCCCGTTGTGAGCAACTGTCTTTTTCAGAAAAACTAAGAGAAATATCAAAGAATCCGAGGGCTCATCCCTCAGCTCCCACCAATAAGGATAACTACCTTCAGAGGATTAGGCAGGGTCATCTACCCTTCCCTCTGGGGCTTTTGTGGGATAAATCTTCGGAGCTACGGAGGCATCTCGGATTGATCTCCTGAAATGCCAGATGGGTGAGTTCAAGTTATGTGTACAGATCTTCCTCACGCGCCTTCCATTGAACCCTGTCCAAGTAGGACCACTTTTATAGACCATAGGGTCGGAGGAGTGATCCCAAGACCACGACGCTCATGTGGCATCTTCGTAAGGGTACATGCCCAAGGTTCGCTCTTCGCCTTGTGATCACTAGTTTGAAAGACCAAAAAAGACTTCCTCATCTGTGTTAAGATCCCCTCCTCTACGAAGATATGGTGCCAATAACCAACCAAATTTACCTTTCGGCTTAGCTTTCAACCATGTAATAAGGACTGACCTGAGGGCCCGTCGTGGGCAAGGGGCAGGCACCTATTCACTACTCTCACGCTACCATGGCATCTGAACAGCTACTGACCATGCATGAGAAGTGCCCAGGAGGGAAGCTATCATAGAACATTTCCTTGCCAATGTGGAAGCACTCTTGTAAGAGATATAAAGTGGGGGAAGAACAACTGGGCTCCCTGCTGAGGTGAGGTCTCCTTTCGTGGATGAGGTTCTGGGTAATGGTAATGCTTAGACATTTTGCACATCCCCAGATGAACCCCTACAATAGAACCCTTCTGTCGTTCTGCCCCTGCTTGCCAAACACCAAGGGAAAAACCCTTAGGTATTTATCCAAGCTTTGTCTTATCGGGCTTGTGGTGAGCTCAATACTTTATTTTTTTCCCAACCTTCCAGGTTGAAACCTAACTTTGTTGCTAGTTTTGGTGGTAAGTTTTATGCGTTTGTTATAGTTGATGATTATTCTAGACTTACCTGGGTATGTTTTCTTTCTAAGAAAAGTGAGGTTGCTTTTGTTCTTGCTAAATTTTGTAAACGTGTTCAAAATAAGAAGCAATGTTCCATTTTTAACATTCGAAGTGATAGAGGAAGAGAGTTTAAGAATGATGACGTGGTAAGTTACTGTGATGAGCATGATTATGCTCATAACGTTTCTGCACCAAGATCACCGCAACAAAATAGTGTAATGGAAAGAAAGAACAAGATGCTTCAAGAAATGACCAGAATGATGTTTAATGAAAATCACTTACCAACCTACTTCTGGGCCGAAATAGGAAGTATAGATTGCGATGTGGTGAATCGGGTATCGATTCGTAGAGGGTTTAACAAAACCACATATGAAATCTGGAATGGCAAGACTCCTAATATTTCCTATGTTAAAGTATTTGGATGTAAGTGTTTTATTTTGAATGACAAGGATAATCTTGAAAAATTTGATGCTAAATCAGATTATGGGATTTTCCTTAGATATGCTACTAACAGTAAGGCTTATAGAGTTTATAATAAACGTACGTTAGTAGTAGAAGAAACTATGCATGTTGTTTTTGAGGAAGTTGATCCATTCTTGTTGAGAAAGATTTTGGATTATGATAATGCAGGTATTTCAAATAATAAAAACCAAGGTGATAATGTACCTAAGGAGTCCCAACAAGATGAGGAACCTAAGGAAAAAGATTCAACTTTACCAAGAGCTATAAAGATAGTACCGGGACATTCAGTAAAAGAAATCATCAGTAATTTCGAAAGAGGTGTAAGTACTTGTTCTTATCTCAAATTGAGCCTAAAAATATAGATGAAGCGTTAACTGATGAATCTTATATTTCTGCAATGCAAGATGAGTTAGTTCAATTTGAGCAGAACAAAGTATGGTGTCTTGTTCCGAGACCGGATTTTCATCCAATTATTGATACTAAATGAATTTTTAAAAATAAAAATGATGAATCTGACATAATAATTAGAAATAAAGCAAGATTAGTAGCACATGACTATAATCAAGAGGAAAAAATTGATTATAATGAAACTTATGCTCCTGTTGCTAGATTAGAAGCAATTAGAATGCTACTCACTTTTGCATGTTCACGTAATTTTAAGTTATATCAAATTGATGTAAAGAGTGCATTTCTAAATGGTTTTCTAGCAAAAGAAGTTTATGTTGAATAACCCCCGGGATTTGAAAGTGATAAATTTTCCGATCATGTATTTAAACTTCGCAAGGTTTTGTATGGGCTTAAACAAGCTCCTAGAGCTTGGTATGAGAGATTTAGCCGATATTTAATCGAAAATAGTTTTCGAAGGGATATTTGTGATGTAACATTGTTTGTGAAGTAAACTGATTCTGATATCTTATTAGTACAAGTGTACGTTGATGATATTATTTTTGGATCTACTAATGAAGATCTTTACCAAGAGTTTGCTAAGATAATGTAGGTTGAATTTGAAATAATCATGATGGGAGAGTTGAATTTCTTTCTTAGATTACAAATTAAGTAAACCAAATAAGGAATATTTATAAACCAAGTTAAATACACCAAGGAGTTGTTAAAGAAATATGGCTTGGAAGGCACTAAAGAACAAAACTCTCGTGGCAACGGCTACGACGATTGACAAAGATGATACGGGCAAAAGTGTTAATGAAAAAATGTATTGAGGTATGATTGGTAGTCTGTTGTATTTAACTGTTAGTAGACCTGACATTATGTATAGTGTTTGTCTTTGTGCTAGATTTTAGTCTTGTCCTAAAGAATCGTACTTGATTGCGATTAAGCGAATTTTTCGATACTTAAAGGGGAAGATTGACCTAGGTTTATGGTATCATAGGGGGAGTGATTTTAAATTGGCAAGTTACTCCGACGCTGATTTTGCCGGTTGCAAAGTTGAGCGAAAAAGTACAAGTGGGTCATGTCATTTGTTAGGACATGCTTTGATTTCTTGGTCAAGCAAGAAATAGAATTCGATAGCATTATCCACTACTGAGGCTAAATATACAGTAGTTGGTAACTATTGTGCTCAAATTTTATATATTAAGTAACAATTAAATGACTTTGGAATTTGCATGGAGAAGGTCCCGATCTTTTGTGATAATAAAAGTGTTATTTGTCTAAGTAAGATTCCTACACAACACTCACGAACTAAGCTCATAGAGATTAGACATCACTTTATTCGTGATCACATTTAGAAAAGAGACATTGTTATTGAGTATATTAATACCTCCAACCAACTTGCTTATATTTTTACCAAACCACTAGCGGAAGATCAGTTTGTTAAAATCATTTGCGGTTTGGGTATGGTTAGGCATAATGATGCTTGCCTAGAGTAGAGTTCTTGTGTGTTCCCCTCTCCCCAATTTTTTTTTTTTTTGAGATGACAAAGAGGAAGAATTAGTTGATGTTTTATTGAATATCTTAAAGGGGAGTTTGTTTTTATATTTGTATTTTGTTCATTATTTTATGAATATCTTCATTACTATGCTTAAATGAGTTATAAAACCCGTCCTCGGATTCAGGGAGAGTGTGGTTATATTAATATTTTGAAGAAAATATCAAAATTAATTGTCATCATCAAAAAGGGGGAGATTATTGATCTTAAGATTTTGATGGACAATTAAAGATTGATGTTTTTTGTAGACGTATCGGTTTGATTAAGTGTTTCAATTTATTAGTTCCAAATGATGAAGAATTAAGAGGTTGAAGAACTCGAAGAACCTAGAGAAAATAACTCAGGTTAAATTTCAACTCTTAATATCCCAATTAGGATTACACACGACACAAAAAGATTTTTAAATGATTTTTATAAATATTTGTGTTTTTAATAGGATCCTAATTAGCTAAATTATTTGCTCCTATGTGTAATTGGAAAAGAAATATTTATAATTGATTAAAATTGAATTTAAGTATTTAGTGGAGTTAAACAAGAAAAAAAATTGGTTAAAGGGACGAAAACGTCAATGAGAATAAATTAACAATGAATTTAGAAGAGGTTCCAACATCCATAAGTTGATAGGTTAGTCAACCGGATCATAGAAGGAAAAGTCTTTGTATCTCTCGGTCGACAGGTAGGTCAACCTGTGCTTAAATATGAACTCTTTGTATCTATAAGTCGACATAACGGTCGACCAATGAAGAGAAATGTAAATCTATGAATCTTTAGGTCGACAGATAGGTCGACCGATGGGCATAAAATCTTTGACTTGGTTACATCCTGAATCGAATAGTCGACAGCTGATCTTGGTCGGTCGACTTATGGGTCTGTTTCAGGATATTATGGAATTCCGGATTTTATTTTGAAAGTAGCCGTTACTAGCCGTTTTTTTGTTAGGATTCATGAGATATTTTTGGGATTTAATATTATTTGAGATATGCATCATATATTTTGATATCCCTATAGATTTGGTTAATTAGTTTGAATATTTCTCAATTTGGTATATATAATTGTTTCTATTTTATTTAATTGTGATTGAGAAATATTTGGGGGACTTAATTGACAAGTTTAAAAACTATAATTAAGTGATTTGAACCAAAATGAAGTGTTAATGATATAAGGGATCTATAAGAGCAATTAAATGTCATAACAAATGGGAACTAACTGTTAGAGAGCTTATTTTAATCTCATTTATATAAACTTGCTTTTTTCATATCAGCAAGAGAGATTAAGAGAGATCAAGAGATTATACTGAGCTTTTCAAAGAGAAATCATATTGAGAATTGTGAGAGCTTTTCTAAGAGTCATTCTTGAGAATTATTTGTTGTGAATCATTGCTACTACCGAATCTGAAGTAATATCGCTATAATTATTCTTCTGGTGGACTTCGGGTGAGATCTTTCCAAATTACTTTATATTTAGTATTGATTGATTATTTTTTGGAATTTAATCTTTAGAAATTGCTTTCAGATTTTTTTATTGAAAAATATTTTTTAAACAATTTCTTGAATCAATCTGATTACGTGCTCAATTAAGTGCTACCCATTTTTGTTTAAAATCAGATCTTGAATATTTCACTTTCTATCACTAGTTTTGGGATATTAATCGACTTTTAATTTATCTGGGGTGGTAGAAGTTCCGAGTGAGAAAAATCACTTGTCAATTTTTAATTGGTGGGTTGAGTGATGAATTAAATACTATTGAGAGTATTTAATCTATGGGTAGCTGGTTTTAGTCTCTTCCTATAAAGAGATTGAGGTAGTAATTCTTCCTGAATTGAATTGTTTTGTGTGAATTTTGTAATGGTTCAATCCTTATCGGGTAAAAGGATATTTGGAATATTTGTGAGATTTTGATTCTTTAGCCTTTGTTTTAAAAAAGAATTAGGTTATTCTTGAACCTGTAAAAAATAGAGGTTATTCCTAAGCCTGTGAAAAGAAAATTTTGTAAAGATTGATTTTGAGTTTATAAAAGAATCTTTGTGAATGTTTGGTTCCTACCTTTAAAGGAATCTTGAGTTTAGAGGGTGTGACTCTCCGTGGGGTTCGGATGACTAGATTAGACAAAAGTAACTTGGTAAACCAGTATAAATTTCTGGTGTGCTGCTATCTTTATATTTTTTTATTTTTGTTGTTAGGTGTCCACCTAATTGATTTTATATTTCCGCTGTGATATAAAGATAATAATTAATTTATGATTAACATTAATTATTTGGATTATTAAAGTATTTTTTTCTCTAACATTTTTTTTAACTACCTAATTCACCCTCCTTCTTGGGTATTTCACTGGGCCAACAAGGCCCATTTGGAAAAGCCCACGGGCTTTTATCAGGCTTATAGAGGTGAACCGGTGGAGAAGTTCGGAAATCCGTGAAATTCTAGAAGAGAAACGGACTTGAATGGTGTGCCAGTTGAGACAAACGACCTAGTCCCTAAAGTTAGCTGTCCAGAAGCATGGCACAGAGTTTTGGGTGGCAGCATCCTTGCGAGGCATATTGCTCCTCCTTGGGTGGAAAGGAGATTCCAGGGGAAGAGCCTTAGTCAACGTATACTCTTGCGTGATACTTTGAGTTCTCGAATGTGGCCACGTCCCGATGATGGTGGACATGTAGCTGGGGTCCTGTTACTGACTCGGTGATGTCAAAAAACACCCTTAGCAGATACAATGCCCTAGAAAACATAAATAGGGCCTTGTGACCACCCCTAGAGAATGTTTTGGCTGCCTCTCTCTCTTTCGTCCAACACTAGTGAGTTGCTTGATTGTTATCACACTTAAATACCGCAAATATATCCTAGTCTATCTTGATCTAATAACCAAATACTTTGAAATTTGAAGGAGCACAATCGGGATAGAGTTATTCATGTAGAAACTTTTAGAGATGAGACATTTGTGCTTCTTTTTGAGATTCGGAAGAGAAAAGATCACACCTCTAAAACTTCAACCTGCGAGGATGAAGCATGCTCCAAAATATTTAATCTATTTGTTAGACTAAGCTTTAATTATTTCATATTGCACTGATTGATTTAGGGATAGAAAAATTTGAAAGATAAAATTTAATTAAAATTTTTGTTATTTGTTTCGCAAATTTAAATTTTATTTTTCATTTTGTTCAACTGGTATTTTTGGAATATTGATCATAGGAATACGAGAAAAAAATATTAGATTTTTATTTATTTTTTATAAATAATATTTATTTTGGAATTTTTACGAATTCCAGGATAAAAAAATATAAAATTCTTAAAATAAAATCAAATAATTTTCTATCTGAAATTAGACCTAAAAACTTTAACTTCTAGGTAGTACATGGTTTTTATTAGAGTTATTAATCATAGTTGGAGTTTTACAATTTGTTAAATGGTAAGGTTGTATTTTTCAAGTTTAGAATGCGAAGAACATAAAAATTAGAAATTTGTGTTTACAATTTGTTAAATGGTAAGCTACTATATAGTAATGCGATACTCGCTGGTAGTACTGGGCGTCCCATAAATTACTTTATGTTTTGGAGTGTCCATTGCCCATGGCCTGATGCCAATATCGATGAGGAAAGATTGACCATATAGAAATGGATAGAAGATTACAATTAGTATCAAATCTATTTCATAACATCAATAAGTAATGATCTCCAGAAACAGTATGCAAGGTGGTTGAGCTCACATGTAATTGTGCAAACTCCTAGAGTCTTTTGTATGGTGAGCACAATCATACTGTCAGGTACAATGTATTAAAGGAGTTGTTCAGGCTTAATATGTTGGCATGACATTAGTTGATCACATCCTTAATATGATTGGACAAGTTGAGGAACTGGAAAGGTTGGAGGTTTTCGGACCAGAACTTGGTTGTGTATTTCATTCTACAATTTTTACCAGATTTGTTCAATCATTTGTGATGAAGTCTAAAATAAACAAGATATAAGTGATTCTTCTAGGTTCTAATCATATTAAACTCCGTCGAGGGGACCTAAAAAAGTCTAAATAATCGTTATTGATAGTGAATGTACCTTCTACCTCAAAAGGAAAGAAGTATAAGAAAAACTCTTCCTTTAAAGTAAAGACGAAGCCGAAGGAATTAAAGAGAGCCAAGAAGACAAAGTGCTTTAGCTACAGTCAACATGGGCATTGGAAGATGAACTGGCTGTAGTTCCTAGGTTCCAAGGACAAATCATTTTGAAGGTATGTTAAATTTACTTGTTATTGGTTACTGTATAACTTGTTCTTTTTCAGATTGAGTTTGACTTTGGTTCTAGCCTATGCAGGGTCTAAAGAAAAGTAAAAAAGAAAAAAAAAAAAAAACAGAAATTTTTTATAAAGAGGAGGTCTATATGTGGGAAATAGAGTAAGGGTTGATGCATTAGCCATCAAAGATTTTTAAATAGATTTTCCATCATCACACCATTTAAACTTAAGAGATAATAATTTATGCTTTCTGTTTTTGGAAATATTAGTTCCATTCATTGTCTTATTAGAAATTATTCTTCAGGTGTTTTTAAAATAATTCTTTGTAGTGTTTATTTTAATTGTAAATTGATTAGTGTTGGAAGATATTTGAAAGATTTCCATTATCTAGGCGGCTAATACTTTATCCACATAGTTTTTGATTATATCAAAGAACACGGCATACTTTGCCGTGGACTGTTCCTATTATGACACAATTAAATGATGCAGGAGAAATTGGACTCTGTTAAGTATAGTCATATCGATAACTAATCGCACTAATTTTACTGTTTCATTTTAGGGATATATGACCTAATGATTGCTACTCATTTAGGGCATAAAAACAAATAAGTACTTAAAATTATTATATAATTAAATTTGTTTGATAAATGTAATTAGTATTACTTATTTAATTAAGTTAAATTAAAAATTAAGTCAAGATATAAGTAAAAAATTAAGCCAAAGTCCATTCACTTATTCCATTTTATTTAATCCACCCCATTATTTTTCATTTAAAAAAAATTATGTTTTGACTATTTTACCCTTGATCGCCTATGAGGGTTTAATTATGATTAGGTTTAATGAAAATTGGATTAATTTTGAATTATTTTAGGATTTTAATTTTATTTTATATTTAAATTATTGTTATACTTTAATTTAAGCAATCAAACTACATAAAAAAAATATATAATATTATATATTTTTTGGTTAATTTTTACTTTTAATTTTAATATAATTTTTTTTTTAAATGGCACCTTGATTTTATTGTTTTGGTTTCATTTTTTTTTTTTTTTTTCCATATTATCTTGATTTAAAGGTAGTTATGTAAATTCAACAATTTTTAGTCTTATCAAATAAACAAAAAAAAAAAAAAAAAAAAAATCAACACAATTTTATCAAATAACCTTCTGATATTTTCAGCACTTAAAATTAAGTATTTAAATTTTCAACACTTAATTTTTAAGTGGTTATCAAACATGCCCTTAATAAATAAGGTTCCAAGCATAAAATAAAATTAAAAAAAAAACGCTTAAAACTTATTATATTAAGTACTTAATTAATTAAATTTGTTTGATAAATGTAATTAATATTACTTAATTAATTAAGTTAAGTTAAAAATTTAGTTAAAATATGAGTAAAAAATTAAGACAATGCCCTTTCACTTATTTCATTTTGTTTAATGCACTCAATTATTTTTCACTTAAAAAAATTTATGTTTTGATCATTTTACCCTTAATCCCCTATGAGGGTTTAATTAAAGTTAGGTTTAATGAGAATTGGATTAATTTGGATTATTTTAGAGTTTTAATTTTATTTTATATTTAAATTATTGTTATAATTTAATTTAAGCAATCAAACTGCATAAAAAATACATAATATTATATATTTTTGGGTTAATTTTTACTTTTACTTTTAATATATATATATATATATATATATATATATATATATATATATATTAAAATGGAACCCTGATTTTATTGTTTTGGTCACAATATTTTTTTTCCTCCATATTATCTTGATTCAAAGGTAGTTATGTAAATTAAACAATTTTAGCATACAAATTTTGTACTTATCAAATAAAAATAAATAAAAAAATTCAGTATTTAAATTTTCAGCATAATTTTATCATACGACCTTCTGATATTTCCAGTACTTAAAATTTCAATACTTAAAATTAAATAATTAAATTTTCAACACTTAATTTTTAAATGGTTATCAAATATGCCCTAAATCATTGTTGATTAGGCCATATCATATATGGCATGCATGGAAACCAAGTGTTAAGTATTTTTAAGGTAAATAAAACATTTTAATGGATATGAAATTATAATAATTCAACATTAAAATTAGATTCCATTTTAATTATTATAAGATAATTTATAACAAACATAGAATTTAATTGAATAAAGCTACTATTCCTTATTATATACGGATAGATTATTAATTCCTTATTGGATATGGATAGATTATTCGTTTCCTAATTGGATTAGGTCGTGTTTATTTTTAAAGGAAAGAATCTTAATTTTAGAAATTTAAATTTTAGTGATCCAATTAAATTTTGATTATTGGCATAATCATGTTATTTTTTGACATATATTATACATGAGATGAGATGTTTATATATGTGAAATATGGGATGATCATGGGGTTAGACTGTTTGAGTAATGTGATTGGTTTATTTAAATGTTTTTAATATTGGTAACATTTGATAATTTATTTCAACAAATTCTATTTAGTTTGAGGAGCTTTTCAAGAGATTGTATGCTCTGCCTCATTCATCTCTTAGAATTCCTCCCTCTCTTGATACTCCTTTCTCCCTCCAAAATGTATTCATTTCTTTCATTACATATTTTATTTCAATTTAAGAAGACGAAGAAAAGGCTCATGAGGACATGAAAAAAGGATCCAAAGAAGCATGAAGCGATAGAGGCCAAGAATCGAAGACAAGACAATCCATGAGATGAATCTTTGTTATTAAAATTAAATTAATTATAACTTGCCTTAATTAGACTGATATTCAACTCAATGGCTTGAGTGTGTAAAACTTAAACTCCATGATTATCCTATCCCATTGTGTGCAAGTGCCACACCCCACCCCAGGCCCCAATGTCCGACACTAAGCGTGACCTCGACTTGATGTTACTCAACCAACCACAAATATACACTACTATCAATTGATATAAAATTTCAAAATATTTATCAACTCAAAATTCAGAGATACATATGTCTCAAATATCTCATAATAAAATTACTAAAAATTTTAACCACTAACTTCCAACAGCTATCCTGACAGCCCTAAAAAATAAAACCCACTACATCCTTTGACTTTACCTAGCGACAGTAGTAAACCCGTCTCTAACTGAGGTACCTGAGATAAAATATTTTATCAGTATACTGTTTTCGTAATATAAAACAATTTATAGATCAAGCATATTTATCAAATACTACTTTTCAAAATAGAATATAACCGCATACTGAGCAGAAATAAAATCCCAACGCTATCATTACGATAAAACAAATGCATTTAAATCAACTAATTAAATTACTTGATATATAATAAAACACCACACTAAACAGTATCAAAATTCAAAAATATTATCAAGATATAACAATTGAATATAAATCAACCAACCAAATCACTTTTATATAATAAAATACCATAAACATATTTTTCTACTAGTCATAGAATCGCTTCACCTCACGATCAGGAGTTATAACGGTACCGTTACTACTATACAACTATGCAATCTAATGTTGTTATCAGTGTCAAGGTCATTCAATATCTTCAATAGTAGGAGTTGTTGTTTCCAAAAATCCCTAGCATGGGCAAGAAATTAAACACTTGCCGAGAAACCTTTACAACCTTCTCCTCCAACCTGCAAAATCAATTAGTTCCAAGGGACACTGGTGTGGTGTCGGCCAAAGAACTTCTAACATGAGAATAAGTTAATCTGTTTTTTGGGTGAAAGATCAAATACTTGAATCATAAAATAATATATTGATACATTCCCTTTATATAGACTTTTTCATATCTGCCATTATATTGGTGAGATTGTTCTTTCTATGATCTTTTCCTAATTGCATGGGATTTCGCAATGATCTCACTCACAATCAGCTAGTTGGTTACGATTCTCCTCATGTCATAGGGGTCGTGGGAATTCTTGGACTGGCATCTTCTTGGGCTTTCCACTGCGGGTTTTGATTACCCATCATTGGGCCTCCTTATCAGGCATTCTCTTGTTTAAGTATCGGGCCGTTACGACCACTTTCTTGGTGGGCTGATACATACAACCCAGTATGATCATAAGGTTGTTGTTTGTGGGTCGGATTACTAACCCAACCCATTAAAGTTTTTAAGCTTCTATTAATTGTGGGAGATAATTTCTCCCATATCAAAAGTCAACACGTGGTATAAAACACCATATCATGATGATAATCATCATCATCATCAGCAACAACAACAACTCCCTGTAAAACTTGTCCTCTTGTCAAGTCACAATACAACGTCCTACAGGACATGTCCTTCTATTAGGACCAATAACATCCCGCAGGACATACCCTCATGTCGGGATCACATTATGGCATAGTAGTATAACAATAAAAATCAGTTCTCACATTCAACATTTTACGTGATCCATCTAACGTTAAAAAATAGTCAATTTCAATAAATCTTTTATTTTTCACAATTTAGTATGAAAAAATAATTTGACAATTTACATAAAAGACAGTACACTCACCTCGATAATTACGTTGTTTTTCATGCCACTATTGTAACCCTGATGGAGTCGACTTTGCTTGTTACAATGACAGAACCTAAAATAAGAATTTAACTAAATATATCTAATATGTAATGCATGATACTAAAATGCAATTTTTTCAATCCCAAATTTTCTTTATTACATGAAATTTATTAAAACGTTTTATTTTCTCAATCCAATATGAATTTTACAACTAAAATATTATAATTACATTTATAAAATTTATCAATTAATAATTTAATTACTATTATCTGACTATTAGCAATATTATTAATCAACGAAATACTAAAAATATCATTCTAATAAAATTTAGAATTCCTACTATAAATTAAAATTTTTACCATTTAAATATTTTTCTTTAAAATTAGAACTCTAATATATATATATATATAAATATATATTTACCCCTATACTAGTTATTTAAATAAAAAGAAACAAACAAAGTTAATGGATAATAAAAAGGGAAAAAGACCTTTTTGGTCCCTAAGAAATACCTTGGGTGTCTAATTGGCCCCTAAGAAATGCTATTCGACAATTTGGCCCTTGACATTTTAAAATAGTGTCCAATTGACCCTTCAAGCGAATTCTGTGAAGTCAATCTAACAGTCAACGTTAGTTTAAGGGTATTTTGGTCTTTTCATTCCTTAGAATTAGTTTGAAAAGCCATCTAAACTTCAAGGGGTCAATTTTTTTTCTTTTCTATTTCTTATTATCCTTCACATTCATTATTTCATTAAACTTTTAAATACTCTTCCAAGCCCTATATTAATAATTTATTCTTTATTTCCACTTTATATTTTATTATTATTATATATATTTTAAAAAAAATACAGAATAATTAAAAAAAAATATTGAGCATAATTACAAGATTTAGCATAATCAAACACTACATTGATCGATTCCAACACTGATCGGGAGAACTTTTTTTGTATTCTAGAACTATAAAAAAAAAAACAGAATAATATATTCAAAAAAAAAAAATCACAGTTTTTTTATATTTTAGAAAACACAAACAATACATCATGTTCTAAAAAATAAGAACAATACAGCAGATCCTAAAAAAACAGTACAATACATCAAGTCCTCTTAAACAATCAGAATAATACAATAGGTCCTTAAAAAATAAGTTCTTGACATAAAAAATGTATATTAAAAACTTAATTTTTGAAAACAATAAGGTTGAAACTTATTTACAGAGTTGAAATAAAATGCATAAGTGATTTGCGTTTTTATAAAAACGCATTTCGCAAATGCGTATTGAAAGATAAGAAAATGCAAAAGGGATTTGCGTTTCTTTAAAAACGCATTTCCCTTTTGTGTTTTCCAAAAGGGGAAAAAAAAATTAAAAATTAAAAAGTGAAAAATGCAGAAGCGTTCTGCGTTTTTTAAAAACGCAGAACACTTCTGCATTTTTAAACCTGAATGCCCCACCCACCTTTCTTCTTCCTCATTTGCTGCGTCCGTTTTACTGAGGGTAAAAAAACAGAAGGGTTTTTTACAGTGACCCAACGCCGCCCTCCGCCGATCTGCCGCCATCGCTGTCGCTTCTCCGGTCGTCGTCTAATTTTCATTACATATGTGTCTGTATACGAGATATATGTGTGTATATATGGATTTTTTGTATCTTTTATTCATTAGGTATGTGTGTGTATACGAGATGTATGTGTGTATATCTTTTGTATTTTTCAATTTGTTTTTTGGAAATGTAGATATATCGGCCCTCCATCGCCGTCACCCACTCCTTCGCCGCCGATCTAGCTCCTCCACCACTGTTCGTCTTATTTTGGTTAGTAAACCAATTTTTATTTTTATTTATCGATTTTTTTCGTAATGTAGATCTAGATTATATAATTTGGAAACGGTTTTTTCGTAATGTAGATGTAAAACATTTTTTTTATTTTGGGGTTTCGGTTTTTTCTTCTTTTTTTTTTTTCCCGGTTTTTTCGGTTTTATTTTGTGTGTGTGTGTGTGTCTATATATATATATATAGAAGGATTTAGGTTTGTGTTGGCTAATTATTAACTATTTAGGTTTGTTCGGTTCTAACTAATGATAATTAAGTTCTATTGTTTTTATGAAAGTTTTTGATTGGACAATTTAATTTTTTTTAGTAATATAATTGATAATCATAATAATACGTTACATGTTTTATTTTGATTTGTGAAATTGTAGTTGTTTGAAATGGAGAATGTTACATTATATCTGTATTGGGGGTGGAAAGATATTAGAAGTAACTGAATTTGGAGTGTCGTATAGCATGTCTACAGTCAAATCGTTGGATGTTTGTCCGGGGATTACGTTAAACGAATTAATTGCGATGTTACGACCTTATATTTTCGAGGATGGAGTTGATAGAACTTTAAAATTACAATGTAGGTTACCGATAGCTACTATTGGTCTTGGGAATTATAGACACATATTGTATTCAATCGGTGATGACGCGACATTAGACCATGTGCTTTAATTACCTCTTAGGGTGCTCTCACTACTTGGTGTTGAGGTGTATATGGAGGTAGAGCGAGCTTTTAATCACGCTCCAATATTTTCTTCTCAACCTGGTCTTTTTACCCAATTTTTAAGTCAAAATTTCAATCCTTATGTTACCACGTTATCTCCTATGTTCAACCCTCAAGTTGTTCAATCCAGTTACACTTACCGATCGCATTACATTCCTGAAGAATATCATCCCCACACAGTGATTGATCATGATGCAGGCACCAGTTCTGCTGCTTCACATCAGCATCATTCGCTAAGTAGTCAACCGCACGACAACAATTGCTGTAGGTATGATGAGAATGTGGAGGGTGGGATGAATACAGTCGATAGTTTTCACGATGTCGAACAAACAAAGTTAGATGGTGCTTTTGCGTTAGAGGAAGAGGAGAATGGTGGGGATGAAGATGAAGATATGGATGTCGAGCCGACAATAAAAGGGAGTGAATAGTTACCGTTACACAAGTTTCCTTCATTTTATAATCAGTTGGAATGGGGTGATGATGATGACATGGAAAAGTATGAGCTAAAGTTGTGAAAGAATTTTTGGACCCCGGAAATGGACGAATTCAATTGTGGCATAGTCTTTAAGGACAAGAAACATATTCAGAATGCCGTGAAATAATACCATATTATGAAAAATAAAGAGTATCGTGTGGTAGAGACGAACTAGAAAATTTGGTCGATTAAATGCAAGCATGGTTGCGGGTGGCGGATGCGGGTGACTCTAAAACATAGTCACGGAATGTTCCAGATTGCGCAATACAATAGGCAACACACATGTTTCTATAATTATACGACCTTGGATCATGGAAACTTGGATTCGGGCGTCATTTCTGACTAATACTTGGACAGGTCGAAAAGGATCCAGAAGTGAAGATGGGTGTTATTGTTGCGTCAGTGAAAGAGTCTCGGGGATTCACTATCTCCTATCGAAAGGCTTGGTTGGCTAGATCTAAAGCCATCGAGACCTTGTTCAAAGATTGGGATGAATTGTATTGAAAGTTTCCGAAATTCATGTCGGCATTGCAACACTTTAATCCTGGGACAATTGTCGAATGGAGTATTGTTCTGACTGCTGCAGCTGGTTATTCGACATTCGACATGGTATTTTGGGCATTCGAACCTTCTGTGGTCGGATGGAGATATTGTCGACCTGTCCTCACGATTGGCGGGATCCATCTGTACGGTAAGTACGTAGAAAATATCTTGATCGCTATTGGGATGACACCGTCCAATAAGTGTTATCCTTTGGCATTCATGGTGGTACCGACGGATGACCACCGTTGTTGGTCTTGGTTTATTTTGATGCTGAAGCGCCATATTGTTAAAGACCGGCCGGAGGTCACATTGATATCTGACAGACTGGCATTCTTAGTGTAGTCAGAACTTTATGGCTTAATCAACCGAACAAGCCTGTTCGGTATCATCGATTTTGTTTGCGACATCTTTGTAGTAATTTTAATAATATCTTTAAAAATCAACAACTAAAAGATCTTGTTTGGAATACGGGTGCTGCAATACAAGTTTGAAAGTACAACGCTATCATGGAAGAGATTGCGAAAATAAAAGTTGGGGCGTATACGTGGTTGGATAACGTAGCCAAAGATAAATGGATCAGGTCACACGATAATGGTAAACGTTGGGGCGTGTTGACGACCAATTATGCCGAAGTATTCAACAATGGTTTGAAAGGTGCAAGGAATGTCCCAATTACAGCTGTCGTTTCAATAACTTTCTATAGGTTGGTCAAATATTTTGATCTCGGTCGACAGGAAGCTCTAAAGGATATGACCATGGGTTTGGGGTACGTAAAACATGTTGTTGAAAAAATTCAGAAATCCCAAGCGAAGTCCAAAACATACGACGTCCAAATATTCAATCGGTAAGGTTTTTTAACTTGTAATTTATTAATTAGTAATATATATTTTTTAACTGATTATCTAATTTGATTTATAAATATATTTAATAATAGAGAGAATGCACGTTACTACGTGAAAACGAGAAAGACTTTGTCTGGTGGTATTGTTACACACAAAGTTACTTTAGGTGATAACCCTGATTGTACTAGTGGGAAATATAAGACTTTCAAATATCCATGCTCATACATGCTTGCGGTGACGGAGTATTGTAGTACAGATGCGCTTTGCTACATCGCTGACGAGTACACAATAATGAACTTGCTGAAAGTTTGGGAGTCATTATTTGAACCAATCATTCACGAGGACTATTGGCCGATGGTTAACTTTCCGATCCTTCTTCTTAACAAGAATAGACTTCGAGTTGTAAAGTGCGAACGACCTATATCCACTCGCATTCGAAACGAAATGGATGTGTCGCAGCGGACAATGACAAATCGATGTTGGTTGTGTTCTCAAACTGGCCATGATGATATATCCATCCCGACCCCAATGAGATAATAATTGTAATGGAGACAACAAATTTTTTTTTTTTAATTTAATTTATGGTTGAAACAACATTCATATTGTGTTGTATTATATTGTCGTTTAGTATATTGTGTTGTAATATATTTCGTATATTACTCCTTCATAAAATTTTAGTTTCAGATTATTGCTGTTATGACTGAGCTTGATCCCGTCGATCAGTCGTTACTTTATTTGCAGAGAGACCATAGATCTGTGACTGTCTGGGAAGAACGCGGAGTGTAGGTCATATTAAAAAAATATTTACCCAGTCTATTGAAAAAAAAATTATTTAGTAATTTTTAAATTAATTGTCTTTTAATTTATATTTCAGCATTCTTCTCGGCTTGACTGCTCCAGAGCAAGACAGTTTCTAGAGGAATGGACGAACCATGTACCTGGTCGCGTGGTACAGTTAATACAAGTTGTCGGACTTCATGGAGCTTTTCGTTTAAGGAAAAAACAGTTAGACCACGTATTGATTACGACGCTGGTTGAGAGATGGCGTCAAGAGACGCATACAATTACCTGAAGGCGGTCAACGAAGTCATACGACAGCACACGAAGATGTCGGGGAGGAAAGAAAAGAAACATAGGAACTTGTTATGGCCGCTCTTGGCTTCGCAGTCGCCGCACGCTTGGAGCCAGGATCGAAGGTTAATGGTGAAGGAGAACGAAGGATCGGAGGTTAGTGGCAAAGGATCGGAGAGGAAGAAGACCTAAAAAAAAAATTAAAGAAAAAAATAAATATTTTTAGCTCCTTAAGTTTAACAAAATATGTAAATAGGTCTCATTCTATTAGTAAGTATGAAATGACGCATTTACTCTTGGCCAGACGTCATGTGCTTGTCACGTGACTTTTTCCATCCAAAATTTTTAAATTTGACTAACGGAACTCGACCCAAGTGCCAATTGAACACTATTTTAAAATGTCAAAAATTAAATTGTCGAATTATATTTCTTAGGAGTCAATTAGACATCCAAATATTTCTCAAAAACTAAAAAGGACTTTATCCCTAATAAAAATTACCTTGGGTCATGTGACAGTAGAGAGAGAGAAAGTAAAGAACTAAAGAGAGAGAGAGACAGCGTAAAGAGTGAAAAAATAATGCAATGAAGCATATATATATATATATATATATATGTAGAGACAAAACCAGAAACGGGTGATCCTTTTTACCATTTTTTTTTTGCTTAGTCATTATCATTAGGTTGGTGGTTAATTTGGTAAGGACACTTGTGTCCTTGTCAACCACACCTTTTTTTTTATCTTTTATATTTTTTTAAATTATATTAATCCCATCTTATTAATTTTAATTCACTATTTAGACTCAAAATTAATATTTTAAAATAACAATTGATCCCCAAAATTTATAAATAACATTTAACCGCAAATATTTTTAAAATTAAATTTTTAAATACCATAATTATCCCTTAAAAATTTTTAAAGTAAAATTAAAATATCACAATGGACCATATTATTTTCTAAATATTCTAAATACAATTATTATTTAGATCATATTTTCATTCATTGTTTTTTAGTTAGGGAAACATTGGATTCAAGTTTCTAGTAACATAAAATTGCCAGAATGCTATCCTGATCTAAATTCCTCCTAAACTTGGTTAAGATGACCTTAAATGAGGAAACTCAAAAAGAAATTTTTTTGATTAACCAATACCTAAAATATATGTTTATGCACAATTTTATTTAAATCCATTTATTATGTGAAATTTAGATCTAAGACTCTATAAATGTACAGATTTGAGAACACTGTTCTTATAGAAATGAGTCATAAAATTGGCTTAAATGACGTTAAATGAAAAATCTCAAAACGCGAATTTTATTTGTTATCCTAAGATATATGTTTTTTTATTTGGAAATTAGCCCTGAATTTTCTTAGAATGGTAAGGGTTCCCAAAAAATAAAGTTAACAAAATACTCTTAAAAAAAATAATTTTAAGGGCACAAAACTCAAAACATAGGAAATGTCACTCGGAGAACTTCAAATTTTATTTTATACTGAAGTTGTAATTGGAAACATAATAATATCGAAATTGACATGCAATATACAACAGTTTGGAGACAAAATGCTTTTCTTGAATTTTTGGAACGTGTTTTCTAGTAAGAACGGTCCTTTTAGGCTTGTTTAAATCGCATCTGGTCAGTGTCTCTAGGGTTGTATTCCGGCTCAATTGTTCACGGTCTCTACCATCCAGGAAATCATAAATGATGGCCAATGAATTTCTTCCCTATACTTCACATTTCGGGAAGACTTAACTCAAGACTATGGGGACTCTATTTTACTCGAAACTCTTCGATTTCACTTTTCGATACTTTTAAACAGATTCTAACGGAGTAAGTTCTCATTTTTTGTCATTTTTCTTGGAAAATTTGGGCCATAATAATGGCTATACTATGGTTATTTTGATCTTATTTTTACAGAATAACAGCAAGAAATGGGCTTTTAAGAAAGCGAAATTACAAGCAACACAAATATCGGCAAATAGACAAACCTCATAGAGCAAATAAGATTGCGTCAAGACATTTTAAGCCCTTAGTAGCCAACATTGCCGACGCAGTTTAAAAAACAAGTACGCTAGTCCCGACTTATATTTGTGCGTATGAGATTTTGGTGCAAGAGTATAGATGAATAACTACATATAAACGAAGAACGATAAAATGAGATAGGGGATATCGGTACAGCTAGCCTGGAATTAGAGTTTTGGCATAGGTCGGTCAAGGTTTTGACATTCCTCAGATCTCTTAGATTTTTATTTTACTTAATGCTCTCTTTCTTAATGCTTTCCGAATATTTTTTTTCTCTTTTATTCAGCAATGAGTAGAGGGGCCTATTTATAGCCAAAACCCTGCATGATGCGGCCTTATGAAGGGGCCTTATCATTTGATGTGCCCTTACCGCCCAGGTGTTCCAACCCTAATTGACGTAAGCTGGTATTTCCAGTTGTCTAATCCGTTGCTGGACGTGGACAGTTGGCTTCTTCCGAAGGTTTCTAGAAATTCCCACTAAAAAACATTTAAAATGCCTAAAAATGATTTAAAATGGAGAAAAATTGATTTTTAGGTTGTCGGGGTAGAACGGTAAGTTAGGGTTACACCTTGAATTTGTAATAGACCCTATTGGAATCCAATTTACTTAATATTTTCTTTGAAAATTTAATCTTAAATAAAATCCTAATTAAATTCGATTTTATCAAACTTAAACTTGCCCAAATTGTGATTGGGTGATTAGTTTTGAAAATGGCTCGAAAAAATATTTTCTTGGTTTTTTGTTGAGGTTTTCTTCAGTTTTAATCCTGGAATCTATTTTTATTTTTATGAGAATTTAATAGGTTATATGAAGCCAAATTAAACTTTTCGAACAAACCAACTAACTTTTCGATTAGTTGTCCAAAATAACCCTTTGCTAAAATCCGAGTTAGATTACACGCCGCGTTGGCACCTAATATTTTCACTTTTGAAAAACGCCAAGTTTGGATGCATTTCTCTTTAAAAAAAGATTCATGTGATATTTTTAGGTTTAAAAAGACGATTTTACCTTTAAAGGCCCATAAAATTTTGAAATCTCAAAGGTTTTCATTTCAGTGGGAAAATTTCTTTCTAGCATATGGTTACTATAGACGGGACAAAATGTGATGTGTATAACCTTTTAGGCTAACAAGCATTTCAAGTGACCAAGCTGAATGTTTTCTAAAATTCAAGGTGCATCAAATAGTTAACGTTAACCAGCGAAATGCAATTGATTTTCAATGGTTAGACACTAGTTAGTTAACCTTAATTACACCAAGTTCAATTCATATACTAATTCTATAATTGTGGTGCATAGAGAGTAAATACGAAACAGAGAAAAATTAAAAATGAATTCGAAATTCAAAGATCAACTCCTAAAAAGAAATGCTAAGCGTGAATCACAAATTGAAAATCTTTTTGTAACAGAAATTCTATATAAATAAAAGGAAAAATAATAGAATCACTAAATCTACGAGGTAGTCCCACAATTTTTTTTTTGCACCTAATAGTTCTATAAAAAGTACTAGTTTGTACCAAATAATCCTAAATGTTTTGAATTGATGATTTTACCCTTTCTTTTCACTACCCTTTCCACCGCCTGAAGCAGTGTTGAAAACTGTACTATGTTATTCTCCCCTAATTTCTGCTCATCGTTTCTTCCTCCATCATCACCTGGAAATCGAACCTCACCATCGACAGTATTGTCTTGCTTAAAACCACGCTCCTCATACGTTCGCCCCTGCCGTCCTTTCTCTTGTGCTGCTCATCGCCATTTGTTGCTCACTGTCGTCACTTCAATTTCGTCTCCGTAGCCTTAGTCGTCGCCATCGTCTATTCGATTTCGTTGTTGGCCACGATGGTGAATCGATGCAAATGGTAAATCGATGATCGATTCAATTGGTGGCGAATTGAAGACCTAGGGTTGGGGTTGGATTTGGTGGTGGTGCTATGGTTTTTTTTTTTTTTTCGGGAGGCTGATCTAGGGTTTCGGGGTCACTTCTTCATGTTTTGATATACCTTGTTTCTTCATTCGATTTGGTGAATGCGTCAAGCTTTTAGTGTTGATGAGGATGAACAAAGGTTTGAGATTGAAGCCATGGATCGAAATTTGAAAGATTCACCAAATCGTTGCGGTGACTGGAGAATTTCGTTCGTCTCTTGATTTCAATTTTTTTTTTTTGCTCTTTCATTGTTTGTATAAAAAATTAAAAAATCGTTCTCAAATGGAATATATATATATATATATATATATATATATATGTGAATGTCTATAAAGAAAGAGGAAAAAATGTATATGGATGTAAAGATAGAATTATCAATTTGAATGAAAAAAAAATTAGAATATAACACATTAGTGGCGGATATAACGAATCTTCAATTTTATTTTTTGAGGATACAACATTATTTTTTTTTTAAAATTAAAGGCCTCGCTAGCATTGAGATTAGATGGTCACCATCTACTCAAGAGGTGTTAGACCGGTTGGCAAAGAATGTGCTTCATTTCCATATCAATTAGGGTTTAGCTCTCTTAGAAAACACTCAAAGAATTAAATTTTGAATTTAATCTTGAATGCACCAGATCGATATGAAAAGTGCACCCTTAAGATAGTTTAGAGAAATGATTTGTCGAGCTGAACGTAAATTGAACCGAACACACATTACCGTTTAATTGAAGAAAAAAAAAATAGCCAAGCCACTAGCTAACTACTACGAACACCAAAATGATCGGTTAACAATTAATCCACGTGGCGATCAGTCCTTCTGTCTCTGCTGGAGTATTGGCGTGAAAAAGAGTACGATGTGGAAGGAAAATGGTGGCGCCCACTACTACTTCGATTTCTTTGGTTTGATGGGTTGTATAGTGTTAGCGCCTAATAACGCTGGAGGACCAAACAACACCAATTTGGTGCACTTTTCTATCGGACATGGTGCATGTGACACGGATGAGGTCGTTGGGAAAGACGACACTAACTTGATGTACGTCGGTTGGCTGAGGCATTTTAGCACAACACCGGTGGGTATTGGGTAGTAAGGAAGACCTCGGTACGGTACCGAGACAAGATGGCACAACGTAAGCCCAGCGCTACGTTGTGGGCAGAGTCATGTATGGTGCATGATAAACTGTTGGGAACGGCAGTGTATTTTGGTGTAAAAAATGCATACGATGTTGGGACGTCGTTAGGTGCAACGACGCAATGAGACAGAGTGTAGGCGCAACAACATGTTCTGGCCATGCAGGTGGCATGGCAAGACGTTAGAGAATGTCGGCTAACTATCGCCAACCCATCGTCTTCACTGCGCCGTCGCAATCACATCTCTATCGCCGCATCGTCTCAGTCCTACCATCATCGCGAATCGCCACTATCGCCTCTCTAACAAAATATTATGCTTCAAGCCATATTCACTCTCACCAAGCACGACATCTCCACTGGGGTTGGCATCTCCACGGCTATTGTCGTGCATTGTCCAGATCTCAGAATCCACGCCGTCGACCATTACCACCACCACCACCACCATTGTGGCCTACCCCATCCTCCATCACCATCGGTGTCCGAAAGAACTTGCATGTACTCTAATTGCAGGTACTCCAATCTTACTTTTCTATTTTTATTTTCAGATTTAATTTATTTATTTCGGGTACAATATAGTTGATAATTGTGGATTTTTTTCAAGCTCTATTTTTTTTGTTCAAATTCATTGTGTTTGTCGGTTGATTCTGTTGGTAATGTTGTATAGCTGTAATGCTGTTGATTGATTACTGATTTTGTTTATTATCTCTCTTTCTCTCACGATGAACAAACGCATAAACGCGAAATAACATGCAATGGGCTTGCGGGTGAGAGGTGGCTGGCAGAGGCTGAGATGGTTGAGGATCTACAGTTGAGACGGAAAGAGTTGCGATGGCTACTGAGAGGGTTCAAGGTGGCGGCTGAGAGGTTTGGGAAATCTGAATCCAAATTTTCGCCATAGCTGAAATTAAATCGGGTAATATTCAATTAATTGTTTTCTACTTTTTTTTTTTCTTTTGTTCCCATTTGTGTTTCGCTTCTGCAACAGAAACACAAATGTTGCCATTTCCATTTGTGTTTTGTATTTCCATTTGTGTTTCTATCATCTTTATGGTTCCCATTTGTGTTCCCATTCGTCAATTAACATGTTTGCCATGATTCAGTTCATCGCGTTAATTAAACCATCTTCGATTATGTACTTCATGTTCGCCGTCGATTCGGTTCAGGTTTGATCCATCGTCGATCAACAAGTTCAGTTCACGTTATATCTATCGTCGTCTAACATCGTTTGTTGGATCGTTCATCGTTGGATCATACGATTATCAATCTTTAATTACAAACAGTTAGATCTCGATTATTTTCCTTAGATTTTAACATTGTGTGTTTCATGTTTACCTTTCGTCGTGTTCAGTATCTCTTTTTCTCTGATTCGTTTTTCATTTATGCTTGGCTTCATTGTTCTTCATTTTCCCTCGATGATTGTTCTTATTTGTCCTTCAATGTTATCCCTAATTCCCTAAATGTATCTTTTCCCCATTTTTGATATTAAACAATCATTAATTCTTCTCGGAATTATTAATTTTTTAATGAAGCATGAAGTTGGAAGTGAAATTTTACAACGGTGGTAGAAATATGCGAACAATTTTGTTTCATGCTCTGGAACAACGGTGGCAGGAATTGGAGTCCTAAACCATGATTGAAGGATGTAGAATATATATATATATATATATATATATATATATATATATAGAGAGAGAGAGAGAGAGAGAGAGAGAGAGAGGGTGAAACCTAAATTTTTTGTTTATGTTCCTATTCGTTTCTGTATTCCAATTCTTTGTGCAGCACATGGAGGATGTGGATTTTGGATCTACTAGGGATATAATGAAGGTATTTTAAGGTGGCATTGGTTTGCATTTTTTTCTATTTCTACTCTCGAAAAATGGGGAACAGAAACGGAAAAAACAGAAACAAAAAATCATTTTTTGCCTTTTCTAGGCCAAGTTCTTTCCCCATGTCCGATTCGTTCTGTTTCCTTCATTGTTCCAATTGTTAATTTTGAATTATATTGTGATATTTGCCATATTGGACGTCAATATATGGTAAAAACAAGAACATGTGAGTTTTACAAACTTGCTCGAATTTGCATTACATATATATAGGTTGTGTACATATTCTTCGATTTTGTAGGTGGTGTTCGGTTTGCTACTTGGGTAGCTTTTAAAAGAACTCAAAATGTTACCATTTCTCTTTTAACAATGCTTAAAAATGCTCTTACAAAATAATTCTCACAACAATTAAATTTATCACATCACCTACTTTTAATATTATATTTTTATTGTGTTGCGTATCGATATATTTTTCTCTATTAAATCCTTCTATTGAAGATATTTTTGTTGAAAATAGTCCTAATTTTTATTCACTTCCATTTCTTTCTACATCTGTTTTTTTTTTAGTATTTGAGTTATAAATGACTGAATTGCCCTTTGAGCCGAGGTTGTACATCGTTGTTTTGACGAAGCTAAAATTGTCTTAACGAAAATTATCAAAATTGAAGAGAAAATTATCAGGATTTTGTGGATATTGTAGAAGATGTTAACTAGATTAGACTTAAACTAGAGAAAGTATAAACACAAGTAAAAAAAATGTAAAAGTAGAAAGATTTTCATTATATTTGTAAGACCCGGTTTTTCTTTAAAAAAAACAAAAAAACAAAACAGTCGTATCTGAAATGTTTCAAAAATAACGGGGTAGATAGCGTAATTTATTATTTGATTTAAAAAGTTTTGGGGGCAATTTGTAAAGTTAAACAACATTCAATCCAAAATTGGCACTTAATTTTTGAATTAAAATTTTGTTGGGGTGGAATTGTAATTTAAAAAAAAAATATTAAATGTAAAATTGAATAAAAAAATGAGATTTTAAGAAAAATTGGGGGAGGAAAGGATATTTTTTATTAAAATCTTTTTTATAAGAATACATATATATATACACACCCACCTACCGTGTCGTGCCGTGGAAGCTGCCGGAGACAGGGAGATCGGGAGTGGGCAACGTGGCGTGAGATGATCAACCCAATCATGCATATATATATATATATATATATATATGTGTGTGTGTGTGTGTGTGTGTGTGTAATTCCTGAGGGGAGGACCTCAAAAGGGGAGATCAGAAAATCGAGAGGGTTCGAGACGGTAGGTTCGGATCGTCGTCGCTTGCTCCGGCATGAGTGTGTGTGTGTCGTCGCCGTCGATCAACCGGAGACCAACAGCGTGTGGGAGGGTGGTTCGTTGTGCGTGGGTGATTAGCTACGGGTGTGTGTGTGTGTGTGCCAGTGGATCCCAACCAAAACAGAGGAGAGAGAGAGTAATGTTCGCCGGCCAGGGGGTGCTGTCCGTCGTGGGTGGTGGCCTGATCAAATTATGGGTACGTGATCGCCGTCTTTCGGTGAGTAGATGCATGCCGTTCGCCATTGTAGATGCTGTGGGAAGAGTGTTTGAAGTGGGGTGATCGGAAAGTAGAGAGAGAAGGTGGGTTTGGGTTGGTGAGGATATTTTCCGGCGGGTGTGCGTCGCCATGCTGGATGAAGCCGAGCAGAAAACCCAAACGGTGGTCGCTACAGTGTGTATCGGCGGCGAATGCAGGTCACTGGCGACCGGCAGCAGGAACCAGGCAGAACTGGGAAAGAAAAAAAAGAACAAACAAAGAAGAAAGAGGAAAAAAAAAAAAAAGAGAAAAAGGAAAAAAAATAGGGAAATTGCAGAAAACACCCTAGGAAAATCCAAAACCCATTTCGTGACCGTCAAAAGGTTCGGAACAGGTGAAATTTCAATCGATTATTAACTTTCCTTAAATTAAATTTTATTTAGCATTACAAATCCTAAAATCATAATAATTTTGTAACGATTAATTAATTTTAATTATATGATACATAAAATAGGAACGATTCGAAATATAGGGTCTGTATTGTAGGATTAGGATGTTTTAGATAAGATATTAATTTAGATTCTGTCACTATTAGGTTCGCAGGCACTGGTGTCCAGATAGAGTGCGGGCAGTGTCAGTTGTGCAAAACGGGGATCGAGGTGAGTGTACTGTCTTCTTACCAAACTATTTTCTATATACATATGAGATGAAAATTGTGATTACCTAAACTGTATGAAGTTATAAATGATATGGATCAAGCAGGATTTAAATGAATTGGTAACTGGACTTCGATAGATCTCAAAAAGAAATCGGAAATGAATTTCCGCTAGATTTGGTAAAATTAGACGGTGGTTTTAAAAAGAGAATAAGAAATATCTATTTCCCTAAAAATGCCTGGTTTTCTAAAAATAAAGGTTGAAAAAATGGTTTTGACAAAATCGGACGTTTCTTTAAAAGAAAGTGCGAAATATGATTTTTGAATTTAAAAGTGGGTTTTGTAGAAATGTGGTAGTTGTGGTGATTTGACAATGTTGAGTAGATGATATTTATTGAGTTGTGTTTCGATAAGGTTGTATTTGATTTTGACGATACCAGGGTTGTTCTTCCCGTAAGGGGTGTGGATTATATTTTTCCCCGTAAGGGGTGTGGATTATATTTCTCCCTAAAAAGGAGTGTGGATATTTCATAGGAAGGCATTCCTATGAATGTTACAGTACCGTTGCAACTCCTGATCGTGAGGTTAAAACGATCACTAAAGCTGGCCAGTGTGTGTGTGTTGGAGACGTGTGTCTGAGATTGGTGCATGAGATGTGGTGTTTTACGTATATTGGTTGATATAGATATTATTTATCATGATGATTGGTATGATTTTATACTAGATGAAACTTATCTATATTACTTTATTTTCATTACTTATATACCTGTGCTTGATCCATACTAAATTGTGAAAATATTTAGAACATATGAATATTTAAAAAAAAATATTTTACTAAGAAGGCAGTACACTCGCAGGTACAACAGCTAGGAGTCGGTCCCCTACTGGCACTAGGTAGAGCTACGTGATGAAGTCATATAGGCGTTTGTGAGAAGCTGTCAAGGGCGAACCTATAAAAAAGTTCATGGATAAATATGTTTAGCTAATAAAAATTTTGGGACAGGTGTGTCCCCTTAGTAGATGTTTGTATTAAACAGTAGGTATATATATTGTCATTCGTTTGGTTATTTGGGTACTGGTGATGTCACGTTGTAGTCACGCCCGCCTCGGGATGACGGGTGTCCGGGACGGGTCATGACAATATTTTTGCTTATTTATAGAGAGAAAATACCAATATTTGTTGCGAGTTTGAATGGTTTTATTTTTCACCCAAGTTGCGGTGGGAGTACAATTTCCTTTTGATAAGTCTTTTGGGATGAGAATTTTAATTGTCTAATTGATTAAATGTTGAGTATTGTTGATTTTAATAAATGTTGTATAAATATAGGTAATTATATCAATTATTTTTGTCTTATATGCTAGTATAGTATATAATGTGACATCTATATTATTAATTGGAATAATATTTAAACTATCTTCTAATTAATAATTAAAATTAATTTTTATACAAATAAATAAAGAAGATAGTTTTATAAAACTTTTTAGGAATGTCAAATATTGCACACTGTCATTTTTCATACGGTTGAATTAAATTACATTTTTATTTTTTAAAATTTATTCATTAATTTTTATATTTATAAATTAAAAAAGATATAGTGCGTTCAGCTACACGAAATCCTTAATATATCATAAAGACCTTCTAAATGTATTTTTTTTTTTTTGCTCGATGTACATTCTTCTAAAAAAATAAATAAATTTTAATTAATTAAATTATTATATTATCCTTTCAATTTCTATTTCAATTTCTAATACATTTATCTCCTAAATGTTTTTTTATACTTATCTTCCCCTTCACCTTCTTCTTCTCTCTACCTTCTTCTCTTGTGACTAACGTCATTGGCACTAAAGACGTCGTCGTCTCTTTCTCTCTCTCACGGCGCTATATAGTTGCCCCCACACCGCCCTTTTCCTCACTATTCCCCCACCCCTTATCCCCACCGTAACCACCACCTCCTCCTCCTCCTCCATTCTCACCCCTCCACAAAGAGAGAGATGAGAGTGAAGAAGAAGAAGAAGATTGAGGAGGTGGGAATGGAAGAGGAAAAGGGTGGGGAGGCGGTAGGACTTGGGGGCTTGGGGATGGTAGGTAATTGGGGGAGATGGGGGGTTATTGTATATTTCTAATAATTTATGGGTAAAAAAAAATGAAGTTATATCAAGGAGGATAAAAAAAATTAAAATAATTTTGTTTTTGTTTTTAAATTGGGGTGTACATATAAAATTATGTTATTATGTTTCTCATCATATAATCGTCTATATGATAATTTATTTTTATTTTTATTTTAAAATTTTTTTAACTACTTAATATTAACTAAAGAATGAAACAACTAGTTGATATTAAATCAATGATTAAAAACTTATTGAACTAAAAAAAAAAAAAAAAAGGATAAAAAAAAAAAATGACAAGTGAATATGGATACCGCAATTAGTCTTGCTTTTCTTTTGCTTATCAAAAGTCTCGGGGCTAAAGTGAAAGTTTTGAAAAACTTTAAACCGGTGTTTTGAGGAATGAATTTCTGCCTTAAATTCCATGTTTAAATTTTGCGTAATGCTTAAAAAAAGGAAAATCAGAAAAATCGCGAATTAGATTGAATTCCGATGTAAACAAACATTTTGGGTCAAAATTGAAATTTTTAAAAGTTAATTTGGGACCAAATTGATAAAATTAAAAGTGATTTTCTTATGTATATCACTTTTGATATACTTAATTTTGGTTTTCACCCTTTAATTTTAAGAAATTTCACCAATTACATTTACTTTTTGTTTTGACCCCAAAAGCTCTAATTTTCGTCGATTTCATCAAATTAATGGCAAAAACATTTTTTTTTTTAAAAAAGATTTAACACTTCAATAATATTTTGGATAGTTTAATTTCATTTTTTTTCATTTTCAAATTCAAGAAAAAAAATCGAAAATTGGCCTTTAATTGAATACAAAATGCCCAAAACACTAAAATTGCTACGCACACAACCCCCGGGAATAAGACGAAGCATTGGATGCTTCTGGGGAGTCGTGATGAAGATGCGATGACAAATTATGAATGGATGCTAAATGATGATGACAAAGATGATGAAAAATTAAGAGTTTGAAGAAATTAAGGAAAACAACTTAGGTGAATTTCAACTCTTAATATCCCAATTAGGAACACACGCGGCACAAAACGTTTTTATTGTTTATGTGTGTTTTGATAAGATGAAATTATTTAATCCTATGTGTATTTGAAAAGAAATATTTATAATTGACTAAAATGGAATTTAAGAAGTTAGTGGAGCTTATTTAGAAAAGAAAATAGTTAAAGGGGCAAAAACGTAAAAGAGAATAAGTTAAAAACGAGTTCAGAAAAGAGATCCAGCATACATAAGTCGATTGGTAAGTCGATCGGACAAAGCAGACAGAACTCTTTGTATTTCTAAGTCGACATGTAAGTCGATCGGTGAAGAGAAGATGAACTCTCTGTATCTCTAAGTCGACAGGTAGGTCAACCGGTGAAGATAAATTGAACTCTCTGAATCTTCAAGTCGATAAATAGGTCGACTGATGAACGCAACAGTTTTGATTTGGCTACATCCTGAATCGAATGGTCGGTTAACTGGATGCGTAGTTTCAGGATATTGGAGGATTCCGAATTCATATCTAAAAGTAGCCGTTTTTTGTTAGGATTTGTGAGAGATTTCTGGGATTTTATGATATTTAAGATATATTTCACCTATTATTTAAATATTATTGATTTGATTCATGAAGTTTTAATATTTCTCAATTTGGTACATAAAATTGTTTCTATTCTAGTTCATTGAGATTGAGAAATATTTGGGGGGTTTAATTGAGAGATTTAAAAGATGTAATTAAGTGAATTGAACCAAAATGAAATCATAATGATATATGGGGTCTAAGAGAACATTTAAGTGTCATGACACATGAGAACTAACCGTTAGAGAGGTGATTTATATCCCATATATATAGACCTGCATTTTTTTTATATAAAAAATAAGTAGAAGATAGCTAAAAGACTTAAGATCATATCGAGCTATTCTAAGATATATCATTCTGAGATTTTGTAAGAGTTATTCTAAGAGACGATCTTGAGAAACATTGGCTATTAGTCACTGCTACTACCGGATCTGAAGTAACTACGTTCTATTTATTTTTTCTGTGGATTCCGGGTGAGATCTTTCCAATTACTTTCTATTGTGCATTTTTTGTTTAATTTTTAGAAATTGATCTATAGAAATTTTTTTTGATTCTTTATTGAAGAAAATATTTTATAAACAATTTCTTGAATCTGATTACGTGCTAAATTATTTGCTACCCATTTTTTGTTTAAAATCAGATTTTCAATCTCATACTTTTCTATCACTAGATTTGGTACATTAATCGAGTTTTAATTTATCTGGGATGGTAGAAATTTCGAGTGAGATTATTTTCTTATCAATTTGTATTAGTGAGTAGTATGACGGATTAAATACTGTTGGGGGTATTTAATCAAAGGGTAACCGGTTTTCAGTCTCTTTTTGTAAAGAGATTGAAGTAGTAATTCTTCCTGCATAGAATTGAGTTTGAGTGAATTTTGTAAAGGTTGATTCTGAGTCTATAAAAGAATCATTGTGAGATTTTGATTCTTTTGTCTTTGTGTTAAAAAGAATCAGATTATTCTTTAACCTGTAAAAAGTAGAGGTTTTTCCTTAGTCTGTGAAAAAGATTTTGTAAAGGTTGATTTTGAGCCTGTAAAAGAATCGTTGTGAGGGTTTGGTTCCTGTCTTTAAAGGGATATTGAGTATTAGTGGGTGCGACTCTCTGTGGAGCTCGGGGGATTGGATTAACCAAGAGTAGCTTGGTGAACCAATATAAATCTCTAATGTGCTGCAATATTTAATTTGTTTATTATTGTTGTTTGGTGTGCATCTAGTTGATTATATAATTCCGCTATGATATAAATACAATAATTAATTTAGGATTAAAATTAATTATTTGATTTATTAAGTATTTTATTATGATAATTTTTAATTACTCAATTCACCCCCCCTCTTGGATATTCCACTGGGCCAACACCTAGGTCATTACCAAAAAAAAATGAAAAGACTTAATTTGGTGAAAAATCAAAGTCAAACACACATGCAATACCATATAGGGGGACTAAAACATAAAATTTATGAAATAGGGGGGGTAGCCCCCATTAATCGCGCTCAAATCCTATTAGAAGGGTCTGTACACTCAACAGTACGCATACCCCTAGTAGTATAAATAGGGGGGTTGTTTGCCCCCCAGAAGACACACATTACTTTTTTTTTTCTTTCTCTCTCTATCTCTCTATAGCTTCAAATACTCTCTCGGGTTGTTTAGTCCATAAGTCAAAACACCCTCAAAGAACTCTCAAAACTCTCTCAAAAGCTCTAAAACACTCTTCAAAAGAGGTCAAAAAAATGAAGAAGGAGAAAGGAGAAGTAGAAGAAGGAGAAGAAAACGTTAGGGAAAGACTTCCTCCCTAAGTAAAGAAAGTCTTCCCTAAATCCCCTCACATCGTTTTTTTTTTTTTTTTTTGTTCAATTAAAACCGACAAAAACTCAAGAAAAGTTCCCAAGTGAACACCAAAAAAAATAAAAAAAAAATAGAGAGAGAATTTTACTTTCTTCTATTTTATTTTCTGCTATTTACTTTCTCGTATTTACTTTACTGCTCTGCGCCCTTTCGGCACTTTTACTTTTATGTTATTTACTTTACTACTCTGTACCTTTTCACGCTTTACTTTTCCGCAATTTACTTTACTGCTTTGCGTCTTTCAATTTTCTCTTTATACACACACACACACACACACACATATAAGTCGAGCCCTTCTTAGCTAAAAGACTGAATAAGGAAGATCCCCCTATACCTTATTTTTGGTTTTTCGATCTCGTGGGAACTTTAAACGGTAGGGTAAGGGAGGCCCTCTTCAAAAACTTTTCCCTTTTCTAGTTAAGGTTGTGTTGGCAAAAACTATATGCATTTGATTTTCAATAAAAATATTGTCTTCACTTTTTCCTTTAAACAAAAGAGAAATTTTTCAACAATAAGTTTTTTCAAAGTTTCGTTTTACACTAAAAATGATTTTTTTTTAACAAAAATCTCTTTTCACATATATATATATATATATATTCTTTCATGTTTTTAAAACTTGTTTCCAAAGGAAATCTTTCAAAAATTGTATTTAATATTTTTTTTCTAAAAATTGATTTTTCAAAATTTCTTGGCAAGAAATTTTCTTAAAAAATGTTTTTTTTTTTTTTTTTTAAAGTATCTTTATAAAACTTTCAAATAATACTTTTACTTATTCTTTTATAAAAGTTTTTGAAAAAAAAAAAACTTATTTTCCTTTCCAAAGGGATCACTTTCCAAATTTTTTTTGGTAAGTCTTTCTCAAAAAATTATTCTTCCTCCTAAGAAGGATTGTAGAAAATTTTGTCTTCAAACTTATTTCACAACCAAATTTTTTCTTAAAAAAGTGTTTTATTTAAGCTTCAACCGGATCTAATTATAAAGAGCTTTCTCAAAATTTAACCTTTCTTTTTAACAAATTTCTTTAAAAAAATAAAAAATTAAAGAAATAAAAACATTTTCTTCATGTTTTCTAAATTTAAAACATGGTTTTTCACATTCCTAAAAAATATTTTCTTATGACCTTAAAATTTATTTTTACCTTTTCCTCAACTTTAAATGCATGTAAGTTTTGCCAAAACAACATAAGCTGAAAAAGAGAGAACAATAAAAATCCCCTGGGGCTAAACTTGTTGATTGATCTATGATCGATAGGCAGTCTAAAGTGTTTTTTTTTTTTTTTTTGTTTTTTTTTGTCTTTTTTAATTTATTGTTTTAAAATGTTCTTTTGCATAAAATGAACAACAAAAATAAATACGGAAAATTATCATATGAACTTAATAGAAGAAAATTACTTGGAGGCCGAACCCACCAAAGACCTGTGGTACTATGATATCAAGAATTTTTCTAAATAATAGTGAATATCCAAAAAAGAATAAGGAATATCCAGAAGAAACATCTGGTATAGAGCGAAAAACCCTCCGGAGGCTGGCCAGCCAGTTCTTTATGAGCAAAAAAACCTTTGTACAAGCAATCTCCTTACGTGCAATTGCTGAGGTGTATTGGAACAGAAAAGGCCATATAGTTGATGCAAGAAGTCCATGGGAGAATGTGCAGGCCTCACATGAGTGGCTTTATACTTAGAAAGAAAATCTTGAGAACCGACCTCTTTAGGCTGACGATGGAAAATGACTGCGTTCAGTATGTCCGGAGATGCCATTAGTGCCAAATCCATGGTGACTAGATTCTAATCCCTTATTCCCAACTCTATTTCTTGGCGTCCTTGTGGACCTTTTCAATTTGGGGAATGGATGTCATAGGAGAAATCACTCCAAAGGCGTTGAGTGGTCATCGCTTTATTCTAGTGGCGATTAATTATTTTACAAAGTAGGTAGAGGTGATTTCTTTGACTTGGGTAACATGAAAAATAGTATCCTGATTCGCCAAAGAAAATATCATGACGAGGTATGGTTTTATCGCAAGCCCTGATCACCAACAATGCAAAGAATTTGAAGGGCTCTGATATCAAGCAAATCTATCAGCAATTCAATATCGAGCACCGAAACTATTCACTATACTGCCCAAAAATAAATGGGACTGTAGAAACCGCCAATAAAAACATCAGGAAAATCCTCTGGAAGATGATCGACAGTTAAAAAGAATGGGATCTTATGTTGCCCTATGCCTTGATGGCTTACCGAACCTTGATCCGAACTTTGACGGGTACAATACCTGACTCTTTGGTCTTCGGGATGAAGGTGGTGATCCCTGCCGAAGTTGAGTTTCCATCCTTGAGAGTGATCATGGAATCCGAGCTTGAAGAGATTAAATGAGTACAATAGAGGCTAAACCAACTTTGTCTTACTGATGAGAAGCGATTGACGGCAATCTTCCACGGTAAATGCTACATGAAAAAAATTTCTAGAGCCCACAACAAAAGGGTTAATCCCCAAGTCTTTAGAGCCAGTGAGATGGTGTTAAAAAAAAAAAATCCCATTTCAAGATGAAGTGAAAAGCAAATTTGCCCCTAACTGGGAAGGCCCCTTCGTAATCCACAAAGCTTTAAGTGGTGGAGCGCCGATTCTCCAAAAAATTGATGGCGATATATTTCCTAAACCCATAAACTCATATTTTGTAAAGAAATACTCCGCTTAATAAAATGTGCTATTGCCAAATTTTGTGAGCATGGTCCCCTGGCTTAGATAAAAAAAAAAAAATCAATCTCTGGACCACAAGGGGATGAGGGCAAAAGAGAAAACAATAAGATAAGTGTGAGCCAAACATGGTGAAAACTTGAAAGAGTACCATGAAAATATTGTAGGGATCGTAGCAAGATGTAAAACCACTGACCTAGTGAAAATCCAAAAGGGCACTGAGGTGCAAAAATATGGGAGCCGGCCTTAGTAAAAACTCAAAAGGGTGCTAAGGGAAAAAAAAGGCCAAATATGGAAGAATACAAAAATAAAAAAATGAGAGGCAGATTGATTTTCTTAGGATTCCCCTTCTGTTATCTCGCTTTGGGCTGATTTTCATCTACTGCAAACGGTTTTCCTTATCGTAACCTGATGGATTAGAATTGAGTTAGAATTTGTGAAAGGAATATGAGATATTGTCTAAAATTGTATTAAATATATGCTCGTCAACAAAAATAATCAAAGTCTCACAAAACTAATATCTAGTAAAGAATGTACTTGTTTTGGTAAATTTGAAACTTGTCCATCCATATTTTGGCTAAACCAATTTTTTAGGGCTTGAGAAAAATACGAAGCATGCAATAGTATAAAACCCCAAGCATCAAAGCGTTCGGTAGTTGGGAGAAATAAGGATCTAATCGAACGACCTAAGAAATTTGGTTGGGATGTTTCAATATTTTGCCCTGCCTCCGAGTTTGAAGCAAGGTTTTTGAATTCGAATTAATTAGCTTCGGTATTTTGTGGAAGAAGTTAAAATAAATCTCATCACTCTAGACAAATGCAAGCATCCTCAACCGACCAAGGGAAACGGATTCTCATCGTCCAGAGTAGTAGCTCAAGCGATTACAACAAAAAAGGGGACGAGAAGAGGATCACTAAATTATGACCAATTTTTATTTATTTATTTTTTTCATTTAAAATTCATATTTTGAAAATGTTTTGCTTACCATTTGTAGGAAATTCGAGAGCTAGAATGCGTAGGCTACTATCGTTCGCCTAAATGGCTGGATGATTAAGATAATTTTTTAGTTTGCTAATCAAATGGGTCATATCCTTTTGAGGAGTATTTTCTAAGTAAGTTCTAGCCCCAACCACAGACTAGGGTAGGTTTTATACTTTTCTTTGTCATTCTCGCCCCAGCCATACGCTAGAGCACATTTTATACTTATGTTCTCTCATTTTGGCCCCATCCACATATTGGGGCACATTATGTGGTGTTTTCCATTGTTGAGAATCTGAATTTTCCATTGATTCTTTCATTCATACCCCAACCACAGGCAGGGGCACATTGTAAAGATCGTTCATTTTCGCGTTATGCTTGCCCTTTCAGGCCTCCATTACCACAAGTCAGGCGGTATGTTAATTTGTTTTTGTTTCAGTCCTCATTTGTCATAGGCCGGGAGGTATGTTAATCTCATTTTGTTTTCAGTCCTCTTCTGCCACAAACCAGGAGGTAAGTTAATCTTATTTTGTGTTAGTCCTCCCCTTCCACGGACCGGAAGGTATGTTAATTTAATCTTGTGTCAATCCTATTCTGTCGCAGGCTGAGAGGTATGTTAATTTTATTTTGTGTCAATCCTCTTCTACCATAAGTCAATAGGTATATTAATTTGATATTGTTCCAGTCTTGCCCTTCCATTGGCGGGAGTTATGTTAATTTATTTTAGGACAATCCTCCTCTGCAATAGGCTAGTAAGTATGTTAATTTCGTTTTATTTCAATCATCTCTGCCACAGTTCGAAAGGTATGTTAATTTCATTTTGTGTCACTCCTTCTCTGACACGGGCCGGGATGTCAATCTGCTATAGGTTTAGGAGATATGTTAATTTCATTTTATGTCAATCCTCCTCTGCCATAGATCGGGAGATATGTTAATTTTATTTTGTGTCAGTCCTCTCCTATCATAGGCTATATGGTAGTTTTGTCATAAGTCTTTTCAATCGCCTTATAAAGAGGTTGTTTAATTCTTGTTATTAATATCTATCGTTCTTTTCACCAAGAGATCCCTTTAAACAAACTATATTCGCCATGAGTCCTTCTTTTGCTACTATATTATTTCTATATGAACATTGTTCATCATAAGAATTTGTTTCTTTCCCTAAAAAAGACATGGTTAAAGCTTCATTTGACTTGATTCTTAGTATAACTAAGATATATAGGAAACCCACGATTGGGTCCAATTTAAAGTTATGAAATGTTGATGATTGACATTTTTTGCCCCTACATTACGACGTATTCTCTCTAGGACTAGTCCGTCAACTCTTCTCAGAGCTTTGTTCCTAGCCTTTCGTGGGAGGGCTTATTATTTACTTTTCTTCCTCCAGTCTCATATTGGACGAGAAGTTGGTTAGAACTAAATTTGACCTGATTCTTAGCACAACTAAGATATGTAGGAAACCCTCGAGTGGGTCCAGTCTAAAGTTAGGAAATTTTGATGATCGACATTCTTCGCCCTTGTGTTCTGACGTATTATCTCTAGGAATGGTTCGTCGACCCTCCTCTGAGCTTTATTCCTAGCCTTTCGTGGCAGGACTTAATATTTACTTTCCAAGAACTTGGTTTGAACTATGTTTGACATGATCATTGGTGTCCCTAAGGTACGTAGCAACCTACAGAGGTTCGGTCACATATTTAGCCGGATTTTTGTAATCTTAATAAGACGGGTCCATTCCCAGTCAAGTTTTCTTTTGGAGCATGCATTGCCCCAGCCACAGGCTAGGGCACATATTATAAATATTTCATACATCACCATTTTGCTCTACTTTCATTCATGCAGCAAAACAAAATTGTGTGTGTCTCTTATCTTTGTTATTATGAGTAAGCACGCATGACAAATAGAATAAGTTATAGACACCACATTTTGTCCCGCTTAATTTTGCCTTGTAAAAAAAAAAATTGGGTCTAAATTAAAATTTTAAAAAACTTTAAATCGGTGTTTAAATGGGCGAATTTCAATTTTAGATTTCCCTTTATTTTTTCCATAATGTTTAAATTTAAGAAAAAACAAAAATTAAAATTTCTAAAAGTTCTTTTTAGGCCAAATTAATTAAATTAAAAGTTATTTTTATCAGGATATCACTTTTAAAATAATTAATTTAAGTTTTCAATCTTTAATTTAAAGAAATTGTGTGTTTTGCACATATTTCTATTTTGAACCCCCAAAACTGTATTTTTCGCAGATTTCATCAAATTGGCGGTTAATTTCATTTTTTTCTTTTCGAATTGAACATTCCAATCATATTTTGGATGTTTTAATTGCATGATTTTCAAATCAATTTCAAGAAGAAACCAAAAATTTCATTTTTTGGTACCTATATCACACGATTTGCTTCATGTGCAGCTCTCGGGAATAAGACGGAGTCTTGGATTCCTTAATTGAGTGAAATTAGTAGACTTGGGAATGGACCCTACTTTTTCCCAATTATGGTAAGACTTAGGGGGGTGGATTTCCTAAATTCAACTCTCCATTACCAAAATTGGGGGGCTAAAGTGATTTTTTTACGAAATAGGGGTAGCCACCCATCAATAGGGTGGATGACTTGCCCATCGTGAGGCCTGTGCACTCCCCAGTTTGCAAGTAAGGGAGAGGCTATCTATAAAAATCAACCTCTCCTCCCTTCACAGACACTTAGAAATTCTAAGGAGTTAATCCAAAAAAATTGTTCCAGCACCCTTTCTCTCTTTAAAATCTCGAAAGAAAAACACATTTATCTTTCCCTACCCCATCTCAAGAAACAACCAAAAAGAGAGGAAAAAGAGAAAGAAAAGATATAAAGAAAGAAATAAGAAGAAGAGAAAAGAAAGAAGACTTCCTCACCGAAACTAAGATAAGTTCTTTCTAACCTTCTCCAAACACTATCTTATTTTCCTAAAGCCACTTGAAAGGACGGACCTAAAAATTAGACAAAATCTAAGAGGACGTTCTGAAAAGAATACTTAAAAAGCAGTTTACTTTCTTACATTTACATTTCAACATATACTTTTCGTTATTTATCTTTGTACGTGCGAGGATTCACACCATGTTTCCTCCTCGCGGTAATTGGACTACTCGCAAGTGTACGAGGTCTAGTTTTAATATAATGAATCTTTTAGGATTGGATATCGTTCCACTGGGAACGACAGGTAATTCGGTTGAGTATTGCGATTTCAATAGTTTCATATTATCTCGACTAATCAAATTTTGTTTGTTTTCTAATTACTATACTAAGATAAATGACAACTATAAAGTTAGTTTTAATTACACTAATTACTTAGGCACAAATCTCTTTCATATAATACATAATCGATTTCATTTAGTTAGCTATAACGGTTTTTATCTAATCCGACAACCTCTGTATCAATAACTCTTTCGCTATCTCTCCCGAGTGTAAAACGAGTGATTACACGACTTCGTGTCAACGAAGAAGTCCCCTTCAACGCCTTAACGACCCTAGGTCGCATGAGTTTTGAGCCAACGTCATGGGTTGCATACGTTCTAACGCCCTCCCGGGTCGTTAGAACGTCACGTTGTATTTACCCTAGTCTGAATCCGGGGTTACCTCTCCTGAGTGTCAAACCCCGTATTCTCGGTTTATCAATACAAGCATAATATTAAGAATAACGATAAACATAATCAGATTTAGACAAACAACATGTTAAAGTAACATAAATTTACTCAACTAAATGGTTACATGATTTTGACTACACCTAAGTAACATTTAACTACTACTACAAGATCTTAGCCATATACCATACAAAATAAGAGGGATTCAACATTCTTAGATATGAAAAAGTGATTACAAAGAATAAAACAAGAGAGAAACGATCAAATCTGGAAGTGAAACGGTTCACTGTCACTAATGATCGATCCGCAAGTTATCCTTCTTTATCCGAATGATGAACCTCTTTCTTGATTTTCAAAATATAGCTTAAGTGCTTTCTTCTAGGGTTAGGGTTCTTCAACAACCAGTTTCAGACGTGGCCAAGGGGTATTTATAGGCCTAGGGGTTCAAAAATATCTAAACAGATATTTTGACCTGTTCTGCGATTTCCGCCTAAGTGGTAGAAACTTTTGCTTAGGCGGAGTTTAAGTCGGTTAGAATTCTGCCTAAGCGATAGAATCTTCGCTTAGGCGGAGGACTAACTTCTTGGCTCCTTATCTTTCTGACGGAATTCTGCCTAGGCGGTAGCTACTTCGCCTAGGCGGATTTACAGCAGTGCAGCTCTATGCAGCAGTTCAGTTCATCTAGCATTCTGATGGATTTTCGCCTAGGCGGTGGAAACTTCGCCTAGGTGGATTCAATACTTCAGCCCTGGCAACCTTCTGATGGATTTCTGCCTAGGCGGTGGAAACTTCGCCTAGGCAGATTTCAAATCTTCAGCATTGCAACTTTCTGATGAATTTCCGCCTAGGTAGTGGAAACTTCGCCTAGGCAGAATTGCGTTGTTATTTTAAACCTCCTTTTTTCATCTTTTTGGCTACCCTTTTAGCACCATTTTGCTCAGTTTGCCAATTGTTTACTTCCCTACTCCTGACTAATAAAAACAGTTAAAACGATATTCAAACTTTAATAAAATACTCGAAAACTGAAAAATTCGATTTAGAATTAGATAGATATTTTACACCTATCAAATATCCCCAAACTTGGAATTTTGCTAGTCCTCGAGCAAAACACCCTAATGCTAAATAACACTAACTACACTAATTAGCTACATCCTAAACTACAGATACGTAATCATTAACAATTAAGAAGTACACACCTGTGAGATGTAAGTTTAGTCAAAGAAACCATGCTATTCTTCCCTCAACAACTCGTAATCAGATACGGTTAAGGAATAACACACACCACGTGGTGTTCCAGAATTTCAACACTCAATATTAGTTCAAATCATTTTAGATCCTATAGAAATGTGTGTGTGAGAGAACTCGGATATATAACAAATCAAATGCCGGATTGGATTTTTCAATGAATAATGTCATGACTTAAACTTGTTAAAACATTCAAGAAATCCATATGTTTGATTGGGCTCAACTATCCACTAATGTAGGTTCGGACATTCACCAAGATCAATAAGGCTTGGTTAGGCTTTGGAGAATGGCTAAGGGTATCGTAGAAATAGAAACTTGTTATAAGTTTAACGATACCCGTGGTACAAACGCTTGTCGCTAAATCTCTCTCATGACTCCCTTATCTTTGAAGATATTACCCTGAACAGGATTTAGTAAACTTGTATTCACTTGTCAAAACAATCGAATTTAACCACTATATTCACATAGGTTTTTTTTTTTTTTTTTTTTTTTTTTTTTTTTTTTTTTTTTTTAACTACACCCCCAAACTTATTCAATTTTATACAATTTTAGGGGTGTTTAGATACAACTACATGATTAACAAGTGAATACTCTTATACTTAACCAAAAATACTGAAACCCCGATTGCCCGCTTCAAGTTAGCATAATCTAATGCTACTTGTTTTCACTCAATTTTCACTTTTATTCCTTGCGACAATGGTTCCGAAAGATTTAATTGGTTAAAGTATAGAAACAAGTTCAGAAAACAAAAAATTTTATAGCTTCGACAGGAAAACGAGGGAATAACTTTTCAGGTTAGTTTCAAATGGTTCAAGCGATGAAAATGAAGGCCTATATCATGCCTTCGGAATTACCTTACCTATAATTTCGCCTCAAGCCTCCCCCAGTCAAGTTCTAGATTCCTCATTTCTGTCATGAACTTATTACTGAATAATCGACGTCCAATCGTTCAATTAATTATACAACGAGTTTATGCAATCGTGCGATTTTAGGATCAAAATAATTTTTACCTAATCGACATGCTAAGCACACAAAACACACGTGAATAGCATTACCCCCAACCTTAAAACACAATTTAGGGGGTAATTTTCATCATCGGGACATGGTTCGGACGAACTCAAAAACTCAGCATGCTTGTACAACTCAATTCATTAACAATTCTACTCTAATTCTATAAACTAATATTACCTATGCTAATTATCCTTACACATGCATAGCTAAGCATTACACATGTATAACAAAAAGAATTTCAAAATTTACAAAAATTTTAACATTAATAAATAAATTTGTACACAAAAAGAATTTTTGTCCCCTTTACATCAAAAATTTTTCATCCTTCTTATCCCCTCAAGAAAAAAAAAACAAAAACTACATGCATTGCAGGTCATACTCCCCCCAAACTTGAACGAGGCAGTATATTCACTGCCTAAGCAGCGAACCCAATAGCAGAATAGAAAAATATGTATTGAAACTGGGGCGGACACATACCTAGGAGGGAAGACATAGAAGTCTAACATCCTACCGTTCATTGTGGAGGAGATGGCGGTGGTGGCTCATCCGGCTCGAAAGGCGGCACGGGCATATAACGCGCCATGTCGATTCCAAAATGCTCGAATATGACTCAGTGGTTTTGATCTTGTTACCGGATGTAGGACTCCATATAGTTCTCCATCCAAGCCAAATTAGCTTGAAGTTGGCTCACATCGGACTGGAGACTACGGACATCTCTTGAGATTTGGGTGATCTGGCCTCGGCTGGTTATAGGCGTTGGTGGTTCCGAAGGACCGGCTTCTTCCTCTTCTTGACCGTCCTCTCCTTCACCTGGTCTGCCTTTCCATATCCCATTAATCATTGCTAGATCAAGTGGCTTCACAGGAAGAAAGGGGCTTGTGGACGTGATTCGAACTCTGGCTCGTTGAAAGAGCGCGGTGAAGAAGGAAGGAAAAGGAAGGCCACCCTTCTTCGTCCTGGAAGTATGAAGTATGGAAGAATAAATGTGCCAGCCGACATTTACAGGCATCTCTCTATCGATGCCGTAGAGCATGAACGCTCTTTCCTTGGACACATCAGACACATGGGTGGTTGGGAGCAGATTGGCGCAAATAACGAAAACCAAATCTTTGGGATCGGTTTCAAAAATCGCGACTTGAAGATTGCTTGGCCCTGCCATGTGTTGGTCCATTGTGCATTTCCTATCGTCAAGGCTTGAATCACCACACTCATTGTTGGTGAGGTGGCATCGGATAAATCTCTTGAAGCTTCAGGCCCCGTCAACCCTAGCAATTTATTAAAATGATCGGCACTGAACAGGATGGGAATATTTCGGACCCGTGTTTGAAACCCTGTGGCCTCTGCGATATTTGCATAAAATTCTCGAACAAGGGCCAACTCTCCTGTTGGAGGTGGAGCACAGAACTGTTCCCATCGTCTTTGTACAATAACAGTTCTGATTTCTTTAGGAAGATCATTCAAAGGCCCAAATCCTCTTTGACGGATGCCTGGCCGCTTACTATCATGCTCTTTATACCGATTCTCAACCTACTTAGAAACAACTTTAAGGGAATTGAAGTCCGAAGCAGACGGAGGTTCGTTTGTTCATGGGTGCTTAGCAGCCCTGCGCTTTGCCATTTTCCCTAAAAATTAAAATCACAACACCAACCACAATAATAACAATAGAACAAGTAATTCAAACCCTAGTCAGCGAACCAAAGCCAATCAATACAAAACTCACAAGATATCCCACCAACCATAACCAAATCACATTTTTGTCGCAATGTAGCACAAACTACATGATTCACATTGTATATCAACACAAAAATATGATAGGGTTTATCATTTAGCATTCCTCGATCCCAAATAGCATGAAAACCGCAACTTAGGGTTTAAAGGGGTTTAGGGTTCCAATCAAATCCAATGATTTTTGAAATAAATGAGCAAATGAAGCAAATAATTCAACAACTAAATGAAAAATAGGATCATTGACACTTGTTGAAAAATTTGATCAAATCAGTGGAGAATGGCGATTTCGTACTGTTTCACCGTTCGAACCCTAATTTTCGAGAATGGGCAGAGGAATTCCTCGTTTGGATGAAGATTCTTGGTGAAAATCCAAGTTTTTAGCACTATAGAATGAATCTTTAACGGGAGGAAGGAATTTGGGATGGTGAAATTGAGAGATTTCTTGAAATTTTTAGGAGGGAAATGTCGTTTGCGAAGTGGATTGTGCGTTTTAAAAACAGAGTTCGCTTATATACGCCTAGGCGGTGGTTTTACCGCTTAGGCAGATTAGCGTCTTTTTCTTTTTAAAAACTTTCTGGTGTAAATCCGCTTAGGCGGTGGTTTTTCCGCCGGGGTGAATTTACTCCAGTGTGAAACCCTGATTTGGTTGTAAATCCGCTTAGGCGGTGGGTTTTCCGCCGAGGCGAGTTTACACCAGTGTGAAAGTTCAGCTTTTCTTCAATTTTTCGCCTAGGCAGTGGTTTTACCGCTTAGGCAAACTTACGGCAGTGTAAAAATGCTGACTTTTTCTGTCCAATTTTTGCCTAGGCGGTGGTTTTTTCGCCTGGGAGAAATTACGCCAGAATGTTTTCTCAGCCTTTCTGTCCAATTTTCGCCTAGGCAGTGGTTTTATCGCTTAGGTGAATTTTTGCCAGTGTGGACTTAAGCTGGATTCCTTCAGGTTTTCACATTGTTTCTCTACACCTCTTATTTCCTCTTCAATCCTCAAATTAGTTTTAGCATGCAAATCAATCCTAAGTATCTAGCCTCATCAATTCACCACACAAAAATTAGTATTACGAGATCAATACGATCTCCAAAAAGGTATTTATACAAAAGTTGGGAATATTCGTTACCCTCGATGTCATATCAAAAGATGTTGCTTGGTTTTACGTCCCTAGCATGGACGTTTATGAATTCCGGCTCTATCCTTCAACGAGGGAGATGTTCTCCACAACTCGCTCTTCATCCTTGAAGTAATGCTTGATCCGCTCCCCGTTGACTCGGAAAGTTCGTCCGTCTTTGGCTTCTAGCTCGATAGCTCCAAATGGATAGATATGCTTGATCCGGAACGGTCCAGATCACCGGGACTTCAACTTTCCGGGAACCTCAGCCTTGAGTTAAACAATAGGACTTGTTGGCCCGGACTGAACTCCCTCCGAGCTATCATTTTGTCATGCCACCTCTTCGTTTTATCTTTGCAGAGCTTGGCATTCTCATAAGTCTCGTGCTGGAATTCCTCCATATCATTCAATTGTAGGAGACGTTGCGCATCAGAAGCTTTTATGTCAAAATTGAGTTTCTTAATCGCCCAGAATGCACGGTGCTCTAATTCAACGGGCAAATAGCAAGCTTTTCCAAACACTAATCGATACGGCGATATGCTGATCGGTGTCTTAAAAGCCGTGTGATACGCCCATAAAGCATCATCAAGCTTCACCACCCAATCCTTGCGATTTGTATGAACCGTCTTTTCCAGAATTAGCTTGATTTCTCGGTTTGAAACTTCTGCTTGGCCATTTGTCTATGGGTGGTATGGTAGCGCCACCTTGTACCTCACTCCATACTTTGCCAACAAGGCATTGAGCATTTTGTTACAGAAGTGGCTCCCCTCATCACTGATTAGGGCTCGAGGTGTCCTGAACTATGTCATGATATTATGTTGAAGGAACTTTAACACCACTTTGGCATCATTGGTAGGTGTTGCCATGGCCTTGACCTATTTGGACACATAATCCACCACTAGCAGAATATACTCCTTACCAAATGAGGGCAAAAATGGCCCCATGAAATCCAAGCCCCACACGTCAAACAACTCAAGCTCAAGAATTGATGTCAGTGGCAATTCATGCCTCCTTGATATGTTACCCACCCTTTGACATCTATCACAGGTTTTTACAAACGTATATGAATCTTTAAACAAAGAGGGCTAGTAAAAAAACCTGATTGAAGTACTTTTGATGTTGTCCAAGTCGCACCGAAATGGCCGCCACAAGGTGATGAATGGCAATAGTAGAGAATACTAGCCATTTTCTCTTCCGAAACACATCTCCGGATCACCTAATCAACACATTTCTTGAATAGCAAGGGCTCGTCCCACAGATAATACTTAGCATCAAAAAGAAATTTCTTTCTTTGGGCTTTCGTCAACTCAGGTGGTAACATGCCACATACAAGATAATTAACAATGTCAGTATACCACGGAAGTGCATTTTCTACTGAAAAGAGTTGTTCGTCAAGGAACACTTCCGTGATATTAGACTCTTCACCTTCGTCTTCTTGGATCAAACTCAATAAATGGTCGACAACAACGTTCTCACTCCCCTTTTTGTCCCTTATCTCCACATCAAATTCTTGTAATAAGAGAATCCACCTTATCAACATTGGCTTGACATCTTTCTTTGCAAATAAGTACCGGATAGCTGCGTGATCTGTGTAGACGATCACTTTTGACCCAATAATATATGTACGAAACTTGTCACAAGCAAATACCACCGCTAGCATTTCTTTCTCGGTTGTGGTGTAATTCTCCTGGGCGTCATTCAATGTTTTGCTTGCATAATAGATCGAGCGGAAGATCTTCTCCTTCCGTTGTCCTAACACCACACCAACGGCATAGTCACTCGCATCGCACGTTATCTCAAATGGCATTTCCCAATCCGGAGCGACCATTATTGGAGTCGTGATCAACTTCTCCTTTATCACCTTAAACGCCTCTATGCAAGCTTAATTAAATTCAAACGAAGTATCCTTCTCAAGAAGGTGACATAACGACTTTACTATCTTCAAGAAGTCCTTAATAAAGCACCGGTAAAAGCCAGCATGCCCCAAGAAACTTCGAACTCCTTTCACATTTATTGGTGGCGGATGCTTCTCAATCGTTTCTATCTTTGCTCGGTCCACCTCAAGCCCCTTGGAAGAGACTCAATGACCTAAGACGATCCCCTCTTTAACCATAAAGTGTCACTTCTCCCAATTTAGAACCAAATTCTTCTCTTCACAACGGTTAAGAACAAGCGCCAGATTGTAGAGACAGTGATCAAAGGACGATCCAAAGACTAAGAAGTCATCCATGAAGATTTCCATTTTTTCCTCTACCATATCAGAAAATATCGCCATCATACACCGTTGGAAAGTTGCCGGTGCATTGCAAAGGCCAAACGGTATACGTCGATAAGCAAACGTTCCATACGGGCATGTGAAAGTCGTCTTCTCTTGGTCCTCCGGTGTAATGGCTATTTGATTGTAACCGGAATAGTCATCAAGAAAGCAGTAGTACTCATAACCGGCTAAACGATCTAGCATTTGGTCAATGAAAGGAAGAGGAAAATGATATTTCCTTGTTGCCTTATTTAACCTCCTATAATCAATACATACACGCCACCTTGTGATGGTCCGTGTCGGAATAAGGTCATCCTTCTCATTTTTTACTACTGTCATGCCTCCTTTCTTTGGCACTACTTGCACCGGGCTCACCCACTCACTATCGGATATAGCGTATATAATTCCCGCATTCAAGAGCTTCAACACCTCCGCTCGAACCACTTCCTTCATAGCCGGATTTAGCCGCCGTTGATGTTCAATGGAGGGTTTGAACGTATCCTCCATCAAAATCTTATGCATGCACACTGACGGACTAATTCCCTTGATATCCGAAATAGACCAAGCAAAAGCGGATCGGTGCCTCTTCAAGATTCTCAGCAACTTACTCTCCTCTTCTCCTGTCAGAGTTGATAAAATTATAACCGGATCGATCAAATTCTCTCCCAAAAAGATATACCGAAGGTGTTCCGGTAATTGCTTGAGTAATAACCCACTATGGGGCAAATTTGATTTCTCGGGAGAGTCTTCAACTTCTTCAATCTCCGCCACATGAATAGGACAATCTACGTCTTTTGGTTGAGCGTTTAGAGCTAGCACGTATTACACAATATCAAGGTCCGTGGTAGAGCCTTCCTCACCAAGATCCCCCATAGATAAAGAACTTGTGAGAGTGTGCTCTAAGGAATCCATATCCATGTTTGCAAAAAAGAACTCCCGCACGCAAAATTCCACAACATCAACTCGATTTTAATTAGGAGATTCATCCAGAAAGTTCATAGTGTTAAAAATATTGAACCTTATTTCTTCATCATTCACTCTTAAGGTCAAATTGCCATTATGCACATTAATCAAGGCCTTTCCCGTTGCAAGGAAAGGTCTTCCAAGGATGATCGGGATCTCTCTGTCTTCTTCCATTTCAAGAATCATGAAATCCACCGGAAATATAAATTTGTCAACTTTCACTAGCACATCCTCAATGATCCCCTTTGGATAAATTAGCGAACGATCCGCCATTTGAAGAGAGATCGTCATCGGCTTTGCACTTCTGAGTCCTAACTTCTGATAAATGGAAGAAGGCATCAAATTGATACTTGCCCCTAGATCACAAAGCGCCTTATCAAAATGAGATTTCTTGATAGTACACGGAATTGTGAAACTACCCGGATCCTTCAATTTGGTATGTAACTTCCTTTGTAGTATTACACTACACTCTTCAGTTAGCTTCACCGTTTCATAATCCTCCAACTTCCGCTTCTTTGTCATGAAATCCTTCAAGAACTTGCTATAGTTGGGCATTTGTTCTAATGCATCTGCAAAAGGTATGTTGATGTGGATTTTCTTGAAGATTTCAAGAAATTTTTCAAATTGAGCATCCAACTTCCTCTTTTGGAACCTTTGAGGATATGGCAATGGTGTTACTAGAATCTATGGATTCTCTGAAAATGTTACTCTTCCCAGTATCACCCTTTCATCTTGTCTTCTCTCCTTGACTTTCTCATTGTTATTTCTCCCATTCACATCTTCACTCAGTTTCTCCTTTCCTTCATCGGCCTTTGTTTCAACTTCCTCCTCCGTATTAGTTCTTGGTTCATCATCCGGAAACTCACGACTCACACCCGGCTCGATTTCCATAGGCCTTCTCACTTCCATGTCTCAGCCACCCCTCAACTTAATTGTCTTGCATTCTCGAGGGTTGGTTTCCGTGTTGCTTGGAAACTTCCCCTTTTGTTGTTCTTGAATTTTCCTAGCAAGCTGTGCGATTTGAGTCTCAAGAGCCTTCACCGTGGCATTAGTGTTTGTACAAGTGGTATCAATAAAGTCTATCCGTGTTTCATGTTTATTCAGGCGATTATGCGTCTCACGCATCATAGTCTGCGTCTCTTTCATAAATGAACCCAGAATCTCATCCAAATTTGACTTTGGATTGTGCATTAGCGGTTGTTGCATTTGTCTGTTGGCTTGCATTAGATATCCCGAAGATTTATTTCCATACCCCGGAGGTGGCCGCAAAGCGTTCTGATTATTCGCATATGAGAAGTTCTTATGGTTACGAAGTCCAAGATTGTAGTGAGTTGGAATGTTGGTAGCCGGCCTAAAAGTGTAGGCACGGTTGTTCAGAAAATGGCATTCCTCAAACTCGTTATCCAATTCGGAGTGAGAACTACTTGCCTCTATCTTCTCCCCTTGACTCGACAAAGCACCTTTTGTAGACAAGGCGACCAATTGGTCCGAGAGCTTGGACACTTGGGCCAATAACGTTGAAATATGGTCTGATTCTTGGATAGAAATGACTCGTCTTCCCGTGTTCCTCTCATTCGGCCATTGATAGTTATTAGCCGCCATATCCTCCAATAATACATTTGCTTCGGTTGGGGTTTTGGACAACAATGATCCCCCTGAGGCTGCATCGACTATCGTTCTTGTCTGGCCGTCCAACCCGTTATAAAACAATTGGGTTTGAAACCAATCTTGATAACCGTGTTGGGGGTACCTTCTCAATAAGTCTTTAAACCTATCCAATGCCTCAAATAATGGCTCGAAATCTCTCTGACGAAACTGCGCAATCTCGCCTCGAAGTTGAGAATTCTTCGAGGGTGGGAAGAACTTAGTGAGGAACCTTTGTGCAAGGTCCTCCCAAGTATTAATGCTCCCCGGTTAAATCGATTGAAACTATCCCTTTGCTCTATCTCATAAGGAGAATGGAAATAACCTCAATCTTATCACATTTTCAGCGACTCCGTTGATCTTGACGGTGTCACAGATTTCAAGAAAAGTAGCTAAGTGTACGTTGGGATCTTCGTGAAGGTTCCCGCCATATTGGTTTTGCTGAACCATGTTGATTAGGGCGGGTTTCAACTCGAAGTTATTAGCTTGGATCGGCTGCCTCCGGATCCCTGAATAATTGTCCAGCATAGGGGGCCGATAATAGTCCCGAAGGACTCGTTGTGGCCTCTCATGCTCTGGAAGCTGGAGTGCTTGCGGCTCCGGTGGTTGTGGAATATTCTCACGTTCGTCGACCATTGCTGTAGCTTTTTCGTCTTTCTGTTTAGCAATACCTTGACTACGTCGCATGTACTACTCAAATTCAATAGATAAATAAAATAAATAAATGAATTGAATAAAATTTAAAAGAAAAATAATTATCGTGATTAACATTCAACTACTTAATCACAATATCAACTTAATTGAAAAACACATTGTCGGTCCCCGGCAACGACGCCAAAAACTTGTACGCGGGAGGATTCACACCATGTTTCCTCCTCGCGGTAATTGGACAACTCACAAGTGCATGAGGTCTAGTTTTAATATAATGGATTTTTTAGGATCGGATATCGTTCCACTGGGAACGGCAGGTAATTCGGTTGAGTATTGCGATTTCAATAGTTTCATATTATCTCGACTAATCAAATTTTGTTTGTTTTCTAATTACTATACTAAGATAAATGAAAACTATAAAGTTAGTTTTAATTACACTAATTACTTAGGTATAAATCTCTTTCATATAATGCATAATCGATTTCATTTAGTTAGCTATAACGGTTTTTATCTAATCCGACAACCTCTGTATCAATAACTCATCCGCTACCTCTCCCGAGTGTAAAATGAGGGATTACAAGACTTCGTGTCAACGAAGAAGTCCCCTTCAACGCCTTAACGACCCTAGGTCGCGTGAGTTTTGAGCCAACGTCATGGGTTGCATACGTTCTAACGCCCTCCCGGGTCGTTAGAACGTCACGTTGTATTTACCCTAATTTGAATCTGGGGTTACTTATCCCGAGTGTCAAACTCCGTATTGTCGGTTTATCAATACAAGCATAATATCAAGAATAATGATAACATAATCGGATTTAGACAAACAACACGTTAAAGTAACATAAATTTACTCAACTAAACGGTTACATGATTTTGACTACACCTAAGTAACATTTAACTACAACTACAAGATCTTAGCCATATACCATACAAAATAAGAGGGATTCAACATTCTTAGATATGAAAAAGTGATTACAAAGAATAAAATAAGAGAGAAACGATCAAATCTGGAAGTGAAAAGGTTCACTGTCACTAATGATCGATCCGCAAGTTATCCTTCTTTATCCGAATGATGAACCTCCTTCTTGATCTTCAAAATATAGGGTTAGGGTTCTTCAACAACCAGTTTTAGACATGGCCAAGGGGTATTTATAGGCCTAGGGGTTCAAAAATATCTAAACAAATATTTTGACCTATTCTGCGATTTCTGCTTAAGCGGTAGAAACTTTGCTTAAGCGGAGTTTAAACCAGTTAGAATTTCGCCTAAGCGGTAGAATCTTCGCTTAGGCAGAGGACTAACTTCTTGGCTTCTTATCTTTCTGACGGAATTCCTCCTAGGCGATAGCTACTTCGCCTAGGTGGATTTACAGCAGTGCAGCTCTATCCAGCAGTTCAGTTCATCCAGCGTTCTGAAGGATTTCTGCCTAGGCGGTGGAAACTTCGCCTAGGCGGATTCAATACTTCAGCCCTTGCAACCTTCTGATGGATTTCTGCCTAGGCGGTGAAAACTTCACCTAGGCGGATTTCAAATCTTCAGCATTGCAACTTTCTAATGAATTTTCGCCTAGGCGGTGGAAACTTCGCCTAGGCGGAATTGCTCTGTTATTTGAAATCTCCTTTTTTCATCTTTTTTGCTACCCTTTTCGCACCATTTCGCTCGGTTTGCCGATTGTTTACTTCCCTGCTCCTGACTAATAAAAACAGCTAAAACGATATTCAAACTTTAATAAAATACTCGAAAACTGGCAAATTCAGTTTAGAATTAGATAGGTATTTTACACCTATCAATCTTACTGTTCCATATTTTTCCACACGATTTACTTTTCTGTTCTGCACCTTTCTTCGATTTAATTTTTTGTCAATTGCTTTTTTGTTATGCACCTTTCCATGCTTTAAATTCCTGTCATTTATTTTACTGCTTTGTACATTTCCGCATTAAGTTTCTGCAATTTATTTTTTTCGTTTTGCGCCTTTCCACACTTTAAATTTCCTATACTTTACTTTATCTCTTTTTTACTTTACTGTTTCTTGATCAAAAACATATATATATATATATATATATATATATATATATATATATATATATATATATATATAAAAAAGCAAGCAAAGAAAAGTCTTTACTTAAGAAACTAAGAAGGGGAGAGTTTCTTGTACCATCATTTTAGGTTTTTCCAACTCAAGTGAAACTTTAAATGGTGGGCCGAGGGAGACTCTTCTGCAAGACATTTATTAGTTAAGCTTAAATTGGCATACAAGAATTTGCATTTCATTTTCTCATCAAATGTTTTCTTTGAAAAAAGAAAGTTTTCTTTAAAAACAAAAAAAAAAAATGGATTTCCTTGTTTTTTCACAAACTTCTCTTTATGTTTAAAAAAAAAATCTTCAAAATAATAATTCTTAAAATTGTTTTTGTCTTTGTTTGAAAAGTTTTAAGGTCATTTTCAAGGGTTTCACGGAAAAACTTTTCTTTATTTTCTTTACGAACTTATTTTTATCTTTCAAAGCAAAAGAATTTATTCATTATAAGTGTTGATCTTAAAATTTTGATGAACAATTAACAATTGATATTTTGATGGAACTAATATTTTAATTGAGTATTTCAGTAATTTAAAGTTTCAGTGATGAAGATGACAAATTAAATGGATGTTAAATGATGAAATTGAAGATATTGAAGAATTAAGAGTTTGAAGAAATTAGGAAAAACAACTCAGGTAAATTTCAACTCTTAATATCCTATTTAGGAACACACACATGGCACAAAATGTATTTTATTAAGTATGTGTGTTTTGATTAAGTAAAATTATTTGCTCCTACATGTGGTTTGAAAAGAAATATTTTTGATTGACTAAAATGAAATACAAGAATATTAGTGGAGTTAATTTTAAAGAATAAACGGTTAAAGGGGCAAAAATGTAAAAGAAAATAAGTTAAAAACGTGTTCAGAGAAGAGATCCAGAAGAGATCAGTCGACTGATAAGTCAACCGGACCAAGCAGCTGAAAGATCCTGTATCTCCAAGTCGACTGATAGGTCAACCGACCAAGAGGGCTGAACTCTCTGAATCTACAAGTCGACTGACAGGTCGACCGGTGAAGGAAAAGCACACTCTTTGAATCTACAGGTTAACATGCAGGTCTATCGATGAACGCAATAGGCTACATCCTGAATTGAACGCTCGACTGACCGGTCGACTAATGGCTCTGTTTTAGGATCATGTGGATTCCAAAATCATATCTAAAAGTAATCATTTTTTGTTAGGATTTGAGAGAGATTTAAGGTATTTGGTGATATTTAAGATATGGTTCACATACTAATTAAATCATATTGATTTGGTACATTAAATATTAATGTTTCTCAATTTAGTACTTGAAATAAATTCTATTCTCATTAATTGAGATTGAGAAACACTTTGGGGGTTTAATTGAAAGATTTGAAAGTTGTTTTTAAGTGAAATTGAACCTAAATGAAGCCATTATGTTATAAGGGGTTTATAACTGTTATTAATTGTCATGACACATATAAACTAGTCGTTAGAAGGCTGATTTCATACTCCTTTAAATAGACCTGCGAATTTCATATATCATTAAGCAGTAAATAAGAGAGAAATCATATTATATCATTTGTGAGTTTTTATAAGAGTTATCCTTCTGAAATATTGTGATCTTTTCTGAAAGACGATCTTGAAGATCAACTGCTATTAATCTTTGTTGTTACCGGATTTAAAGTTACATTGTTTTATCTAATTATTCTGTGAATTCCAGGTGAGATATTTTCAATTAATTTTTATTGTGCATTACTTGTTTATTATTGAAAATTGATCTTAGAAACTGTTTCTGATTTCTGAAGAAAATATTTTTACAAACAATTTTTAGAATCTGATTACGTGCTCAAATTTGCTACCCACATCTTGCTAAAATCAGATTTTCTATCTTACGTTTTTCTATCACTAGTTGAGATATTAATTGAGTTATTATTTATTTGGGGTGGTAGAAGTTCTAAGTGAGATTTCTTGCTTATCATTTTGTATTGATGAGTAGTGTAATGGATTAAATACTGTTGGGAGTATTTAATTAAGGGTAGCTGAGTTTCAGTCTCTTCCTGTAAAGAGATTAAGGTAGTGATTCTTCCTTGATAGAATTGCGATTTGAGTGATTTGTAAATGTTTCATCCTTACCTGGGAAAATAATAATTAGAGTGTTTTGTGAGGTTTTGATTCTTGAGCCTAAGGTATAAAAAGAATTATGTTAGTCTTTAGCGTGAAAAAAGATAGGTTATTCTTGAGCCTGTAAAAAGTAGAAGTTCTTTCTTAACCTAGGAAAAGGATATTGTAAAGGTTGATTATGAGCCTGTAAAATAATCAGTGTGCGAGTTTGGTTCCTACCTTTAAAGGGATCTTGGTTTTAGTGGGTGCGACCTCCGTGGAACTCGGGAGACTAGATTAGCCAAGAGTAGCTTGATAAACCAGTATAAATATTTTGTGTGTTGCATTACTACTTTACTATTTTTGTTATTTGAGTGTGCACTTAGATTGATTATATTATTTCGCTGTATTATAAAGATAATAATTAATTTAGGTATAAAATTAATTATTTGATTTATTCAATTTTATTCTGATTATTTTTTTTAATTACCCAATTCACTTCCCCTCTTGGGTATTCTACTGGGCCAACAATAAGGATCCTAAAAATTTATTTTGATTAAGTATTTTTTACTTTTACTTTTTCCGTCATGAATTTTTTGCATGCATAAAAAAATATCTTTTAAGCTTTACCAAAGTAACCCAAAGCTAAAAATCATCAAAATAAACCCCCAAGACCATCTTTATTAAATATTCAATATTTGACAAGTGATTGTCTTGGGGGTACATCTTAAAATACCAAAAACTTGTCCCACTTTATTTTAAAAAAACACCAAAAAGATTTTTCGAGAAAAGGTTTCAAAATCAAATAAAACATTTGAATTTAAATTTTAATTGATAAGATACCATTTCGGACGAGCGTGTTGGGGTGTCTAATACATTCCCCGAATGTAACTAACCTTGAACTCTTTTTAAAATAAATCTTTGGTAGGATTGTACGTTTTTTGAGTCAAAACTTTACTTGAGTAATTTTTAATTGTTTTTTTCTAAAATTTCGATGACTTAGCATACCCTTTAAACTCAATTCTAGGTAGTGACTTCTTTTTTCTTTTCTTTTTTTTCTTTTTTTTTTTTTAAGTTATTTTCTGAGAAAATCGGCGTTTTTTTAAAAACCCCTCTTTACTGTTTTTTCCAGATCTTTTTTGTTTTAACTTTTTTTTTTTAAATCCTTCTTTTTCGAAAACCGGAGGTGCATAACTCACATGTGATATTCCATGTGATCACTTATCTAGGATGTTAAGCCTATTTAGCTCTAGTGCCAATTGTTGGCCCAAAAGTGTACCCAAAAGAGGGTTGGGTATTTTTAAAAATGTAATCCAATTAATTAATTCCTATTCAAATTTTATATGAGTTAACATTTAAACAGAAGTATTTATCTAGGCACACACAAATAGATAAGGATAGGAAAACTTGACACTAGTGTTTGGTAAGCTACTCTTACTTACGTTTACTCCCAAGAGCTCTCATAGGGAATTAATCCACTAATTCTGATGCTCTTCCCAGGTGAGAAGTAAAGTCGTATAATCATGTTTGAGTAAATTCCCTTTATACTCAAACATACTCCCACTCAGACTAGACTAGATATGTTTAAATCTGAGCTACAATCTCACAAAATACAAAAGAAAAAAAAAACTTTGTTTTTCTCACAAAGCTTCTATCAACATTTATAAATATTAAATTCAAGATTCAGCCTGATCTAGGTGTGAGAGAATTGTACAACATTTATAAGATAATCAAATTAACAATTGGGTTATGTAAATCTGGAATGAAGCAAAGAATAAAATGTCCTGGATAAACCAAATCATTTTAGCTTAGTATAAAATTAATTTAGAAGATAAAGATCAATGAGTTTTCAGAAAATAATTTTTTCAGAATCACATTTTACTATCAAATATCAAGTCACGATTTAATAACAAAATATTTTCAGATATATAACAAAATAGAACAATTAATTATATCACAGAGAAAAGATAATAATCCAATAGAATGTATCAATCAAAGAACAGAATTCCGGTGTCACAAATTAACTTCAACAAGTTTTTTCAATAGAAAAATAGTAACTGATTTCTTACAAGAGTTCTAAAAAGTTCCATTGATTTCAAGCTGTTTTTTTCTTCTCTTTGAAAATTTGAATATCTCTCATTTTATTTTTCAAAAATCTAAATATTAAATTCTCAAAATCTGTTTATTTAAAGCAAAACTAGAGCTTAAAATAGGCTGCTTTTCAAAAGTTTTCCAACTACTAGTTTTGATTAGATATTCCTTGATTCTAACCCTAAAACCCTAAGGAAAAATATAGATCAAGAAGATTTTACTGAACAAATTAGGAAATCAAAAACCTTAAGGAAAAATATGAAAATTTGATAAATCTCTCATTTTCAAAAAAGATTCCCATTAAAATCTCGAGTTGTTTACCTATTAAATATTAAAAAAAAAAAAAAATACTGAAACAGAATACCTTTTAACTTATTTACCGGTTTAATACATTTTGCTCTTGTGAAGGGCGAAATCGAATTTTTTTTTTTTTATCCCGCGCTTGTGAACGGCGGGATCAAAAAAAATAATTTAATTTGATCTCGCCCTTCACAAGGGCGGGATCAGTAAATTTTTTTTTTTTTATTTGATCCCGCCCTTCACAAGGGCGGGATCACATTTAAAAATAAAAAAATAAAATTAATTTGATCCCGCCCTTGTGAAGGGCGGGATCACTCAAACGGCGACCAGCCGTTTGCACGGCTGGTCGCCGTTTGCTTTGGCCGGTCAAACGACCGGCCAAAGCTGCAAGAAAAGAAGGCAGCCTTTTAGGCTGCCTTCTTTTGCCTATATAGTCTATAGGTATACTTTATAGGTATACTTTAATTTGAAATTTTAAAAAAAAACTCGGTATATGTGCACAATTTCGCCTATAAATATCACTTGCCGAATTTCATTAAAATTTACACTTCTTCATTTGCTCCTTCTCTCATTTGTTCTTCATTTTGATATTTTTTATTCTAGTTACACTTCTTGTATTCAGACTTCTACTCCTCTATTCACAGGTTAGTATATTTTTAACGTTTTTTTAATTTATTTGTTAATTTAATTAGTATATTTTTTACCTTTATTTGTTAGTTAGTTGGTTAGTTTAATTTGTTAATTTAATTGTTGAATTAAAAATTATACTTTGGTCATTTTCACATGTTTAAGAAAATATAAAATAATATATTATTTAAAAAAAAATGTTAGTTAGTTAGTTTAATTTTTTACTCTAGCTATTTAATTAAAAAAATATGCACTTTGACCCCTAAAAGTTTAACAAGTAGAAAAATATAAATTTTTAATATATTATTTTAAAATAAATTATTAGTTAGTTTGTTTGTTGTGTTAATTTAATTTGTTGGTTTAGTTGTTTAATTAGTTGGTTAGTTTAATTTGTTAATTTAGTTGTTAAATTAAAAATTACACTTTGTCTCCTTTCACATGTGTAGAAAAATATACACTTTTGCCCCTGAAATTTTTTCAATTACAAAAATATAAAATTTTCAACCTATTGTTTTAAAATAAATTGTTAGTTAGTTTCATTTTTGAATTTTGTTATTTAATTTAAAATGTATTTATTTAATTTGTTCATTTAGTTGTTAAATTAAAAATTACACTTTCACCCCATGTGTACGAAAATATAAATCAATATATTACATTTTTAGTTAGTTTAATTTTCTAATTTAGCTATTTAATTAAAATACACTTTGGCCCCTGAAATTTTGATAATTAGAAAAATATAAAACAAAAATACCTATTATTTTGTTTTATTTGTTAATTTAGTTTTTAAATTAAAAATTAGACTTTCGCCCCTTTCACATCTGTAGGAAAATATAAATCAACATATTACATTTTTAGTTAATTTAATTTTTTTAATTTAGCTATTTAATTAAAAATATACACTTTGGCCCCTTAAATTTTGATAATTAGAAAAATATAAAATTAAAATACCTATTATTTGTTTAATTTAGTTGTTAAATTAAAAATTACACTTTCGCCCCTTCCACATGTGTAGGAAAATATACACTTTGGCCCTTGAAATTTTTTCAATTAGAAAAATATTAAATATTCAACCTATTGTTTTAAAATAAATTGTTAGTTAGTTTCATTTTTTAATTTCGTTATTTAATTTAAAATGTATTTATTTAATTTGTTAATTTAGTTGTTAAATTAAAATTTACACTTTCGCCCCTTTCACATGTGTAGGAAAATATAAATCAACATATTACATTTTTAGTTAGTTTAATTTTCTAATTTAGCTACTTAATTAAAAATATACATTTTGGCCCGTGAAAATTTGATAATTAGAAAAATATAAAATTAAAATACCTATTATTTTGTTTAATTTGTTAATTTAGTTATTAAATTAAAAATTACACTTTCGTCCCTTTCACATGTGTAGGAAAATATACACTTTGGCCCTTGAAATTTTTTCAATTAGAAAAATATTAAATATTCAACCTATTGTTTTAAAATAAATTGTTAGTTAGTTTCATTTTTTAATTTCGTTATTTAATTTAAAATGTATTTATTTAATTTGTTAATTTAGTTGTTAAATTAAAAATTACACTTTCGCCCCTTTCACATGTGTAGGAAAATATAAATCAACATATTACATTTTTAATTAGTTTAATTTTCTAATTTAGCTATTTAATTAAAAATATACACTTTGGCCCCTTAAATTTTGATAATTAGAAAAATATAAAATTAAAATACCTATTATTTGTTTTAGTTGTTAAATTAAAAATTACACTTTCGCCCCTTTCACATGTGTAGGAAAATATACACTTTGGCCCTTGAAAGTTTTTCAATTAGAAAAATATTAAATATTCAACCTATTATTTTAAAATAAATTGTTAGTTAGTTTCATTTTTTAATTTTGTTATTTAATTTAAAATGTATTTATTTAATTTGTTAATTTAGTTGTTAAATTAAAAATTACACTTTCGCCCCTTTCACATGTGTAGGAAAATATAAATCAACATATTACATTTTTAGTTAGTTTAATTTTCTAATTTAGCTATTTAATTAAAAATATACACTTTGGCCCGTGAAAATTTGATAATTAGAAAAGTATAAAATTAAAATACCCATTATTTTGTTTAATTTGTTAATTTAGTTATTAAATTAAAAATTACACTTTCGCCCCTTTCACATGTGTAGGAAAATATACACTTTGACACTTGAAATTTTTTCAATTAGAAAAATATTAAATATTCAACCTATTGTTTTAAAATAAATTGTTAGTTAGTTTCATTTTTTAATTTCGTTATTTAATTTAAAATGTATTTATTTAATTTGTTAATTTAGTTGTTAAATTAAAAATTACACTTTTGCCCCTTTCACATGTGTAGGAAAATATAAATCAACATATTACATTTTTAATTAGTTTAATTTTCTAATTTAACTATTTAATTAAAAATATACACTTTGGCCCCTTAAATTTTGATAATTAGAAAAATATAAAATTAAAATACCTATTATTTTGTTTAATTTGTTAATTTAGTCGTTAAATTAAAAATTACACTTTCGCCCCTTTCACATGTGTAGGAAAATATAAATCAACATATTACATTTTTAGTTAGTTTAATTTTCTAATTTAACTATTTAATTAAAAATATACACTTTGGTCCCTTAAATTTTGATAATTAGAAAAATATAAAATTAAAATACCTATTATTTTGTTTAATTTGTTAATTTAGTTGTTAAATTAAAAATTACACTTTCGCCCCGTTCACATGTGTAGGAAAATATAAATCAACATATTACATTTTTAGTTAGTTTAATTTTCTAATTTAGCTATTTAATTAAAAATATACACTTTGGCCCCTTAAATTTTGATAATTAGAAAAATATAAAATTAAAATACCTATTATTTTGTTTAATTTGTTAATTTAGTTGTTAAATTAAAAATTACACTTTCGCCCCTTTCACATGTGTAGGAAAATATAAATCAACATATTACATTTTTAGTTAGTTTAATTTTCTAATTTAGCTATTTAATTAAAAATATACACTTTGGCCCCTGAAAATTTGACAATTAGAAAAATATAAAATTAAAATACCTATTATTTTGTTTAATTTAGTTGTTAAATTAAAAATTACACTTTCGCCCCTTTCATATGTGTAAGAAAATATAAATCAACATATTACATTTTTAGTTAGTTTAATTTTCTAATTTAGCTATTTAATTAAAAATATACATTTTGGCCCCTGAAAAGTTGATAATTAGAAAAATATAAAATTAAAATACCTATTCTTTGTTTAATTTGTTAATTTATTTTATTTTTTGAATTTCGTTATTTAATTTAAAATGTATTTGTTTAAACTTATATAAAATAATTTTTGGTTAGTTTATTAAACTTGTTATATTGGTAAGTAAAATGTTAAGATTGAAAATAAATTACTGAAATCCATAAAAAATTAACACTACAAACATTGGAATATGATGTACAAATTGTGCACTTTCATTCCTCAAATTAATTGAATCTATTTAGTTGATATTAGCTTGACGTGGAATTTATATTCGATTTAGAGTTAAAGTTAAAATAATTATTGAATAAATTCAAAATAAGTAAAATATTAAGGATTGAAAATAAATTACTCTAACCCATAAAAAATGAACACTATAAACCAACATACTTCTGTGATTGAGTTTTAGTTAACGATATTATTTTCTTGTTTTGTTTTGCCTTGTCAAATGATAGCCGCTTGAAATGGATCACGTTCGATTGTTATTGTATTGGGGTGGTAGAATATTGGAAGGTACGGAGTTCGGGGTTTGTTATAGTACATCAGTTGTAAAATCTTTGATTGTCCGTAGGGGAACAACCTTAAATGAATTAATTGAGATGCTAAAACCATGTGTTCTTGAAGATGGAGTTACTGGAATTTTGAAACTAAAGTGTAGGATGCCGATGGCTCTTTTCGGGTCGAACTATAAATATACCTTGTTTTCTATCGAGGATGACTCAGCATTAAATCAAGTGCTTGAGTTACCTCTTTATATACCCTCCATTTTTGCTGTTGAAGTGTATGTAGAGATAGAACGGGCATTTGATGATGGTCCAAATTTTTTTCCCCCAAGTGGTCATTTTACCAACTTAATGACCCAGAGTTTAAATCTGTATAGTACCCAATCTGACGGACAATTTTTCGGCACCGTTCCCCAAATAGTCCAATCTAATTACACCATTCCACCCCCTTACAGTCTAGAACAATATCATTCCCACAATACTCCTATGTTGCACCCTCAATTACTTGAGTCTAATTACACCGTCCCACTCCCCTATATTCCAGAGCAAGATCATTCTCATAGTATGATTGACCGTGGTCATGGCACCAGCTCTGCTCTTCCACATCCCCATTATTCGCCGAGTAGTCTGCCGCAAGATAACATAAGTAATTATGGTGGTGACTTTGATACAATTGATAGTCGCCACGATGTGTCAGAAGAAGAGTTAGATGCAGATGTTGCGTTTCAGCCAGACGAAGATCTAGATGCTGGGCCTAGCGGGCAAGGGGGTCAAAATCAGCAATTGGAGTTGGACAATGTAATTTTATTTTTCAATAACTTGGATTGGGGTGACGACGATGACTTGGCGAAATACGAGCCGAAGTTGCGGAAAAATTTTTGGACACCGGAGATGGACAAATTTTGTACCGGTATGGTCTTTAAGGATAAGGAACATCTCCAGCAGGCCGTCAAATTTTACCACTTGAAAAAGAACAAAGAGTTTTATGTCTCGCAAACGAACAAGAAGCTCTGGTCGATTAATTGTTCGCATGGATGCGATTGGAGGTTGCGGGCGGGGAGGAAAAAAAGTCACAGTATGTTTGAGATTACACAGTATGAGGGGCAACACACATATTTCTATAATCATACTGCTGTAGATCATAAAAATTTGGATTCTGCACTCATTTCGAACCTAATACTTGGACAAGTCGAACAGGATCCAGAATTGAAGATTGGCGTCATTGTGGCTTACGTGAAAGAGGCTCATGGATATACTATCTCCTATCGAAAAGCTTGGTTGGCTAGATCTAAAGCCATTGAGACCTTGTTCGGAGATTGGGATGAATCATACCGGAAGTTACCGAAGTTTATGGTCGCGTTGCAGCACTACAATGCAGGTACGAATGTCGAGTGGAGCACTGTGTCGACTGATATGCCTGACTATAGGATGTTCGACATGGTATTTTGGGCATTCAAAGCTTCAGTTGACGGATGGCGTTATTGTCGTCCTGTAATCACCATTGACGGGACCCATTTGTATGATAAATATGAGGGAAAGATTTTAATCGCCATAGGAATGACGTCGTCCAACAAGTGCTACCCATTGGCTTTTGCAGTCGTACCGATGGAGGATTACCGATGTTGGCGATGGTTCATCTACATGCTTAAGCGTCATATTGTCGGTGATCGTCTTGAGGTTACATTGATATCTGATAGACACGCCGGCATTATTAGTGCAGTTGATAATATTTGGCTTAATCAACATAACGAGCCCCTCCGATATCATCGATTTTGTTTGCGGCACCTTTATAGCAATTTCAATAAGATTGCTAAAAATCAGCATCTCAAAGATTTTGCTTGGAATGCAGGTGCTGCAACACAAATTCAAAAATACAATGCTATCATGGAAGAGATCAAAAAGATTGATGTTCAGGCGCATGCATGGTTGAGCAATCATACACCTTACAAATGGACCAGGGCACACGACAATGGTAAGCGTTGGGGAGTCATGACGACCAATTATGCAGAGGTATTTAACAATTGTTTAAAGGGTGCAAGAAATGTTCCAATAACTGCAGCCGTCAAGATTACGTTCTACAGGATGGTTAAATACTTTGATATTAGTCGACAACAAGTTTTAAAGGACTCAGCTGACGGTTACGTATATGCTAAACACATCGTTGATAAAATACAGAAATCTCAAGCCAAGTCTAAAACATACGAGATTCAAATATTCAATCGGTAATTTAGTAGTCATTATTATTTTTTCACGTTACATATAATTGTTACGACATAATTTAACAACTAAATTTTTTTTTTTTCTAGAGAGAATATGATCTTCCATGTGAAAACTAGAAAGACTCTTACTGGGGGCTTGATTCCTCATGAAGTCACACTAGGAGATAACCCTGATTGCACATGTGAGAAGTTTAAAATTTAGCGATATCCGTGCTCCCATATGCTTGCGGCCACGGAGTATAGTGGAGTTAATGCATTTCGCTATATTGCTGCTGAGTATACAATGACAAACCAATTGATGGCATGGGAGTCTTCGTTTCGGCCGATTATTCATGAGGACTACTGGCCAGAGACCAATTTTTCGAACCTCATTCCAGACCATGATAGACTTCAAGTTGTGCATCGTGGTCGACCAAATTCCACTCGTATTCAAAACGAAATGTATCAATCGCGCAGAACAATGACAAATCGTTGCGGTTTATGTTCCCAAACTGGACATGATAGGCGAAAATGTCCATCCCGACCCCGCCATGCACCCAATTGATCTTATCGGTTTATTGTAATGAATGTTTATGCTATTTTTTTTTGTTATGTCAACTGTTATGTATTATAAATTCTATGCACTTGTTGCGCACATTTCTTTATAATGAATCTTATATTTTATTTATAAATATGATTAAATTTTAATTTTGTACTAAAATGAAAAGGATTGAAAATGTACACGGTGAAAGATTTGTATCGTTCAATGGGACGTAACTGGCTTTTGGAAGACGAATTCTCATACTCTTTAGATCCAAGAGTTCGTTACTCTTCACGGTCGGTTGCAAGGATGCGGGAGGAATACACTTATCGTGTCAACCAATCAGAGGTTATGGTGGACGGATGCAAGCAATATAATATTCCAATAGTACGTCAATTGACCAGAACAATACCAATAGACATGCTGCATAATCTTCAAATGGCGTTGCATCGCTACCGTGACGAAAATAACTGAATGCAAATTCGAATTTTTCGACATGAGCTTAAAACGACGGCACGTGAGCGTCTTGAACAAGGTTTGTTCGCCGAATCGCGTACTTACATGAGACACGCAAAGAATCCTCAATATCAGTCAGATATTGAAATGTCTGATGATGAGAGTAATGTTTAATGTTTTCACGTTGGTGAATTGTAGTTTAATTATGTATTTCCTTTGAAATCTAATGTATCATTTCTACGTTAAATTATAATAACGTTACTTCTACCAAACAACTGACTTTTTCTGTTTCAATTGATAGGTGATGTTGGGTTAGTTTTTTTTTTTTTTTTTTTAATTTAAGGCTCGTGTACATAAGTTATAAAACATAATTTTTCATTAATTATCTTTTTAAAAAACTAATTTTTTTGTGAACTCTTAATTTGCAGTATAATATTTGTAAAGAAACTGTTCAGCCTATAATTTTCGTAATGTCTTCACATATTAATTCAAGTGAAGAAAGTTCATATGGTTTTTCAAGTGAGGAGAACTCATATGGTGTTTGGGGTTGGCATGGACCGTGGGATCACCAAAGATGTTGGGTTTTAAAACCATATTATGATGATTACTGGAGTGATCAAGAGATCAACCCAATAGAGTATCGCGTCGGTCTACGCCAAGAATGGGAATACAGGGTGAATGAGTCTAACAACCTTATATTTTGTTTGAGAAATCTTAATGCACCAGTTCCGCATCGTCGAAGTCTTCAGATGCCTCGACGATGTATAATTGATGACACAACCGAGATTGAAGATGCTATTACACGAATTCGCCTGGAGAATAATCGAATGTTGTTGCGCAGAAATAGATATTATCTACTACAACTAGCCAATGAAATGGCTGCAGCAAGCAACAGAGCACTCTCTCCAAACGAATACCATAACGTGATAAATAACAATGAATATTTGTCTGAGGGGTATATGTCGAATGAAGAATAATTAATTTTTTGCTCTGGTATTTAATTTTTAAGTGTTTTTATTGTCACTATTTTCATAATATTATGTACTGTATTTCTTATATACTGTCTTTGTTATGAGTTTTGTAACAAATATCGTTAAATATGTTTCCGTCTATGTAATATTTTTTTAATATAATATTTATGATTATTTTAACTTTAATCGCCTTTAATATTATACTGTTAGGAGTTGTTTTGCCTTTTTAAGAATCTTTCCAGAATGTTAGACACATTGCTCGATCTCCCATTCAAATTCTGTATCTATTTGCGAAGCAATATATACGGTAGATCAACAATTTTCTGAATCTCCAGACGTATAACTATATATTTACAAAAAAAAATGTATTTACATTTCTATAACTAAACTATCAACTACATAACTAATTATGTACCGCAAGGCCTCCGACGAACGTTTCTCCGCTCTCGTCGTTGTGCAATAGGAGGTTCATCAGCCTCCTTATGAACTTGTGTAACTTGTCCGAAGTTCATGAACTCCTGATGCATACTCCCCGGGATAGCATCGACGTCGTCCTCGAACCACGGCATCGGCGACACTTGTCTTTGCAATCTTGTGGGTTCGACAAATGCCACCGGAAGAATGACGCCTGAAGTTGAAATAAATTCATCCATCTCCGGAGTGACGAATGACGATGACGGGTGTGTACCTAGTTGCGATGCGTAATGCGAATAAGGGTCATGCATCTGGTACACGTTGGATGGCCCAGCATCGTCACCCATGCCGTACGAACTAGATGATTTGGCATGAGCGCCCATGCCGTACGTACTAGATGATCCGGCATAAGCGCCCATGCCGTACGATGTAAAAGGTTCGGCATCGCCCACACTACCTGGACGATAGGCATCAGAAGTCCATGGCTGAGGAGAAGGCTGAGGAGCAGCCTGAGGAGATGAAGGAACGTCAGCTGCCACATGGCGTGGTACTCCTCGGTACATCCTCCCAATGGTGCCATCATTGATGGCATGAGCCAGCTCGATACCCGATTTTGCAGTACCCGACCGCAGAGTTAGATCACTCAAGCGTATCAGGTTTGATACCTCCGTATCCTACGAAACACATAAATTGGTTTAATTAATGCATGAATAATAACAACATAATCTAACTCATATAACTAAACAGATGGTACAGTCAATGTGATCATACATCTAATCCTAGTCGTCCTCCTATTGGTAGATACCCAAACTGAGGTTAGTACGCCGAGTTGACCCAAAATCTTCTTGTGATTCGCCAATACCAATCTATGTATTCTTGGTCAACCCCTATCCCTTGCTCGAAGTTGCCGACATCTGGTGCTTGCCGATTATTCCACGCAACTATATGTGCATGGTGATGGTCAGCCCAGTTTGCACGGAAGTATCCTCGCCGAGTAATTTTGTGCAAGTTCCTGTCCCACATTACCGGTTCAGGAACCCCTTGGCGATAACCAAACTGTCGTAGCACGCGGAGGGGATACATGTACTCGACAATCTCATAGCATATTAGGGGTAACTTTGCCATCCAAATATCTTCTCCATCTTTAGTATATGGAGGCAAAGTTGGCAAGGTATAGGGCATTCAAATGACCTGTAAAATAAAATATGAACAAACAAATAAAAAAATTAAAATTTCGATATAAGTAAATAAATAACCTCGTCATTCTTCAAGCGATCTAACTGATCGCGATACACCACTAAAATATGCATCGACAAATCATCCAAATTAAATTGAAGAGTCCACCTGTACACCAAAAATATAAATCATAAGTTTAATATCCATAAATAAATATCTATTACATGATAAATGAAATTAAAAAGAAAATACTAATTACTTACCAAGAACCCCTCGGAGCAGCTGGGAACTTCAAATCGTCGCCGTAATCGAGCTCTCCGAATGATATATTATAGTCGGGGAGAGGGACTACTTCAGGCCGAAGCCTTGGAAATCGCTCCCAAGCCCAACACTCCAACAAAAATAGGCACCTGGCAATGTGTTTCGTGTTGGGCTTCGTCGCCTTACAGAGCTCGCGGTAGAGGATCGCTAGGGTCGCACTGCCCCAGCTATACTTGACGAAAGGTGTCAAGTCACGCAGCAGTAGGAGGTAGGCTAACTTAACTCTGTTGTGTGATTTATCAGAAAACAACATCTCACCAAGCATAAGCAAGCAATATGCACGTGCGTAGCAATGCATAACCTCCTCGTCGGCCTCGTCAGGAACTATAGCAAAGGTATCTCGTAACCACTTCAGCGTCAAAGACCCATTCCTAATCTTATCCACTGGTGGTTGCACTCCGAGTAGCTCACTGCAGAGTCTCTGCCAGACGGTATCCTCATGCGAGTCATCATTCTGGATAACTAGCAACCCATGCACGGGTAACCCCAATAAGACGGTCACGTCCTGCAATGTGACAGTCATCTCCCCGACAGGTAGATGGAAAGTGTGCGTCTCCGGATGCCATCTCTACCAACGCAGTTATGAGGGCCCTATCTAACCGTTTCGGCCACAACCTAAATGAGCCGTACAAACAGACTGATTCTATTAACTATATAACTCTAGGGGGGACATTTTCTCTCCATTCCCCTACATCGTGTCCAACACAGTCAAAAGTATTGATATCCTGAAACATTTAATGAGACATAATAAATAACATTAAAAAATTAAAAAACTAAAATAAAAAAAAAAAAAATGTAATAACCTAAATGTTTACCTGCGCTAACCAAACTAGTTCGGACCTGTACTGCCCCTGTTGGTGTAGAACTGAAGTATCTTCAGGCCCAGGATGCATAGCTGAAATCTTTTCCCACAACACTCGTGGTAAATTTGTTAGTACGAAATTAAAATTTAATCATATTTATAAACAAAATATAAGATTCATTATAAAGAAATGTGCGCGACAAGTGCATAAAATTTATAATACATAAAAGTTGACATAACAAAAAAATAAAGTAGCATAAACATTCATTACAATAAACCGACAAGATCAATTGGATGCAAGGCAAGGTCGGGATGGACATTTTTGCCTATCAAAATTTAACAACTAAATTAACAAATTAAACAAATAATAGGTATTTTAATTTTATATTTTTCTAATTATCAAAATTTAAGGGGTCAAAGTGTATATTTTTAATTAAATAGCTAAATTAGAAAATTAAACTAACTAAATATGTAATATGTTGATTTATATTTTTCTACACATGTGAAAGGGGCGAAAGTGTAATTTTTAATTTAAAAACTAAATTAACAAATAAAACAAATAATAGGTATTTTAATTTTATATTTTTCTAATTATCAAAATTTCAAGGGCCAAAGTGTATTTTTAATTAAATAGCTAAGTTAGAAAATTAAACTAACTAAAAATATAATATGTTGATTTATATTTTCGTACACATGGGGCGAAAGTGTAATTTTTAATTTAACAACTAAATTAACAAATTAAATAAATACATTTTAAATTAAATAACGAAATTAAAAAATTAAACTAACTAACAATTTATTTTAAAACAATAGGTTGAATATTTAATATTTTTTTAATTGAAAAAATTTCAAGGGCCAAAGTGTATATTTTTCTACACATGTGAACGGGGCGAAAGTATAATTTTTAATTTAACAACTAAATTAACGAAAAATAAAACAAATAATAGGTATTTTAATTTTATATTTTTCTAATTATCAAAATTTTAGGGGCCAAAGTGTATATTTTTAATTAAATAGCTAAATTAGAAAATTAAACTAACTAAAAATATAATATGTTGATTTATATTTTCCTACACATGTGAAAGGGGCGAAAGTGTAATTTTTAATTTAACAACTAAATTAAATAAATAATAGGTATTTTAATTTTATATTTTTCTAATTATCAAAATTTAAGGGGTCAAAGTATATATTTTTAATTAAATAGCTAAATTAAAAAATTAAACTAACTAAAAATGTAATATGTTGATTTATATTTTCCTACACATGTGAAAGGGGTGAAAGTGTAAATTTTAATTTAACAACTAAATTAACAAATTAAATAAATACATTTTAAATTAAATAACGAAATTAAAAAATGAAACTAACTAATAATTTATTTTAAAACAATAGGTTGAATATTTAATATTTTTCTAATTGAAAAAATTTCAAGGGCCAAAGTGTATATTTTCCTACACATGTGAAAGGGGTGAAAGTGTAATTTTTAATTTAACAACTAAATTAAACAAATAATAGGTATTTTAATTTTATATTTTTCTAATTATCAAAATTTAAGGGGCCAAAGTGTATATTTTTAATTAAATAACTAAATTAAAAAATTAAACTAACTAAAAATGTAATATGTTGATTTATATTTTCCTACACATGTGAAAGGGGCGAAAGTCTAATTTTTAATTTAAAAACTAAATTAACAAATAAAATAAAATAATAGGTATTTTAGTTTTATATTTTTCTAATTATCAAAATTTCAGGGGCCAAAGTGTATTTTAATTAAATAGCTAAATTAGAAAATTAAACTAACTAAAAATGTAATATGTTGATTTATATTTTCGTACACATGGGGCGAAAGTGTAATTTTTAATTTAACAACTAAATTAACAAATTAAATAAATACATTTTAAATTAAATAACAAAATTCAAAAATGAAACTAACTAACAATTTTTTTTAAAACAATAGGTTGAAAATTTTATATTTTTGTAATTGAAAAAATTTCAGGGGCCAAAGTGTATATTTTTCTTCACAAGTGAAAGGAGACAAAGTGTAATTTTTAATTTAACAACTAAATTAACAAATTAAACTAACCAACTAATTAAACAACTAAACCAACAAATTAAATTAACAAAACAAACAAACAAACTAATAATTTATTTTAAAATAATATATTAAAAATTTATATTTTTCTAGTTGTTAAACTTTTAGGGGTCAAAGTGCATATTTTTTTTAATTAAATAGCTAGAGTAAAAAATTAAACTAACTAACTAACATTTTTTTTTAAATAATATATTATTTTATATTTTCTTAAACATGTGAAAATGGCAAAGTATAATTTTTAATTCAAAAAGGTTAAAAATATACTAATCTGTGAATAGAGGAGTAGAAGTCTGAATAAAAGAAGTGTAACTAGAACAAAAAAATATCAAAATGAAGAACAAATGAGAGAAGGAGCAAATGAAGAAGTGTGAATTTTAATGAAATTCGGCAAGTGATATTTATAGGCGAAATTGTGCACATATACCGAGATTTTAAAATTTCAAATTAAAACTAAAACCTATAAACCTATAAAAAAAAAAAAAAAAAAAAAAAAAAGGGAAAAGAAGGCAGCCTTTTTAGGCTGCCTTCTTTGCAGCTTTGGCCAGTCAAACGACCGACCAAAGCAGACGGCGACCAGCCGTGCTAACGGCTGGTCGCCGTGAAGTGATCCCGCCCTTCACAAGGGCGGGATCACATTTTAAAAAAAAAAAAAAAAATTAATTTGATCCCGCCCTTGTGAAGGGCGGGATCAAATAAAAAAAAAATTATTGATCCCGCCCTTGTGAAGGGCGGGATCAAATTAAATTATTTTTTTTGATCCCGCTGTTCACAAGCGCGGGATCAAAAAAAAAAATTCGATTTCGCCCTTCACAAGGGCGAAATGCATTAGACCGGTAAATAAGTTAAAAGGTATTCTGTTTCAGTAATTTTTTTTTTTTTAATATTTAATAGGTAAACAACTCTTAAAATCTCTTTTAAAATATTTTAAAAATAATGTCATTTTAAAATATTAAAAATTAATTTATAAAATATTTAACTTTAAAAACAAGGCAAAAACATCTTCGGAAAATGTTCAGATAATTTGAAAATTTAAACCAAAATAGTTGACTATTCAACCAATTCAATTGACTGTTTTGAAATTTTCACCTAGTATTTTGGAAATCTAATTCAATCAGTCGATCGGATTAGCCAAGTCGGTTGACCGAATCATTGCAACTTTCAAAACTTATCGGAACCTAAATCTATCAGTCGACTGAATCATCAAGTCATTCAACTATTTTAGCCCTTTTGTAAAAAAAATTGGAACTAGTATCATTCAGTCGATCGGTTCATTGGATCAATCAATTGTTTTGATCCTTTTTAAAATTATTCTGGTCCTTGCATCAACCAGTCGACTGAATCACTCATTCAGTCGACTCATTAATCTTGCTTCTTAAAAATTCAAATTTTGGTTAAGGCCAATTGACTGCATTATCAAATGAGTTGACTAATTTGGATTATTTTAACCCCTGACACATGCAAGGAAGGAACGAGTCATTTTTAATTAAATAAGCAAGTACTCAAAACACTTAATCACATAGATAAATCAATTAAAATATTTTGAAGTGTAGGGTGTGATCCTAATCTAGTTGATATGAATTTAAACAATATAAGTGTTCGTTATCTTAGGAATGCAAAACAAAACATAATTGTCTGTCAAAATTTCTTCAACATGCCATTGTCTTGCATCATCATGGTTGTTCATTTTCTTCTTTAAATGCTTCATATTTGACATATAATCTTCATGGTCCATGATAAATATAACTAATATCTTTTTAATATTGTTATCACATCTCTAACACAATATTAGACCAGACAAATATTCGAGTTACTTGACTTATTTAAATCATCAATTTTGAACTTGAATCATTTAAGGTTAACAATGATCATATCTAACAATCTAATTATTTACATCATTAATTATGTTGTTACATTCCATCTTATTATTCATTTCTCGATTGAGTACTTTCTTTTGCGATAAATAATCTAGTGACAATATCAACACAACATATCCTTCAAGCAGCTCCTATCGCTAGGGCAGCAAACGAGCTAAGCTGAACAGAGTATGAAGTGTTCAACAGCTTGATTCGTTTATTTTTCATACTAAACAAGTTCAAGACGAGCCTGAAACTTTATGTTCAACCTTGGTTCATTTAATAATTGAATTGTTTGCTAGCTTTTTCAATTTTTTTTTTTAAATTATTAATCAAATTTTAGTGTTTAAAAACTATATGACCAATATTTTTTTTAATAAAATTAGTTATTTATAATTATTTTTTGAAAATCTATATAACAAATTTAAATATTTAAGTCACCAGTGAATCAAAATATAAGAATTATAAACAATCAATGCAAATTTAAAAATAATCAATCTATTATAATAATTAAATAGATTAAATAGGCATTTATAAAATTAAAATTTAATTGAATTAACCTCTAGAACGATTATATATGTAAGATTGTACAATTAAAGAAATTTAAGAGTTTATTCTACTATTTTTTCATACTAAAAATACAACAAAAGTATTTCAATTTTATATTATTCGAATTGTTCATAAACATTAATGAGTCAAACTCGAACATATGATATTCGTTAATTTAATAAATGAGCTTAATGAAAAACTTAACTTCGTTTTATTTATTAAATGAACGAGTTTCAAATAATTCATGAATGACTTACTTCGTTTATAGCCCTACCTACTGCCCTGTCCCTTCGATGTTGACTAAACTTTCACTTATAAAATAAATAAATAAATTCGTACTTAATTTACCCGTTCAAGTTACATTTTTTTTTATTAAACGGTAAGGTGTGTTCGGACCAACTTACACGCATCTCGACTAATCATTTTCCTAGCTGATCCTAAGAGCGCACCCCTGCATATCGACATGGTGCATTCAAAATTAAATCTAATAATTAATTCTTAAATTGCTCCCTAAAAATGTATTTCTTTTTGCCAACCCAATTGACACCTTTCAATTTACATTTGCAAACAACTGACAAAAAAGGTTCCATGGCATGATATGCATGACATGAGATGTTATATGGTCATGCCACATAGATGTGCCATAGCCCATGCCAGCTCAATGCCATTTCCCACACCATTTATTTCTCTACCAAAAGAGCCATTTATGAACTCCACCACTCTTTAATTTCCATTTTGACCCCCTATAGAGAAAAAGCAAACCGGCGAATCGAGAAAATATCACACAAGAAGCCGCGGATTGCGACGTGAAAGAAAACTCAAGCCCCCACCGTTGAGTTTAGATTTTAGAAAGACAGACGGAGAAAACGAGGTACATTCCATTAATTTTCCTACGAAACATCACTATTTTAATTATTTAATATTTTGGGTTTATGTTTTGTATAGAGATTTGCGTCGATGAAGAAACGTCTTGTTGTTGGGTCACTCTCTCTCTCTCTCTCTTTCTGTGCACTGAACCTTACCCCCACCCCCACCCCCACCCCCCCCACCTACCCAATCCAAGTGGCTTGTGGACTTGTAACAGAGTCCTCTTTCGCAGTGCTCTTCTGTATGGATAACAAATCGAATTGATCTTTGTCATGTTGTAGGAGGAATTTCTACCATAGATTACTCATCCTCCTCCTTCCCCTTATCTTTTGTCGAGGTTTTTTGGTGTCGATAGGGTGTTGTTTTACCTCTTTCTCTCTCTATTTAAAGTTTCTGAATCGGTTTTGTTCCGTTTTGTTCTCTGCTGTTTTAGACCCAGAAATTTTCTGAAGGGTTTTTGTTCTTGAGGAGGAGAGGTTTAAGATTTATGTCGGCAAGTTCTGAATTGGGTTCGATTGTTGGGGCTCCATTAAAGCTCTGGCTCTCTCTCTTTGCTCTCTGCATGCAACAGTTTCTGATTTTCCCAACATCTTCGATGCAATTGAGGCTCAAAAGGTAATGAAATCATTTATAAACGCTTTTTTATGGGCCGATTTCTTCTTTAATTTGATGATTTTAAGGACTGATCTGATATGGGTTCATTTGCAGGACTTGTTCTGGAAAAGAGAGTTTTGGGGGGGTTAAGTTCCACGTAAATCGATTCTTCTATCTCTTCTTCTTCTTGAGAGGGCCTGTTACTTGATACATTACAGTGTATTTTCACACAGAGAGAGAGAATTTTCTTACCCTGCTTTCCATTTTCTTTTCTTCCAAACACTATTTTCTTGCTATATTCGAGGGATATGTCAGGTCCTCGGAAAAACCCACCAACCGAGAGAAGAATTCGGGTCATATGTTATGATCCGGATGCTACCGATTCATCGGACGATGATATTACCAAGCGCTTTGGGTCTAAGCGCATGGTTCGAGAGATCAATCTTCCAGCTGGTGATTTTCGTGGACCAATCAGAGCTCCGGTAGTTCGGGGTTCAGTTGAATCTACCAACAACGGCGAGTTAAACCCCAAGAAGACCAGGAGGGTTCCGGCGCGGCGGCGGAAACCCCCATTCCCTCGCGTGTTCAGGGGAGTCCGGCAGCGGAAATGGGGAAAATGGGCGGCGGAGATTCGTGACCCTTTCAAAGGAAGAAGGGTTTGGCTGGGTACTTACAGCACCGCAGCGGAAGCCTCCGACGCTTACGAAAAGAAGAGGCTCGAATTCGAAGTCATGGCCTCTACAATCGAAAGAGCCAACACTCCATCCTCTTCGACGGCTGTCTCCGATGTCTCCGCCGGAAGCCCTCTTTCACACACATCACAGACTTCTCCGTCCTCTGTGCTTGAATTGGACCCATCAGCTTCGCAAACATCCGGCAAATCTGATGAGAAAATTGCCGATTCGGGTCCGGCCAACCAAATTCCGGCTGTGCAGGCGGTGGACATTGGATTGGAGGTCGGATCGGTGTTTGTGGATAATTTCGTGGATCACATGTTCGATGATTTTGTGGGTTTCAATGATATGCAGTTCTGTGGGTTCCAAGACGATGAGCCACCGGCGAATCTACCGGAGTTCGATTTCGATTTGGAATTCAGCAATGAAGCGTTTTCATGGATGGATGAAGCACCCAGAATGAATGAACCCATTAATATTTCATGCCCATAAGTTTTGCAGCTATTAGGAAATCACTATATTATTAGCAGTATTTAAGTTAAATATTATTCTTAAGAAAATTAATGTTCGTGAGGATGGTTTTGTTGTATTGAGTTTCAGCGAGAAGAGAGAGAAAAGAGAGTCCTTTGGGTTTTACTGTGCTAATGGAGCCGTCCCAGGGGACTGTAGAATCTTCATGGAGATGGAAACATGGATTGGAAATTTTGTACTACTGTTTTAATTTTGATAATAAAAAATAATTTATGTTATTTTGTGCTTTACTTTTCTTTTTGAGATTTGACTTTGATTTTTCTTCATTTATGATGGGTTGGATTTTCATTGATTTCAATGTAGAAAATTTACGGGATATATAAGTATGTGAAATCACCCAACAACTCAGTTAGGCCTAACAAACTCGAGTTGTTTATACTTTCAGATTATTTTTAAAATAAAATTATTAAAATAGTGCATATTCAAACTTATTTACGTTTTTAGTGCCACTCGGGATTTGGAACCCCGCGTATTTAAACCCAGGGTTCTAAACCCCAGGTAGTGATTTTGGGCGACATATACCCAGGGATCCGATCCCTGGGTATAATTTTTTTTTTTTTTTTAATTCTTATACCTAGAGATCTGATCCCTGGGTATACACAGTACCCGGGGATCGGATCACTAGCTACAAATAAAGTAAAAAAAAAAAAAAAAAATTGAATTTTTTGGGAACGGGCGAAAGGCAGCGGCTGCAGGTTGCAGCGGCTGCTTTACAGAGCGGTCAAATTTGACCAGACTTTTGAATTTTAGCAGTATAAATAGATGTTGTGAATTTTTTTGTTAGCAATTATTATTCGCTATTTCTCTACTAAATTTTTTCCTCTTTTTCACTTCGGTTATTTTTAACTCTACAACTTTTTTTTATCAAATTTATTCTTTTGACAATTTTTTTTTCTTCTTCACTAAGCACTGACAATTGGTTTCTTCAGAATATATTTCCCCTACTGAAGGTAAGTTTATGTTATGTGTTTTGTTTAATTTATTTATTAGTTTAATTTATTATAGTTGGTTAGTTAATTAGTTTCTCTATAACTTTCTCTATCAAATTAATTAAATTTTATTTTTTAAATGCGTTTAAAAAAATTATTTTATTATTAAAAAAATTAGTTCTTCAATAATTTAAAATTAATTTTAGTATTTCAATCAAAATTAAATTAATTTAATTTATGGATTTGATATTAACTCGATATCGAATTTATATTCCGTTTAAGTTAATTAAATAAAAATTTTAAAGATTGAAAAATGTACACGGTGAGAGATCTGTATCGTTCAATGAGACGTTATTGGCTTTTGGAAGATGAATACTCATACTCTATCGATCCAAGAGTTCGTTACTCTTCTCGGTGGATTGCAAGAATGCGGGAGGAATACACTTATCGTGTCAACCAATCTGAGATTATAGTGGACGGATGCAGGCAATATAATATTCCAATAGTGCATCAATTGGCTAGAACAATGCCAATAGACACGCCGCATAACCTTCAGATGGCGTTGCATCGATACCGCGAAGAAACTAACCGAATGCAAATTCGAATTTTTCAACACGAGCTTGAAACGACAGCATATGAGCGTCTCGAACAAGGTTTGGTTGTCGAAAGCGCGTACTTACATGAGATGCGCAAGGAAACCTCAATATCAGTCAGATATTGAAATGTCGGATGATGAGAGTGATGTTTAATATTTTTGCGTTAATGAATTACAGTTTAACTATGTATTTCCTTTGAAGTCTGATGTATCAGTTCAATGTTAAATTATAATAACGCTACTTCTACCGAACAACTGATTTTCTCTCTTTCAATTGATAGGTAGTGTTGGGTCAGTTTTTTTTAGTTACGTCTCGTGTACATAAGTCTCTTTCAATAATTATGTTTTTAAAAAATCTAATTTTTTTATGCAATATAATATTTGGAAACAAACTATTCAACCTATAATTTTCGTGATGTCTTCAAATATTAATTCAAGTGAAGAAAGCTCATTTGGTTTTTCAAGTGAGGAGAACTCGTACAGTGTTTGGAGTTGGCCTGGACCATGGGATCACCAAAGATGATAGATTCTACGACCATACTATGATGACTACTAGAGTGATCAAGACACCAACCCGATAGAGTATCGTGTCGGTCTACGCCAAGAATGGGAATACAAGGTGAATGAGTCTAACAACCTTGTATCTCGTTTGAGAGACCTGAATGCACAAGTTCCTTATCGTAAAAGTCTTTAGATGCCTAGACGATGTATAATTGATGACACAATCGAGATCGAAGATGCAATTACACGAATTCGCCTGGAGAATAATCGAATGTTGTTACGCAGGAATCGATATTATCTACTACAACTAGCCAATGAAATGGCTGCCGCAAGTAAAAAAGCACTATCTCCAAGCGAGTACCATAACGTCATGAATAATAATGAATATTTATCTGAGGGGTACATGTCAAATGAAGAATAAATATTTTTTTTGTAGTTCAATTGTCTTTTTAAGTGTTTTCTTGTAACTATTTTCTTGATGTTATATACTGTATTTCTTATGTATTGTCTTTGTTATGAGTTTTGTAACGAACACCGTTAAACATGATTCCAATTTATGTAATATTTTTTTTTTCTTTTTATAATTAATTGTACTTACATGTCCATAGAAAGTTGTTAATCTACCATGTATATTCCTTCTGAAATGGATAAAGTATTGAAATGGGAGATCGAACAAGAAATTCTTAGAAAGCATATATATATATATATATACACGGTAGATTAACAACTTTCTAAATCTTCAAACGTTACAAAAAAAATGGATTTACTAACTACATAAGTTCCTATATAACTATATATTTACAAAAAAAGATGTATTTACATTCCTATAACTAAACTAACAACTACACAACAAGCTATGTACCGCAGCCCCGAGGTCGGATGTTCCTCCGCCCTTGTTGTTGAGTAATAGGAGGTTCCTTAGCCTCCTCATGAACTTGTGTAACTTGTTCAAAGTCCATGAACGACTGTTGCATACTTCCTAGGGTGGTAACGACGTCGTCCCCAAACCACTGCACCGGTGACACCTGTCTTTGTAATCTTCAGGGTTCGATAAATGCCACCGGAGGAATGACTCTTGAAGTTAAAATAATTTTGCTCATATTCGGAGTATAGAATGTGGATGACGATCCGGCATCAGCACCCATACCGTATATACCAAACGGTCCGGCATTAGCACTCATGCCGTACATACCAGACGATTCGGCATTAGTACCCATGCTGTACATACCAGATGGTCCGGTATCAGCAGTACATGGCTGGGAAGAAGGCTGAGAAACAGTCTGAGGAGCAGGAAGAACGTCACCTGCCATGAACCTTGCTCGTGATCCTGTTGCTAAATAACCGAAGTCGGGTCGGTACTCCGGGTTGACCATGAACCTTCGTGTGATTCTCCAATATCAGTTCATGTATTCATGGTTAACCCCTATCCCCTGCAAGAAGCTGCCCACATCAGGTGCTTATCGACTGTTCCACGCAGCTATATGCTGGCGGTGTAACACAGTCCAGTCAGCACCGTAATGTCCTCGCCTACTAGTGGTGTGCAATATCAGATCCCAAGGACACTGTTGAGGAATCGGTTGCTAATAACCGAATTATCGTAGTATGCGTAGGGTATATGTGTACTCGACAATCTCGTAGCAGATGAGGGGCAGTTCTGCCATCCATATTTGTTTCCCATCTTTAGTGTATGGAGGCAAATCCTGCAGGTGATATGGCATCCAGACGACCTGTTCAAAAAATATGTAAATAAAAAAAAATTAAAAATTTGATGTAAATAAACAATTAACCTCGTTATTCTGCAATCGATCTAACTGATCACGATAGACGATTAAAACGTGCATCGACTGGTGTTCCGTACGGAATCCAAAGGTCCACCTATACACTAATAAAATAACCAGAAGTTTAACTAAATATGGATGACAATTTACATTACATGATAATAAAACAAAAAATAAATTACTAATTACTTACCAAGCACCCCTCGGAGCCGCTGGAAACAATAAGTTGTCCAAAGCCAGTTCTCCGTACAATCCATCATAATCGGGAATAGGGACAACATTCGGTCAAAGCCTCGGCAACTGCTCCCAGGCCCAACACTCTAACAGAAATAGGCACCTAGCAATATCTTTGGTTCTGCCCTTCGCTACCTTGCATAACTCGCGGTATAGCACAGTTAGTGTTGCACTGGCCCAACTATACTTGACAAGAGGTGTCAAGTCGCGGAGCAGTAGGAGGTAGGCGAGCTTGATCATGTTCTGCAATTTATCAAGCAACAACATGATACCAAGCAGAATCATGCAATATGCCCGGGCGTAACAATGGATGGCCTCTTCGCTGGCATCTTCAGGAACATGGTTGAAGGTTTCCTTTAGCCAATTGTGCCTCAAACAACCGTTCCTTAATACAACCGCCGGCGGTACCACGCCGAGAAAATCATAGCAAAGTCTCTGCCAACTCTCTACTAACCGCGTGTCATTAAGGGCGATAACAGGTTGCCCATACACAGGCAACCCCAACAAAGCAACCACATCCTGCAGCGTAATCGTCATCTCCCCAATGGGTAGATGGAAAGTATGCGTCTCCAAACGCCATCTCTCTACTAATGCGGTTATCAACGCTCTATCAAACTGCTTCGGCCACAACCTGTAAGGGCCATATAATCCGGCCGATTCTATTAGCTCAACGACTCGAGTAGGGGTGTTTGCTTTCTATTCCCCTACATCAAATCCCACACAGTCTAGCACACCAATATCCTGAAACATTAATTAACATTAATTAAGACAGAATCAATAACATAAAATGATAAAATTAATGTAATAGATTAAATATTAACCTGTCCTGCCTAGACTAATTCAGACCTGTGATGGGCCTGCAAGTGGAAAACTGAAGTAACTTCCTGGTCAGGGTGATACATAACTGAAATTTTTTCCCCAACACTTGTATTAAATTTATTAGTACCAAATTAAAATTTAATTACATTTACAAACAAAATATAGCATCCATTACAAATAAATGTGCGCGATAAGTGCATGAAATTTATAGTACATAAAAATTGTCATATCAAATAAATAAATTAGGAAAAACATTCCTTACAAATAAAATTGTGCGACAAAAAAATCCATAAACATCTATTACAATGATTGGACAATATTAATTGGGTGTATGGCGGGGTCGGGTTGGACACTTTTGTCTATCATGTCCAGTCTGGGAACACAAACTACACTGATTTGTTATTGTTCTTCGCGACTGATCCATCTCGTTTCGAATGCGAGTGGATGTCGGTCGACCACGCTGCACCACTCGAAGTCTATTATGGTCTGGAATTAGGTTCGGTAAACTTGTCCATGGCCAGTAATCCTCGTGAATAATCGGTCGAAAAGATGACTCCCACGCTATCAATTGATTCACCACTGTGTACTCAGTGGCAATATACTGGAACGTATTATTGCCACTATACTCGATGGCCGTAAGTATATGGGAGCACGGATATCGCCATATTTTATACTTCCCACAAGTGCAATCAGCGTTATCCCCTAATGTGACTTGGTGAATGATCAAGCCCCCAGTAAGAGTCTTTTTTGTTTTCACATGATAGATTGCATTCGCTCTATGAAAATATATATTTAATTAATTTATGTGTGCCAACAATTATATGTAACTTGAAAAAAAAATAATAACTAATAATTTACCGATCAAATATCTAAATCTCGTAAGTTTTGGATTTGGTTTGAGATTTCTGTATTTTTTCAACGACGTGTTTAACGTATAGGTGACCTTCAGCTGAGTTATTTATAGCTTCTTGTCGACCAACATCGAAGTATTTAACCATCCTGTGAAAAGTAATTTTTACGGATGTAGTAATTGGAACATTTCTTGCACCCTTCAAGCAATTGTTAAATACCTCAGCATAATTGGTGGTCATCACTCCCCAACGCTCGCCATCGTCGTGTGCCCTGGTCCATTTATAGGGTGCAATACGATCCAACCACCTATAAGCCTCAACATTAATTACTTTTATCCCTTGCATGATTGCATCGTATTTTCGAATTTAATTCGCAGCACCCGCCTTCCAAGCAAGATCTTTCAGATGTTGATTTTTAGCGAACGTGTTAAAATTACTGCAAAGGTGACACAAACAATATCGATGATATCGAACGGGCTCGTTCGATTGGTTAAGCCACATGTTGTCAACTGCACTAAGAATGGCCGTGAGTCTGTCAAATATTAATGTCACCTCAGGATAATCTTTAACGATATGGCGCTTAAGCATGTAAATGAACCATTGCCAGCAACGATAGTACTCCTTCGGTACGACGGCAAAAGCCAAAGGTATTGGACGGTGTCATTACAATGGCAATTAAGATATTTCTCTCGTATTTACCGTACAATTGGGAGCCGTCAATCGTGACAACAGGCCGACAATAACACCATCAGTCAATTGAAGGTTTGAATGCCCAAAACAACATGTCAAACGTCATGTAACTAGGCATATCAGTCAGAATAGTGCTCCACTCGACAATCGTACCCGGATTGTAGTGCTGCAATGTGACCATAAATTTCGGTAACTTTAGATATGATTCGTCCCAATCTCCGAACACAGTCTCAATGGCTTTAGATCTGGCTAACTAAGCTTTTCGATAGGAGATGGTGAATCCGTGAGAATGTTTCACGGAAGCCACGATAACACTCATTTTTAATTCTGGATCCTGTTCGACTTGTCCAAGTATTAAGTTCGAAATAAAATCAAGGTCCAAATTTTTATGATCTAATGCCGTTTGATTAAAACAACATATGTGTTAGCCCTCATATTGCGTAATCTGGAACATACCGTGGCTTTCTTTTATAATCGCCCGCAACTTCCAACCACATCCATGCATGCATTTAGCCACCCACACCTTCTTGGTCGATTGCACCACACGATACTCTTTGTTCTTCATGATGTGGTAATATTTAACGGCGTACTTGACATGTTTCTTATTTTTAAAGACGATACCGATACGAAGTCGTCCATCTCCGGTGTCCAGAAATTTTTCTACAACTTCGGCTCGTATTTCGCTATGTCATCTTCATCGCCCCACTCCAAGTTATTGAAAAATGGAATAACCTTATCCAACTCAAATTGTTGACTCTCACTCCCTTGCCTACTTAGCCCAACATCTAGATTTTCATCCCTATTCCCATCATCCTCGGGCTCCAACGCAACATCCGCATCTAACTCTTCTCTGACACACCGTGACTATCAAGTGTATCAAACTCACCACCATAATTACTTGTATTGTATTGCGGTGGACTACTTGGTGAAAAATGGTAAAGTGGAGGAACAGAACTGGTGCCATAATCACGATGTTGTTCTGGAATGTAGGGGGTGAGACAGTGTAATCAGAATGATGTTGTTCTGGGATGTATGGGGATGGAAGGGCGTAATTAGACTGCACTGCCTGGGGGTACAATTGGGTATTGTACGGATTAAAATTTTGAGTCATTAAGTGGGTCAAATGACCAGTTTGGGGAAAAAATTCGGATTATGATCAAATCCTCCTTCTATTTCAACATACACCTCAACAACAAGAAGTGAAGATATGTAAAGAGGTAACTCGAGCACTTGGTTTAATGCTAAATCGTCCCCAATAGAAAACAAGGTATATTTAAAATTTCCCCTCAATAGTGCCATCGGCATCCTACACTTTAATTTCAAACTTCCAATAGCCCCATCCTAAAAAACACATGGTTTTAGCATCTCAATCAATTCATTCAAGGTTGTTCCCTTTTGGACAATCAAAGATTTTACTGATGACGTACTATAAGAAATTCTGAACTCAGTACCTTTTAATATTCTCCCACCCCAATAAAATAACAACCGAATATGATCCATTTCAAGCGGCTATCATTTCACAAGTCAAAACAAAACAAAAAAATATTACGATCAATCAAAATTAAAACTAATTTTTTCTCTGTTTTCTTTTTTAAAAAAAGGTTTTTTTTCTTTTTATAACAATTTTTTTTATAACAAAATTTCCCTATTTGTTTTATAACAAATTCATTTTTTTTTAAGAAAAATTAAAAAAATTATAATTAAATAAAATAAACTAATTTTTTCCCAATTTTTTTTTATAACAAATTTTCCCTATTTTTTTTTATAATAATTTTTTTTATTTTTTATTTTTCAAAAAAATAAAATAAAATATTAAAAAAACACTTCTTTTTTGAAAAGTTAAAAAACATTTTATTTTAGAAAAATTAAAAGAATTATAATTAAATAAAATAAACTATTTTTTTTCCCTATTTTTTTTAGCAATTTATTTTTATAACAAATTTTCTCTATTTTTTCTTATAACAAATTCATTTTTGGGTTGAATTTTAGAAAAAAATTAAATAAAAAAAATTACAAAAACGTTTTTTTTTTTTGACAAGTTAAAAAATTAAAATAAACTCATTTTTTCTTATTTTTCTGTTTGTTTTTCTTTTTAGAAAAAAAGTTTTTTTAACTGATTTTAGAACATATTTTTTTTTTTTTTTCGTAAAAATTAAAATTAAAAATTAAAAATTATTTTCTTTTTAGAAAAGTTAAAAAAAAAATTAATTAAATAAAATAAACTAATTTTTGCCCTATTTTTTTATAACCAAATTTTTCTATTTTTTTAATAACAAATTCTTTTATTTTTTTTCGAAAAAAAATAAAATTAAAAAAAACATTTTTTTTTTTTTGGAAAAGTTAAAAAAATAAATTGATTTTTTTCTTTTTCTGTTTTCTTTCTTTTTAGAAAAGTTAAAAAAAAAATTAATAAAAAAAAATAATTTTTGCCCTATTTTTTTATAACAAATTTTTCCTATTTTTTTAATAACAAATTCATTTTTTTTTTGAAAAAAAAATAAAAAAAAACGTTTTTTTTTTGGAAAAGTTAAAAAAAATTAACTGATTTTTCTCTTTTTCTGTTTTTTTTTTTTTTTTAGAAAAGTTAAAATTTTTTAATTTAATAAAATAAACTAATTTTTTTCCCTATTTTTTTATAACAAATTTTCCCTATCTTTTTTAATAACAAATTCATTTTTCATTTTTTTTAAACAATAAAAAATTAAGTAAACGGTTTTTTTCTTTTTTTGGAAAGTTAAAAAAATTTAATTAAAAATTAAAAAAAAATTTCTTTCAAAAAAGTTAAAAAAAGTTAATTACATAAAATAAACTAATTTTTTCCCTATTTTTTTTATAACAAATTTCCCCTATTTTTTTAATAACAAATTCTTCTTTTTTTTTTCGAAAAAAATAAAATTAAAAAATGAAAAAAAAAAACGTTTTTTTTTTCTAGAAAAGTTAAAAAAATAAACTGATTTTTTTCTTTTTTTGTTTTCTTTTTTTTTCTTTTTTAGAAAAGTTAAAAAAATTAATTAAATAAAATAAACTAATTTTTGCCCTATTTTTGTATAACAAAATTTTCTTATGTTTTAATAACAAATTCATTTTTTTTCCCACAAATAAAAAATTAAAAATTTAAAAAACGTTTTTTTTTTAAAAAGTTAAAATAATTAAACGATTTTTCTCTTTTACTGTTATTTTGTTTTTTTAGAAAAGTTAAAAAAATTTAATTAAATAAAATAAACTAATTTTTTTCCCTAATTTTTTTTTGAAAAAAAATAAAAAATTAAAAAAACCGATTTTTTTGGATAGTTAAAAAAATTTAATTAAATAAAATAAACTAAAATAAAAAATTAAAAAAACATTTTTTTTAGAAAAGTAAAAAAAAAAAATTAATTAAATAAAATAAACTAATTTTTTCCCTATTTGTTTTATAACAAATTTTCCCTATTTTTTTTAATAAAAAAATTCATTTTTTTCCCCAAAAGAAATAAAATAAAAAATTAATAAAACATATTTTTTTTGGAAAAGTTAAAAAAATAAACTGATTTTTTCTTTTTCTGTTTTTTTTATTTTTTTAGAAAGGTTTTGTTCGAAAAGTTAAAAAATTAAAATAAATTGATTTTTTCTCCTTTCACCGTTATTTTAAAATAAAAATAAAAATTTGTGTATCAATATTTTTAAATGCTTATTTTATTTTAATTTTTATTTTTTTCAAAGAAAAATACAAGACACACCAAATCCTCTAATATTATTACATTTATGAATAGAACCCTCTATTATTTATGAGTAGAACCCTCTATTATTTCTGATCAAAGTAAAGACCTTGTAGTGGGACCCTTGAGAATAACTATTTTGTTTGAGCATCTACTAAGTCTACTTTCCGCATGCCTTTAAATTATTTTTTGTAAGGTTCTATGCATTAAACTATCATTTAATTAACATGCACACATTTTAACTACTTAAATTATCATTTAATTAGCATTCATACATATTAACTAACTAAATTAACAACTAAACTAATTCATCAACTCATTTATATTATAATATTTTTTTAAATATGTAGCAATAAGTAAATTAAACAAAACATAACAAAACTATTTAATTAAATTTAACTAATAAATAAATTAAACAAAACATATAAATAAACTTACCTCTAATAGGAAGAAAAAACCGAAGTGAAGAAGACGAAATCAATGGTAGAGTAACACCCAACCGTAGTGTAGAAAAAGAACAAAAACTATAAGAATATACTCAATCTCAATCTGCAAAAAACAAAATCACAGTGTTGCCTTTTATAGGGGATTTGCACTTGCACCGGACTCCAAATGCTCAATGAAATCAAAATTGTAAAATTATGGTCAACATGATATGACCATTCAGGGTCATCTCATGTCAGCGGCTGCTTGTGAACGGGCGAAATCGTCCGTTCCCGAAAAATTCAATTTTTTTTTATTTGTACCCGGGGATCCGATCCCTGGGTACTGTGTATCCCCGGGGATTGGATCCCCAGGTATAAGAATTAAAAAAAAAAAAAAAAATTATACTCGGGGATCGAATCCACGGGTATACGTCGCCCAAAACAACTACCCGGGGTTCAGAACCCCGGGTTTAAATACCCGGGGATCCAAACCCCGGGTAGCACTAAAAACGTAAATAAGTTTGAATCTGCACTATTTCAGTAATTTTGTTTTAAAAATAATCTAAAAGTGTAAACAACTCTAACAAACTCCAACCCTCTAACAAACTTAATATAACAAACTATCGCTAGAATGTTCTATGGAGAATGTTCTGGATTCTAATACTTCCCCTCAAAATGGAGAGTACAGATTACGAATTCTCATCTTGCTGAGTAAGAAATGAAACTGAGATGGATGCAATGCTTTGGTAAACGGATCAGTCAGCTGATTATGTGTTGCAACGTGCATGGTCTTAATGAGCCTAGTTTGTATCTTTTCACGCACAAGATGATAGTCAATCTCAATGTGTTTGGTATGTCATGATAAACTAGATTGGTGGCAATGTGAAGTGCAACTTGATTATCACAATAAAGCAAGACAGACCCTGGATGAAGAATACGCAGTTCCCGAAGGAGACCAAGTAACCAGACAATTTCACAAGTAGTATTAGCTATAGCACGATACTCTGCTTCAGCGAAAGAACGGGAGATAACTTGTTGTTTCTTGGATCGCCATGAAATAAGGGAAGATCCAAGAAACACACAAAAGCAAGTGAGAAAATGTCGTGTGTCACGACATGTGCCCCAGTCGGCGTCAGCAAATGCCTTGAGTTGGATCATGGATTTGGAAGGAAACAAAAGGCCTTGGCCTGGATCTTTCTTCAAATATTGAAGAATACGGAGAACAACTTGAAGATACAAAGTACGTGGAGTAGCCAAGTATTGACTGAGACGATTAACCAAGTAACTAATATCAGGTCTGGTGATGGTAAGATATAGTAATTTCTCAATCAGTCGTCTGTAGCTAGTAGTATCAGAAAGCAAATTACCATTGGAGGCTGATAACTTGAGATTTGGTTCCATAGGAACAGAAACAGGTTTACACCCCAAATATCATGCATTAGAAAGCAACTTCAGGGCATATTTGCGTTGACAAATTGAGATTTTTGCCGCGGAACGTGCTACCTCGAGAACCAAAAAATACTTGAGAGGACCCAAATCCTTCATTTTGAATCGCTTACCGAGGGTTGATTTAAGAGTCTCCACAGCTGCTGAATCATTACTGGCAATAATGATATCGTCAACATAAACCCCATTAATTCCAAAAACGAATTACCAACAACTTTGATAAACAAAGAGTGATCACAAGCAGATTGAGTAAAGCCTTCGAAAAGCAAGACAGTGGAGAAGTTGTGGAACTATTGTCTGGAAGTTTGTCGTAAGCCGTATATAGACTTGTGAAGTCTACAAATGGCATTTGGAGGTAGAGTCTCCATCTGTCGACGAGAATAACCCAGGGGTAATGCCATATAAATTTCTTCAGCGAGATCACCGTGGAGAAAGGCATTGGTGACATCTAGCTGGGTAAGAACCCACCCCGAAATAGCAGCTAATGGGTGTAAGTAGGTTTTGAATCATGTAACAACTCAAATGGAGTTTTGTTTCGCCAATAGGGGTGATGGTGTTCAATTAATCAAATAAATGGTAGTGAGGATACAATTACCCCAATAATAAAGAGGAACACGAGATTGAAATTGGAGTGCTGGAGCTATATTAAGGATATATTGATGTTTTCTCTCAACAACGGAGTTTTGTTTTGGTGTGTCGACACAAGAATGATAAGGAATGATGCTTTTAGAGAAAAAAAAAATCAATGAAGGCCAATTCAGGGGCATTATCGGAGCGAACGGATTTGATGGATTTGGTATATTGAGTGTGGATGAGATTGTAAAAATCAGGAAAAATGATAAGAACATTAGATTTGGCCCGTAAAAGATAAACCCAAGTAACGCGAATGCAATCATCAATAATGGTGAGAAAATATTTGTGTCCAGTGGTGGTGACAACATGAAAAGGTCCCCAAATGTCAATGTAGATTAAATTGAAAGGTTGGGCAGGCATGTGATTATGAGAAAGAAATGGAAGACGTTTTTGCTTAACCATATGACATATGCGATAATGGGAAGAAAAATTGGACAAAGAATTGGGAAGTTGTAATTCATTATGAAGTATTTGAACTTTTACATGAGATGGATGTCCAAGAAGAAAATGTCAGATATCACATTTAGACATTACAGAACAAGTAAAAATGGAATTACAATTTGAAACTCCCAATTCTAGAAAATAAAGGTTTTGGTGGCGTCTACCCTTCCCAATCGTCAAGCCCCGAGTAAGGTCCTGAATGACATATGCATAAGAAGAAAAATTAACACGACAGGAATGGCTAAGAGTGAGCGCACTTACACTAAGAAGATTAAAAGAGAACATGGGAACAAATAGCACATTGTGTAAGATTAATGAATTGGATAAGGGCACAGTACCAATGCGAGTGATAGCAATATTCTGACCATTAGGAAGTATGATAGTGGTGTTGTGGATCATTTTGGAATGAGAAAACAGATAAATAGAGCAACAAACGTGATGTGTGGCACCAGTGTCAATAACCCAAGTATTTGGAGGAACCCAAGGATGAGAAAAAGATAAAGTAATATAGGGATTAACATTGATGTTAGAAACCGAAGGATTGATGACCGATTGGGGCTCAGATTTGGAGATGCCATGGGTATAGAGCTGCGAGCTGAGGTAAGAAATCGGTTGCTGGACCTGATGAGGTGAGAGATGATCAGAGGTGGTAGATAATGCTGGAGCAGTAGCAGCAGTGGATGCAAATTGTTGCAAACGGTGATAATCTATTTTGGATTGAAGAGAGTGTTGTTGGGCTGTCAAGTAGGCCTTCGATTTGGGCCTGTACCCAGGAGGAAAACAGTGCAACTTAAAGCACTGAACTAGAATATGGTTGTTCAGCCCACTGTGAGAACAAGAGAGCTTGGATTGTCAAGATCGAAATGACGACGAAGAAGAGGAGATGGCTGCAATAGGAGCAGTCGGCGTTGGGAAAAGTGGCGAAGAAACTGTGACACCAAAAACGAGTGAATCAAGTGGCGGAGAAGGACCAACAGCAAGGGTGCGTTGGCGTTCCTCCTGAACGATGAGTTTGAACACCTTTGTAATCGAAGGCAGTGGATCGAGCATCAGAATTTGACCGCGCGTTGCAGCATAAGAATCGTTGAGACCCATCAAGAATTGCATAACATGTTCCTGTTGTTGATGATCAATCCACAATTTCATTCTACCACACTGACAAATAGGAATAGGTTGGAAATTCTTAAGCTCATCCCAAATTGTTTTCAGCCGAGTGAAGTAATTATTGATGTCGAGAGATCCATGAGAAAGTCCTTAAATCTTCAGTTTGAGCTGAAAGATATGCGGAGCATTGCTTTGATGAAATCGTTCGTGGAGATCGGACCAAACGGCATGAGCACTATCAAGATAGAGAAGACTATCGACGATTTCATTTGAAACAACATTAAGAAGCCATGAGGTAACCATACTATTGCAGCATGACCAGATTCCAATAGAGGGATCATCAGAAGAAGGTTGCTGAAGAGTGCCATCAACAAAGCCTAGCTTGTTCTTGGCGTTGAGGGCCATAATCATTGCACGATACCAAGTATGATAATTAGGGCTGGTAAGAACATGATAAACGAGGGTAAGACCGGGATGATCCCCATTGTGGAGAAAGAAAGGACTATGGATATTATCCATGGAAGTGGGTTCTGATTGAGATGGAGTAGTGGTTGATGAAGAAGGAGAAGTGAGGGGTTGAAATCGATTGTTGGTGGCAGGTTGTTGAGCACTACCGCCACGAGCCAAGGTGGCTCAATGAAGGGGTCTGTTATGTGCAGAGAAGTGGTTTTTCTTCTGATACCATATTAACAATTAAGAATGAAAGATTGATTTTCATTGATTTCAACGTAGAAAGTTTACAGTATATATAGGCATGTGAAATCACTCAACAACTCATAACAGCTAGGCTTAACAAATTCCAACACTCTAACAAACTCAATATAACAAACTATCACTAGAATGTTCTATGGAGAATGTTCTGGATTCTAATATTTTCATTTATGATGGGGTGGATTTTAATTTAGTGCTACTGTGTTTTGAGAAATTAATAATTAGACATTTAAGTCCTGTTTTTCTACTCTTTTTTTTCGATATTTTTTCTCAAAAAAAATTGAAAATTTATTATTTAGTCTTCTAAATTAATGAAAATCAGTATACATTTTTTATTTGAATATTACACGTACAACAATTGGTCGTTTAATTTTATATTTAATTTATCTTATGAAAATATGAAGAAAAAAAAATTTTAATGCTGAAAAATAAAAATAAAATTGTAATCTAAAAATCAAAATAATATCAATTTTTGAAATAATTATTGTTCATCACTCACTATGTAAATAATCTCCTAAAAGATTTTTTAAATTTTCTATTTTTTTAAAATAATAATTTTAAAATAAACTAATAAGTTTTTTTTCTTTATATTTGTTGGCCCAGTAAAATACCCAAGAGATGGGTGAAGTAGGTAATAAAAAAATATATCAGAATAAAACTCGATAAATCTAATAATTAATTTTATACCTAAATTAATTGTTATCTTTATAACACAGCGGAATAATATTATCAATCTAAGTGCACACTCAAACAACAAAAATAGCAAAGTAAATATTGCAGCACACCAAGATATATCCTGGTTCACCAATCTACTCTTGGCTAATCTAGTCCTCCGAGCCCCACGGAGATTCACATCCACTAATTCTCAAGATCTCTTTAAAGGTAGAAACTAAATCCACACACCGATTCTTTTACAGGCTCATAATCAACCTTTACAATTTTCTTTTCTCAAGTTAAGGAATAACTTCTACTTTTTACAGAGTAAAAAATAACCTATCTTTTTACAGGTTAAAGATTAACCTAATTCTTTTTATCACTACGGCTCAAGAATCAAAACCTCACAAAACACTCCAACTATCATTTTTCCAAGTAATGATGGAACCTTTACAAATCACTCACAATGCAATTCTATCTAGGAAGAATCACTACCTCAATCTCTTTACAGGAAGAGACTGAAATCCGGCTACCCTTGATTAAATACCTCCAACAGTATTTAATCTGTCACAACTCATCAATACAAAAATTCATAAAAAGGAAATCTCACTCGGAGCTTCTACCACCCTAGATAAACAATAATTCAATTAATATCGCAACTAGTGATAGAAAAACATGAGATACAAAAATCTGATTTTAATAAGATATGGATAGCAAATTTAAGCGTAATTAGATTCAAGAAATTGTTCGTAAAAATATTTTCTTAAAAAATTAGAAACAATTTCTAAGATCAATTTCCAAAATATAAACAAGTAATTCAATGAAAGAATATAATTGGAAAGATCTCACCTGGAATCCACAGAATAATCAGATAAAGCAATGTAACTTTAGATCTGGTAGCAGCAAATATTAATCACAACTGATCTTCAAGATCACTCTTAGAATAACTCACAAACTCTCAGAAAGATAACTCTTAAAAAAGCTCACTCTTATAATATAATATGATTTATCTTCTTTACTCCTTAATTGCTAATAAAATTCGCAGGTTTATTTAAAGGAATATGTAATCAGCCTTCTAATAGCTAGTTTATAAGTGTCATGACAATTAAAATCTCTTTATAGACCCCTTATATAAAAAAGACTTCATTTAGGTTCAATTTCACTTTAAAATAACTTTCAAATCACTCAATTAAATCCTCAAAGTATTTCTCAATCTCAATTAATAAGAATAGAAACTATTTCAAGTACCAAATTGAGAAATATTAATATTTAATGTACCAAATCAATAAGATTTAATTAATATATGAACCATATCTTAAATATCATCAAATCCTTTAAATTTCTCTCAAATCCTAATAAAAAATGGCTACTTTTAGATATGATTTCAGAATCCACATGATCTTGAAACAGAGCCACCAGTCGACTGCCTAGTCAACTGGGGCGATTTAGGGAGCAGCCAATGCAGTTCATCGGTCGACCGCTCAATCGACTCTTCGATTAAGAGAGTTTGTCATGCTTTCATCGGTCGACCGCTCGGTCGACTCGTAGATTCAGAAAGTTCAGCCACCATTGGTCGATCGACTCTTCAGTCGACTAATACCTTTTGAATTTTTTCTCTGATCTCGTTTTTTACTCATTTTCTTTTACAATTTCACCCCTTTATCCATTTTCTCTCTTAAATAAATTCTACTAATATTCTTATATTTCATTTTAGTCACTCAAGATTATTTCTTTTTAATTCACATAGAAGCAAATAATTACACTTAACCAAAACACACATAAAAGATAAAATTCATTTTGTGCCATTTGTGTATTCCTAAATGGGATATTAAGAGTTAAGATTCACCTGAGTTGTTTTTTCTAATTTTTTCAAACTCTTAATACTTCTTCGTCATCTTGATATCTTCATTTAGCATCCATTCAATTTGACATCTTCATTACTGAAACTTTAAATCACTGAAACACTCAATTAAAATATTAGCTCCAGCAAAACATCAACATTTAATTGTTCATCAAAATCTTAGGATCAACAATCTCCCCATTTTTTATGATGACAATTAACTTTGATATTTTCTTCAAAATAAAATATAACCACACTCCCCCTAAATCCGAGGACGGGTTCTTTAACTCATTTAAGCATCACAATGAAGTTATTATAAAACATAATCAATAAAGTACAAATTTAATCAATAAACTCCCCCTTAATAACACAACACATCAACTAATTCTCCCTGTTAATAAAACATCAACTAATTTCTCCCCCTTTGTTATCTTCAAAAACAAATTTAGGGAGGGGAGAAAAACACATAGATAATTCACTCTAAACATTCATATAATTGAAACATATTGGATCAACTTTAAAAATTAAAACTCATTTGAATAAATTACTTTTAAGCACAAAACACTACCACTATGTGGATCATTTTTATAGATAAATATCAAGTCTACTCGATCTAACAAGATCCACACCAAGAACATCTTTATAAACATTCAATCTTCCTTTATCAAATTGTAAATGAATAATATTCATGCATAGGTGAATAATCATAATATTTTAGTAATATAGTATGATATTAATTTTTCACAAGCATATTAACTCTTTTGATTTTCAACAAAACTTGTCTTTCAATATAAGCATGACATAATATTACCCTTCTTATAACCATTTTTTCCCATATATAACAAGTCAATTCATGCTTAGGAGAATAAATTTGAGGTAATCAAAATCTTTCAATAATGTAGCATGTAATCATATAATTATTAGTTAAGTCCACATACCTTACTCATGATACTAAATAATGACCTCCTTTTATAGAAACAAAACATGTGATCTTTAACACACTAAAATAGGAAGCATTTCTCAATGATAATTTATGAAGCTATCAATATAACACATACTTATTTCATAACAAATTCAGCTCCATTTTTCAATAGTAATCATTAACGTATAACCCGTGCTATATATATATATACTAGCGTATAACCCGTGCTTGAAGGCACGAATGAAAAAAAATAAAATCTAATTACATTTGAGTCGAGTAACTAAGATCACTCAAGACACTAAAATTCTAATAATTTAGAGCACACTTAACAATTATAATAATTCAAAAAATCTTTTAAAATTGAGCTTCAGTATATATTTCCAAAAACAAATGGGAGCATAACAATTTTTTTCCCTTCGTGGTCATGCTGTCTTTCATGAGATGATTCCTCAATTGAAATGCCGCACGAAATCCCAGTTCCAACCTTCAATTTTGACCGCAAACATTTGCGATATGGACAAAAAAAATAATTAATTAGTTCATAAAACTACTTAATAAACTTTTTTATTAGATATAAAATCCTCAAGTATTTTTATGAGGTCTATTTTTGCTTCAAAAAATAGGGAAAAAATAAACCAAGGTTGATAAAAAATAAAAAAATAATTTTTTTTTTGAATAATTGAATAAATAAAACATATTAAACACAAAAAACAAAAACAAAGAACATAATGGCTCACGCTGCCTTTCATGAGATGATTCCTCAATTGAAATGCCCCACGAAATCTCAGTTCCAACCTTCAATTTTGACCGCAAACATTTGCGATATAGACAAAAAAAATAATTAATTAGTTCATAAAACCACTTAATAAACTTTTTTATTAGATATAAAATCCTCAAGTATTTTTATGAGGTCTATTTTTGCTTCAAAAAATAGGAAAAAAATAAACCAAGGTTGATAAAAAAATAATAATAAAAAAAAATAAAATTGAATAATTGAATAAATAAAACATATTAAACACAAAAAACAAAAACAAAAACAAAGAACATAATGGCTCAAACTATTTGATTTTTTTTTGTTGATGTTCCCACACTTGGGAACAAAAAAATAATAATGTAGAGGAAAAAGATCATTAAATAACATATACTCCCGTTTGGATGAAACCATAGTGCCATTTTGCTGCCAGCCATAACAAATTTTGTTACTAATCGAATCAATTTTACTTAGCAACCCAAATATTAAATTAAGAAAAGATAAAGAGAAGCAGAAGGACACTGACAGAAAATGTTCATATTTTTCTTATACCTACTTAGAGATTCTGATAGATTCTCTTTTCCGCTTTAGCAACACGTTAAAAGATCAAAAAATACAAAACAAACCTCACCAAAAACAATAACAAAAACATTAATGAAAATTCATTCTACATAACTAAATTAATGATTGTAAAGATAGACAAAACAGATAAGAAACGACATGCATAGTTTAATTAACCATTTTATTTTAAGGAAAAAAAAGAAATTAGAAACAAAAACAAAAAATTAAAGCAGAAATTAAAAAATAAAATAAAACAAAAATTATAAATCATTTTTTGAATCTGAGAAGAGGGTTAGGCCGCCATGGCTGCAACATCAGCTACCAATCGTGTTGCCCGCCATATAAGACAATTCAATATACCAAACAATTAACAAACTCACCCATAGAACACTAAGAAAAACACAGAAACGGGAACAGGAAAAACCTAAAACATATAAAAAATAGAGGGGAAAAAAAACTACAATAACTGAAACCAAAGAAATAAAATAAAACTGAAACAAAAAATAAAAATAAAAAAATGGAATAAAACTGAAACATACACTTTAAAAAAAAAAAAAAAGGAATGGAATAGAATTAAATAGAAAAAGAAAAAGAAACATTCAGAACCTTAAAGATTAATAAGATCAGGAAAAAAAAATCAAATGAAAAATGTTAGATATGCACGAGAAATTTGAGTTTAAAGAAGCAAAAAAATGAATAATAGATACAGAAAGAGAGAGATCTTACCAGAAATTGATCAATCCAGACAGTCGATGATTGAGACGCCGAGTCGAGAATCATCCATACCTTGCCCATGGTTCTGAACTTTCAATGACATTGTAAGCAGAAACAATTTTGGGATTAATATCAGTGAAAATCATTATAAATCATTGATCAAGAAATTAAAAACTGAAAATGAAAAGGGAGATACACATTGGATATTAATCTGGTAGAAAAAATCTGAGAACAATACTTGTTTTGTGTTGGATTTGAGAAGAATTTCTTAGGGAAAAAAAAGGGTCAAGCAAATAATGAGATCCAAAACAGAACCATAAATAGCTGGAAAAAGACACTAAAATTCCATTTCTTAAATTAAAATGGATTTGGGAACCAATCAAGTGATCAACTGAAATCCAATACTTATTTTGTTATTGCTCCTCAGCCATTCTTCCAGGTAAAGGGTTTGAACATATCACGATTCAAAACTGTAAAACAAAGATAATATAATTCAATGTTACTTGGATTACACTTAGGTCTACAATTAGATCAGTTATGATGGATTGAGGCTATGTGGGATGGGGTAGGGAAGATCAGATATGGGCAATTTGAAGCCAAATATGGAAAATAGAACGTATGTTTGGCCAATTAGATTAATTGCTGTAATTTGTTCTTTTTTTTTTTTGATAAACAACTATAATATTATACTGTTGAAAGAGATGCTTAAAGTAGAATAAAATCGACAGAGACTACTTTCAAGTTTCACCACATCAAAACAGTATCAGATGATAAAAAATCAAGATACCACTAACTTCACATATACAACCAAATCAGATCATATCAGATTAGATTGAAGAAGCAAAACACCAAAGAACAACGTATTTAGCAACATTTCTTTGCTCTCACAAACATTAATATCGGAAAATATCATTTACGGGCAAATGAACACATGCATCTGAACAAAAACAGATCTAATAGTGAAGAAATGGTTCATATGCCTTAGAAACAGGGAACATAATAGAAACAGGTAACAGAACAGAAACAGGAATGGAAATAGAAATGGACAAACAGGGAACAGAAACAGGAACAAACAGGCCTGGAAAAAAATTCAGAACAAACAAAACAGAACAGAAACAGATCTCACTGAATTAAGCCACCTATTAAATTCTCCCAGGTTTACGTTTCTGCTCCAAGTTTTCTAGGAACAAAAACTCAAACATTGTCGCTACATAGATTAAAATATAAGTTGAGAGAGATTATATGTTTGAAGGGAGATTGAGACGGAGAGGGCTAAGAGTCAAAGGGCCTGTCCATGTGAGAACATGTCATCAACGCAGGCTATACACTCACCATCTTCATGCGAACCCAATCCAAAGTCGAACATGAAATCTAAAGATGGGATAAAAAACAAACAATGACAATATTACCATACACATTACACACAGAAACAACAACATTCCATTAGAACCTAAGGAAGCATAGCAAATTGAAATTCAAGGCTTAGAATAAAAGAGAATTGAAATTACAAAAGAGTGCAGATCTCAAAGCATAGCGAATTGGTAATTTGATTCGCCATGTTTCACTGCAAATATCTTCTGTTCAAAAAACAGAAAGGGAGATCGAGGGCTTGCACTTGTAAAAAATGTAAAGCTTGTACTGCAAAAGAAAATGTAAAAAATAATGAAATTCAACCAAAAAAAATAGTGAAAATTGAGGGCCAATTCAACCAACATTGGCATCGCTAGAATTAGTCACGTTAGAAAAACAATGATGCAAAACAGTAATCGGTAGCTGCAAATTGAAATTGGAGTTCAGATTTCTCAATCTAAAATCGTAGTCAGAGAAAGAGAGATAGCGAATTGCTATTCCACCTCACCCCATCTAGCAACTCAGCCCAAAACGCCAACGCGTAGTCTGCCTCCCTCACGAAGTGCTTGATGTTATGCCAAAATACTCCGTCGTGAAGCCCTAAGTTCATGATGATGGTGTGTGGAACCACATCGCCCGAAAAAAAAAAAAAAAAAAAAAAAGAACAATCTGCCAAACACATTCATGTTCCAAGTTCTTTGAGAACAAAAACACTAAACAAACACCATCTAAATAAACACTAAACAAACGCCATCAAAGAGAACAGGGGAATAGAATATATATACTTAATATAAAATTCTGAGAACAGAAAAATAAGATATTTAATTTTTGTTCCCAGATTTCTATTTCTGTTCCAAGTCAGGAAACGGCATTTTGTTTCTGCTCCCAGATTTTTAATACAAAATTCTGAGAACAGGCGGTGAATTACTTTATCGGAAAACTCATAAATTCATCCGAAATGTCGGAAACTTACATCAGGCGGTGGAGTACTGAGCTTAGGCGACCTCCGATCTATCACCGCCGGCTTCGAAGTCACCGATCTGGGGGACTGATCGACGGATACGCGAGGGTTCAAAAGAGTCTCTGGCAAATCAGCATCGGATTTTGCCACTCCTCTGCTCAGTTTACTAACCCTAGGTGTCGCCGGCGACAATCCTTTCGTGTTGGGAGTTGCCGGATTTCGCCACCAGATCTGCATCAAAATTTTCCAAAAAATAAAAAATTAAACATTATTTCATGAAATTGAGAGATGAATCTAAATCGAAAACGGAAAATTTCTAACTTACATCAATCATCACTGAAAGAGAAAACATATAATGAAACCCTAACATCAACGGATTATAGATATATAGCCATACACAATAGAGAGAGAGCGCGCTAGTGGTTGAGACTGATGATAGTGGCGGTGATGGCTCTGAGACGGGTCGATGCCAGGCGGTGAAAGCGACAACGAATGGGCAAGCAGGCAAAAAGGGATGAGAGAGACGTACCTGCATGACAACAAGAACGACGGCGATGGATAGACTCGCGGCGACATGTGAGGGTGGACGACTATGGATTGGGTGGAGTCGAGAGCAACGAAGACGGAGATGGCGATGGCGATGGCGATGGCCATGATGGCGATGGTAGTGGCGAAATCGGAGGTGGGAGAAAGAAAGAGAAGAAGAGGGCTGGGGAAGAGAGTGAGTCTCGGAGTCCATGAAGTAAATGCAAGGCAAGACACTATTGATGATAGTAAGTGTTAAAAAGTAAGGTTGATGGTAAGTGTTGTATATTGTATATTATAGATATATTATATAGATATATTGTATATAGATGTTGTATATATCAAGAGACATCCAACGGTTATGAATATTCAGAGACATCCAATGACCATGGATGTAAATGAGCTGATTTATTATATATATATATATATATATATATATATATAGAGAGAGAGAGAGAGAGAATGCAAATGACTCAAGGATAAACAAGTCATGGATTGATGCAAGATATTTCGTATATTTTAAACATGACTTTTAGAGAATCTCATATAACATAGTCATATAATCAAATCATGATACTTAAGTTTCTCTCATAATAATGCAAGAATGAGATTATTTTACCACTTAGTTGAATGAAGATTCAATTCTAATTGATTATCTCCTCGATCAACCTCGTTCTTATTCTTGACTCAGACTTTGAGTTTCGGTATGAATATTTGTTTCTCCTTGAGTAATCTTAAAGCCTGAAACTCTTTTGAACATGCTTGGAAGAAGATCATTAGTAGAAATCAAGTGAACATATATTTATCAATTATTCTCATCAACATGTATGATCACTGATCAATTCCAAGCAATCTTAATCCTATAAACTAATCAATTCAGATCGAGTCTTTTCAAGTAACATGCTTCTCATTAATACATAATTGTTAATGCTCAAAAAGATGAATCATATCACAATTAATAACATGCATATTAAAAATGTTATCTCGCAATATGCTCAATCCCTTACACAATAGTAATCATTTAAAAATCAGAGGATATGAGACATATAAGAATGACCTATTACCATGTATATAGTCAGATACTCAATTCATATAAATATATCCATCTAAGCATACAATCATGATCTTGAACAATTCAAATTAAATAAATCATTTTTTATCATTTAATTCACCTTAATTAAAATATCATGCATTTTAATAAATCAAGATTAATAAAAAATTTAGCTCAATTCAATTTCTAAATCGTAATAACATGTAAGCATATAAGCACATTATAAAAAACATGTTAATACTCTTTAACTAAATGTGATTCTCAGAATCACCCTACACTGTTTCTAAGACAACAAGTAAACATATCATTGAAAATAGGTCTTGGAAACAATCACCAACTTACCTATTTGGCAAGTTGGGCACCTCATTCTTTAACAAATTTAATGAATTTAAAATGCGGAGGGTTAGGAGTATCTTTTCTATCTTTTGGGGTGACTTTACTTTTTACCTCATTTGAGCTCATAATTGATCTAGGTGCGCAATTTTTCTTGGCTAGATCGTATCCTCTCTTCCTTTGATTTTTGCCATTTGATGATTCCCTTTGCACGTATCGCTTGTGGTTTTCTGGTGATATCCAATCTTGGCTTTAGCACTGCTTTTCTCTTAGCACATATTTCTTGTGGTTCCTTTACAACTTCACCTCCTGCCTTTGGTGCATCTTTTCACTTTGCACATGTCGCTTGTGGATCTCTAGTGATATCTTGTTTTGACTTTGATATAAACTCTTTAATTATTCATTTAGGTCCACTTCCGACATTTTGTAATTCTACACAAGACATTTCAACAATCTTCTTCGGTATCCATTCCATTTTGGATCTGTCCTTATTAGACATAAACTTAGGGTTACGAAACGGACATGATACTTTAAAATGCCCAACCTTATTGCAATAATAACATCTCAAATCTGATTTATCATAAAAAGTACGAGATGTAAAATATAAATCATTTCTAACAATAGAAGCATAATTATCACTGACCTGTGATGAAAGATGAGACGATGAAGTATATCCACTTTATCTAGAAAAATCATTTTCAGAATTTCTCGAAATAGACTTAAGGTAGGATTTTGATTTTTTTAAATTTTTCTTAAGTAAATCGATTTTAGAAACAAAATCTGACATTTGCTTAGAAATCATATCACATTTATTTTTTAAAATTCTATTTTCATTTTCAAGAGAATTCACTTTAGAGAGCAAATTATTAATTTCAAAAATAACTTCCGAAAACTCTTTTCAACCACAATAATCATCCAAATGAACTTTAGATTTTCGAACATTTTTTCCACAATTTTCAAAAGAAGCGATTTTTCTTTTTAAACTCAAGCTCTCTTTAGCAAAAAATAGTGTGAAAGAAAGTAATTTTTCCATAAGAATATGGACACTTTCATTATCATCATCTCCATCACTACTACTAAAATCACAAGAATCATAAACCATATTATCATATATGCATTTACCACTATCAAAAGAAGATACACAAAATACATCATCCATGGTGTATGCACGTGACCGGTTTAGCTAGGATGTTAAACCTAACGAGCTAAAACCAGCTCTGATGCCAATTGTTGGCCCAGTAGAATACCCAAGAGGGGGGTGAATTGGGTAATTAAAAAATATATCAGAATAGAACTTGATAAATCAAATAATTAATTTTATTCCTAAGTTAATTATTATCTTTATAACACAGCGGGATAATATTATCAATCTAAGTGCACACTCAAACAACAAAAATAGAAAAGTAAATATTGCAGCATATTAAGATATATCTTGGTTCACCAAGTTACTCTTAGCTAGTCCAGTCCTCCGAGCCCCACGGAGATTCGCACCCACTAATTCTCAAGATCCCTTTAAAGGTAGAAACCAAACCCACACACCGATTCTTTTACAGGCTCATAATCAATCTTTACAATTTCTTTTTCTCAAGTTAAGGAATAACTTCTACGTTTTACAGGGTAAAAAATAACCTATCTTTTTATAGATTAAAGATTAACCTAATTCTTTTCATCACTACGGCTAAAGAATCAAAATCTCACAAAACACTCCAATTATTCTTTTCCCAAGTAAAGATGGAACTTTTATAAATCACTCACAATGCAATTCTATCTAGGAAGAATCACTACGTCAATCTCTTTACAGGAAAAGACTGAAACCCGACTACCATTAATTAAATACCCTCAACAGTATTTAATCCGTCATAATTCACCAATACAAAAATTCATAAGAAAATCTCACTCGGAACTTCTACCATCCCAGATAAATAATAACTCAATTAATATCCCAACTAGTGTTAGAAAAACGTGAGATACAAAAATCTGATTTGACAAGATATAGGTAGCAAATTTGAGCACGTAATCAGATTCAAGAAATTGTTTGTAAAAATATTTTCTTTAAAAATCAGAAACAATTTCTAAGATTAATTTTCAAAATATAAACAAGTAATGCAATGAAAGAATATAATTGGAAAGATTTCACCCGGAATCCACAGAATAATCAGATAAAGCAATATAACTTTAGATCCGGTAACAGTAAATATTAATCACAATTGATCTTCAAGATCACTCTTAGAATAACTCACAAATTCTTAGAAAGATGACTCTTAGAAAAACTCACTCCTATGATATGATATGATTTCTCTTCTTTATTCCTTAATTGCTAATAAAATTCGCAGGTCTATTTAAAAGAATATGTAATCAGCCTTCTAACGGCTAATTTATAAGTGTCATGACAATTAAAATCTCTTTATAGACCCCTTATATAAAAAAGACTTCATTTAGGTTCAATTTCGCTTTAAAACAACTTTCAAATCACTCAATTAAATCCTCAAAGTATTTCTCAATCTCAATTAACAAGAATTGAAACTATTTCAAGTACCAAATTGAGAAATATTAATATTTAATGTACCAAATCAATAAGATTTGATTAATATATGAACCATATCTTAAATATCACCAAATCCTTTAAATCTCTCTCAAATCCTAATAAAAAATGGCTACTTTTAGATATGATTTCGGAATCCACATGATCCTGAAACGGAGCCACCAGTCGACTGCCCAGTCAACTGGGGCGATTTAGGGAGTAGCTAATGCAGTTCATCGGTCGACTGCTCGGTCGACTCTTCGATTCAGAGAGTTTGTCATGCTTTTAACGGTCGACCGCTCGGTCGACTCGCAGATTCAGAGAGTTCAGCCACTATTGGCCGGTCGGCTCCTCAGTCGACTGCTACCTTCTGAATCTTTTCTCTGATCTCATTTTTTACTCATTTTCTTTTACGATTTCGCCCCTTTATCAATTTTCTCTTTTAAATAAGTTCTACTAATATTCTTATATTTCGTTTAAATCATTCAATATTATTTCTTTTCAATTTCACATAGGAGCAAATAATTATACTTAACCAAAACACACATAAAAGTTAAAATTCATTTTGTGTTATGTCTGTGTTCCTAAATGAGATATTAAGAATTAAGATTCACCTGAGTTGTTTTTTCAAATTTTTTTAAACTCTTAATACTTCATCATCATCTTGATATCTTCATTTAGCATCCATTCAATTTGACGTCTTTATTATTGGAACTTTGAATCACTGAAACACTCAATTAAAGTATTAGTTCCACCGAAATATCAACATTTAATTGTTTAGCAAAATCTTAGGATCAACAATATTGTTTAAAAATTATATGTAACTAATTGATGTAGATAGAGAAATTTATTTTATTAAATGATTGAAGAGGGAGAGAAAGATGAAGAGATAATGTTACGTATAATTAGTTATAATGAAAATAACCTTAAATTAAAATATGGATAAATTTCAGCGAAGGTTTTAATCATTTTCATTGAAAAAATTTACAATGATATCCCTTATCATTTGGAAAATATTTCCGACTCTCACTTCTTTTGATATTAAATATAAAATTACATATTTATCCTTAATACTATATTATTAAAAAATTAATTAAAACTATCTAATAAAAAATTACTCTTATAACCCTCTTAAATATATTTATGATTTTTTTAAATACTTTTGAAATATTATTAAAAAATTAATTAAAACTATCTAATAAAAAATTACTTTTATAACCCTCTTAAATATATTTATGATTTTTTTAAATACTTTTGGGATCAAATGATAGTTTCTACATTTTTTAAGTATTTAAAAAGTACTTCGTACTGATTTTTAGAATTTAAAATTATTATGAGAATTAAAAATTGTTGATTTATGTAATACATTTTCTATTCTATTTTTTTTTTCCTTTTTGGAATCAAACGATAGTTTTTTGTATTTTTTGAGTACTTAAAGAATATTTGCTGCTGAAATTTTTAAATTTAAAATTACTCTAAAATTAAATATTTTTTATCTATGAAATTTAATTACGCTTCATATATAAATTTTTTAATTTAGTTTTTTTTTTTTTGAATTATTTGGTGAAGTTTTCAAATGAGATTTTAATTTACTAATACTATTTGTAATTATAATTATATTTTGACATTAAAATAATTATAGATTTTAATATTATTATTATTATTTTTTTTTTTTGTAAAATTTCCAAAAGGCTTAAAGGAGACTTATTGATGAAAAAAGAAAAAAAAAAACATAAAATCTTAAGAAGAGGTGGTAATAATTAATAAAAATAAATAAAAATTCACTAAAAGATTTGAATGAGTTATTCTCAAATCTCATTGAAAGCTTCTATCTCCTTCTATTTTTATATATTAGTATTACACTATTAAAAAAATAAAAATTTGTAACTGTCAAAATTAATTTTTTAATCCTTCTAGATTTTTCAGAAAGGTCTTTTTTTTGCCGAAGTTTTCCTAATTTACATAATAAGTGGACAAATTATTTTTTGAACTATTTAATTAATGACATATTTTTTTATAGTTTAATAAGTTATTTGGTTTCAATTTAAATTATGTAAATATATAATCAGTTTTAATTTGTCTTTTGTTAGTTTTTCTATTCAAACTAACAGAAAACACTCTCTGGTGCACTGCACATGGTTTTTTTAAAGCTATAATAGGCTTTTTACAGTTTTTTTTCTTTTTTTCTTTTCCTTTCTTTTTTTCTTTTCTTCTTCTTTGTTGGCCTTCTGCACCGTTGTGCTTCTCTCTCTGCGGCTAGATCTAGGCCATTCTCTCCGGCCAAATCTCAACCGAAGCACATCCATCCTTGCCGGCTTGGCGTAAACTTGAGCATATGAAAAACAAGTGGCTCAGTCCTCACACCAGAACCTTACCTCCACTTCCACCTCCACCTCCACCTCCAAACGTCGATGCTGTCAAGTCCGGCGATGAGAACGCAGAGACGAACGAAGTAGCTACGAAGATCACGCGTGGCGAGTTGGATTTGATTTTCAGTAAGGAGGCGACGGCGTCATCTGAAACGTCCAAATCGATTTGAGATTTGGATTTTGCTTGCCTATAGAATGTTGATATTCGGATTTCGCGATACCCAATTGCTAAAACAATTGAATCGACTTCGATTTTTTCTCCATTTACGAGTTCGACAGTGTTGTCGGAGAATCTCTTGATTCCGATATTAAGGATTCGGGTTTGATCTTTTCCAGAACACCAATTTCGATTTTGATTTTTTTCTCCATAGTGATTTCGATTTCAGTTTCAATTCGATTTCGATTGAGTCCATGGATGAAAGATGGAGAGAGAAAAAGGAAGGGAGATAACGAAATGGAGAATCTCAAAGAGTTTTTGGAATTGTTTGAATCTCTTTTCTGTGTTTGTTGGTTGTCTTGGTGGTGGCGTAGGTGATGGCTGAGTTTGGTGGAGGTGGCAGCGGCTGTGGACGTCTCCAACGGCGAGGGATTGAAATAGGGGTAAATGGCCTAGATCCAACAGATCCAACGTCTTCTTCTTTATGCTCCGGAGAGAATGGCCTGGTGGTGGCGACGCGTGCTTGCTTCTTTGAGCTTCTTCTTGTGAAGCCTCTTTCTCTGAGCCCTAGTGAGCTTCCGAGTCCCACATTCACCCTCATCAGTGCTTGACGAAGAGGAACTCATGAATCTTTGGGGGCAATGGCGGTAAAGAAGCTGCGAGAGGAAAGAGGGGGAGAGAGAGAGGTCAGTGACTCAGTAAAGGTTGAGGAAAAAAAAAGAAAAAAAAAAAAAACCAAAAAAAACATGTGCACCGTACATGAGAGTATTTATTTTAGTTTGGATGAAAAAATTAATTGAAGGACCAATTAAAATCAATTATATATTTAGAGAGTTTAAACTGAAATGTGTATTTTATCTTTTTATAAATTTAGAGAGCTTAAAAAGTATTTTATCTTTTTATAAATTTAGAAAATTCATTTACCATAAAAAAAAATAAAAATATGAACATTCCCAATGTCTGAAAAACTTTTAAAAAAATTAGGGAAATTTTTTGAGACTCCCATTTACAAAAAAAAAAAATAAAAAAAATAATAATAATAATAATTTTTTTTTTAAGGACCAACTTTTTTTGGCTCAACACAAAAGTACCAATAAATATACGTTTCCTAGATTAGTACCCTTATATAGTTGCACAATTTACAAGAATTATCACTTGAGTTCTTGACCTAAAAAATATATTTTTAAAACTTAATTTCTGAAAACTAATCAGTTGATACTTATTTATCAAAATGGGGTAAAACGCAAATTGGAAATGCATTTTCAGAAAAACGCATTTCCAAAATGCGTTTTTAAAAAACAAAAAAAAATTGAAAAACACATTCATAAAATGCGTTTCTCAAACAAAAAACAAAAAAATAAAAAAAATAGAAATGCATTTTATGAATGCGTTTCTTCAAAAAACAAAAATAAAAAATAGAAACGCAGAAGCTTTATGCGTTTCTTAAAAACGCAAAAAGCTTCTGCATTTTTATTTCCCATTTCCCCAACCACCGCATTCTCCTTCATTTACGATTTCGAACGGCAAACAGTAGAGAGAGGGCTTTTCCCAACCACCGCCGTCGTACCTACTGCTACCGCCATCGCCATTCTCCAGTCGTCTGTGCAGATTAGGTAAGCGTTTTTTTTTTTGGTTTGTTTTTGGCTTTTTTTCGCGTATATGTGTGTATATATGTGTATATATACGTGTGTATATGTATGTGTGTGTGTGTGTATGTGTATGTATGTGTGTGTGTATATATGAAATGTATATATACGGTTTTTTTGAATTCTGGTTTATTTTGCGATTTTTCAAATTTTTTTTTTAAATGTAGATCTCGGCCGTCACCCACTCCTCTGTCGCCGATCTCGCTCCTCCGTCGCCAATCTAGCTCCTCCGCTGCTGTCTGTCTCGTTGTGGTTAGTAAACCAATTTTTCTTTTTTCTTTTTCCTGGTTTTTTCTTTTTTTTTTTTCCATGCCAACACTATATTCCCATCCAACACTATATTCCCATCGCAATTAGAATTTTTAATTGGACAATTTAATTTTTTTTAGTAACATGATTGATAATCATAATAATATCTTACATGTTTTGTTTTGATTTGTGAAATTGTAGTTGTTTGTAATGGAGAATATTACATTATATCTGTATTGGGGTGGAAAGATATTGGAAGGAACTGAGTTTGGGGTGTCGTATAGTATGTCTGTGGTCAAATCGTTGGATGTTTGTCAGGGGATTAGGTTAAACGAATTAATTGCGATGTTACGACCTTATATCTTCGAGGATGGAGTTGATGGAATATTAAAGTTACAGTGTAGATTGCCGATAGATACTATTGATCCTAGGAATTATAGACACATGTTGTATTCAATCGATGACGACGCGACATTAGACCATGTGCTTCAGTTAGCTTTTAAGTTGCCCTCACTACTTGGTGTTGAGGTGTATATTGAGGTAGAGTAAGCTTTTGATCACGCTCCAATATTTTTTTCCCAAGCTGGTCATTTTACTCAATTTTTAACTCAAAATTTCAATCCTTATCCCCATACAGTGATTGATCATGATGCAGGCACCAGCTTTGCCACTCCATACCAGCATCATTTGCCAATTAGTCCACCGCACGACAACGATTGCGGTAGGTATGATGGGAATGTGGAGGGTGGGATGAAAACAATCGATAGTTTCCACGATGTCGAACAAACAGAGGTAGATGGTGCTTTTGCGTTAGAGGAAGAGGAGAATGGTGGGGATGAAGATGAAGATATGGATGTCGAGCCGACAAGGGAAGGGAGTGAACAGTTATCGTTGCACAAGGTTCCTTCATTCTATAATCAGTTGGAATGGGGTGATGATGATGACATGGCAAAGTTTGAGCCAAAGTTGCGAAAGAATTTTTGGACCCCGGAAATGGATGAATTCAATTGTGGCATGGTCTTTAAGGACAAGAAACATATTCAGAATGTCGTGAAGTATTACTATGTTATTAAAAATAAAGAGTATTGTGTGGTGGAGACGAACCTGAAAATTTGGTCGATTAGATGCAAGCATGGTTGCGGGTGGAGGATGCAGGCGACTCTAAAAAAGAGTCATGGAATATTCCAGATTACACAGTACAACGGGCGACACACGTGGTTCTATAATCATACGGCCTTGGATCATGAAAACTTGGATTCAGGTGTCATTTCTGACATGATACTTGGACAGGTCGAAGAGGATCCAGAAGTGAAGATGAGTGTTATCATTGTGTCCGTGATAGAGTCTAGGGGATTCACTATCTTCTATCGAAAGGCTTGGTTGGCTAGATCTAAAGCCATTGAGATCTTGTTCAGCGATTGGGATGAATCGTATCGAAAGTTGACGAAATTCATGTCGGTGTTGCAGCACTTTAATCCTGGGACAATTGTCGAATAGAGTATCGTTTCGACTGCTGCAACTGGTTATTCGACATTCAACATGGTATTTTGGGCATTCCAACCTTCTGTGGTCGGATGGAGATATTGTCGACCTGTCCTCACGATTAACGGGACTCATATGTACGGTAAGTACGAGGGAAAGATCTTGATCGCTATTGGGATGATACCGGCCAATAAATATTATCCTTTAGTGTTCGCGGTGGTACCGACGGAGGCCCACCCCTGTTGGTTTTGGTTTATTTTGATGTTGAAGCATCATATTGTTAAAGATCGTTCGGAGGTCACGTTGATATCTGACAGACATATTGGCATTATTAGTGTGATCAGAACATTATGGCTTAATCAACCGAACGAGCCCGCTCAGTATCATCGATTTTGTTTGCGATATCTTTGTAGCAATTTTAACAACATCTTTAAAAATCAACATGTAAAAGATCTTGCTTGGAACGCGGGTGCTGCAATACAAGTTCAAAAGTACAACGCCATCATGGACCAGGTCACACGATGATGGTAAACGTTGGGGCGTGTTGACGACCAACTATGCCAAAGTATTCAACAACTGTTTGAAAGTTATAAGGAATATCCTAATTACAACTGCCGTTTCGATAACTTTCTATAGGTTGGTCAAATACTTTGATCTCGGTCGACAGGAACCTCTAAAGGACATGGCCATGGGTTTTGGGTACGTAAAACATGTCATTGAGAAAATTCAGAAATCTCAAGCGAAGTCCAAAACATACAACGTCCAAATATTCAATCGGTAAAGTTTTTTAACTTGCAATTTATTAATTTATTAATTGGTAATATATTTTTTAAATAGACCATAATACAAATAATTTAACTGATCATCTAATTTGATTTATAAATATATTCAATAATAGGGAGAATGCACGTTACCATGTGAAAACGAGAAGAACTTTGTCCAGTGGTATTGTTACACACAAAGTTACTTTAGGTGATAAACCTGATTGTACTTGTGGGAAATATAAGGCCTTCAGATATCCATACTCACACATGCTTGCGGTGACGGAGTATTGTGGCACAAATGCGTTTCGCTACATTGTTGACGAGTACACAATAGCGAACTTGCTGAAAGTTTGGGAGTCATCGTTTGAACCGATCATTCATGAGGACTATTGGGCCGATGGTTAACTTTTTGATCCTTCTTCCTAACAAGAATAGACTTCGAGTTGTGAAGCACGGACGACCTAAATCCACTCGCATTCGAAATGAGATGGATGTGTCGCAGCGGACAATGACAAATCGGTGTGGGTTGTGTTCTCAAACTGGATATGATAGACGGACATATCCATCCCGACTCCAATGAGATAACAATTGTAATAGAGACTCCAATTTTATTTTTTATTTTTTTAATTTACTTTATGGTTGAAACAACATTCGTATTGTGTTGTATTATATTGTCGTTTAGTTGATAAACATAAAATTTATTTCTTATATTACTATTTCATGAAATTTTAGTTTCAGATTATTTCTGTTATGGCTGAGCCTGGTCCCGTCGATCAGTCGTTACTTTATTTGCAGAGAGACCACATATCTGTGACTGTCTAGGAAGAACGCGAAGTGCAGGTCATATTAAAAAAATATTTACCCAGTCTATTGATTTGTTTTTATTTAGTAATTTTTAAATTAATTGTCTTTTAATTTATATTTTAGCATTCTTCTCGGCTTAACTACTCTGGAGCAGGACGGTTTCCAGGGAAATGGACGAAACATGTACCTGGTCGCGTGGTACAGTTAATACAAGCTGTCAGACTTTATGGAGCTTTTTGGTTAAGGAAGAAATAATTAGACCATGCATTGATTACTGTGCTGGTTGAAAAATGATGTCAAGAGACGTATACGTTTCATCTACCAACTGGTGAGATGACAGTGACACTGCGAGATGTAGCAGTGTTATTTGGGTTGCCCGTGAACGGAAGACCAGTTACCGGGCCTGAGGACACATTACCGATCGTACATTGGCAGGAACTTTGCCAAAATCTCCTCGGTCACACACTTCCGGATGACAAAATCAAGGACGGTTGCCTGAACCTGAAATGGTTACTGTCCACTTTCGATCGTGTACCCGTCGACGCCGACGAGGGCATTATACAGTGTTACGTTAGGGCGTATTGCCTGATATTGATCGGGACAGTATTGATGCCTGATAAATCTAATAATTTGGTTAAGTTAGCGTACGTACCACTGTTGTGCGATATGTTTGGGTCACATCAGTATAGTTGGAGCATTGCCACTTTAGTAGTACTGTATAGAGAGCTATGCAAGGGATGTCGTAAGGAGACCAAAAAAATATCGGGACCTCTATTTTTATTACAGTGTTGGGCATGGAAATGACTCCCGAGACTACGACACGTGTCTCTCTCTACTACTGGCGATTGGATGAGTGACCTACAAATAGGGGACTTGAGGTTCCCAAGCGACCCTTGGGGGTTTCAGTACGTTATTATATAACAAATGTTTACGCATTTCAAATATTTCATTTTATGTAGTAATAATTAATTTTTATGGCTGTATACAATTGGAAAGTATGTTTTAATTTGGATAGCGAGCCGATGCACATATTGATTGTGTATCGTGATCAATTAGATCGTCTACAGGATTACGAGGTCAGTTATAGATTTCCGTAAGATGTTATTGATGTTCATTTATGATTATATTTATTATTTAATTAATTTATTTATATGTTGTTTGTAAGGTGATTTGGATGCTGTATCCAACTAACCTCGTAGAGTAATCACCAGCATATTGTCGGGATGGCCAAACAATTTGAATAAAGTCTGTGCCCCTAATATGCTACGAAATCGTAGAGTACCATTACCCTCATCGTACGCTACAACAGTTTGGATTTTGCCAAGGAATTCCACAGCTAAGCGATACATATATAAGGATTTTCATTTGAATAGCCGGAGGGAAAAATTTGGTACAAACTGGTCGATAGTGCATGAGGCACATATACGGGTATGGGATAGCTGACGACCACTTGATTTGAGTAACCTTCAGGTTGGTACAAGTATCCTTGATGATTACATGCCCTGGTACTGGGGAGTCACCAGACGGTTTATAGTGAACCCATCTTACCGACCGAACTTCGGCTATCATGTAGTAGGAGGTCGTCCGACGATAGAGGTATAATTTAATTATAACATATATTTATTATTTTGTGTAATGTTCATTTACTTAGGTGCAATCAACTTTATGTTGCAGGAACCAAATATTTCAGCTTTGATGCGTATGAGCGAGCTTGCAATTCGAACAAGACAACCAGGAGATTTTGAATGGGTTACACACTTATCGTACGACATTTGTTCCTGGGCCTATCGTCGGCATTTACCATACCAGATGCCGAGTGACGTTGGTCCAGGACATGAGCGCATACTAGATCCGCCGTTGAAGTCGTCTTCCAGGTTTTCCGTAAACCAGAATGATGACGTGTACCGATGAGACGAGGTAGTAATGGACGACGCTAGTGCCGAACCATCTACCTACGAGATGGATGATTTCTTTTCAGATTATGGCACCGAATTGGGAGCCAGTTTCGGACTGTCAGTGGGTAACACATTTGTCACCCCGATGATGGAGCATCCATCATCGAGCTCAGCATCTATTCCTAGTATGACACATGGTGTACCCAGAGGAATTCAAAGACATGTGTCGTTGGTCCCATGGGAGCCAAACGATGAACATTTGTTGCCCATCGTGGAGGAACCGAGATATGCATCTACCATGGACTTGGGACACATTACTCAAGTTGATCATCTTCAGGTAGATGACATGGAGGAACTTCCACTTCCTTTACGGCGGCAACGGAGAAACATCAAACGTAGGAGGTGTGGTACATAAAAACCCAATGACGATATGTACAATGTATTATAATTTGTAGAAATGTATTATATATTCATGCGCATTTTTTTCCTATTCCAACTAGTGTAAAGGTGTAATTTTATTTTCATTTCAATTAGTGCAATTTTTTTTTTATAAAAAAAACGCATATGTTATTTACGTTTTTTGTGGGATCATTTTATACTAATCACAAAATGGTTATTCTAAGCCGAATTTGGTAGTTTTCGAGTGTATTAAGTAATATTTAATTGCATTTTAGTTGTTTTTATGTAAATCAGGTGTACGAATATGAATGAGCAATAAACAAGCAAAACGGTGAAAAAGCGTCGAAGAAAAGTTAGAAAAACTATCAATACAGCAGTCTCACCGCCGAGGCAGTGAGAATACACTCTAATTTTTTCCCCTTTTTCCTCACGCCAACACCGTCATCTCACCGCCTAGGTGGTCATCTCGGCGGTGAGAAACGCAAAACGCTTTTGTGTGTTTAATAAAAAAAATTCAAAAAATTGAGAAACGCATTTTATAAATGCATTTCTATTTATTTTTTCGGTTTTTGTTTGAGAAAAGCATTTTATAAATGCGTTTCTATTTTTGTTTCTTGAGAAACCCATTTTACAAATGCGTTTCTAGTTTTTTTTTTTTTTTTTTTTTGAGAAACACATTTTATGAATGCGTTTTTCAATTATTTTTTTTGTTTTTTAAAAACGCATTTTGGAAATGCGTTTTTCTAAAAAACGCATTTCCAATTTGCGTTTTACCCCATTTTGGTAAATAAGTATCAACTGATTAGTTTTCAGAAATTAAGTTTTAAAAATATATTTTTTAGGTCAAAAACTCTTTTTTTTTTTTTTTTTTCAAATCTCCTAAAACTAAACAAAACATATTTCTAAAATTTCATTTAATTTTCCAAGTTTGACTCAAATTTTGTTTTTTTAATAAAAAATTCACTTAATTTTTTTTAAAATATAATTTTTTTTTTGGTAAAATATCATAAATACCCTTATTACGTTTCACTTAATTTTATTTTTGTAATATTCACAGATTTTTTTAGAATTCCACCAAATTTTAATTTTTAATAAAAATTTACTCAATTTTATGTTTTATTCATAATATATATATATACACCAAAAATATTGTTAGATATATTTCTTTATGTGTGTACAAAAAACGATTTCCACTGTTTTTTTTTTTTTTTTTGCAATTCCACTGATTTTTTTTTTTTTTTTTATAAAATCCACTAAATTTTATTTTCCAATAAAAATTCAATTAAATTTAATTTTTATTCAAAAAATATATCTTTTTTTTTTTCAAATAAAATAAATACCCTTACATAATTTCACTGAATATTTGAACATTCCATTTAATATTATTTTTAGTTCCATTCTACTAAAAATTATAAAACATTAAAATTAACAATGTAACATCGTCTTGAAATTAAATCAACTAAAAATTTAATAAAAATTTTTAAATTTAAAAAATACTAGACTTGGAGTTGAAATATAATTGAAAAATGTAATCTAAGTAGAAATCGACTAAAAAGTAATGTAAGTGAATATCCACCAAAAATAATCTCAATGGATATCTACTGAAAATAATCAAAGTGAAAATAAATGCCAAATCAATAAAAAATTCTAAATCCTTTAAACCAAATGTATTCCCAAAAAAAAAAAAAAAAAAAAAAAAGGGAAAAAGGAAAAACAAAATTAAACGGTAGTGGCGGTGGAGCCAGGGAAGGTAGCTTGGTGGTGATGATAAAAAAATTAAGAAATCTCTATTGAAGAACAAATTTGCTCACATCTAACTAGATCTAATCTAAAGTGGATATTCACTGAAAATAATCTAAATGGATGGATATCTACTGAAAATAATCAAAGTGAAAATCAATGCCAAATTAATAAGATATTCAAAATCTTCTAAGCCAAATGTATTTTTAAAAACTAACAATACAAAAAAATTGGTGACGGTAGCAAGGAAGATGGAGATGACAACGAGGAAGAGATAGAGACAACAACGACTATCGAACAAGGCAGTGACAACAAAGATCGAATGAGGCGGCAGCGGCGAAGAAGGATGAAGAATCAATAACGGTGGTGGCGAAGAAGATGAAGAATCGGTCAGAAGTACTGACGTTTAGATTTGCCTAGATCTAGCCTAGATCTAGGCTAGATAGATTAGATCTAATCCAAATCTAACCATATCTAGAGTAGATGTGGATGGAAATGAAAGAAATAGGACGATGATGGTGACGAAGAGATGGATAGGATCGAATGAGGAGATGATGGAGACGAAGAGATGGAAATGACAACGGTTGTTTTAGCGGTGAGAGGACGAGGAAAGGATGTAGAAACAACGCTAGTGTTAGCAGTGATAGCATCGACATCATGGTAGCGACGAACATCCATGTGGCGGCGATGATATTGTACTGAAGAGAGGTCGGCAATGGAGTTTCAGATAAAAAATGATGGAAGAACATCAAATGAAGTAAGAGCTTTACTGGGAGAGAAGATTTAGGTTTGGGAATTAATTAAGGGTAAATTTATCATTAAAAAAATATTAAAATTAAGGAGTTAGTGTAATTGTTTTAAAAAAAAAAAGGGTTATGAACATTATTTTATTTAAGAGGTCCTTAAAAAATTGTTTTATTTTAAAAGAGGAGTTTTAGAAGAAAAATTCAATTAAGAATGGCTATAGCAGCGCTAGAGAGAGAAAGTCAGGAGAGAGCAAAATCTTAGCATGTTTCAAATGAGAGATCAAGTGAAGAAGCTGAACTATTGGAAAGAAGCACTAAGAAGGTAAAGAATGACTATATTCAAGATCAAGAAACTGTCACACCCCAACTCGGGCCCCCATCACCTGAGGCCAGACATAATATTGATTTGATGTTACCTGACCAACAATAATTATATATAAACATTTACCGGCACAGGTTTTAAAAAATATATTTACCAACTCAAAATTCGAAGATACACATATCTCAAATATCCCATAACAAAACTACAAAAAAACCAAACCCTTTGTGATTCACATATGTCCTGCCAATCTAAAAAAATGACACCACTCTCTTACTTTACCTAACGCCAGTAGTGTACTCATCTCTAGCTGATGTACCTAAAATAAAATATTTTATCGGTATATTGTCTTTATAATATAAAAACAATTTATGTATCAAATACATTTGTCAGAATCCACTTTCCAAATTAGAATATAATCATACTGAACAATATCAAAATTTACAGATATTATCAAGGCTATAGAAACTGAATATAAATCAACCAACTAAATCACTTTTATATAATAAAACACCAGAAACATACTTCCCTATTAACCATAGGATCGTTTCACCTTACGATCAAGAGTTTTAACGGTACCAAAACTTGTATACCGGTGCAGTCTAATGATACCATCAGTATCAGGGTCATTCAATATCTTCAATGGTAGGAACCAACATGTGGTATAAACCACCATATCATAATGATAATCGTCATTGTCAACAACAACAATAATAACTACCATTTGCATGACTTGCTCTCTTATCAAGTTACAACACAAATAATATCCTATAGGACATGTCCTCTGTTAGGACCAACAACATCCTATAGGACATGACCTTTTATCGGGATCACACTATGACATAATAGTATAATAAATAAAAGTCATTTTTTACATTTAAAAATTTACTCAATCCACGTAACGTTACAAAACCGTTCATTTTAATAAATATTTTCTTTATCACAATTTAGTTCGAAAATATAACTTGACAATTTACATAGAAGACAATACACTCACCTTGATAATCGCACCGCTAATAGGCTATAGTTGAAATATTGCCGTAATCGGCGTTGCTTGTGAACCTAACAACGACAGAACCTAAACTAAGAATTTATCTAAATAAATCTAATATGTAATGCAATTCATTAAATGCGTGATACTAAAATGAAAATTTTCTCATTCCATTTTTTTTTAATTATACAAAATTTATTAGACGTCTCATTTCTTAAGTCAATATTAACTATATGAATTATTATAACAACAATTACAAAAATTTTCTAATTATATAAAATTTATTAAAATTAAAAATTCTATTTTCTTAGCCTAATATTAATTATACAACTAAAATACTATAGTTACATTTATAAATTTATCTATTAATAATTTAACTACAGGAAAAACATATTAACTAATTATTAACAATATTACTAGGCAATGAAATACAAAAATTTATCATTCTAATCGAAATTTTATTTTTTTTATTAAATGTTTCACAATTTAAATATTTTTATTTATAAATATAAATTCATTACATTCTTTAAACCCACGTATATATATTTTTTGCATATAAATATACATGTATATTATTATCTTTATTTTTAAGGGATTATTATGATATTTAAAAATCTGATTCTAAACACTTTGGGGGTTAAATGTTAATTTTAATTTAAAATTTTAAAATTTTAGGGATTAGTATGTTATATTTAAATATAATTTTAAGAGTTTTGGGATATATTAAGAGGTTGCGTCATGGAATTTCCTGGTAGATGGGATGATCATTGGACGCTGATGGAGTTTTCTTATAACAATAGCTATTATTTGGCAATTGAAATGACATCGTATGAAGTGTTGTATAGTAGAAGATGTAGAACTCCAGTTTGTTAGATTGAAGTTGGGGAACAAAAATTATTGATACCTTAGATAGCTCAGATGACGGTGAAAAAGGTGAAAGTAATTCTGGAAAGGCTAAAGATTGCTCAGAGTCGACAAAAGAGCTATGCTGACAAGCATAGATGTGAGCTGGAATTTGAAGTAGGTGATTGTGTATTTTTACGTATATTTCCATGGAAAAGTATCATGAGATTTAGGAAAAAGTAAAAAATAAGTCTGAGGTGCATTGGGCCGTACAAGATTCTAGAAATGATTGATACAGTGGCATATCGACTAACCCTACCGCCAGAATTGTCAGATTGTATGGTGTGTTAGTTTCCATAGTGTCGAATAGAGATCTGAAATTTACATCAAAATTCTGGCCGAGTCTTCAGGTTGCTCTGGGTATCAAATTAAGATTCAATACAACTTTTCATGCTCAGACTGATGGTTAATCAGAGTGAATAATTCAGACATTAAAGGATGTAGAGGGTGTTGTGGCCTTTTAGGCTGTCAAGACAAGTGTTGGTCAAGAAGGGTGAATTTTGTAGTTTTGATATGAAATATTTTGGGATATGTGAAATCCTAGAATTTTGAATTTATAATATTAAAATTATCAAGTCGAAGTCACATCTATTTTTATTTTTATCATAGTGGCACAACGGGAGTGTGGTGGTGGAGTGATATATCTTTTACTTCTATTTCTTCGTTAAAAAAAAAAAAAAAAGAAACCAAGTGGCAGCTTGGGAGACCGAGTCGTTACAGAAACAACAGAGATTGAAACTAATATCTTTGGAAGCAAAACTTCAAGACAAATGGAGGATGAAACACCAGTCTCAGTGGAGCAAAACAACAAAAAATCATTTAAGGATGTATTGAATGGATACCCAGAACAAAAGAAAAATGAAATGGGTAATGTGCACTTCGATGAAGAGGAGGATAACTGAGACAATATCTACATGGAAATAGGAGAGAAAAGATCAAATAATGATGAAGATGGCATCCCGGAGATATAAATCCCAGACCAACTACTATATCAAAGCGAAAATGGCGAGGTACGCTTATCATAAGATTATTGGAAAACAAATATTGGCTATAGGACGCTATGCTTGAAAGCGAGAGTGATATGGAAACTACAAGGTGAATGCAAAATAATTGACCTCAACCATGGATACTACCTTGTCAAGTGCGATAGGATTTGAGATTCTCAAAAAATACACACCGAGGGACCATGGATTATATTCGACCACTACTTGAAGGTGTGAAAATAGGAAGCAAAATTTCAACCAGCGGATGCAGAAGAGACAAAAACGACAATGTAGGTGAGGCTACTGGAATTGCTTGTAGAGTTCTATAAACCACTGGTATTATTCAGTATAGGGAGAGCCATAGGGAAATCCATCAAGATGGATGGGAACACAGTTGCATCAATATGGGCAAATTTGTACAGATTTGTACGAAAATAGACTTCAATCAACCTTTGATTCCTCATTTCAAGATTCGGGAAAAGAGGTATAAGATTGAATATGAGACATTACATGCTCTATGCCAAAAATATGGAAGATTCACATACAAATATGAATACTGTGTGTACAAACGGGAAGGCGAAAACAACCGGGGGGCGGTAGTGCACGACGATGAAGCTGAATTTTAGGCAAAGAGCAACAAACAGATGGTAGGAATCGATTCCACAACCTCGAATGGTCATATGACCGTTGGACTATAGAAGGTGAGTGGAAACACTATGGTGGAAGGCAACGAACTATGTTCTGGTAACGTACGAGCGTGTACATCCATTGTTTTTCTGGAAGAAGAAGATAATAAGGCTAGATTTGAGCCCTCGTTTCTGGTCAGAAAAATAAGAAAATTTCTGGCCTAAAGAGGGTATGGAATTGGGCCAACAAATAAAACAAATCATGTGAACAATGTGGGCCAAAGAGGGAGGAAGTCCAGTAGGCTTGACCTGCTAAGGAATGGGCCTGCAACTCAGAATTTAAATGTAATGAAGGCAACCCAAAAGGATGAAACCATAAGCCCACTAAATAATAATGCTATGGGCAAGAAGCAGAGGAATATTTCCTCGACCAGAAAAGTACTACACAAATTAACAATTGAGTTTACTCCTAGGGAAGAACACTATGAAAAGTTAGGTCCTGAATTTTTGCAGGCCATGAATACTCATTCGAGTACTATTGATATACATATTTTGTAGAAAAATAAACCTTAGGGAGGGAGGATATAGTCAATGAGAAACATCTTTTGGCCATAACTCTTCATCCACAACAACTGAATATTTCACTAACCCTTTAAACCCTAACCTTAGGCCAAACTATGGAAGACCCAAAATCGTTTTTTCTAGAAACGAGATTATCATCCATGATCTTAGAACAAACGGAAGAAATAGTCAACAAAGTGGAAGTGTTCTGGATTTTGGAAGAGGTAAGAATCTCGATCTGGACCATAGAATTGAGCCCGAATTAAGATCCATTTCTAGAAGTTTTGGTGGATCCATCTAGAGCTTGGATGGAGAACAAAAGAAAATGCAGGCTTCTACTAGGCCTAAGAAAGTTGTATCATCTTCCAAACCTACTCAACAAGTTTTCTATGAAGATTATTACATGGAATTGTAGAGGTACTAGAAACAATAATTTTCATAGCTCGTTTAAGGATATTATTCATATACATATACCGTATATAATGATCTTACTAGAAACAAAAGTTGAAATAAATTTTATGGGAATTTTCTTTAATGATTAAGGTTATCCAACTTCTACCCATGTTGACCCTATTGGAAGGGTTGGGTCTTATGGATGCTTTGGATCCCGAAATAGGTTTCCATAAGCCAACTTAATAATAGCAACCAAGCTATACATGTAAAAGTCAAAAATGCAAATTATGACAAATGGATTCTCTTGGTAATTCACACTAGCCCTAATCCTAGATGGCGAAGTGATTTTTCGATGGATATATGTGAGACTACTGGAAACACTAATGTCCCTTGGATAGCAACCGGAGATTTTTAATGATATCGCTAGCCAGACGTAAAAGTCCAGCGCGTACACGTCTTCTGACCTAGCTAGGATGAACAAGTTCAACAAAAATATTGATGAATATGGATTGGTCAATCTCGACTCCATTGGTTCAAAATACACTTGGATTGGAATGAACAGAGATGGTATCAAGATAGGAAAGCATCTGGACTGTGCTCTAGCAAATAAGGCGTAGTGCCCGACCTTCCCTGAGGTTATCGTGGAACTCTCCCTCATATGTATTCTGATTACTCCCCTTTACTTATTCATGCATTTGGTAAGCGTGGAATAGCTATGAATAAGCCATTTCTCTTTGAAGCGATGTGGCTTACTCACCATGATTTTAACAATTTTCTTGAGAATAATTGGGATAAAAGTCTAACTGGTCTAAAAGGAAAACTTAAGAAGTTAACCAAAAAATAAAATAGTGTTTGGAATAAGGAGACTTTTGGGAATCTGTTTAAACGAAAAAGAAATATAGTAGCTAGACTTAAAGGTATTCAAATTGCTCAAGGTAGAAATCATGTTGAATTTCTTAGCCATTCGGAAAATAAACTTAGGTATAAGTATCTTGGTCTTCTAAAGCAGGAGGAAATTTTCTAGGCACAAAAATCTAGAATCCAATGACTTACATTGAGGGAAAAAATAGAAAAATTTTCATAGTATGACCCTTCAAAGAAGAAGAAGAAATAAAATTAATACGTTAAATTCAAAAAATGGATGGATAAAAGACCAAGATAAATTTAAAATCCATGTTAAAAATTTGCTTTTTTGGAGGAAACTAGAAATAATTCAAGATATATTCTGAATGTGGTTTGTCCAAAAATTGATGAGAATTACCATAGTGCCCTGATTGGTAAACCCACAAAAGAATAAATTTGGGAGGCTATGAAATCCATAGATGACCTTAAAGCACCTGGAGCAGATAGATTTCAAGCTATCTATTTTTTTAAAAAAAAAATTGAAAAATTGTTGAAAATGATGATGTTAAATATGTTGTAAACTGTTTCACAAAGGGCAATGCTTGACTATAATAATAAATCTCTAGTAGTTCTTGTACCAAAGGTTAATATTCCTAAAAACATTACCCAATTTAGACCAATTAGCCTATGTAATACAACTTATAAACTAGTGACCAAAATTCTGGTAGCGAGACCTATACTTAACAGAATAGTGGGACTTAATCAAAGTAGTTTTATTCCTGCTAGAATGACTTCTGATAATGTTATTGTTACTCAAGAAGTGATACACTTACTTAGGAGGAAGAAAGGGAAAATGGGGGGTAATTATCATAATTGATCTTGAAAATACTTATGATAGAGTAAATTGGGACTTCTTGGAAGAAACTGTTGGACCTAATGTTTTGATGGACAATTAAATATTGATATTTTGTGAAACTAATATTTTTATTAAGTGGTTTCAGATTTAAGTTCCATATGTTGAAATGAAATATCTGATAAAAAAAAAATCGTTGAAGAATTCATAATGGGTGAAAAATGAAGGCAATAGAGATTTGAAAAATATTGAAGACATTGAAGACAATGAGGTGAAAACAACTCATTGCTTTTATACTCTCAATGCAACCCGAATTATGATTACGTACGACACTTTAAAAATGAATTAATCTTATGTGTGTAGTAAGTTTAGGGTTCTAATATTTTATTTTTATTTTTATTTTTATTATTATTATTTTTTTTTTTTTATGAAGTACTAAGTCATTAAAATATTTTTGGTTAAGGCATCAATTGAAAAAATGGTTTTAAAACTTAAAATGGTGATTTTTCGAGTAAATTTGGTCAACCAACAAAATAGATCGGTAGACTAACCAAAACAATGAGTTTAGGAAGTAGAATAGATGACCTAATGGTCAATTCGGCTAATAGACAAGTTGGGTTGGTCAACTAAAGAATCCAGTAACTAAAAATGAAAATAAAAATAAAAATAACCCACTAGACAATTGATCAACTGACCAAAGTAGTCGGACAACCGATCAGACCAACACAATGACAAAAAATGTAACCGATGTGAAGGGTCAGTCAAGCGGAAAATCTGGTCAATCAACCGAAGGCGACAGTAAAAAAATTTACTGGTTCGTTTTTTGATCAAATCATCTCATTTTTTATGATTTCAAGAGAGTGTTTTGAGGGATTTAAGTGCTATTTAGATATATATCATATATTAAATAAAAACCTAATTAATTGGTCTATTTATTTAATTATTCTTTTAATTAAGGTGATTAATACTTTCTGTTTCTATGGATTTTGTTTTGAAATCATTTTAAGGACCAAAATAAGTTTTCCCAAGAGTATTTTTAATGAAACATATCTATTTTAAATATATATGATATATGGGGTCTTGGGATGTCATTTAAAGTCATAACATTTGAAAACTAGCTGTTGGAGGCCTAGTTCCAGGTCTATTAATATAGACCTACGGGATTGAGTTTGGGTAATCAAGAGCAATCAGATTTTTGATTTCTAAGAGAGATTTTGTCTCTGAAAATTATAAGTGAGATTATTGAAATAATTCTTGATCAAAGGCGCTAAAAGTGTTGGTCACCAGTTTGTGTTTGTTATTGAGTTATCGTAATCGTTTTAAACGAATTCTGATGAAATCTTTCCAAATTATTTATGTTGCTTTTTTAAATTATTTGATTAATTGATCGGATAAATTATTTTGAGCAACATTATTTTCAAATCCCATTTTGTGAAAATCTTTCAAAATGATTCTTATTTAAGAAATCTGATTATTTGCTATTTGTGCTTTAATTTGTTTAAAATCAGATTTGTGCCTTACATTGAATCTATCACTTATTAATTTTGAGACATTAATTGAGTATAATTGTTTTGAGGTGGTAGAAACTCCTTGTGGGAAGAAACTTGTTGATTTTTTGTATTAGCAAGTTTGAGTGGATTAGATACGTTTAGGTCGGTGTCTAATCAGGGTAGCTAGGTTTCAATCTTTAACATGAGAAAAAGAATAAAAGTTTGATCTTTGGCCTGCAAAAAGATTATGTTAGTCTTTTTCCTTTGAAAAGATTAGGTTTTCATTCTTTTTGTAATTGAATTAGTGTGTTTGTAAAGGTTCTTCCTAAGTTTGGGAAAAAGGATAAGTACAATAGTGGTAGGTTGATTCTTAGCCTGTAAAAGAATCAGGATTGTTAAGGTTAATTCTGATCCCGTGAAAAGAATCAAGATTGTAAGGCTTTAGATCCTACTTGGAAAATGAATTAGGGTTTAGTGGATTGCAAATCTCCGTGGAGATCGGAGGGCTAGACGTAGGTAAGATTACCTTACCGAACTTGAACAAATTCTTGTGTGCTGCATTGTCTATTTTTTGTTTGTTTCAGTGTGCATTTAGATAAATACATTTTCGCTGCTTAACAAGATAATAATCAATTAATGAAAATTGATCATTTGTGTTTGGATTTATTGCTTAAAATTTTGTAATTACCCAATTCACCCCCTCTTGGGTAGATATTTGGGCTAATGGAAATATTGTATGCTTTTAAAATCGATCTTAGACCCGTGAGTGAACTTAATCATGAGTTGTGTTGTCACAACCCGTCCCGGACACCCATCATATCGGGGCTGGCGTGACTACAACATGACATCACCAAAACCCAAATAACCTAATAGAAATGACAATATACACCCACTGTATAACATATACATCTAATAGGGGGCACACCCGGCTCGAAGTTTTTTTCTAACTACAAGTATTTACCCATGAACCTTCTTAGGTTCGCCTTCGACAACTTCTCCCAATCGTCCACATGACTCGATCACATAACTCTACCTAGTACCAGTAGGGGACCGACTCCTAGCTATTGTACCTGCGAGTGTACTGCCTTCTTAGTAAAATATTTTTAAAATATTAACACGTTCTAAATATTTCCACAATTTAGTATGGATCAAGCACAAGTATATAAGCAATGAAAATAAAACGATATAGATAAGTTCCATCCAAATCCATCTAATATAAAATCATACCAATTATCAAAATAAATAATATCAAATCAACCAATATACGTAAAACACCACATCTCAAGCACACACCTCCAACACACACACACTGGCCAGCTCTAGTGATCGTTTTAACCTCACGATCGGGAGTTTGTAACGGTACTGTACCATCCGTAGGATATGCCTTCCTACGAACACCCATCACTCCGCCGAAGCGGATAATCACTGCGCAGTATAAACGTCTAACATCACTCTGCCAAAGCAGATAAACATCACTCCGCCGAAGCGGATCACATCACTCTGTCGAAGCAGATAAATTTCATAGCATTGCCAAATTAATAACGTTATCATCAATTCACAAACCAATATTATCGTCTAATCAATGTCGGCAAATTTCAACCATCACTTTCTATTTCCAAAACTGATTTTTAATCCAAAATCATATATTTCTTTTACTTTAAAAAACGTCTGATTTTCACCAAAACCATTTTTTCACTCTCTTTTTAAACTACTGAATCTAATGAAAATCATTCTTAATTTCCTTTCGAAAACTATTGTAATATCACAAAAATCCATTTTTACTTACTCATCCTAAATCCTGCTTGATCCATATTGTTTTATAAATTCATACAGTTTAAATAATCACATGTTTCATCATATATATTCATAGAAAATAGTTTGGCAAAAAGACAGTACACTCACCTGATTATCCGCTTTCCCAGACTTTAGCCACCTATTCTCTACCGGTACCATGATGCCTGCCAACCTAATAGTGACGGGCCTAAATTAATATTGTTATGTATAAAATAATACCCAACCATGAAATGCAAGCCCTATTTTCCATGATATTTTATTCCCCATATTTTATTATGAAATATTGCTATTCAACTAATGTTATTCTGCTACCGTTTATTATATCAAATTTATTTATGTGAACGGTCCCACTACTTCCTATCACTATTTCAATTTAAACAATTAAATACATATATTAAAGAAGTTCGAAGTTCTACCTTTCCCGGATTTTCCAATGGCCATGAAATTGGTTTTTTATTTATGCTGGGGTGGTTCGTGCAAATTTTCCTTTTTTTTTTTTTTTTTTTTTTTTTTTTTTTTTTTTTCATTTTTTCTTCTTCTTCCCTTTTTCCTTTTCTGTTTTGCGTTACTGTTTTCTGCTTTTCCCCGTCACGCCGCCGCCGACGAGTTCTCGTCGTCGGACCCGCCTCACCATCCCACCAACCGGACACATGTACCGCCGGACAATCGAACTCATACACCACCACGTCTACCTCTCATGCACACCCACCATCCACCCATACGACACACACAGTAACACACACACACGCTACTTTCTCTCTCTAAACTTACCGTCGACGAACATCCGGCTACCTCTAAAAACACACTTCGAAACACACACGCGCGACAGACCTACCCATCCGATGAAGCACGATGCCACCGCCACTGACAACAGGGCAACGACAGGCCCTCTCCCTCTCTCCACTCCGGCGACGATCAAGACACGCACCACCACCACCGATCAGAATACCCACGCACACCACAACGATCAACAACCACTACCCGCACAGCCGACCAACACCCAGCGACGATCACTTATCGACGGACAGCCCATACCGTCGATCCAGACTTTTCTCTCTCTCTACCCACTTCGGCGACTTACCCGTGGCCGGAGCAACGTACCCACGTATTCGTATCAATTGGACACGCACATGCACACCTCGAACACCCTCATACACAGACCCACATCCCCTGTCATCGATCACCCTCCGTTGACCGACGACACCACTGATCCTCTGCCTCTCTTCTCTGCTCTGTTTATTCTTTTTTTTTTTTTTGTGTGTGGTTTTTGTCAATTTGTACAGTGCCTTTACCTATAGATATGCATGAAAGAAGTGGTGTGAGCTTGATCCTTGCCCTGCCACATTCGTCCCGTTTCTCTAATCGTGCGTAGGGAATGATCTCAGCCTCCGATCGTGTTTGGGGATGATCTACTGCACATGCGTGTGTGTGTATATATATATTAATCTTTTTTTTTTTTTTTAATTACATTATCCATCCCTTAATTTTATTCAGGTTCTTAGTTAGGCCCAAATTCTAATTTTAATCTTTTGCCAATCTCAAATTGACCCCTAAAATTTTAAGTTTAAATTATAAATAATACCATCTACCCCGTTATTTCTAAATGTACTAAAATACGTCTAAAATAAATAAATAAACAAAATCAGGGTCTTACATGTGTTAAGTTCTCATCCATCACCATCCTTTGGAATATAAAAGCTTTAGATTATTTTAAACCAATTAGAGGACCTAGGCAAGGGGATCCCTCGTCCCCGTATCTTTTTGTTATCTGTATGGAAATGTTATCTCATATGATTAATGCATGTGAACAAAAGGGTAAGTGGAATGGTTTAAAATAGGAAACAAGCAGTTTTAGTATCACACACCTTTTCTTTGTGAATGAATAGATGCTCTTTGCTATAGTTAAATGAAAAGAATGTTGATTTCACTATGGAAGTCCTTGATAAATTTTCTAAGGCGTCCGGCTAGAAAATTAATCTAAATTAAATTTGTTTCCAAATGGTAGCAAAATCTAGGCTAGAGACATAAGTAAGAAACTAAACATTGGTCTTACAACATATTTGGGGTTTTATTTGGGGATTCCTATAATCCATGGCAGGAATGCTAAAAGCCACTGTAATTATATCCTAGAAAAAATTTCAGAAAAGTGTGTCAAATTGGAAAACTGATATGCTTTCATTGGCTGGAAGAACAACTTTGATTAAGGTATGGAAAAAAGCCCTACAATTGGAAAGCTAAAACCAGTTATTCCTTCCTATGGAAGGGTATTTCAAAAACAAAATATACCCCCCAAAAGAAGATTAAATGGAAAGTTGGGAATGTGACTAACATTAACCTGTGAAATGATTGGTGGTGTGGAGAGAGATTACTTAGGGACAATGACTTACAAAGAATTTGGGATCTTAAAGTTGTTGACATCATTGATAATAAATGAGATTGGTTCCTTGTACCAATTCTCCACCTCATTGACGATAAACAAATAAAGTGTACCTTGGAAAGCGAACAACCAAATCCAGACAGGGAAGATAAAACAATTTGGATGCTGGAAAATTTTGGGAAATTTTCCATTAAATTCGTGTATGAAACCCTAAATAACTCGGATAGTAACGAAAATACCAAGAAGTGGAACTAGATTTGAAGTTAAAATTTCCTCAAAAGCTTTTATATTTTGTGTGGTTGATTATGCATGGAAAAATTGTTACTAACCTGTTCAGATATATAAGAAGTGATAATGTATCAAGCATGTGTCAAATATGCCAAAATGAACCTAAATCCATTGACAATGCTTTGAGGAAATGCTATAAAACTAGGAGGATATGGGATTTAGTTGCGGCTAAATTTCGAGAGCAGTGAGATACAAAGATGGAGATAGCTCAATGGATTAAAAAAACATCTAATAGGGAGTCTTTTAAACTCACCTACTTCTTTTTTGTTTATATATACCCTTTAGGAGATATGAAAGGACATAAATAACAAAGTTATAGAGGGTGTTAAGCCCATTACTTCTGTAACTCTTAATAGGTAACTCGTCTGAAATTAGAGTTATTGGAAGCTTTTTATTCCTAATTTCCAACAAATGTTGTAGCATTCTCAATGTTGTCTTTCAGTGTTTCCCTCTGCAGGTTTCTACAAGCTAAATACAGATGAGAGTGCTACTGGAAACCTAGGAAAATGAGGTATAGAAGGGCTCATCTGTGACAAACTTGGAGTATGGCTAGTGGGCTACTTCGGTCAAATCATGCAATGCACTGGACTCGAGGCAGAGCAGATAAGCATTCTTACGAGAAAAAATATTGCAGTTGAGAGAGACATTCCAAGGCTAATCGTGGAGTCAGATTCTAGAGAAGCAGTTGTGCTTATCGTAGATGGTTGTCCAGATACACATAGGTACAAGACATGGTGGAAGATTACAAAAAAGTAATGCAACACAGAAACTACGTGATTCAATTCACCCCTAGAGAAGAAAACAAGTGTGCAGATTTCTGGCCAGAAAATGAGTAATCGGGGCAATTGATTTAATCCCCCCAGAATACATGACAGAGATGGATGTGAGCGCTTTTGATAGGTGCCCTTAGTAGTGTTTTTTGTTATTTTTCTTTTTACATGCTTTGTACCCAAAAAAAAAAAAAAAAATTAAATAAATAAATAAATCGAAAAAAAATAAAAAATAAAATAAATCTTTAAGCTTCAATTTCAAGAACATGAATTGATTTTTTATGCTTTCAAAATTTTAGTTTTTTTGTTTAGAAAAACAAAACACGTGTTTCTATTCCAAAACAAAACAAAACAAAAAAATTCCAGTTCAAAAAAATCTTTGTCTATTCCCGAAACAAAAAAAAATATTAGAAAAAAAATCTATGTTTTTTCAAAATAAATTTATAAAATTAAGAACAATTTTTTTTTTTGGTTTTCATCATTTAATGAATTATCATTTTTTGTTTTTATTCCAATTAATATAGAACTAAATTGATAAAATTAATTTACAGAAAATATCAAAGTTATGGTAAAATTGAGAATTATAAGTCAAAATAAGGTGAGATATTTTAGATATAACTCCCTCCCCCCCCCCCCCCCCAAAAAAAAAAAAGAAAAAGAAAAAACTACCATGAATTATGAATTTCAATTTCGGCTCATGAAATATGGAATCCAATTTCATTCATTTTAATTCAAATGGAATCAAGTTTTGATTTCATTGGATAACCAAACAAAGGTATCAGAATTGAATGTGAAATTGCGATTTTAGTGTACCCCAATTCTTTCCAACTAAATTCTCCATTACAGTTTTAAGTTTCTTGAATTATATAAAAAATCACTAAGCTTGTGTTTGGGAAAGGTAATTTAAGAAAGAATTTTATTCTGGCAAGGAACTTCACAAATTCTGTTTAGGAAATTCTTTGTTTGGATTATGAAAAGAAATTTATGAAATCTATTCATTTGTAAAGTAGGAGAATAATGAATTGCAAATCACTCAAAAACACATTATTTCTAAATCATTCCAAGAATGAATTGCCATTTTTTTAATTCCTCAACCATTTCATCGCAATCTATTTTTTATTTTGTAATTATATGAATTTCAAAATTCTTTCCTCTACCCTTATATTATCTAATAAAATTATGTTTAATAGAATTATATTTATAAAATAGGCATAAAAATTCATATTATTAATATTATATTAAAATAGGTATAACAATTAAAAAATTATATTATGAGATATATTTTTATATTTTTTATTATTAAAATTTAATAGATTTCAAAATTTTATGTATAAATATTTATCTATTTAAACAAGAGAGTTATAAAATTATATAATCAAATTCTTGAATTAAAAAAGTTATCCAAAAAAATAAGGAATTTGTAAATGATAAGATTTCAAAATTCAAAATTTTAAAATCTCATCATTGATAAATTTGATGGATTTCTCAAATCATTCGTCCAATCTCAATCTAATTTTTTAGCTTCGAAAATTTAGGCTTGGATATATATTGTAATCTTCGCCCACCATTTTAATGTGCTGAAAATAAAAAATATATCAAAGTGGAAGACAAGTAAATTTAAGTTCAGTCTCCCATCTCTTTTTTATGATTGCAGGCCTGTGAGATATAAGTTGCGAGTGTCAAAGAAAGCCCTTGTCTTGGAAACTCTTGATGCAATCATCAAACATTTGATCCACTGTTTTTAGAGGAGGAAGCCCCAACTTAATGATCTTGCTGCTATCCATGCTATGTGCTTTGTTATCTCCTTTTCTCTCATCAGACCTGCAAAAACAATAGCAATTTATTTGACTTAGTAGCCATTTCTTAGACTATCTAGACTTCAAATTATAATGTGAAAATATATAATATAATTTAAAATTATGTTCTTAACCTAATTTTTTTTTTAAAGATAATTATATATGTACATCAATTTTTGATAAATACACATCTCTATTTAAAAATATATATATAAATAATTTTGAAATTTCTTTATCTTTCCCCAACCCCTGCAACTGTTGTCCACCCTGCGCCATGCCTTCTGTGGTCCACCCCCCACCATGCCCTCTGCCGTACCCCTCCACACCCCCTTCTCCTCTTCTTCTTCTCTCTCTCACACTCTCACACTCTCTCTCTCTATATATATAATATATACATGTATATATATTATATAGAGAGAGAGTGATTGAGAGAGAGTAGAGTTGAGAGTGAAAAGAAGAAAAAGAGGAGGGGGTGGGCAGCGGAGGGGGACGGCGATGATGGGGCAAGGGGTGGGAGGCCGGCAGTGAGGGCAGGAGTTGGGGGGAGGGGCAATAGGGGGGTTTAGGAGATGAGAGAGAGAGAGAGAGTTTCGTTGTCAGCGCCAGATGAACGCACCGGCGGTAAGAGGTAGGAGAAAATGAAATTAAGTGTAAAAAATAAAAAATTAGAAGAATAAGGTGCGTTAGTAATTTGAAAGGTAAAATAGTAATGGGTTTAAATAAATTTTTTTATTTATTTTTTGAAAGAGATGTAATGCTAGAAAAAAAAATGTGTACATTTAGGAGCACCCAAAAAAACAATTATCCAATTGGCCCTAAAGGACCCTTCTGCCCTTATTCACAGAATTTCAGGCACTCACCAATGCTTGAAAAAAAAAAAAAAAAAAAAAAAAAAAAAAAAAGAGTAAAATGAAACTGTAATTTTGTTTTTCCAGTTACCTGTCTATATATGGATAAGAGGGATATTTTGCCTGGAGCATCCGAATGATGTCGGACCAATGTTTCACTGAGCTTGAGCAAATAAGCCTACCAGATGCTTTACTTTCCTCCATCGCCAGAATATGGGCTGCAACGACGTCGTCTATGTGGACAAACCCTATTGTTGTGTTTGGGTATTGTCCAATCAAACCTATTTTTATATTTGCACAAAATGAGCATTATTGGTGTTTTAATGCTCCCATTTTAGTGTTTTTATTCTCCAATTTTTATTTTTGCCCTCATAAAATTGAAACATAAATAAAAAATACAAAATATAACAATTTATTTTGATTCCCATAATTTGAGAACAAAACAAAATTGTTCCCATTTTTTTTTTCGCCAAAATGAGATCTCACCTTTGACGATGGCGAGTATCATCTGTAGAGTACTAGTGGGTTCGGGTGCAAGCAAGGGACCGACAACGAAAGAGGGATTGACAACCATGAGATTTATCCCACTCTCCTCCGCCACTCTCCACGCCTCCTTCTCCGCTATGGTTTTTGCGTACGCATACCACAACTACGTTAAACCAACAAAAATACTGATATGTTCATGTTTTTTGTCCAATTAGAAGTTGAAACACAGATAACAAAAAAAGGGCAGTCCAATACACGAAATCTCCCGCTATTGCAAGGTTGGGAAGGTTAGATGTACGCAAGATTTAAACTCGGGACCTCCAAGTCACAATGGAACAACTTTACCATTGTATTCAAGACTATTATTTCTTATGAGAAATAAAATAAATAGAAATGCTAACCAAACGCCAGCAAAATGTTGTCTTACATTGTTGTGTTTACAGTAATCTGTGTCGCTCCAGTGAGATTCATTGAGAGAAGACACCTGTTCCACATCAGCGCGATACCTTATGGAAGAGCAAGAAGAGGTGAGGACAACCCTCTTCAGGGTACTCCTTGCTTTCTTGCATGAGTTCAGCACGTTCAAAGTGCCCTTTATGCACGGATCAATCAAACTCGCCTACACAATAAAAACAATTTTCTAATATTACATCAACAATCTCATCAGCAAGAAACACTCGGATATGGCAACAGAAATCTCAACTTTGATGACTCAAAAGGCCAAGAATTTAGTAGATGAACAGTCATGGGCTTAACTTGAGTGGGCTTATGACTATATGAGAACATATAATATAATGGGCTTACATATACAAGTCCGTCCTCAATTCTAAGAAGGGTTTACACATGGGCTAGTGATAAAGTGACCCATGGAAGATGATCTAGGCCCAAAATATGCAAATAACTGACTTGAACATTAAAGATTGGAAATACATAAGAGACATTCACTACTAGAAAACAACCTTTCTATCACGCTTAATAAATATAATTTATCTCGGTTTTTGAAAAAACAATGATTATAACACTATACATGATATTTAATCTAGGTTAAAAAAAATTATGTGATAGAATTTTTTTTTTATCTCATAATTTTAATTAACCGTGATAGTATGTAAGTGACTTATATCACAGTTTTGATTTTAACCGAGATAATAAAAACTCCTTCCGCCTTTTCGTTCCATCTTAAATTTGACATCTCTTCCTTCTCTGGCCTAGTAGCCGCTCTCTCTCTCTCTCTCGCGATTGATCAAAGCCTCTCTCTCGATCTCGAAATCTCTCGATCCCGAAATCTCCATCGAAATCGCCATCGATCTCGAAATCAAAATTGCCATCACACCATCGCCATCACTGAGATTTCTCTCGATTTCGAAATCTCTAAGATCTCTCACTCTCGTCTTGAACCTTCACTTTGTTCTCTCTTCTCCAGCCATCGCAATGACGATTTATGCTTCCTTGAGCAGATATGAGTCATGGTGGTGTTGTTTAGCAGTGTATTGTTTGGTTCGATGGTGTTGAGTGGTTGACGATGGCGATTCCTGCTCCTTTGAGCAGATCTAAGCCATGGTGATGGTGTTTGGCGGTGTATTGTTTGGTTTGACGGTGTTGAGTGGCTAGCAATGACGACTCATGATCATTTGACCAGATCTGAGCTATTTTGACCAGATCTGAGCTATGGCGGTGTTTTTCGGCGGTGTATTGTTTGACTTTTATCTCATCTAAATGCAGATAATGTGTATTGTGTGGTCTTTATAAACCAAAGAGGAGATATATGTATTTAGGGTGGGTGGGTAATGTTTGCCTGAATGTTGTGATCATGCGGGACTATCACAGGAGAAGCAGTGTGGAAGACCCCATCAACACCGTCTATAGCCTTATCAAAGCTACCATCCACCATTAGATCAGCTTTCACCATCTTTAGTCTCTCCCTTGCACCTTTAAATTCCCACAGGAACCCCACCTTTTCCATATTTTCTGATCAAAAAATTAAAGAAACACAAAAGAAATTGCTTATATTATATTTTCTTCAAATAAATTAAGAAAGAATTAGAGAATTTTAAAATACCATTACCTGGATCTCTGACTGTAGTTCTTACATGGTGCCCCTTTTCAAGAAGAGACTTGATTAGGTAAGCCGCTATAAAACCAGTGCCTCCTGTCACGCAGTATTCCGGCATCTCTGTCTCTCTCTCTCTATAATGCTTGGTGGCTTGGTTTATATTGAGGTGGGATGACGGTTCTGAGGGAAAAAGATTTGGGTCATGTAGGAAACATTTGAGCCTCATTTAATGTGAAGAAATTGGGAGTGGGAAGCATGTGGGTTGTGAATTATGAGTAATTGGTGTTGTTTTGGTTCATGTTAGGTGTTAGGTCACTTAACAAAAGGATTCACGTGTCACACTCTTCACTAATCTTTTCTTGTTTAAACAAAAGGGTTAATGTGTCACACTCTTCATTAATATTATAAATGTCTTTTTCTATAGTTGTCATTTTTTATTTTTTTATTTTTACATATATTGGGGAGGGTTAAACTCTAGAGTTTCCACAAAATTATAGACTTTAGGATATCATCATCTCTGTTTAGTAGACAATGTTGGCCCAGTGAGCTACATAAGAGGGGAATGAATTGGGTAGTTATAAAAATTTAAACAATTAAATTTTTTAACACTTAATTTATCAAATAATCAATTTTTCCTAAATCAATTATTATCTTCGTTACGCAACATATAAATATTTATATTCTGAGCACATACGCAAATAGAATATGATAAAAATAATAATAAAGCAGCACACTAAGATATATCTTGGTTCAGCAATCTAACCTTGCCTAATTCAGTCCTCCCGAGCTTCACAGAGATTCACAACCACTAAACTCTTGATTCCTTTATCAAGTAGGAATCAAACCCTTACAATTTTCCTTTTCACAGGTTAAGGAATAACTTTATTTTTTTACCAGGCTAAAGACTGACCTAATTCTATTACAAAAAGAATCACCACCTAATCTTTTTAGAGGCTAAAGATAAAACCTCACAACTCTCACAAGTATTTGTTTTACAGGTAAATGATGGAATATTCACAATTCACTCAATTCTATTAAGGGAGAATTAAGATCTAGTTTTTTTCAAAGGAAAAGAATAACCTAATATTTTTATACCTAAGGAAAATATCAAACCTTAATCTTTTTACTGGAAAAGATTGAAATCTAACTACCTTGACTAGACACCGGCCTAACCGTGTCTAATCCGCTCAAACTCACAAAATACAAAAAATTATGACTTTCTTCCCACCAAGAGCATCTACCACCTCAAAACAGTTATACTCGATTAATGTCCCAAAATTTACTATGTGATAGAATTAAAGTGAGATAAATTAATATCTGATTAATAACAAGTATGGTTAGCACAAATTATAGCACGTAAGCAAATAACAACAAGAAATCGTTTTAAAAAGATTTTTATGCTCTTAAATTTGAAAATAAATTTCCAACGATCTTATATCCAAGAAATCAACAATAATATGAAATCTAAATTAAGAACAATAACTTGGAAAGATCTCACCAGAAAAACACCGAAGAATGAAAACAGAATCGCAAGACATCACAAATCGGTGACGCCAAAACAATCAGCGCTTTAGATCAAGAACTTAATACAATATCTCTCTCGAATAAATCTTAGCAGAATGATAACTCCTAGAAAAGCGTAGGAACTGATGTTTTTGATATTTTTTATCACAATCCCGCAGGTCTAATTATATAAACGAGTATGAAGCCCTCCAACGGCTACTTTTCAAAAGATATGTCTCTAAAAGACACTCTTAGACCTCATATAATATAATCATTTATTTCAGGGGTATTTCACATTAAAAGAACTTTCTAAATCTCTCAAATAAACCCATAAAATATTTCTCAATTAACAATCATAAGGATATGAAGTATTTAACTACTTAAATTAAGAGAATCATGAATTATGTAAACTAAATCAATAGGGATATCAAAATGTTGAAACAAATGAATTTTAATTTAATTTTTAGAATAGAAAGTGTCAAATGTGTAAAATTGGTTTTTTCTTCAAAACCTTTTGTCCCACATTGGTTGGGAGAGAAAAAATTAAAGTGGATATCTAGGGGTATGTGAGACACTTGGGGTGTGAACCAAGGGGTACCTACATTTTGTGGAGGGGAGAGGAGTTACATCCCTACTAGTTTAACACATAAGCGTGCGCGCCGCCGCCGCCGTCCGTCCGGCCGTGCCGAGCCGAGCCGCGCGTGTGATGAGGTGGCACTTATTTATTTTTTAGAAAAAAAATATTTTTTTAAAAAAACAGTTTAATTTAAAAAAAAAAAAAAAAAAAAAAAAAAAAAAAAAAAAAAAACTGTTTCATTTAAAAAAAAAAAAAAAAAACGTTTCAGTTTTTTTTTTTAAAAAAAAAAAAACGTTTCAATTTTTTTTAAAAAAAAAAAAAAAACGTTTCAGTTTTTAAACGTTTCATTGATTTTTTTTTTTTTTGGAACGTTTTTTCTCTTCTCCTCCTATAAATACAAGATTTTTTTTTCATTTCAGATAACAAAAAAAAAAACAGAGAAGAAAAAAACGAAAACAGTGTTCTGCACTGTTTCTGCACTGTTCCGGTTTTTTGTTTCTGTTCTGGTTTTTTGTTTCTGTTCCGATTTTGTTTCTGTTTTTGTTCCGAAACAGTTTCTGTTCTGAAACATTTTTGGTTTCATCTTCCGGAATTGTTCCGGTACTGTTTTGTCAGTCCGATTTTGGTTTCCGAGCAGTTTGTTCGTTTTGCGAACAGTGTGTGGGGGTGTTTGGTTTTCGGGACTTCTACAGTGCAAAGAACGTCCTAGACAGAGAAGAATTCTGGGCTGTTTTATCCTGGGGACGACGAGACTGATACACTGCTTGCACGTTCTTGGGCAGAGCCGCGAAACGTCTTAAAGAGAGCGACCTAGTCCGCGACTCATCCCAAGAAATTTTGGTAAACTCGTACTTTATTTATTTTCTGCGACAACACAAAATACATGTACCATATTTTTAGTAGGTTCAAATTCCCCAAATCTCTCCTTTAGATTCATGAAAAATAGCTAGTTTTTTACTAAGAGATCAAGTCCCTTGAAATCTCAACTGAAACAGTTGGTTGACCAATACTTGTGGTCGGCTGACTGATTGTGGTTGCAGGTGCAGTAACTTCAAACACAATTTTAACCATGATTCAATCTAATTTTGAAAAAACTTAAAACATAAAAGTTGTATATCTCTTTCTAAGCCTTCCATATCATCTTGAATTACCTTTATCAGAGTTTGGACGAGAAAGTTATGACCAAAATATAAATAGGTGCACAAGCCTAGTTGGTTGACTGAATTTTCCATTCAATTGACCGATTGATACAGCCCCGAAACCAAGCCAAAACTCGATTCCAATCAGTTTACCGATTTCTACCAATCGGTTGATTGACTGCTTCAGAACCTCACCTTGCCAAAACCTCAAACCCAATCGATTGACCGATTTCTTCCCAATCGGTGGACCGACTGTCATAGGATGGTCCAATTTAGCTCCGAAAACCTCACTGTTTCAATTGATTGACCAATTCTTTCCAATCAGTTAACCGATTGATGTTGGTCGGTAAATTTCATTACCAATTTCTACTCCAAAACTTAACATTTAATTCAATTAACCGATTATTTTTCTCAGTTAACTAAATTAACCCTAAATTTTAACTTTAAACATAATTTACACTTAGGTCAATTTTCATTTTTTAATATCACATACGAGCACATATTTAATCCATAATTAGGATCGTAAAATTCATCAAATCAAACACACAAAAATATAACTCATTTCATAATGTCGTATGTGATCCTAATTCGGGTTGCATTAAGAGTATAAGAGTATTGAGTTGCTTTCACTTAATTTCTTCAGAATCTTCAATACTCTTCATTTCTTCAAAGTCCATCTTTGCACCCTTAATATTTTCTTTATGATACAATTTTTAAATGATTTTTTTTTTCTGAAACACTCAACAAACTCATTAATTCTAAAAAAAAATATCAACCTTTAATTACCCATCAAAATCTCGGGATCAACAGACAAGATATAACAATTTTCCAAAAATATATATTTTATTAAATAAAAAATATTTAATTTGAAAAGTAGTCTTTGTTTGGCACTTAAAAAATCATAAAAGCAAAAACAAAATTTCATCATTTTAATATTTTTGAAAAGTAAAAAATAATTATTTTCTATTTTTTCAATTATTATATTGTAAGAGATTTATAGAATATAACGTCTTCATATACTTTTTTCAATCTATAATTTTATTTTATTTTTGGATTAAGAAATCATATATAGGAATAATACTAAAATATTATCTTTACACTATCAAGGATACTTTTGATTTTTTTTTATTTGTTTTTTAATTTTTTAAGAGAACTTTATTATTTAGTCCTCCAAAGATAGAAAAACTATAAAAAAAACATCTAAATACTTTAATTAAGTTTTTAATCCCCGAATATTTTTTAGAAAATAGTCTTTGTTCTTTGACCATCATTTTTTTTCTTCCTAATTTACGTAAAATGTCATAATGTGAGATGTATCAACATTTTATTGAATGTTCACTTCTGTGCGAATATTCACCTAATATTTCAGAACAATACTTGACTTCATGTTAACTTAATTTCATGTTCACTCAAGATTTCAACGAAATATTTCAGAACAATATTTCACTCAATGTTCACTCAATACTTCACTTAATACTTATGTGTGAATGTTTACCAAATATTTCAGAACAATATTTGACTCCATTTTCACTCAATGTTCACTTAAATTTTTACTCAAATATTTCAAAACAATATTTCACTCAATACTTCTGTATGAATGTTCATTCAGTATTTTAGATTTGAAATATAGAAAATTAGATTTATGTGAACTCAATACTTCTTTACTCAATATTTCAGAACAAAAAAAAAACAAATGTTTACTCAAAAATTTCAAACCACATTCCAATATTAACATTCACAAAAAATGACGTGAACATTAACAGATCTAAAAATTCCAAATCAATCTAGGAGAGAGAGGGAGTGGTGAACGGCGAGCATGACAAACCCATCTATCATAATATTTGAGTATGGAGAGTCTTAAATTAGTTGGGTACTTACTATTATGAACGAATGAAATACCTATCGTTTGATATATAAGAAATTGTCCATCATTTTTTACAGACAAACGAGGAGGTTCAGGAATCAGCACTCCCATTTTCACCCATTCTGCAATAGGTAAAATCTTATGAACATGCATTATATCTAGACGTAGTTATTCCCTTTCAAGCAATGATAGAGTCAGTTTTTTTAGCTCTTTAAGTCTAACTAGGAGACTGGAGCACAATAAGCAAGGCGGAGAATAACGAGTTCAAATTTGGAAGTTCCAAATCTAAGAGAGAGAGAGATAGAGAGAGAGAGAAAAAAAACATGGCGAACACGGCAGTTGACGAAAATGAGCACGACAACTGATGAAGACGAAGATGGTGACAAACACAAGCACATTCTAGATCCGATTTAGATCTAAAATTTTCAAATTTGAAAATTTCAGATCTGAGAGAGAGAGAGAAAAAGAGAGAGGTCGTTGTTCAAGCCTGCAAATACTTTATCTCCAGGCTAATTCATTTGAAGGTGAGATACCTCAAGGATTGAGTGAGCCAAAAGGTTTAATAGTTTTGGACATTTAAGACAATAATAAGTTGTCAGGGACAATCCCACCATATCTAGGAGAGCTTTATCTACAGAAGTTGAATATGTCTTTCAATAGGCTACACGGTGAAGTTCCAAAAAAATGAGTATTGTGCTGAAGAGCTTCGACAGCTTGCGGAAGAGAGAAAACGACTGTGCTGGCTATCGGTGGTGGATTTGCAGTGGTGAATAGTAGCGGCGGCAGTGTGGCGCGATTGAAAAAACGAGAGATGGAGACTGAAAATAAATGAGGACTATTAGGGAGAGAAGCTATGGTTTTATATATATATGATGAGAACCAACAAACAACATCAAATGACACATTGCATGTCCCGGCTGGGCCCATTACTAGAGCAAGATCCAAGAAGATCAAAGAAATGCTTAATGGGCTAATTCAAGAGCTTTCGGCTGAATCGAAAACAATAAAGCCCAAATTAGGCCCAAATGCCGATCAAGACGTAATCCATCTCATCAAAGCAAGTGAATGGGTTTAGACATGAACTCAAATAGACCAAGGCTTGAGGACCACGAAATCTCAGCATATTTATTTTATCTATTAGTGTTTTATTTTTTAATTTAGTTATTTATTTGATAATTTGTAAGGCAAGATTGCCAATTTAGCCTTTTCCTTTTTAAATTAGGAATTAGTTATTTCCTTTTTAGATTAGGAATAGGGTTTCCTTATTTCTCTAGGATTCCTTAGTCCTCTAGGATTTCCTTTTAGTTCTATTGTGGCCGTCACTATTCATGTACTGTTCACGGACACTGTTCACGGTTGCACTATTCACTAGCTAGGGTTTTTCTTTTATCTATTTAAGAGACTTGTATCCCATGGAAAACATTACATTACTTTGATTAATAAAAATTGTGAGAGTTTTCTTTTTAGTTCTTCAGAGAACTTTTCCAGAACTTATCAAGAGTTTCTTGTGGCGTTCAAACTTATATCTTTGATTCGTGATTCATTATAATCATTGGGTCAAGACCATTGTACCATTGGTTCGCGTTTCGTTCATAAACGTTGGGTCAAGGTAATCTATCTTTCAATTTCTGTATTTTTAGCTCGTTCAAAATCTGATTTAGTTTCGATCTTCGCGAAGAAACCTTAAGTTGGTTTCGGGTCTCACTAATTCTTTGGTGAGGTTCGCATCATTTGGTAATCAGAGTAAGGTCTAAATCAGGTTTTATCTATCATTTTTCTTTTTCGTTCTTTCATATCTATTCCTTCATAATTTTTTTTTTCTTGACCAAATTATATCATCAGATCTATTTTTTTTTTCTTTTCGTTCTAATTCAAATCTGGTCCAATCTTGAAAAAAAAAATGCGGTGCATCTTTGTTCTGATCATATTTTTCGTTTAAATATTGTGCTTCATCAAATCTCAATTTAAAGTTGCTAGTTTTCAAAAAAAAAAAACAGAAAAGAAAAAAAAACAGAAAATAGAAAAAAAAAACAGAAACAAAAAAAAAAAAAAAAAAAAAACAGAAGCAGAAACAAAAAAAAAAAAAAAATTGTGAAAATTCAGCAGCCCCCCTCCCCCAAACAAAAATTGAGAATAATTTCTTCTTGTTCTACTCTATAAACTTTTCTTTGTGCTCTTTTTGTTCGCTTTGTTTCGTTCCTAAAATCTCATTCTTAGTGAATCAAATTGTTGAGTTTGGATTGCTACAAGGAAATTTCTGATTAAGATTGGTTAAGTTCAATAAAGAACTCAAAGAGAGAACTAAAGAGTGGAAAAAGGCAAGAGAGTGTGAGCTTATAAGAGGATAAAAGTCGAATTTGAGTGATACACGAGTGGAGTAACATAGTTGAGTGCAAACACGTGAGGGAGTATTTGTGAGGTTTGCTAACTTTGTTTTGCAGGTTACTAAACATGTCTCGAGAAATAAATAAAGGCTTGTCCGATGAAGCACATGAAAGGATGGACATAATGGACGCAAAAATTTTCTACAAGGCCTTGGAGCAAAATTTTTAACA